>CM035843.1:53835056-55035056 GCA_020510985.1 Pholidichthys leucotaenia | reverse complement strand
CTAGATGATAAAATTAGTTGGAAACCACACATCAGATACATACAAAACAAAGTTGCAAAAATATTGCAATTACAAATAAAATTAAGCAAGTCCTAGATTACAAATCACTTCATATCTTGTATTGCTCATTAGTACTTCCATACTTGACCTATTGTACAGAGGTCTGAGGTAACAGTTATAAAAGTACACTTAATTCATTGCTAATATTACAAAAAAGGGCAGTCCGTGTTATGCACAAAGTCGGGTATCTTGAACATACTAATTTATTGTTTTTACATTCAAAGTTATTGAAATTACAGGATCTGGTTCATTATTATACAACACAATTAATGTTTAAAGTCAGTAAAAACCTTTTGCCACACAATATACAAAATCTTTTCAGTGAGAGAGAAGGTAAATATAATTTACGGGGGAACACAACATTTAAAATGCACTTAGTAAGATCTACTAGGAAGGGTTTTTGTGTGTCTGTGTGTGGGGTAAAATTGTGGAATGGGTTGGGGGAGAAACACAGGCAATGTCCAAACATCCATATATTTAAATCAACATATAAAGAAATGATTTTTGAGCAATATAAAAATAAAGGGCAGTAATATTACAATGTGTCTTCAATGAAAAAAAGTTGTTATTGTGTGTGTGTTATTGTGTTATGGTGATTGTGATGGTGATGGTGTTGTCTATGTTTGTGTTGAACATACCAGAAGTATTTTTTTTTTTGTTACTTATTTGTACCCGTAGGTAGACTTGGTTTGCAGTCTGGTGACAAGCCACCGGCTGCTGGTCGCTGCGTGCGCGAGCGCCCTAAACCTACATGTTTTTGGTGTGTGGGAGGAAACCGGAGAAATCCCGGAGTAAACCCGTGCAACACGGGGAGAACATGCAAACTCCACACAGCTCACTGTTGGTCGGGGGCTGGGATCGAACCCACGATCTCATGATCCCCGCGATCCCCCGGCCGAGGGTAAAATTGTGCTGCCACAGTGCTAAACCACTGCGCCACCGTGCAGCCATATTTATTTATTATTGTTACAATTATTGTTGGATGTTGGTATTGTTGTCAATATGGACTGTCGTTGTTGTGTCATTTCTGTTGCATAATTTGACTATGGGGTGTATTATGGTAAATGTGGTTGTGGGATGAATGATGACTAAGAGTGATGTAATTTGTTGGGTATGGAAAAGGGGTGGGACTATATAAGCGTTGGCTTCTTCCCACTCCTTTTGAACATTTTATTTTTGGCTTGATTTTTGTTTTAAATTCTTTTTTCTTTTGTCGGAATGTTCAAATAAAATCAATCAATCAATCAATCAATCAATCAATCAGACATGTGACTGCCTACATATAGGACACACTTCTGTATTCCACCTTCAAACACAGCCTACATTTGGGCCTGTAAAGCCTGATTGGGCTACCTGTTTCAGACAGGAATACTTGTTTTCTACGGGCATGCACTTGCTGTTATTCATTTGGAATTATTAAATCTGGATTTTCCCCATTGTGGAAATAATAAAGGCTTATCTTATCTTATCTTATCTTACTAGTAGAATGGCAAAATAAAGAGGTAAACTAGTCTTGTCCTTTAATCAGTGACTTTGCACTCATCCTCCACACTAGGACACATACAGTCATGTGAAAAAATTAGGACACCCCATTAAATATTCAGTTCTTTATTAATAAATGTTCACATATCTATGTCTAAGCTTGTTTTTTGTTTTTATTTGCATTTTTTAACATTTAATTTAGCCATTTTAAGTGGGAATGAATGTGGGGGTGTCCTAAAAAAATATGTGGGTGTCCTAATTTATTCCTCACTTTTTGTTTAGAATTACATTTTACAGAAAATTTCAAGAAAGTCTTTAATTCACTTTTAGTTGTCTAGTTGTATTAATGAATCTCCCAGTATTTTTAACATTGATATTAAATATCCACATGTCCAAATATGTAAAAAAACAAAAACAAAACAGGCTTACACAGGGTGTCCTAATTTTTTCACATGACTGTATGCTGACTTTTTTTGCTTGAAAAGAACCCTTATATGGGCAGAGATCTTACCACCCCCCTCCCCACCAAATGTTTAACCCAAAGTTACGCCCTTGTCGCTACCTCTATCTTGCTTATCGCTGGCTTTCCCGTAGACTGGTATCATGTGCACTCGTAAGATTTGGCTGAGGTGGATTAATCTTTTTGCTTGTGATTCGCTCACAATGTAAACGTGCATGCGGTAACAGTAATGCAAAGCATTATGGTGCATAATGCTGTGCATTATGCAAAACATTATGCACCATAATTACTTTGCTGCTACTTTGCACTTAGCGCATACACATGCAGTATATGAACACATGACCTCCTCAAGTACTAGTACATGTACATGTACAGTGTGCAGGGGGCTGAAAAGTTCATAGGCTGAAAAGTTCATAATGGTCAAATTTGACCAAATGTGGTTTATTTTTCAACATAGTCTCCCCTTCGGTCCACACATTTTTTCCATCGGTGTTGCAGCACTTGGATCCCTGCGGTTGAAAAATAAACCACATTTGGTCAAATTTGACCACTAGGAACTTTTCAGCCCCCGTCCCATACATGGCGGATTAATCTTTTCATTTGTTGAGTGACTATACATGTACGTGTACAGTACTAGTACATGTACACACTAGCAAGTTTTGGCAGTACATACAGTCTTATTGTCTATATAACGGCATCGCCTGTGATGGTGTGTATGACATCATAAAGATATCTAGGCAGGCATCATAGGACACTACATCATAGGTATCCAGTCCTATTATATCATCGCGAGTCCTATGTAGCCTAAGATCATAGGATCATCATAGGACATCAGGCAGACATCATAGGCCATCCTATGATGTCCTATGATCGTGACAGACATACAGACACACAAGAGATTTCTTGAATTTATAGAGTGATGATGATGATATAGACTGATAGAGTGATGATGATGATAGAGTGAAGAGTGATTGATTGAATAACAATGGCCCCAAAACTGAACCATGCAGGACTCCACAAGTAACCTTCAGTAACTGAGTTTTTGCTACCAACACATACAAATTGATATCTGTTCTTTAAGTAACTACATAACCATGACAGTGCAACCCCCTAATACCATATTTTTGTAGTTTCTTTAACAATAATTTATGATCCACTGTATCAAATGCTTTTTTTACGATCCAGGAATACCCCAACTGAATACTCTTTATTTTCTACAGCAGTTGATATTTTTTCTATAAATTCCATTAGAGCAAATGCAGTTGTCCTCTTGTGTGTGAACCCATATTGCTGCTCACACAATAAATTATTCTTCATTATAAAGTTGTCACTTCTCTCACAGAATATTTTTTCGAGTATCTTTGAAAATTGCAGCAATAGTGAAATAGGCCTATAGTTTGAAAATTCCCCTCTGTCACCTGTCTTGTATATCGGAATTACTTTGGCTATTTTCATTGCATTGGGAAATATACCTGTTTGGAGAGACAGGTTACAGATATACGTCAGTGGCTTCACTAAGCATTCAATGATAGATTTGACTAAAAGCATGTCAATACCATCACAATCTGTAGATCTTTTACTTTTAAACGATTTAACAATTTCAATTACCTCTCTCTCATCTGTGTTCTTTATGAAGATGGAGTCTTTTATAGCAATGTTTTTGCTTATTGTATCACCTGTAGGTGCTGTAATGGGTATTTCTCGAGCCACATTAGGACCAATGTTAACAAAAAATTTATTAAATTCATCTGCAGGTGAGACTGCATTCACACTCTGAGTCATTGTTTTTTTTTTTTTTTTTTGAAAGATTGGTTGGGTAGCTTGTATTTCTGTTTTTATTTCCAAGAATATTGTTAAGTATTGTCCATGTATTTTTAGTGTTATCTCTGTTTTTCTCCAGTTCTTTATTGTAATAGATTCTTTTACTACATCTCATTATATATATTAACTTATTTTTGTATGTTTTATACTGCTGCTCTGCTTCTTTTGTCCTTTTCTTTAGAAAAGCTTTATATAGTGAATTTTTCTTTTTACACGCTTTTTGTAATCCTTTATTTAACCATGGCTTGTTGACAAATTTCTGTTTAAGCTTTTTCTTTACTAATGGACAATTTTTATTACAATGTTCATGAGTGTATCGTAGGCTTCATTTACATCTGATATATAGACTTGCTTCAGCAGGTCTTCTTTAAAAGAACTGATTGCATTTTGTGATTTGTATCTGAAAGATTTTAAAGTTTTTTTCTGTACTGGCCCCCGTGTGGCCATGGATAAGTGCAAAGACTGGCAGATGGTCACTTACGTCATTTATCAATAATCCACTTTCTATTTTCTTATCAATAATATTAACAAACAGGTTGTCAATAAGTGTAGCAGTGTGGACTGTGATTCTACTGGGATGTGTTATTGTGGGATATAGACTCATACTGTACACAGAATTCATGAACTCTGTAATTACATTTTGTTGAAATTGATTTAGTAAATCAATATTGAAGTCTTCACAGATTACAACCATTTTCTTATTAGTTATATTATTGTACAACTCGACTAGCTTATCCTGAATGTCTCAGTGCAAGTTCCCAGCATTCTATATATACGTATATAACTTATAATTAGATTTTTTGTTTTATCTTGGTCAATCTCAACAGTAACACATTCCAGAATCCCTGGTAGTGCAAAGGACATTCCATTTACAAGTTTACACCTATATAGTTCATCAGTATACAGTGCAACACCACCACCCTTTTTTTGAGATCTGTTAATGTGAAACATCTGATACCCCTCTATTGCCATCAAAGAAGCCTGCTCTTCATTGAGCCAAGTTTCAGAGACTGCGATAGCTGTAAATTTTCTATCCAGCTGTTTTAAATAGTCCTGAATCTGTGGAAGGTTTTTGTTAAGACTTCTGCTGATAAAGTGTATTATTGATAGGTTACCATCTACTTGCACTTGACTTTTGAATTGCGTTTCAGTGTAATATTCACAGTGATTATGAATATTATTGAAGAAGTGGTTATCAGGATCAATATCATTCTCCATCTCTTGTAGTTTATGTTCAGCATAATGAGATATTTTCAGTCTGAATTTCCTCTCTCTGTGTCAAATGACTTCCTCCAATTGGGGATGATTGATGTTTACTAAAGTCAGTCATGAGTTGTTGTTTTTTCAAGTACATTATCATGTTTTGTCACAAAAGGACTGTTCTTGCTGTGTGTGGATATGGATTATTGTAGTCTCTTAATTTTCTTAATCAGTGTTCATCAATATTTATTTAAGTCAGTGACATCTCTTATTATTATGGCCTTTGCTTCCTCAGGTGTTCCATTTTGTTTAATTCAGACTCTACAGTTGCTTGTCCATGTTGCCTGTATCTTGTTTTGTCTTTTCAGCATCCGTGCTTGCCGTACTACTTCAGCATTAGTCTTTGTTAAAAGTTCATTTAGGTAAACTTCTGTTCTCCGTAGCTTTCTGGCCTGCCTCAGTATGTCATTTTTTACTCTTCTGTTCACAGAGTGCATCACAATTGATTTCTTTGTTTTATTATCCTTTCTGGGTAGTGAATGGCAGGCTGAAATTGCATTTACTTCAACCTTTATGTTTCTGCTTTCAAGGAACTGAAGCACCTGGTTTTCCAAGGAGACTGATTCACTTGGGGGAGCCTCCTCACCTCTCATTCCTGCTGTAGCATGAGCATATGATTGATATTTAATGTCTAGTCCACTAATGATTAAATCATCCATACCAGTATATTGTTCAAGATCCTTGATGCGTCACTCCAAGTCTGCAATTTTTTTGTCTCTTTCCTTAATTGTTAATTTCAGCTCTCGGACTTCCTCCCCTAGCCCTAATAATTTGGACTGTTAACTGGCCACTTTGGTAAGTTCTTCTGACATGCAGTTCAGAGATTTTTTTAATCTCTTCCATTTCCTCTTTCTTTGGTGGCATTTTTTACTGACCTGATGACAGCAGGATAATTTCTGCAGGTGTTGCCGGTATCTGGTCCAGCTGACCTTGGATCTGGCTGGGGCCTCAGCTAGCCACTCCGCTGCTAGCCCCACCACTTACTGCCACTGCAGTTGAGCTCCGATCCGGCTGGGGCCTCAGTTAGCTCCTCCACTGAGCTCTGCCGCTTACCGTCACTGCAGTTGAGCTCCGATCCAGCTGGGGCTTCAGTTAGCTCCTCCGCCGAGCCCCGCCACCCACCGCCACTGTAGCCGAGCTCTGATCTGGCCGGGGCCCCCACTAGCCCATCTGCAGCTTAGCAGTGTTGTGTTTAGGAGTCGCCCACTTTCAGTCACTCTTCACTGGGGCGGAATACTGCAGAAGTCTGCTAGCTGACTGGTAGTGGGACAGCCACCACTTTCTGGAGCTCAGAAATTCCTGCAGCTCCTTCAATTGACAGTTGAGTAGTGCAATGTGATTCAGAAAAAGTGAGCTGCCCTGTCATCTAACTGCAACTTCAGTCTGCAGCAGGTGTAGGATCAACCCTCTCCGTTACTTCAGTGGAAGAGGGAGCCCCAGAGGAAAGCAGAGGAGCCACCCCTGCAGCCACAGCAACGGGCAGACCCAGAGAGGAAACAGCCAGGCTCTCTGCAGCGGGAGGATACGTCGAGGAGATGGGAGTCCCAGCAGCAAAGGAGGAGGAGGAAGCTGATGGAACAGCCAGCAAAGGAGAACTAGAAAAAGGAGCTGCTGCAGGGATAGTCTGGCTCAGCATAGGGAAAAACTGCTGCCTGAGAGACGAACGTGTTCCTCCGGTGGTCCGAAGCTGGGTGGCGGCGTCTTGGAGCTGGCAGAGCGGGACCAGGAATGAGCAAACAGGAGGATGAGCAGGACGTCTGCTGCAGAGGGCGCCTTCCGTGCCGGTTTCGGTCCCGCTGGAGGTGGCTTCCACATCAGCCCAGGGAAAGACTGCTGAAGGACGGAGACCGTAGCCAGCAACTCCACGAATTGAGGAACCCTCCACAACCCAGGGTGAGCCTCAACAATCCTGGTCGCCACATTCACACTCTCCCAGATCTTCTTAGGGTTGCGGGAGGCCAGAGCTTCATCCACAAAGCCCTGGATGAACTCAGCGGCCCACTGCTCCTCCACACTCGGGGACCCCGCTGCCGATCTCCCTTTGTTTGCTGCAGGTCGGCCTGCTGGGGAAATTATACGCTCCGGGAAAAATGGGTGAGTGAAAACAAAAAAAAAATCCACAAACTACAGCAGCTGGGTCTCCTACTGGCTGGAGTCTACTGTCATGAATTGCCCCTCAGGGCAGGAACGGACTATAGTCTGCCTCAGGGCAGGAACGGACTATAGTTTGTGATATTTAATGAAAAACCCAAAAGTCCAAATAGTGCACAAACACAAAAAATTCAGTGCACAAAGCAAACTTACGAACTGATATGACAAAGGAGTAGACAGGATGCACACAGGAAAAGAACATCAGAACGGGGACAGGGTTCTGACGCAAGTATGACTCTTTAGACTCCAGCAATAAGGGAGAAAAATAACAGTCCTTAAGTAGAGCCAGAAACAAATGATCACAAGTGATAACAGGTGTGGGTCACATGAGCTGGCAGGTTGACCTAATTACTAGACAGCTCACAGCTGTGATGAGTAGTGAACTGAAACAGAATAAGCAACCAATGCAAGAGGATGACAAGGAGTGGGCTTTGCAGTTAGAAAGGAGATAGCAGCAATGCTTGATGAGGAACCGGTGCCAATCAACAACAGGGTAATGACTATGTGTCTCCCACTACAGCAGAAGATATGTCCCAACAATGACCAACACAGAGGAGGCGAAGGAAGAGTTCTACAGTGATTTACGTGAGACTATCAGGCATGTACCGACTGATGACAGGTTGATACTCTGAGATTTTAATGCCAGAGTTGGTTCGGACACTGAGAAATGGAAAGGAGTGCTAGGTAGTCATGGAGTAGGCAAGTGCAATGCTAATAGAGAACTTCTACTTGCACTATGTTCAGAGTACAACCTTGTGATAACCAACACTCTATTTAAGCACAAGGACACACACAAGAAGACATGGATCCACCCAAGATCCAAGCACTGGCACTTGTTAGATTACATCATAGTAAGGCAGAGAGACAGAAGGGATGTGTTGGACACCAGAGCAATGAGAGGCACAGACTGTGGTACTGATCATGCTATGCTGAGATCTAGATTAAGGATTTGCAAACAAAAACAGCACTGCAGGACGGGTGCGAAGCCACCACGGAAGCTAAACACTAGTGTATTGAAAGGCCAAAAGAAGCAGGAAGAACTTACACAGGAAATGGATGAAAACTTGAAAGACTGGGACAGCAACAACTCAGAGAATGACATAGAAGAGAAATGGACAACACTGAAGGATACGGTGTATCAGACTGCAAGTGATGTATTAGGCCACCCTGAGAGGAAACATCAAGATTGGTTTGATGAGCATGATGAACATCTGAAGAAACTACAAGAAGTGAGGAATACAGCTAGGCAGGAAAATCTACAGTGTAACACAAGGTCGAAGAAGAAGAAATACTCAAAGGCTCAGAGTGAGCTACAGAAGTACACCAGAGAGATGAAGTCCAACTGGTGGGATGAAAAAGCGGAGGAACTTCAAACTGCAGCAGACAGCAAAAACATGAAAACATTCTTCACAGGTTTGAGAGAAATCTACAGCCCTAAACCAAGAGGATTGATCCAACTAAAGGCTATGGATGGTGAAACGGTTTTGCAGGAGAAAGACAAGATCCTGGACAGATTTGCAGATCACTTTGACCAACTACTAAACAACCCTGGAGATCTCACTGAACAGGCTAAAGAAGCTCTAGTGCAGCGACCAACTGTATCAAGTCTGGATGAACCACCAAATTTTGATGAACTAATGGCAGCTAACAGGACAACACAGGATGGTAAAGCTCCAGGAAGGGACGGAATTCCAGCAGAAGAGTGGAAATTTGGTGGTGTTCAGCTGACCAACTGCTTGCACAAGCTCATCCAAGAGATATGGGATGCTCAGAAAGTACCTCAAGACTGGAAGGATGCAAGTATTGTGCCTTTGTTCAAGAAAGGTGACAGGAAAGATTGTGGAAATTACTGAGGTATATCACTGCTAGCCACTGTTGGTAAGATTCTCTCACGTGTACTACTGAACAGACTCAATGAACACATCTCGCAGAATGTACTACCGGAAACCCAGTGCGGCTTTAGAAGTGGAAGAAGCACAATGGACATGATTTTCTGCTTGAAACAGGTTCAAGAAAAGTGTATCGAACAGAACATGCCACTTTATGTAGTCTTCATAGACTTCAGTAAAGCCTTCGATACTGTTTTGCGACAAGGACTTTGGCAGGTACTCAAGAAATAGGGCTGTACAGAGAAGTTTGTCAGCCTGATCGAGGCACTCCATACAGGTATGCAAGCAAACGTGGCAATGAGTAGTTCAGTATCTATAGGCTTTTCAGTAAGCAACGGGTGTGTGCTGGCGCCTACACTCTTCTCGCTATATCTGGCAGCCATGCTTGAGGTGGTCTTCAAAGACACTTCGGAAGGAGTATACATTCAAACAAGGAAAGAAGCAGACATGTTCAGTGTGGCACAGTTTAAAGCCAAGAGTAAGACATCAATAAAGGTAGTAAGAGAAATGCTCTTTGCCGACGACAGTGCTCTAGTTGCACACAGCGTGGAAGATATGCAATCTTTAGTTGAGAAATTTGCAAGAGCAGCTAGCCAATTCAGCCTCAAAATCAACATCAAGCAGACAGAGTGCCTTTATCAACTACCAAAGTTCCAATTATCAACATCACTACCAGAAGAGATCAGCACTGGTACAGAGCCACTAGCCAAGTGCAAGACTTTCAAGTATCTAGGGAGTTCTGTTTCAGAGAATGCTAGGCTGGAAGATGAACTATCTCTCAGAATGGGAAGAGCAAGCGCTGTGTTTGGAAACTTGAGGGACAGACTGTGGAACCATTGATATGTGTCTATCCGTCTGAAATGCAAAGTGTACAGGGCGACAGTACTGGCTACTCTACTGTACGGTGCTGAAACTTGGACTGTCTACAGAGTGCAGGTAAAGAAACTCCATGCGTACATGATGAGACACCTTTGAGACATAATGAACATCTCATGGAAAGACAAGATAACCAACATAGAAGTGTTGAAACGAGCTGGTCTACCATCAATGGAGGACATGCTAATACAGACGAACCTGAGATGGCTCGGACATGTTGAAAGGATGGACCACCAGCGTCTCCCACGGCAGTTACTCTACTCACAGTTATGTGAGGGCAAACACAATCAGGGTAGACCAAGGCTCAGATTGTAAAAAGAAACTTGAAGAAGCTGGATATAGACAGAAGTTCCTGGCAGTGGAAGGCTAAGGACAGAGCTGCGTGGAGAAATCTGATCAGACCTAAATGAAACAGTCATTGTGACCCACGACAGACTGCTATGATGATGATAATGGCCAAGCTATGTGTGGAGGACAAAATGAGTTTTACAGACTATTTAATCTGAGTTAAGCACATCATCACAGCCTTAAGAGATGCAAGTGAAACAATGAGTAATGGACTCATTATTGTCATGATACTAGATGGGCTGCCAGACTCCTTTAAGCGACTAGCTGCCTATGTAACTCAAAATGAAGATGATGTTTTATTCACAGACTTTAAGAGAAGGCTGTGAATTTACGAAGAGACTGAAAAAATAAAGCTAACAGAATCTACAATGTGATCAAAACTCACGAGACAAAGCCAAGACCAAACTAAGAAGCACAATGACAACATAAAAGAAAAAGATGCCAATGTGACATGCTATAAATGTGGAAAAGGGGCATAAGGAAAGAAAATGTTCTCAAAAAATGTGGTGCAGCTACTGCAAAAGCAGCACACCTAAATTGATGAAGATTCTCAGTCATCCAGGTGGGTAAATATACTGTATGAAAGCTCAATCAAGTCAACATGAATCAAGTTTTTTTTTACTTGTAAAACATTTCACCATTCGTCCAAATGGCTTTGTCAGTCAAGAATGAATGCACTGAAGAATGCAATGGAAGGTGAGGATAGTGACACCGAAGGATGATATTGCTGCTAGGACAGACAGATAGACAATGGAAAAAGCAGTGTTTCCTCAACATAGTGAAACTAACAGAGTTTTCCCAGTTTAGCCTGGTTTTCAATGAGGGAGTGCCGGACTAGCAGGTCTGTATAATTATGTGTTAACTAAACCAAAGAGAAAAGCAAATCCAAACAAGGTGTTTCAAGCAGTTCAGGAGCCCTGAGTTTTATGGAAAGGGAGAGCTCTTGTGCAGGTGGACTCTGGGCTGTAACTTAGAGATCATATAATGCCACAATAATCCTAAATAACACACCTGAATAAAGATAAAATCCTCAAAATACAATAGGGGCACTTTAATGAAATACCCATTAGCAAAACATATTAAACAGCATCACAGACCTCCCCATGCACTTTTACGCAGTGCACGGTGAGGGGGAAAATGACGAGGATTTATGTGCAAAGGTTTCACCACAACACATTTATTAAAGTAAAGACAGACTGTTCCCAAAAAGGTGAAGACTTACAAAACACAGAGAACACTTACTGCTGGCGTTCGGGGGTCGACATCGCCCAGCGAATGTATGAGGAGAAACGTGTTAACCACGATTGCTCCCCAGAGCTGACATTGCTTCAAGGGCACATGGAACCACGGCAAACGTGGAGTGGCTAACACGTCGTGAAAATGCTGACAATCACGGCAGACAAAACAATGAACCAGCAATGTGTGACTGGCAAAAAGCTGCTTAAGTACACACGTTGCTGGTGATGGTGAAATGAGGAGCACCTGTGCAAGGGCCGGGAAAGGTGATGAGCGGGAGTGGGAATCAGCTGGCAGTAATGAGAGAGAGGGGGTGTGGTCGGACCGGCAGACTGTCAGCCAGAGTTATGCTAGAGAGAGCCAAAGAGGACTGCCTCACAGCTGCCGGCCCGAGAGCAGTGGCAAGGAATACGGAAGCACACTGAAATACATAGTAAACACATAAACAGCGGCACCCAAACCCACAGGGAGGTCAGGACCGAGCCGGGGGAAACCAAACCGGCTCGGCTCCTGACAAAACAGTCTCAGATGTACATGTATATGTATGTGAATATATGTATAAATAAATAAACATATAAATTGTAATTCCAATAATATCTCTTGTGCCGTGAACATGACAAACCACAGCGTGTTCAAAAACATCTTTATAAAGTATTTCACAGTTGAAATCTTAATATGTTATCTAATTTTCTGCACAATTTCTCTCTTGAATATTACTGGCATCATATCAACACCCTAATAGCAGCCATTTTTTATCGATAAATTGAAAATATACTGTACACACAGTGTGCATGACATAGACAGAATGTTATATTTAGTCAATACTCTTTACAACCCTGTAGCTAAAGAGAGATGACTCTTTATTTCAAAGCATTACAAGAACTGAAAAACCAAAAGCCTTACAGACACTAGATATGTAGCTGAATCTGCCTCTATGATCATTTTCTTTTATCAGTAGTTGCTACATCCCTTTTTATGCATGTATTGTAATGTGGTTGTTCAATGAAATCTTTACTTTTTTTTTAGCAAAGGTTATTCTATAGGCTGTGGTGAGGTATAGCAGCATGTTTGCTGTTTTGTTGTTAATATTCAGAAATGTTTTTGTTACTCTTCATGTGTCTGGTAGCTAGCCTTTGTCGTACAGCTGGCTTTGGCTTTGTAAACCCAGAGTTTCTGGCATGGCCAATAGTTTGATTCTGAGACTGAATCTAAAATGCATTCAAATGTGTTTTCTAAAAAAGAAAATAACTTTCACAGTGAGAAAAATATCCATAAAAAAGTTTTCATACAACTGTTTTTGACCTCAGCGCCTCTGACAAAGAGCAGTATGATTGTTCCTGTCTCAGATACTTCAGAGTGGGGTCTGACACACATTTGATATTCCATCCACACTTCTTCATGCTGCACCAGTTTCAATTTTCTCTCTCTGGACCCATTTACAGTGCCTCCAGTAGGGCAGTTTCTCTCCGTGGGGTCACTCTCTCTGGGACTGGCCTTCATGAAAACAACTGTCAATATGTTAATAAGAAACACTTGAGCCATTGTGGGCTCACCCAGTTATCTTTCACATTTCTGATCGGTTCCACAACAGCAATGCCACCAACTGGAAGAAGACACTAGGAATAGGGATTGCATTGAATAATAATGCTTTGCCAATAAGTTCTCACCTAGAATGCTACACAGGTGCAATTAAGCATTTGGATTGCTTTTTCCCACCAAAGTGCTTAAATTAAACAAAAAAAAACTAAGGCAGGTAGGTACTCATGTGGAACAAAAAAGGTCATCGGTGCCCCTACGTATAGTCACATCCGTCATACTGAAACTCCCACTGGGTAATTGATTTGCAGATTTCTCATAAGGCAAATGCAAGATCTGCCAATACAGTCTTGTTTCCGTTGTTTTCAGCTTGAACGAGAGACAACACTCAAACCTGAAAGCAGTTACACGGCCTATGCAGGCCACTGAATCCTCCACAGAGCTGCGTCTGTGTTGCTTTTAGGATATTTGACTTTTCCCTTTAACTTGGAAGTCTTTGTAGAAATTGTTGATATGTTTCCAAGGACTCCTGGAGTAAGACGGACGCAGCTGCAAGGTTTTTCTAAAGCTGTTTCCATTGGCCTATGTTTACCTGACACTTGGATTGACAGCAGAGTGATTGGAAATATCCACCATTCACTGCCGTGAGCTCCTGAGTGCACAGAAAGTGCTTTTGTAGTCTGGCTGTAATGGGCCAGGTTTGAATTGAAGGTTGGGAGAAATAGCCTCACTGCGGTCGCGCACTGTGAGGAACTGACACACCACAAATAATACTCAGAGGTGAGGTCCTGATAGCATCACAGCCATGGAGCAGATACAATAGCATGCAGGCTCTCATTTCAATGCACTTTCACAGTGTTGTAATGCGCACAATCAGATGGAGGGGAAGAAATCCAGTCAAATACAAACTCAGATTCTGTCTTGAATGTGTTTTTCTACCCAAGTAATTGACACAAAAGCTCTTAAATTTCCCATTTCCTTATGCATCATAGGAGAACTCCACAAAGTATTTCCATAAATGGAGTAAATCTGTTTGGTAAACTACACATATCTAATGTACTGGCTTGAAAAATCACCAACAAACTGAGCAACCTCTATTATCCAGTTTTTCAGCAATGCAATTACAAAATTAGTTATTTCCTCCATCACCTTCATTAATTCAATCACTGTGCTTCCCTGAGTTTTTCTTTTTCTGCCTTTTTTAGTTTCATATTTGTAAATATGGTTACATTACTGGAGTGGTGGCCTAGTTGGTAGAGCATCCGCCCCACACCCGGCAGGCCTGGGTTCAAATCCCGGCCGGGTCATGCCGAAGACCATATAAAAGTGGAACTTCCTGCCATCCAGCTTGGTGCTCAGCAATAATGGAACGGGGGAGGGAAATGTGGCGGCGCCTTGCATGGCAGCGACCCATCTAATTCTATATATGTGATTAACATTGTAGATAGGAGAAACATAATTTCGTTCTACTGTACATGATTGGCTGTATGGACTGAACGACAATAAAGCTGGCTTATCCTTATTATTTTCTGAGGTCTTCAGATTTGGGAGGAAAAATATAAAAAGGGACATATTATTTAACATTAATTGTGGTATCAAAATCAGTATCATGGGAAGAAATAGCTCTGTCCTGGGGCAGCGCCTTGATCCGATGGAGGAGATAGGAGAGAGAAGGACGGTGGCTAAACTGTCATCTCTGCTGGAGTCCGAGTTCCACCCTATGCAGGACATACTGAATGCACTGAGGAGCTCATTTAGCAGCAGACTACATCATCCCAGGTGCACAACCGAGAGGTTTCGTAGGTCCTTCCTACCAACGGCTGTCAGACTGTACAACCTAAGCAGGGCTGCTCGCAGAGATAGCAAAAAGACGTAACAAACTAATAGTTTTTTTGAATGCAAAAGATGCAATAGACTTACACAATGGTCCCCTCCGGCATACAACTAGGAACATACCGGTCGCTATGGAGGGTGAGAATATGTATGGGCACATAATCATACCATGTAGGATAACTAAGTAGACGGTTATGCTGTTTCATTCCATCTAGCAACAATGCTCTGCACTGTGTGTGTTTATATATTTACATATTTATTCCATCTAGCTACAATGCTCAGCACTGGGTGTGTTTATATATTTATATATCTACATATTATTCCATCTAGCTACATTGCTCCGCACTGTGTGTGTTTATATACTTGCATATTTATTCCACCTAGCTGCAATGCTCCGTACTGTGGGTGTTTATATATTTACATATTTATTCCATCTAGCTACAATGCTCTGCACTGTGTGTTCATATATTCATATATTTATTCCATCCAGCTACAATGCTCTGCACTGTGTGTCTGTGTGTGTGTGTATATTTATATATTTTATAGTAATACGTACATATGTATATTAGCTGCTCTTGCTTGCTTGTTTTTTTCTTGCCTTCTGATTGTTGCTCTGAGTGTTGCTATCCCTGTGCTGTTGCAATCCTGGAATTTCCCCGTTGTGGGACTAATAAAGGCTTATCTTATCTTATCTTATCTTAAATATTGGACAGATTCATTAATAAATCTTGTATTTACATCCTTTTGTCATGTTCAGGTGAGCACACGCCTCCTCCTTCCTGTTTAGGATTCCCCGACTCCTCAGGTAATCAACGCACCTGTGTGATTAGACGCACCCTGCCGCTCCTTCCTCGCCAGTGCATAAAGGACCATCAAATGGAGGCTTCAGCGCTGGCTCGTTGGGTAAACTGTCTGCAATGTAGCAAGTGAGTTACTTTATTGTGTCAGAGGATTTATACTGAATATCCTCTCTCTTCTCCTCACAGGTTGCTGCCACCGGTGCAGTGCATCTTTGGGGATTGTTGTTGCAATGCAATGCACAAAGTTGTTGTGCGCTCACCTGCTCCATCATCCTCATCCCACTTCGGCTACCTGTCTCCACCCGGTCAGACACCATCCAGCTCCTTCTCCTCTCCTACTCCCAGCCAGCTTCACCCTGCTGGTTCGTTGATTCCTGCTGGGGCTCTCTGTCGGGCTCTCTGCTCCACTCATGTAAGTGGCAGATTTGTCTTTCCACTTCCCTTCCTCCCTCCTCATATTAATTTGCTCTCATCTCTCCCCACAGGCCTAGTCTTCCTCTGGTGAGTGACAATTTCCTAAACTGTGCTCCACATTTTGAAATTAATAAATTGTGCAAACTTTGCTTCTCTATGTCGAGTGAGTTTTTCTCTGGTGTGGTCCCTGCACGTGAGCTGACTAGTCTGTCACGATGACAGAACGAGCCAGCCAAAACGTAAGCTCAGCGAGGGCTGCATCAGCGGAACACTCCGCTCCCCACTGCCTCGACGCTACAGAGAGGCAGGTGGCTGTGTTCACGCAGCAGCTGGAGACCATTACGCAGCAGCTGAGCACGGTTGCCGAACATTTGACCCACATATCTCGCCCAGGTCCTTCCACTCCACCTGCTGCTCCCGTTTCTTCCATCGTTCGCTGAACAACTTCCGTTCCCTCACCTGCCCCGTATTCGGGGAAGGTGGGGAAATGCAAGGATTTTTTGTGCCACGTTCGGCTTTATTTGGGCCAGGTGGACAGGGAGTAACCAGACGGCATTTCCAGAATTCATTTTATGACCCTCCTGCTGTGGGACCAAGCCCTTAGTTGGGCCCGATCTGTCGTCGACAGTCCGGAGGGCCCCAATTATACATTTGATCGTTTCGTTTCTGAATTTTCCTGTACCTTTGACTGAACAGAGAGTGAGAGCAATATTATGAGCTGCCTTCTGTCTCTCTGCCAGGGAAGTCGGTCTGTTGCCGATTTTTCAGTGGAGTTTTGGGTCGTCACGGTGGATTCTGGATGGACCAACATTGCATTACTCAGCGCCTTCCTCCAGGGTCTCATTGCCAACCTCTGTGATGACCTGGCGGTTCACGCTGTTCCCTCCTCTCTGGACGGTTTAATTGATCAGGCTGTCGGTTTGGACAACCGGTACCGCAAGCGTGCAAAGCAGCATACATCCTCTTCTCACCCGCCCTTCAGGCATGTACCCGTCCAGGCTACTGACAAAGGAGGCGCCGACCCTTCCTCCGAATCGATGGTGCTCGGTTGGGCTCGTTTGACTCCAGAGGAGTACCAGCAGCGGAGGAGGGCTGGTACATGTCTCTACTGTGGCTCATTAGAGCACAAATTAGATGACTGCCACCTGAAGCCAAAAGATGTGCCCCGTCAGTAACCGTGGGGGGGTCTGACGGGTGGGACTCTTCTTCATCCCCTCGGTAATTTCTCCATTTCAACCCTTGTTCAATTGCCGGGGG
This sequence comes from Pholidichthys leucotaenia, assembly GCA_020510985.1. NCBI lineage: Eukaryota > Metazoa > Chordata > Actinopteri > Cichliformes > Pholidichthyidae > Pholidichthys > Pholidichthys leucotaenia. The sequence continues at coordinate 55,017,633 of CM035843.1, read as the reverse complement.
TCGAGAGGAGGGTTACGGCATTGATCGATTCAGGGGCTGAGCAGAATTTTGTTTCTTCCCGGCTCTTGCGGGAGATGGACATTCCCACCACTAAATTGTCCAATCCACTCAATGTCACCACTTTATCTGGCAAAAATGTGGCCTCAGTGTCTGAATGCATAGCGCCGATCTCCATCCTTCTTTCCAGGAACCACTGGGAGGAGCTATCGTTCCTTATTCTCCCAAATTCATCCTCCCCGGTGGTTCTGGGTTTTCCATGGCTCTGGAGGCACAATCCTATAATTAATTTGGCACAAAACTCAATTTCCTCCTGGAGTCCTCACTGTTTGGCATCGTGTCTCAGTTCGGCCGAGCGTTCGCCGTCCTTACCAGTCTCCTCCCCTCCGGTGGAGTCGCCAGCCCTCTCCCTCGTGCCCGAGGTCTATCATGACCTTGGGGAGGTTTTTAGCAAATCAAGAGTGCTCTCCTTACCATCTCACTGCTCATACGATTGTGCTATAGACCTCCTTCTGGGTGCACGGCTGCTGTCCAGCCGGCTCTATAGCATTTCTGGTCCGGAGAGGGAGGCGATAGAGAAGTATATTAAGGACTCGCTGAACGCCGGCCTTATACGGCCCTCCTCGGATCCTCTTGGGGCAGGGTTTTTTTTTTTGTCGGCAAGAAGGATGGATCCCTGCGCCGGTATATTGATTACCAGGAGCTTAACGCGATCACCATCAAAGACAAATATCCTCTGTCTCTGATTAACTCCGCGTTTGAGCTCCTTCAGTGCGCGTGGGTGTTTACTAAATTGGACCTCCGTAATGCGTATCATTTGGTCCGAATTCGGGAGGGGGACAAGTGGAAGACGGCTTTCAAAACACACCTGGGGCAGTTTGAGTATCTTGTAATGCCCTTCGGACTCACTAATGCCCCTGCTGTCTTCCAGTGCCTCTTTAATGACATCCTCCGTGACATGGTTAATCAGTTAGTCTTCCTTTATCTCGATGAAATCCTGATTTTTTTCCTGCACGCCAGAGGAACACAAGGTCCACGTCAGGGCTGTGATACAATGGCTCCTGGAGAACCAACTGCTCGTGAAGGCAGAAAAGTGCGAGTTTTCCACCCGCTCCACTGCCTTCCTTGGATTTATTGTGGCAGAGGGGGAGCTGAGAGTCGACCCAGCCAAGGTGAAGGCTGTGCTAGATTGGCCTACACCCCACTCCCGCAAGGAGCTCCAGCGCTTCTTGGGGTTTGCTTCTTGGGGTTTGCTTCTTGGGGTTTTATCGCAGGTTCATCAGGAACTATAGTGGGGTAGTACAACCACTCACACAGCTGACCTCTGTTAAGGTGCCATTTCTCTGGTCCGAGGCAGCTGAACAGGCTTTCTCCAAATTAAAAAGCCTGTTCTCCAATACGCTCATCTTGGCTCATGTCGACCTTCAGGTCCAGTTCGCCCTAGAGGTGGACGCTTCTGACTTGGGGGTGGGCGCTGTTCTCTCACAGCGCTCAACCGCCAACCAGAAGCTCCACCCATGCGCGTATTTCTCTCGGCGGCTCACCCCGGCCGAGACGAATTACGGAGTAGGGGATCAGGAGCTTCTTGCCATAAAACTGGCTCTTGAGGAGTGGAGGCACTGGTTGGAGGGAGCGGTCCATCCCATAGTCGTGTGGACCGACCACAAAAATTTAGAGTACCTTCGGTTGGCCCGCCGACTCAACGCCAGGCAGGCCCGCTGGGCCTTATTCTTTTTGAGATTCAATATTACCATTACATACAGGCCTGGCATGCGTAATATCAAACCAGACTTCATGCATCCTCGGAGCCCTTACGTGGGGGAATGAGCAGAGGGTCCGACAGGCCCAGGCCCTGGAGCCCGAACCAGCGGGGGTTCCCCAAGGTCATCTGTTTGTCCCAGCCATCCTCCACAGCGACATCATCAAGTGGGGAACCTCCAGCCACTTCGCCTGCCACCCTGGAGTGTCTCGAACCATCGACGTAGTCAGATGAGTGTTCTAATGGCCCACACTGTGGAGGGATATCCAGAACTATGTGAAAGCATGCCAGACCTGTGCGTGCGACAAGACCAACTCCTCACCACCGGCTGGTCTGCTTCACCCATTACCCGTCTCCAGTCAAACCTTGGTCCCACATTGCCTTGGACTTCGTCACAGGACTTCCTCCTTCACAAGGCAATACAGTAATCCTCACCATTGTCGACCATTTTTCTAAAGCTATCCACTTTGTCCCCCTCCCCAAGCTACCCTCCGCATCACAAACCGCCAACCTTCTCACCACCCATGTTATTCACCTTCATGGTATTCCCAACAACATTGTGTCTAACCGGGGCCCACAATTCACGTCACTGGGATGGAAGTCTTTCTGCAGATCATTGGGTACTTCAGTCAGCCTCACTTCTGGTTATCATGCCCAGAGCAACAGGCAGGCTGAGCGTACAAACCAATCCCTGGAGGCCACCCTCAGATGCGTAGCAGCCGACAACCCCACAACTTGGAGCACTCATCTGACCTGGGTGGAATATCCTCATAATTCTGCTTTCTCTGTTGCCACGGGTCTCACACCCTTTGAGACCTCCGTGGAATACACTCCCCCCCTTTTGTACATGGCGGAGAGGGAGATCACTGTGCCGTCTGTGGTGGCTCATGCACGCCGCTGCCGCCAACTTTGGAGAGCCACCCGAGCTGCCCTCCTTCGCTCTACAGAGCACAACCGCTGATATGTGGACCAGAAACGGACCCCTGCTCCCAAATATAGGGCCGGGCAGCAGGTCTGGCTGTCTGTGGAACAGGAACCCTTGAAGACGGACTCTAAAAAACTATCACCGTGCTTCTTGGGCCCATTCCCAATGATCAAGATCATTAACAACGCCACGGTCCGCCTACAGCTTCCACGGACTCTTTGCATCCATCCAACGTTTCACATCTCTAAAATCAAACTCCTCTCTGTCAGTCCTCTCTGCCCACCCCCCCAAGCCACTTCCTCCTCCTCGGACCCTCAAAGGCCATACCACCTACACAGTCCAGAAGATTCTGGATGTTCGCCACCGGGGCTGAGGCCTGCAATATTTGGTTCACTGGAAGGGCTACGGCCCTGAACATTGATCGTGGATCCCTAAGTCCAATTTCCACAACAAAGGGATGGTCCGGGCCTTCCACCAGGCTCACCCTGAGAAACCCAGTGGACCACCAGGAGGCGCCCCTTGAGGAGGGAGCATTGTCATGTTCAGGTGAGCGCACGCCCCCTCCTTCCTGTTTAGGATTCCACAACTCCTCAGGTAATCAACACACCTGTGTGATTAGACGCACCTACCGCTCCTTCCTCGCCAGTGCATAAAGGACCATCAAATGGAGGCTTCAGCGCTGGCTCGTTGGGTAAACTGTCTGCAACGTAGCAAGTAAGTTACTTTATTGTGTCAGACGGTTTATGCTGAATTCCTCTCTCTTCTTCTCCTCACAGGTTGCTGCCATCGGTGCGGTGCGTCTTCGGGGGTTGTTGTGCGCTCACCTGCTCCATCATCCTCATCCCGCTTCGGCTACCTGTCTCCACCCGGTCAGACACCACCCAGCTCCTTCTCCTCTCCTACTCCCAGCCAGCTTCACCCTGCTGGTTTGTCTGTTCCTGCTGGGTCTCTCTGTCAGGCTCTCTGCTCCACTCACGTAAGTGGCAGATTTGTCTTTCCACTTCCCTTCCTCTCTCCTCATATTAATTTGCTCTCATCTCTCCCCACAGACCTAGTCTTCCTCTGGCGAGTGACGATTTCCTTAACTGTGCTCCACATTTTGAAATTAATAAATTGTGCAAACTTTGCTTCTCTGTGTCGAGTGAGTTTTTCTCTGGCGTGGTCCCTGCAGCTAACTAGTCTATCAACATGACACCTTTCTTTTGTGTTTTGCTCTAGTCTAGTCACTGGCATGAGGTACATATTATGATACTTGATTTTTCTTTTACATTTACATTGAAAATATAGCATCTATCGGAAGAGGAATGGACATTAATATGGTCAAATCAATGGAAATGCAGTAGTTCACAGAGCTGGAGGGAGTTTGGCTGGAAAAACCTAATTAGATACTTTATCACACCTTCCCAGAAGGCTCAGTACAAAGGGAACTCCCCAACTTGTTGGAGAATTTTTTTTAATTTTTTTTTTTAATTTTTGTGGTAGTGGAAATGCAAATCATTATCATATATTTTGGCTCTGTCATGTTATTCAAAATTATTGGAAGGAAATTCATAAAGCTATACAAGATATTTTTGGATTTCAGTTACCTCTGGAAAGCAAAACTCTATTCTTTGGGCTTGTGCCCGCAGAGTGGTCAAAGAGGGACAAATACTTATTATGTATTCTACTGACTGCAAGCAGAAAGGCAATTACAAAAAAAATGGCTTTCACAGGAGAGCCCATCTCTTGATATGTGGATGGACATTACAATGGACATTTATAAGATGGAGAAAATAACAGCTTGTGTCAATTAAAAAAAGGATTTGTTTATATCACAATGGGAAAAATGGACTAAATATGAAACACCACTCAGGCCGGACTTTCAATTTGCAGAATTGATATAGCAGACTTTAATATATATACAAGAGTGTGTACATTAACAGTTACTCCCTATATGCAGATGTTTATGCTGACCCTCTGTCATGGCCGCCAATCATGGCACCTGTGTACGCACCTGCCTGTTATCTCCTGCGGCCCTGTTTATTCCCATCAGGACCAGTGCTGGGCGTGGAGTCATCTGATTCCTTCCGTGAATCCCGCCACAACCTGCCTCTGTGCTTCCCTGCACTGAATTCTCCTGCCTTCGGCTTCCAAGCCCAGCAGTACAACGTCCGGGTCGGTTTCGCCCGGACCAACAACCAAGTAAGCTTTATTGCTTCTAAACCTGTCCATTCTCCTGTGCACAGGCGGAGCCCGCAACGGCGGACCTCCATCTCCCTCCAGGCGGCAGACTTTTATTCCACCTCCAGCTAATCTGCCTGCAGACTCTCCCTGGCTGCAGCTTTGGCGCTACCTGAAGACACTTCAACATCTGTTGACAGTAAGCACTATAACATCTGACGTGCTGCATAGGTGTACTGTAAGCTAACGGCCCTTGTCTCTTTACAGGGTTGCCAGTCTGTACGGTGCTCTGCCGGCCCAGCTGGAATACACGGATTGCACTACACAACATTACACCATATAACCACACTCACGCACCCACTCACTCACGTTAACAAAATGAAGTATGTTAATTGTGTTAATCCTGAGTCGTGTCTGTTCTGTGGGTCACCTGAACCATGTCACCCTCCCCTTTTTTTCCCTTTTTTTTTCTTTTTTTCTTATTTCTTTTTCATCTCAAAAATAAAAAGGGACATTCAAATGTAATTATCAAATGAAATGATGGCTTAAACCTACTTTCTAAAGAATGTCAATAAAGAGAAAATTACAAAAAAAAGAAAATATAGCATCTGCTACTGTGGTGTTTTGTAGTATTTTAAACATTGCTGACATTTTCAGAGATATTGGTTTATGCTTGACTATCATCAAAAATGCTGCATTAAACAAGTGGTACTCAACATTTTAACTCATCTGTCAAACATCCTAAAGATATCGCTTGTTGAAATGCATTAATTTGCTAAAACAGTGTTACACTGTTTACAGTATCTGAGGTGTTTTTATTGTTACTCTCAGAATTTAAAAAGATATCCACTACTTTTCAGTATTTGAATTTTTATGTCTATAGAAATTCTAGAAAAAAATGCATATGTCAGCCTCTTCTTTAGCTACTCCATTTATCAGTCATACTCAAATCTTACTTACCCACAGGTGTAGTTCTCATTATGTTCTAGTGCCTCACTGACATGCACCAGTGGTTATATTCATTAAAGTAGCTGATAAATAGATAAACTATTTGACAAGGTGCATCACTGCATGCTTATATTGTTGTCTGATAACACCTATTACTGAATAATTTTCTAATGCAAAAAGTAATTTTATTTGTAGCTTTGTAGATTTGCAGCAGGAGCAGAATGGGGTAAAAAATTCAGGCCGGGAATTTGACTCCATCACAGGCCACCTCATTGCTATGAACCAGAAACCATCACTGCTATGTTTGTACACCACCATATATACATATCAGGTGTCAAACTAGTTACGTATAATTGTGGTTACAACCTTTAGGTGGGAGTCAATTTTTGGAATATTGCTTTATTCAATTAATTAATCATTTTGTACTACGCTCTGGACCTCTCTCCCTATCTCTCTGCACATTTTGTCGCTCTGTAGAATGAGATAAAAGCGTAAATAACATAAACTTAAACATGTACTTCTTGAGCAGTCAGTAATTCTACGCACCCTGATTACATTCCATCTAAGAGCACACCTACATATTTAGGACTGTGGTTCTATGTTGTACCTGAAGGTTTCTGCTGTGTCTCACTCTGAACTCTGCACCATCTCAGCTTCTGGACAAGTAGCACTGCTGCTGCTGCTTCTTCCTTCTCCACCTTTTCAGATAAACAAAAGCCATATTCTCAATTTAGCTGACTGCTGTTTGCATTCAACCAGTGTCTACATACCTGTTCCAGAAAAAAAAAAATCATAACATTGTTCTATAGGCTACATTAAGGTCCAAAATAAGATACAGCCTAATAACTAAAATGTTACTTCTGGATTTCTGGTCCAAAGTGTTCCAACTCTTCTGAAAATGGGGTATGTGCTTGTTTAGGTAAAAGAAACATTGTATTGTAAAAAGCAATTATCACACAATTGTATTGGGGAAAAAACTATGATAAAAATGCTCTGAAATAAATATGTGAGGACTGAAATTTGAAAATGTGGCTCCTATAATTGTTTATTCAGTGCATGGGCTCTAGCAGAGCCAGGGTCTGTTATAATCATACTGTATATGATAAAGATGAATGATTATGATGATTGCATGCATTGCCATATGTGAGCCACCATCTCAACAATAGTTACCTTTCTAGTTAAAACAATTTAACGGTTTAAACACCTTTAAAAAAAAATCTCTGCACAGAAAATGTACACATTACAGCAGAAAGGAGGAACGCAGCGATTAAAAAAAAAATATATATATATATACCTAAATAATAAAATGTTGTATGCACTTGAAAATACTATATGGACCTTTTTGTCAGGAACCGAGATGGCTTGGTTTCCCCCGGCTCGGTCCTGGCCTCTCTGTGGGTACATGCCACGTTGTATGTATGTTAGTATAAGATAAGATAAGATAAGCCTTTATTAGTCCCACAATGGGGAAATTCCAGGATTGCAACAGCACAGGGATAGCAACACTCAGAGCAACAATCAGAAGGCAAGAGAAAAAACAAGAGCAGCGAGTATACATATGTACATATAAATATATATATATATATATACAGTGGGGCAAAAAAGTATTTAGTCAGCCACCAATTGTGCAAGTTCTCCCACTTAAAAGATGAGAGAGGTCTCCAATTTTCATCATAGGTATACCTCAACTATGAGAGACAAAAGGAGAAAAAAAAAATCCAGAAAATCACATTGAATGATTTTTAATGAATTAATTGGTAAATTCCTCGGTAAAATAAGTATTTGGTCACCTACAAACAAGCAAGATTTCTGGCTCTCACAGACCTCTAACTTCTTCTTTAAGAGGCTCCTCTGTCCTCCACTCGTTACCTGTATTAATGGCACCTGTTTGAACTCGTTATCAGTATAAAAGACACCTGTCCACAACCTTAAACACTCAGACTCCAAACTCCACTATGGCCAAGACCAAAGAGCTGTCAAAGGACACCAGAAACAAAATTGTAGACCTTCACCAGGCTGGGAAGACTGAATCTGCAATAGGTAAGCAGCTTGGTGTAAAGAAATCAACTGTGGGAGCAATTATTAGAAAATGGAAGACATACAAGACCACTGATTATCTCCCTCGATCTGGGGCTCCACGCAAGAGCTCACCCCGTGGGTCAAAATGATCACGAGAATGGTGAGCAAAAATCCCAGAACCACACGGGGGGACCAAATGAATGACCTGCAGAGAGCTGGGACCAAAGTAACAAAGGCTACCATCAGTAACACACTACGTCGCCAGTGACTCAAATCCTGCAGTGCCAGACGTGTCCCCCTGCTTAAGCCAGTACACGTCCAGGCCCGTCTGAAGTTTGCTAGAGAGCATCTGGATGATCCAGAAGAGGATTGGGAGAATGTCATATGGTCAGATGAAACCAAAATATAACTTTATTGTAAAAACTCAACTTGTCGTGTTTGGAGGAGAAAGAACACCATACCTACTGTGAAGCATGGGGGTGGAAACATCATGCTCTGGGGCTGTTTTTCTGCAAAGGGACCAGGACGACTGATCCGTGTAAAGGAAAGAATGAATGGGGCCATGTATCATGAGATTTTGAGTGAAAACCTTCCATCAGCAAGGGCATTGAAGATGAAACGTGGCTGGGTCTTTTAGCATGACAATGATCCCAAACACACAGCCCGGGCAACGAAGGAGTGGCTTCGTAAGAAGCATTTCAAGGTCCTGGAGTGGCTTAGCCAGTCTCCAGATCTCAACCCCACAGAAAATCTTTGGAGGGAGTTGAAAGTCTGTGTTGCCCAGCGACAGCCCCAAAACATCACTGCTCTAGAGGAGATCTGCATGGAGGAATGGGCCAAAATACCAGCAACAGTGTGTGAAAACCTTGTGAAGACTTACAGAAAACGTTTGACCTCTGTCATTGCCAACAAAGGGTATATAACAAAGTATTGAGATGAACTTTTGTTATTGACCAAATACTTATTTTACTGAGGAATTTACCAATTAATTCATTAAAAATCCTTCAATGTGATTTTCTGGATTTTTTTTTTCTCATTTTGTCTCTCATAGTTGAGGTATACCTATGATGAAAATTGGAGACCTCTCTCATCTTTAAAGTGGGAGAACTTGCACAATTGGTGGCTGACTAAATACTTTTTTGCGCCACTGTATATATATATATATATATACTGTATATATATATATATATATATAGAGAGAGAGAGAGAGAGAGAGAAAGAGAGAGACACACAAAGTGCGGAGCACTGTAGCTAGATGGGATAGATATATAAATATATCAACACAGTGCGGAGCATTGTAGCTGGATGGAATAAATATATGAGTATATAAACACACAGCGCGGAGTATTGTAGCTAGATGGAAAGAATATGTGAATATATAAACACAGTGCGGAGCATTGTAGCTAGATGGAATAAATATGTAGATATATAAACACACACAGTGCGGAGCATTGTAGCTAGATGGAATAATATGTAGATATATAAACACACAGTGCGGAGCATTGTAGCTGGATGGAATAAATATATGAATATATAAACACAGTGCGGAGCATTGTAGCTAGATGGAATAAATATGTAAATATATAAACACATACAGTGTGGAGCATTGTTGCTAGATGGAATAAATATATAAATGTATAAACACACACAGTGCGGAGCATTGTAGCTAAATGGAATGAAACAGCACAACCGTCTACTTAGTTATCCTACATGGTATGATTATGTACCCATACATATTCTCACCCTCCATAGCGACCGGTATTTTCCTAGTTGTATACTGGAGGGGACCACTGTGTAAGTCTGTTGCGTCTTTTGCATTCAATACTATTAGGTTGTCATGTCTTTTTGCTATCTCTGCGAGCAGCCCTGCTTAGGTTGTACAGTCTGACAGCCGTTGGTAGGAAGGACCTGCGAAACCTCTCGGTTGTGCACCTAGGATGATGTAGTCTGCTGCTAAATGAGCTCCTCAGTGCATTCAGTATGTCCTGCATAGGGTGGAACTCGGACTCCAGCAGAGATGACAGTTTAGCCACCGTCCTTCTCTCTCCCATCTCCTCCACTGGGCCAAGGCGCTGCCCCAGGACAGAGCTAGCTTTCTTGATCAGTTTGTTCAGTCTCTTCCTATCGGCTGCTGTAATGCCACTGCCCCAGCAGACCACTCCAAAAGTGATGGCTGATGCCACCACCGTGTCATAGAATGTCTTCAGCAGCACCCCTTGTACACCAAAAGACCTGAGTTCATCGCTAGGAACAGCCTGCGCTGTCCCTTCTTGTAGAGTGCGTCAGTATTGTGTGACCAGTCTAGTTTATTGTTCAGATGAACACCCAGGTACTTGTAGGATGTCACCATCTCAATGTCAGTTCCCTGTATATTTACTGGTGCTGTGAGGGGTTGTCCTTGCCTGCGGCAGTCCACCACCAGCACCTTAGTTTTCCTCGCGTTGATCTGGAGGCAGTTCCGATGGCACCAGTCCACGAAGTCCTGGATAAGCCCTCTGTACTCAGCTTCATCTCCGTTGGAGATGAGGCCAACGATCGCAGAGTCGTCAGAGAACTTCTGTAGATGGCAGTGTGTTGTGTTGTGTGAGAAGTCCGCAGTATAAAGGGTCAACAGGAAGGGAGCCAAAACCATTCCCTGGGGGGGCCCCGTGCTACCGATGATCGTGTCGGGCACACAGTCCCGGGTTCTCACAAACTGAGGCCAGGTTGTGAGGTAGTCCAGGATCCATGATGGCAGGTGCTGGTCCACCCCTGCGCACAGCAGCTTGTCCTTCAGGATCATCGGTTGGATGGTGTTGAAAGCACTGGAGAAGTCAAAGAACATGATCCTCACCACATTCCCGGGCTTCTCCAGGTGGGACAGACAACGGTGAAGGAGGAGGATCACCGCATCCTCCACCCCAATGCCATGCTGGTAGGCGAACTGGAGTGGATCCATCACTGGTCCCACCAGGGGGCGGAGGTGAGCAAGGAGCAGTCTCTCCAGGGTCTTCATCATGTGGGACATCAAGACCACTGGTCTGTAGCTGTTCAGATCTTTGGGGTGGGAAGTCTTTGGTACAGGTACCACACAAGATGTTTTCCACAGCTGTGGTACCCTCCCCAGCTTCAGGCTCAGATTGAAGATGTACTCCACAATCCCACACAGCTGGTCTGCACAGGACTTGAGGAGCTTTGCACTGATGCCGTCCGGTCCCGACGCCTTCCTCGCCTTGATCTTCCTCAGCTCCATCCTCACCTGGGTCTTAGTGAGGATCAGGTTGGGGGGCTGTGTGTTGGGAGTGGGGGGGTGTTGGTGGAGTGGGGAGTGGGCAGCAGGACTTGATGTCTTTAGAGGCAGCAGTGGTTGTTGTGCAGTCAGGGGGGAGGGAGGTTGGTCAAACCTATTGAAAAACAGATTCAGATTGTTCGCCCACTCCCTGCCCCCCGTGGCCTGGGGGGAGGTATTCTGGAGCCCAGAGATGGTTTTAAGGTTTCTCCAGACCCCGCTGATGTCGCTCTGTTGCAGCTTGTCCTCCATCTTCTTCCTGAAGCTGTCCTTGCCTTCTCTGATCTTTCTCCTCAGCTCCCTCTGTACGGACTTCAGCATCTCCCTGTTCCCCGACCTGAAGATCCTCTTCTTCTCTCTCAGAAGTGTTTTTATCTCAGGGTTGATTCAGGGTTTGTTGTTTGAGCAACACCGTATGGTCTTGGTGGGAACGGTGTTGTCCACACAGAAGCTGATGTAGTCCGTGATGGTGTGAGTGAGGCCATCGATGTCCTCACCATGTGGATTGCAGAGCTGCTCCCAGGCGGTGGTTTCAAAACAGCCCTTTAGAGCGTCCATTGCCTCCTCAGACCATAACTTCACTGTGCGCATGGCCGGAGGTTGTCTGTGCACTAGGGGTTTGTACACCGGCTGGAGATGAACCAAGTTGTGATCCGATCTCCCGAGTGGGGGGAGTTGTGATGAGGTGTACGCCTCCTTAGTGTTTGCGTAGAATAAGTCCAGTGTTTTATTGTCTCTAGTGTGGCATGTGACATACTGGGAGACAGTGAAACATGGTTGAAATCACCTGAGATGAGGAGAAGAGCATCTGGGTGTTCTGTCTGCAGCCTGCCAGTTACTGAATGGATGACGTCATGCGCTGTCCCAGCGTTCGCCGTTGGATTTGCATAAATAACAATGCAGATCACATGTGAGTATTCCCTCAGGAGATATGTAGGCCGCATGCTAACAGCTAGCAACTCGATGTCTTTGCTGCAGTGTTGTTGTTTAACAGTGATGTGTCCCGGTCTGCACCAGTTGTTGTTAACATACATTATCACTCCACCGCCCCTTGTTTTGCCACTGTCTGATGTTTGGTCTGCCCGTATCACGTGGAAACCCTCCAGTTCAATGTTAGCATCTGCTGCTAATTCAGTTAGCCAAGACTCTGTGAATAGAAACAGGCTACACTCCCGGTATATGCTATCGTAGCGGGAGACAGCCGCTAGCTCATCTACCTTTCCCATTATCGATCGTACATTCCCCATAACAACGGATGGGAGGGTGGGTCTGTACCTTATATTTCTTGCCCGCCGCCTTACTCCAGCATGACACCCACGTCGTTTTCGCCTCAGTTCTCCCGGTATGTCGAGTTTTTCTATTAGCACCGGGTGGCGGTTGAGTGCTAGCAGCTCTTCCCTGCTGTACCGTCTCCTGCTATAAACAGTGGCTCCGTCCACCGGCTCGGGAGACATTTGGGGCGATCTGTGTGTCCGTGATATGTATGGAGTGAAAGGTGTGCCGGATCAGAGAGTTGTCACCAGATCAGAAGAGAGAGGAAGAAAAAAAAGACTCAGAATTGAGCTGCTGTTGCAAAAGGCAGCCGACTCGTGTGGCGCCGGAAGTGAAAAAAGTATCCCCTACATACCCAGTATGTATTTCTTCCTGGGTTAACTGGATTATTTCTGCTGCTGGGGATCACCAATTCCTCTTCTTCTCCTTTTCCCTGCTGATTAGAGCAGATCTGCAGGATTTAACACCTCCAAACACCACCGCTTAGTTCCTCCTCATGGCTGTTATTTAAAAAAATGACCAACACACGCCAATTTATCACATCCTTTTTCATGTAAATTAGAAACATTCTTTTGTAAATGTGACGATTTTTCTCATAAATTTGCAGGATTTTCCTGCAGAGTTAGAGCCATGTTACTCAGAAATGTGCAGCTTCTTACTTGAAAATTTGCAGCTTTTTATTAGTCATAATTTTGCAGCTTTTTCCTCATGAATTTAGAACTTTTCTTACTCTTGAATTTGCAGTTTAAAAAAAAAACTTAAACTTGCAGCATTTTACTCAAATCTTAGATCTGCAGTGTTTTAGGCTGTAAACACTTAGAAATTTACACCTTTTTTGTCTTTTTGCTAAAGTTGCAGCTTCTTACCCATAAAATTCCACTTTTTTGGTCAGAAATTGGCAGCTTTTAACTGAGACTTACATCCCCTTTTTTTTTTCCTTTCTTTTTTTTTTTTTTGGTCAGGTCAGGCATTGGCTTGCTTGCTACCAGATAACCATGAAAACCAGTACTACCTGTTTCATGGGTCGGGCCGTCGGTGACTCAACCGGCATCCCCACCCTTCCGAGGGCATGGAGGGTGAAACAGGGCATCCTGGCAGAACAAAAACAATATCTGCCACAGGTCTGTGGTGGACCACTCTCAGTTACATGGGGTGAGACTGGACATCCTGGCAGATAAACACATCTGCTACAAGGTCTGTGGTGGACTGTGCCAGTCGGTGCATTGTGACATGCACTACACAAAGAGCAGAGAAAAACAAACCTATCATCTGGTCAGTCACTGCAACAGATACTGGAGTCAGTTTGTCTTGGCTTGTCCTTGCCACTGATAATACCTTTATCTGCCAAGAATGTGCTGCTCATCCAGCAAAAGCTAGCAGTACTCAAATACTTTGCAAGCAGTTTCATGAAATGGTCAATCAGAAAGCAACTCATACTGGCTCGGATGTCGCCCAGGCTTACAAGGTCCGCGCTGATCTGTTCACACTCCGACAGGCAGTGAAAAGTAAGCTAGGAAGAGGAAGACAAAAGAAGAGGAAAACAGCAGCCTTGTGTGTAGCAAAATGAAATGTATGCAGTCTGTTGGACAGAACAACATCACAGCACCCAGAAAGACAGACCACACTTGTGGCCCTGGAAATGAACATGTATAATGTAGACATAGCTGCACTTAGTGAAACAAGATTGCCTGGATACGACAGCTTGGAAGACCATGGGTACATCTTCTTTTGGACTGGAAGATCAACTCAAGAAAGGAGAGAAGCAGGAGTGGGCTTTGCAGTTAGAAAGGAGATAGTAGCAATGTTTGATGAGGAACTGGTGCCAATCAATGACAGGATAATGACTATGAGACTCCCACTACAGCGGAAGATGTATGCCACACTCATCGGTGTATATGCCCCAACAATGACCAACACAGAGGAGGCGAGGAAAGAGTTCTACAGTGATTTATGTGAGACTATCAGGCGTGTACCGACTGATGACAGGCTGATACTCGTTGGCGATTTTTTTTTTTTTTTTTTTGTAACTTAGATTTTTATTCATTTTTCATCATATATATTGCATTCAGATCACAGTCTACATTTAAAAACAAAGGGGCTAGAGTAAGAAAGAAAAAAAAAGGGGGGGGACAAATGTCGGAGCATCAAGTTTTTAGTTTCCATCTCTTAATTCTTCTGGTTTTTCCAGCGTCTTTGGTTATTCTTTCAATTTCTGTCTCGCTGTTGCACTTTGTAGTGTGTCCATTTCCGCCATTTTTTTTCCCATAGTCCTTCTTGCATTCTTTGTCGATATGTTAGTTTTTCCATCATACGTATGTCCTCAACAATGTCAGTCCATTGCTCTTGGTCAGGAAGAACTTCTGATCGCCATTTTTTTGTGATTGTTTTTTTACATGCAATCAACAAGATTTTAACTAGATATTAAAGGGAGTTTTTCCTCTCCACCGTCGCCAAGTGCTTGCTCACAGGGGATCGCCTGATTGCTGGGGTCTTTCTGCAACTGTGGGGGTCCCCCCTACAGTTGATAGTGCTATGAGATGACTGTTGTTGTGAAATGGCGCTATATAAATAAAGTTGAATTGAATTGAATTGAATAGATATCTGTCCTCAGCCTGTATTACATTGTCTCTTTTAAGATCACATAAGTACATCAGGTTACAGTTCATTGGTATATTATATCCTAATATCCTCTGTATTGTCACATGTATAGATTTCCAGAATGATGAGATTTTGCAGCATTTCCAAAACATATGTGAGTGGTCTGCATTTTGAGCTCCACATCCCCTCCAGCATAAAGATTGGGTATTTGTATATTTTCCTTGAATCTGTGGTGTAATGAAAAAGCGAATCAGGTTTTTCCATCCAAATTCCCTCCATGTCCTTGAATTTGTTGATGTGTGTTGTGTTTTCCATATTTCCTGACAGCTTTCTTCTGTTATGTTTAAATTTAGCTCTTTCTCCCATTTCTCCTTTATATAGTTACTTGAATGATTGTTTGCCATAAGTTTCTGATATAGCTTTGAAATAATTCTTATTTTATTTCCTTTATATGAGCTTAAAATGAATTGTATAATCTTGCTCACATCTGTTTGGATGTTATGCCTAATCTTCTTCATATAATAGTCTCTCATCTGCAGATATCTGAAGAATTCCGATCTTTCTAGTTTAAATTTTCTTCTGATGTTTACAAAGCTCCCGAGATCTTTTTTTTCCGATATTGCCCCATGCTGTGATTCCCTTGTTCACCAGATTTTTGTATCCCCTATCTTGTTTTGCCGGTTCAAACTGACTGTCAAATGCTACCCATTTCAATAGTTTTATGTCTTCCTTTATGTTATACTTTTGTACTATTTTATACCACAGTTCCAAAGTAAATTTAGTGATTGGGTCTATTTGTTTGATTTGCTTATATGCATCTTTATCTCCTATTATGCTTTGTACTGGGAGTCCCTCAATTTCCTTTTCCATTTCTTTCCATTTTGCCTCATATCCTTCGTCGCACCAACATATGATATATCTTATTTGTGCTGAGTAGTAATATTCCTTTAGACTCGGTAGGCCCATGCCTCCTTTCTCTTTTGGTAACTGGAGAGTTTTATATTTCACTCTTGGCTTTTTACCTCCCCAAACAAATCTCGATATCATCCTGTCCCACTTTGAGAACTGGGCACCTGGAATCTCTGTTGGTAGAGCCTGGAAGAGGTAAAGTAATCTAGGTTGTATGCTGATCACGTGATGGTTCACCTCATTCCCACATACAGACAGAGATTGACGCTCACTAAACCTGTTGTGAGCACTACGAAGATACGGACCAGTGATGCTGAGGAGAAGCTGGAAACGTGCATGGAAATATCTGACTGGGGCATGCTTAAAGGAGCCACGCATGATCTGGATGAGTACACGGACACTGTGAACTCATATATCCACTTTTGTGAAGAGAACATTCTTCCATCACGCACCAGGGTGAGTTACTCTAATGACAAACCCTGGTTCACAGCTAAGCTCAGACAGATCAGGAAGGAGAAGGAAGCAGCGCTGAAAAGTGGAGACAGGGACTGCTACAGGGAGGTTAAATACCGGTTTAACAGAGAGCTGAAGAGGGCTAAATCTGTGTACTCAGAGAGACTCCAGCAGCAGTTCACTGCTAATGATTCGGCTTCCGTGTGGAGAGGACTGAGGCAGATCACCAACTATCGGCCTCAGGCTCCTAAAGGTCAGGATGACAAAGCCCTTTGTCAGAGACTGTCCCAACACTATGCCCGTTTTGACACCTCGTCATCTGTGTCCAACTCCCCCCCTCCCTCCAGCTCCACAGCCTCCACATTCCCTACTTCATTTAAGGCACCCCCCCCCCACCTCCCCCCCTCCCCTTATCATCAGTGAGCAGGATGTGCTCAAACAGTTCTCCAGACTGAACCCGCGCAAGGCCCCCGGCCCAGACGGCGTGTCTCCCTCCACCCTGAGACTCTGTGCGAAACAGCTGGCTCCTGTATTCACAGACATTTTTAACACCTCCCTTAAGTTATGCCACGTGCCGTCCTGCCTCAAATCCTCCACCATCATCCCTGTCCCCAAGAAGCCACGGATCACTGGACTTAATGACTACAGACCTGTAGCGCTCACCTCTGTAGTCATGAAGTCCTTTGAGCGCCTGGTCCTGTCCCACCTCAAGTCCATCACCACCCCTCTCCTGGACCCGCAGCAGTTTGCCTACCGAGCCAACAGGTCTGTAGACGATGCAGTCAACCTGGCCCTCCACTCCATCCTGCAGCACCTGGACTCCCCGGGAACCTACGCCAGGATCCTGTTTGTGGACTTCAGCTCCGCATTCAACACCATCCGCCCCGCTCTGCTCCGGGACAAGCTGTCCCTGCTCAACGTGCCTGACTCCCTCTGCAGGTGGATCATCGACTTCCTGACGGACCGGAGGCAGCATGTGCGGCTGGGAAAGACTGTCTCAGACTATACTAGCATCAGCACCGGATCACCCCAGGGCTGTGTACTTTCCCCCCTACTCTTCTCCCTTTACACCAACTCCTGCACCTCCAGCCACCAGTCTGTCAAGTTGATCAAGTTTGCGGACGACACCACCCTCATCGGGCTCATCTCCAACGGCGACGAGTCCGCCTACAGGAGAGAGGTGGCCCAGCTGGCGTCCTGGTGCAGCAATAACAACCTGCAGCTGAACGCTCTGAAGACAGTGGAGATGATTGTAGACTTCAGGAAAGTCACTACTCCTCTGCCCCCCCTCACCCTCTCAGGCTCTCCCATCACCACTGCTGATTCCTTCCGCTTCCTAGGCACTACCATCACCAGGGACCTCAAATGGGAGCTGACCATCAGCTCACTCATCAAAAAAGCCCAGCAGAGGATGTTCTTCCTGCGGCAGCTGAGGAAGCTCAAGCTACCCACCAAGATGTTAGTGCAGTTCTACACAGCCATCATCGAGTCCATCCTCACCACCTCCATAACCGTGTGGTACGCAGGAGCCACTGCCAGGGACAGACTAAGGCTGCAGCGCGTCGTGCGCACTGCTGAGAAGGTGATCGGCTGCAAGCTCCCATCTCTCCAGGATCTGTACATCTCCAGGACCCGGAGGCGTGCTGGCCGGATCATAGCCGATCCCTCACACCCTGGTCATGTACTGTTTGCCCCCCTCCCCTCTGGTAGAAGACTTCGGTCCATCCAGACTAAAACCTCCCGTCACATGAACAGCTTCTTCCCCTCTGCCATTAGACTGCTGAACACTAAGTGACTCTCGTGCACCATGTACAGCAGCTCAACCAGACTCATGTCAATCATCACTGTTTTCTTCCTGCATTACCGACTGCACTATATAGTTCTCCACAGTATCTGCTGCTGGCTAATATATATTTTAACTGTTGACCAGTATCACTTAATCTTATCCTACACTTTATTACATGTATAGTTTATTTCTCTTATCTTATCATGTTTAATGTTGCAGCATTGTACCGAGACAAATTCCTAGTTTGTGTACTACATGAACAATGGCAATAAACCTGATTCTGATTCTGATGCTGATTTTGACTGTCTCAATTTTTGAATTCAGATCCATATTTAAGATTGACCATCTATCAATATCTTTTTTTTATTTCTTGTTCCAACCTATCATAGTTTGCTTTATAGATTTTGCTTAGATCTTTAGGTATGTTCACTCCAAGGTATTTTATTTCTTTTTGTTTCCAGTTTAGTTTGATCTTATCAGTTATCTGGTTTAGAGGGTTATAGTGGAATGTCAGTATTTGTGTTTTTGTTATGTTTATCTTGTATCCTGATAATTTTCCAAAATTTTCTATCAAGTTCATCATTTCCATTATTGATTCATCTGGTTGTTCAAGGTAAACTATAATATCGTCTGCAAATAGCCCAATCTTGTGTTCCGCTCCCTTTATTGTTACACCTTTTAATTTCTTATTTTGTCATATCGCTTGAGCCAGTGGCTCTATGAACAGAGCAAACAAGGTGGGCGATAAGCAGCATCCCTGCCTAGTTGATCTTTGTATATTTACTTTGTCTGTTAAGCTACCGTTTATCTTGATTCTTGCCACAGGTTCTTGATACAGCGTCCTTATGCATTGTACTGATTTTTCGTTAAATCCAAAGCGTTCCAACACACTATATAGGAATTTCCAGTTAACCCTGTCAAATGCTTTTTCTGCGTCTAAACTCATTATTACTGCGCTTTTCTTTTCTTTATGTATTTGATTAATTATATGTATTGTTCTCCTGATATTGTCATGTGTTTGGCGTCCCTCTATGAAACCAGTTTGATCATCTTCTATCAATTCCGTCAAGAATGTCTTTATTCGTTTACATATAATTGTTGTATATATTTTATAATCCACATATAATAAAGAGATTGGTCTATAGTTTCCGCATTGTTCTCTATCTTTCCCTGGCTTTAAAATAACTGAAATAATGGCTTCGTTCCATGATGGAGGTATTTTGTTGTTGTTCAACGTCCAATTAAATGACTTTAGGAGCTGTGGCATGAGTTCTTCTATAAACAGTTTATAAAACTCAGATGTGTATCCATCACTACCTGGTGATTTACCGTTTTTAAGTGACTTAATCACATCTCTAATCTCTTGTGTTGTTATTTCTGCTGTTAGCTTTTCATTTTGTTGATTTCCTATTGATGGCAAGTCCAATGTGCATAGAAATTTTTTAATATCTTTAGTATTTGTTTCTTCAGGTTGCGAGTATAGTTCTTGATAGAAATTATGGAATATTTCTTCGATGTTTTCTGGGTTAACTGTGGTTTTATTTGTGATGGGGTCTTTAATCTTATATACATTATTCATTGTTTGTTGTTTTCTTAACCGTTTTGCCAGCAGTTTTGTGGCTTTTGGTCCCGTTTCATAATATTTTTGCTTTAGATATCTATTTTTCCTTTCAGTTTCATCTATTTGTGTTTCTTTTATCTTGATTTTTCTTCTTTAATTTCTTGATATATTTTTGGGTCATTTGTGCTTTGATGTTTACGTTCTAATTCCCTCAGTCTCTCACATCTTTGTTCATATGTTTCCAGTTTAGACTTATTTGCTTTTCCTGTTTCAACAATTAATTTACCTCTTAACACGGCTTTTAGTGCATCCCATAGTATTGTTGGGTCCACTTCTTCATTGTCATTCTCTTGGATATACTCGTTTATGTTTACTTTTATTCTTTCTTTCATTTTCTCATCATTTAACAGTCCTACATTAAGTTTCCATGTTGTTTGTCGTTTTCTATTGTTTAAATATATTTCCATGTATATAGGATTATGATCTGATATTTCTGCCCCTCCAATCCGACAATTTCTCACCCTGTGTCTGTCACCTTCATTCATAAGGAAGTAATCTATTCTAGAGTGTACTTTATGGACTGCTGAATAATGTGTATAGTCTTTTTCGAGTGGGTGCAGGTCCCTCCATATGTCTACCATACCCATTTCTGCCAGTGAGGTTCTTATGAACTTTGTTACATGTTTTTTTTGTCTTCTTAACACTTGTTGTATCAACTTCATGATCCACGACAGCATTTAAGTCTCCTCCACAAATTAGGACTCCTTCACTGTGTGTTGCTATGAGATCAAACAGATGTTGAAAAAAACCCTTGTCACTTTCTGGTGGGGCATAGATGTTCACTAATGTGATCTGCATACCATCTATTCTTCCCTTTATTATTACATACCTGCCTTCTTTATCCTGGATTTCTTGTTCATATTCAAATTGTATTTTATTTGAAATTAGTATCATAACCCCCCTTTTAGTTCCTCCCTTAAATGAACTGTAGTAGGAGTTCTTATAGCCAAATCTCTTTAGTTTCACATGTTCTGTCTTGCTCAAATGTGTCTCTTGCATAAATATAATTTCGGCTTTTTCCTTCTTGAATTTTCTTATTATTCTTTCCCTTTTAACAGGTGAGTTCAGACCATTCACGTTTAGTGTCATTATCTTAAGATTTTTACCCATATTCATGTTTTTCCATTTTTTTAACTTGTGCTCCTAGCCCCTTTAACAACAAAAATAACACATATTTATATAAAAACACATTAAAAAATCTCGACCTCCGTACTTTGGGCCTTTCTTCTGCCCACTGGTCCCTGTTGGTGGGTGGAGGGAATGTCCTCACAGAGTGAGGGGCCCTCCCTAGACCTCTAGTTACTATCCAAGTAATAGTCATTAGTCTAGAAATGTCCAACAAAAATCACTTAAACCTCTCCTAGCCGTCTGTTTCTCTTTTGCCTTGTCTTCTTGGCCTTCATTTCTTCTGTGCCTTTCTTAATCTTTGTTACAATCTAGGCTTTCAGTTGAAAGCCTTGCAGTTTTTCCTGGGCCCGCTGCTCCACGTCTCCTCCCGTCTTCTGCCGCTCACTCGCCTCCACTCCGGCTGTCGTGATGCGTTCAGTGCCGCCGGTGCTCCAGCCGCTTCCTCCGGTACGCTCACCACAAAGCCTCGCTCCATCATGTCCCGAGCTGCCTCGCTGGCTGTGTTGTATGTCTTCACGCTGTCCTCCCAATGAATCCTCATCTTCGTTAGCGGCGTTGGAATCTAATTTTTTTCTCTTTCAGCGTTTTTTTAATGTTGGCATATTTCTTTCGCTGTTGCACAATTTCTGTCGGGTAGTCATGATCAAAGAATATCTTCTTGTCGCCGATTCGTATCTTTTTTTTCCACGCTTGTGTCAGGATTCTTTCCTTTACATCATATTTCAGAAAGTTTACCACAACTGACCTGGGTGGAGAGTTTGGTTTCGGGTTCTGTGCCGAGGCTCTGTGCGCTCGTTGAATCTGCAGGTCCGCTTCACCGGGCAGCTCCAGCTCTTTTTTTAAGAACTGGTCCATGAATTTCGTCATCGAGTTGCCTTCAATGCCCTCCGGGATCCCGAAGATGCGTATATTGCTCCGTCTGGACCTGCTCTCCAGGTCGGTTATTTTCTCCTGCATCCTCTGCGTTTGTGCCGTCAGGGTCTGTAGCTGCTCGCTTGCCTCGCTCTTCCAATCTTCCAGCTCCGATATTCGGGCCTGTGCTTCTGTCATACACGCCCGCTGAGAGCGCAGCTCCTCCATCTTTTCTGCTAGCTTGCACTCCATTTCTCTTCGGAGGCCCATAATTTCCTCCTTAATCTCTTTTTTCAGCTCCTCCTTAAGAGCCGCTAAATCCTGTTGTAGCTGCCGCTTGAAGTCTTTCAACTCTTTACCCAAACTGGCGAAGCCAGTGTTCATGGTATCGAGCCTGGCGTCCTCCATTTTCTCTGCTGCAGTCACCTCGTTTTTTTGGGCCTCGTGTTCAGCGATTTCTCCTGCGTTGTTGAAGAGGAATTCTTTAATTTTACCCTGCTTTTGTCCTTGTGCCCGGCTCCTTCTTGTTTTCATCCCTTAGTTTATTGATCCGCTTATGTCGAGTTGGCCATTTACCGATGATTTTTAATCCGGCTAGGGAGAGCTCTCTGTTTAAGCGTTATGTCTCTCCGCCATCTTCCCGGAAGTCCTCGTTGGAGATTTTAATGCCAGAGTTGGTTCGGACACTAAGAAATGGAAAGGAGTGCTAGGCAGTCATGGAGTAGACAAGTGCAATGCTAATAGAGAACTTCTACTTGCACTATGTTCAGAGTACAATCTTGTGATAACCAATACTCTAATTAAGCACAAGGACACACACAAGAACACATGGATGCACCCAAGATCCAAGCACTGGCACTCATTAGACTACATCATAGTCAGGCAGAGAGACATAAGGGATGTATTGGACACCAGAGCAATGAGAGGCGCACACTGTGGTACTGATCGTGTTATGCTGAGATCTAGATTAAGGATTTGGAGACGAAAACAGCACTGCAGGACGGGTACGAAGCCACCACGGAAGCTAAACACTAGTGCACTGAAAGACCAAAAGAAGCAGGAAGAACTTACACAGGAAATGGATGAAAACTTGAAAGACTGGGACAGCAACAACTCAGAGAATGACATAGAAGAGAAATGGGCAACACTGAAGGACACGGTGTATCAGACTGCGAGTGATGTATTAGGCTACCCTGAGAGGAAACATCAAAATTGGTTTGATGAGCATGATGAACACCTGAAGAAACTACTAGAAGTGAGGAATACAGCTAGGCAGGAAAACTTACAGTGTAACACAAGGTCGAAGAAGAAGAAATACTCAAAGGCTCAGAGTGGGCTACAGAAGTACACCAGAGAGATGAAGTCCAACTGGTGGGATGAAAAAGCGGAGGAACTTCAAACTGCAGCAGACAGCAAGGACATGAAAACATTCTTCACAGGTTTGAGAGAAATCTACAGCCCTAAACCAAGAGGATTGATCCAACTAAAGGCTATGGATGGTGAAATGGTTTTGCAGGAGAAAGACAAGATCCTGGACAGATTTGCAGATCACTTTGACCAACTACTAAACAACCCTGGAGATCTCACTGAACAGGCTAAAGAAGCTCTAGTGCAGCGACCAGCTGTATCAAGTCTGGATGAACCACCAAATTTTGATGAACTAATGGCAGCTATCAGGACAACACAGAATGGTAAAGCTCCAGGAAGGGATGGAATTCCAGCAGAAGTGTGGAAATTTGGTGGTGTTCAGCTGACCAACTGCTTGCACAAGCTCATCCAAGAGATATGGGATGCCCAGAAAGTACCTCAAGACTGGAAGGATGCAAGTATTGTGCCTTTGTTCAAGAAAGGTGGCAGGAAGGATTGTGGAAATTACCAAGGTATATCACTGCTAGCCACTGTTGGTAAGATTCTCTCACGTGTACTACTGAACAGACTCAATGAACACATCTCGCAGAATGTACTACCAGAAACCCAGTGCGGCTTTAGAAGTGGAAGAAGCACAATGGACACGATTTTCTGCTTGAAACAGGTTCAAGAAAAGTGTATCAAACAGAACATGCCGCTTTATGTAGTCTTCATAGACTTCAGTAAAGCCTTCAATACTGTTTCGTGACAAGGGCTTTGGCAGGTACTCAAGAAATAGGGATGTATAGAGAAGTTTGTCAGCCTGATCGAGGCACTCCATACAGGTATGCAAGCAAACGTGGCAATGAATGGTTCAGTATCTAAAGACTTTTTAGTAAGCAACGGGGTGAAACAAGGGTGTGTGCTGGCGCCTACGCTCTTCTCGCTATATCTGGCAGCCATGCTTGAGGTGGTCTTCAAAAACACTTCAGAAGGAGGATACATTCAAACAAGGAAAGAAGCCGACTTGCTCAATGTGGCACCATTTAAAACCAAGAGTAAGACATCAATAAAGGTAGTAGGAGAAATGCTCTTTGCCGACGACAGTGCTCTAATTGCACACAGTGTGGAAGATATGCAATCTTAAGTGGGGAAATTTGCAAGAGCAGCTAGCCAGTTCAGCCTCAAAATCAACATTTTAGATTAGATTAGATTAGATTCAACTTTATTGTCATTACACATGTATGAATACAAGGTAACGAAACACAGTTTAGCATCCAATCAGAAGTGCAAATGACAGCAGTGCAGTATATACAGTAATTGACAGTATGTGCAATTTAAGCAAATATATGCAGATAGGTCAGTGCAGAAAGTTAAGAGTACCGTTATGTGCAAATAATATACAATAATTTAGGTGTGCAGTTATGTACAGGTGAGGATGGTAAGAGATGGGAATAAGTTAGCATAAATTACAGAAGAGCAAAGTACAGGTGAAGTGAGGTAAGTAGCAGACAATCTATCTAACTATACAGAGTGGCAATATGCAGAAAAAACAGTATGTAGTTAAATATGTGATGATAATATAGAGAAGAGCAGTATGTATCAATATATAATGACAATACGCAGATATACAGTTTGAGGAAGCACGGGGGGAGGGGGGTGTTAAAGGGGAGAGAATTGGAGGTTCAGCGGGGAACTAAGTTCAATAATGTGACAGCTGTTGGAAAGAAACTGTTCCTAAACCTGCTGGTTCTAGTCCGAAGGCTTCTGAAACGCCTTCCAGAGGGGAGAAGCTGGAACAGTCCATGAGCAGGATGGTTGGAGTCCCTAAGAATGCTGCGTGCCCGGCGCAGATATCTTTTCCTGTAGACATCCTCTATAACTGGAAGTGGAGTCCCTGTGATGCGTTGGGCGGTTTTCACCACCCGCTGCAGCGCCTTACAGTCAGCGACAGAGCAGCTGCCATACCAGACTGTGACACAGTTTGTCAGGGTGCTCTCTATCACGCAGCAGTAGAAGTTGCCCAGGATGTCAGTTGACAGATGGTTCTTCTTCAGTGTCCTCAAGAAGAAGAGGCGCTGATGGGCCTTCTTGATCAGGCTGGTGGTGTTAACTGACCAGGACAGGTCCTCCGAGATGTGGGTCCCCAGGAATTTGAAGCTGGGGACACGTTCAACAGCTATGCTATTGATATGGATGGGGTCATTTTAGATTTTTTAGATTTTAGATTTAGTATACTTTGTTGATCCCCAGAGGGGAAATTGAGGGTCATCCACCACCTGGATGGATGAAGCAGCCACGATACGGCGCTATCCCTTAACTATTCACACACACATTCACACCTAGGGCCACTTTAGAGTCTCCAATTAACCTAACCTGCATGTTTTTGGCATGTGGGAGGAAACCGGAGAAATCCCGGGGTAAACCCACGCATATATGGGGCGCATGCGCACGCAGCGACCAGCAGCTTGATGATATAGTGCGTGTGTGCGTGTGTGTGTTTTTTGTACTTTTTTACGTTTTTAGAAAATCCTCTGTGTCGTTTCTGCCCTGGAGCGTTTGTGGAATATATGGCGAAGAGCTCCCTGGTATCTGCAACATGGATTTCCTCTCCTCTCTCGCACTGCTGCTATCTGTGCTGTGGCTCTTTGTCTCTGAGGTAAACACATTCGGCTCCATGGCGAGCAGAATAGCGGGCAGAATACAATATTCCAGGGACGTGTTGCTACGCTTTAACACAGCTGATGCAGCGTCTGTGATTGAGCCCAAACTTGAACTGCCGGACTTTATTTTGAGAGACGGACACAGCGGTGAAAAAAGAAGCGGCAGGAGGAAGTGTGGAAGACGTGGAGGTGTGAAATTGCGCCTTAGGAGACGTCAGTTTGGTAACATTCCTCTTCTTCGATCATTTTTGGGAATGCACAGTCTGTGAGAAACAAGGTGGAGGAAATTCAAGGCAACTTACGTTACCAGAAGGATTTTAAAAACTGCTGCGTCATGGCTTTCACTGAATCTTGGCTTACTGCGCATGATCGAGATGCAGACCTGTGGATTGACGGCTTTGGAGCTCCGCTGCGCTCGGATCGGCAGGAAGAGGTAACTGGGAAGCGTCAGGGGGGCGGCGTATGTTTATACATTAATAAGCAGTACTGCACATCTGTCACGGTCAGAGAGCGCATCTGTACACCCGATGTGGAGCTGCTGTCTGTGTCGCTTCGCCCCTTTTATTTGCCTCGAGAGTTTCCCCAACTTTTCATCACAGTTGTGTACATTCATCCGAGGGCAGACGCTGACTCCGCCTCCAGCACCATCTCTGATGTGGTGCAGCGGCTGCAGTCAATTTCTCCAGAGGCGCCAAACTTCATTCTTGGGGATTTTAACCATGTTTCTTTAAAGAAGACACTTAAAAACTTTCATCAGTATGTCTCCTGCCCAACCAGGCGAAAAAAGACATTGGACCTGTGCTATGGATCCATAGAGAGGGCCTATAAATCACTCCCCCTTCCTCTTTTAGGATCATCAGATCACAACTGTGTTCATTTGCTGCCCACATATAAAACTGCTCTCAGAAGAGGCAAGGTGGAGATGAGAGACATTGATGAGTGGACAGAAGATTCAGAGCACAGCCTCCAGGAATGCTTTGACTGTACAGACTGGAAGATGTTCATAATGGCCTGCGGGGATGATTTGGACTCTCTGGCTGAGCTCACATGCTCATACATGGCTTACTGTCAAAATAAGATTGTTCCACGTAAACGTGTCAAAATATACCCCAACAACAAACCATGGGTAACTAAATCAGTTAAATCCTGCTTACAGAGGAAAGCTCTTGCCTTTAAACAGGGGTCTGTTTCTGAGCTACAGGTTGCCACCAAGGAGCTGAAGGCCGAAATTTTAAGAGCAAAACAGAATTATAAATCAGAGTTGGAAAGCAAGATGGCAGCAAATAAACTTGGTTCGGCCTGGGCCCGTATGAAAACTATTGCAGGCCTTCAGAGCACAGAGCGCAGTAATCGTGTGTTTTTAGATGGTTTTAGTTCAGACACAGAGCTGGCTAATGCTCTTAACTGTTTTTATGGTCGTTTTGACTCCTTTGATTTTAGCACAGAAATCCAAGATTTGAAACAGAAACTCAAAGACAATCAGCACTTTAATATTGAGATGCAGGATGTTAAAAGGGAGTTCCGCGCTGTAAAAGTGAACAAAAGTCAGGGCCCTGATAATATATGTGGACGCCTGGTAAAGTCCTGTGCACATGAACTGAGTCCTATATTTCATTATATTTTCAATAAGTCCTTACAGACACAACATGTGCCTAAGATCTGGAAAGATGCCGTTGGTTGTTCCCGTTCCAAAATCCAGCTGTCCTAAAACGGTAAATGACTTTAGACCAGTTGCTTTGACTTCAATTTTAATGAAAATTTTTGAAAAACTGGTCAGATGTGAGGTCCTAAGGCAGACTGAACATGCATTGGATCCTCTGCAGTTTGCCTATAGGCCTCACAGAGGAGTGGAGGACGCCACTGTCACTCTGTTTGACATGCTTTTTAAACATCTGGATTTTAATGGGACACACGCCAGGCTTTTATTTGTGGACTTTTCTTCTGCCTTTAATACAATCCAACCTCATATTTTAGTTGAAAGGCTCCTGCAACAATTTGATTTAAGCAATAATCTGGTGGGTTGGATTCTGGATTTCTTAACCAACAGGACGCAGAGAGTAAGGGTCAATGGCACATTGTCTGACCTAAAGTGCTCTTCTACTGGCTCTCCTCAGGGGTGTGTGTTGTCACCACTACTCTTCATCCTGTACACAAACATGTGTCGGAGCAGACATGACAACAGACACATTATAAAGTATGCTGATGACTCAGTCATTGTCAGTTTCCTCCAGGATGGTGAGAGTGGCCACGGCCCAGTAGTTGATGACTTTGTTCACTGGTGTGAGGATTCCTACCTGCAGCTGAATACAACAAAAACGAAAGATATGATTATTGACTTTAGGAGGAAAACTCCCAGGCACAAAGTCACCATACTAAAAGGCCAGACCACCGAATGTGTACAATCGTACAAATATCTTGGGACGATTGTTGATAGTGGATTGAACTTTGAGGTGAACTGTGAAAGGGTGTGCAAAAAGGGTCAGCAACATTTGCATTGTTTGAGGAAACTTGCACGCTTCCAAATTGACCGAACCATAATGACTATGTTCTATCGGGCTTTTATTGAATCTGTTTTATCCTTTTCTTTAATGTCATGGTTTGGTCAGATAAAACTGAAACAGAGGAAATCCTTGGATCAGGTAGTCAGATGGTCCAGTCGTTTGCTTGGTGAGTCACAGCTGAGCCTGACATCCCTGTACACCAGACAAGTACAGAGGATGGCCGACTCGATTTTAAATGATGACTCCCACCCTTTGCACTGCAACTTTCAGCTTCTTCCCTCCAGACGGAGGTTTGCTGTCCCAAAAAGTAGAACCCAGCGCTACAAAAACGGCTTTGTCCCTGCTGCTGTCAAAGAGTTGAACAAGCTATAAAAATTATATTGTACATATTTTATATTTACCTATTTTGTAAGATGTGTGCCTGTGTTTGTGTTTATGTTGAATGTAATTAGTGGCTTGTAAATATGGATGTCACCAACTGCAAAACAAATCTACCTACGGGTACAAATAAAGTAACCTGAACCTGATACATGGGGAGAACATGCAAACTCCACACAGATCACTGTTGGTCGGGGGCTGGGATCGAACTCACGATCCCACAATCCCCACGATCCCCCGGCCAAGGGTAAACTGTGCTGCCGCAGTACTAACCACTGCGCCACTGTGCAGCCCAAGGGGTCATGTGTCTGTCCCCTCTCCTTCCTGTAGTCCACTATGAGCTCCTTGGTTTTGCTGGTGTTAAGGAGCAGGTTATTGTCAGCGCACCAAGTAGCCAAGTGCTCAACTTCTGCCCTGTAATCTGACTCATCGTTGTCCCTGATGAGTCCGATCACCGTGGTGTCATCTGCAAACATTATGATGGAATTGGATCCATACATAGGCCTGCAGTCATGGGTGAAGAGGGAGTAGAGGAATGGGCTGAGCACATAGCCCTGTGGTACACCAGTGTTGAGTGTGATGATGGAAGAACGGTTGGGGCCTGACCTAACATGCTGGGGTCTGTTGGTCAGAAAATCCATGATCCAGTTGCAGGTGGAGGTACTGATTCCCAGGTCCCCAAGTTTAGTGATCAACTTGGAGGGGATAACTGTGTTGAATGCTGAGCTGAAGTCAACAAACAGCATTCTTGCGTAGGTGTTCTTGTCATCCAGATGTGAGAGTACACAGTGCAGCGCTGTAGAAACCGCATCCTCTGTACTCCTATTGCTCCGGTAGGCAAACTGGTGAGGGTCCAGTGTAGGGGGTAGGCATTTTTTGAGCTGTGCCAAGACCAGTCGCTCAAAGCACTTCAAGAAGACAGAGTGCCTTTATCAACTACCAAAGTTCCAATTATCAACATCACTACCAGAAGAGATCAGCACTGGTACAGAGCCACTAGTCAAGTGCAAGACTTTCAAGTATCTAGGGAGTTCTGTTTCAGAGAATGCTAGGCTGGAGGATGAACTATCTCTCAGAATTGGAAGAGTGAGTGCTGTGTTTGGAAACTTGAGGGACAGACTGTGGAACAATCAACATGTGTCTATCCGTGTGAAATGCAAAGTATACAGAGCGACAGCACTGGCTACTCTATTGTACGGTGCTGAAACTTGGACTGTCTACAGAGTGCAGGTGAAGAAACTCCACGCGTACATGATGAGACACCTTCGAGCCATAATGAGCATCTCATGGAAAGACAAGAAAACCAACATAGAAGTGTTGAAACGAGCTGGTCTACCATCAATGGAGGACATGCTAATACAGATGAACCTGAGATGGCTCAGACATGTTGAGAGGATGGACCACTAGCGTCTCCCTCGGCAATTACTGTACTCACAGTTATGCGAGGGCAAACGCAATCAGGGTAGACCAAGGCTCAGATTTAAAGACACTGTAAGAAGGAACTTGAAGAAGTTGGACATAGACAGGAGTTCCTGGCAGCGGAAGGCTAAGGACAGAGCTGTGTGGAGGAATCTGATCAGACCTAAATGAAACAGTCATTGTTGCCCACAACAGACTGCTATGATGATGATGATGATGATGATTTCTGTGTGCTCTGCCGTACCCATAGCCACGGTTTTCTGGCCAGCAGCGGTGAGGCAGCCTCTTGGGCTCACGCTGGAGTGAGCGCTGTCTAACTGTCTGCCAGTCTGACCACGCCCCCTCTCTATTACTGCCAGCTGTTCCCACTCCCATGTGCCATCTCCCCGCTCCTCGCCCAGGTGTGCTCAATTTGTGGAGACAGCAATGCATGTACTTAAGGAGCCTTTTCCCAGTCATGCATTGCTGGGTCCCATTGTGCTTCATGCGGTCGTCATTCGCTTTTTGAAGCCAAGGCCATCTAAGGATTGTAACTCTCAGAGCTGTATTTGGGACTCACTCAGACAGCTCCCGTTTTGTGAGTATACCTGTGCGGGTATTCCAGGTGACCTCACTCTAGTCTGTTGAGCGTCCTGGAGGACTCTTTAGTTTCTGAGCCTTTGCCAGTCATAGACACTGTAACTGTTTGCCTGTGTTCTGTGTCTAATAAATGTGTGTGGTGTAACCTGTGCTTAACTCCTCATCCTTCCCCCCCCCTCCTCCGTGAGCTGTGGAGAAGCGCACGAGGAGCTCATGACAGAATGACCCAGCCCGCTGAAAGGATTTAGCGGGTTACACCCACACTAATTATTTTTCACTTTTTGGACTGTCTTTTTCACCCACCTGTTGGTTGGAGCGCATGATGTCCTGGGCTCGCCGACCTCGTCGCCGCAAAGGAGGAATGGCAGCTGGCATCCCCACGCTGGAAGAAGAGTGGGCAGCGGATTTTATCCAGAACTTTGTGGAGAAGGCTCTCGCGTCCCATGGTCCCAAGAAAAAATGGGAGTGTTTGCTTGGGCTTATGTGCATCCTTGAAGTGCATCTTGGCCTCTGGAGGTTCCCACAATACGCAGAGCTGCTCTCCACGGTCTGTGTGCTCCAGCACTCATTTCCCGGATTATCTGCGAGGACACTTCCCGCCGAGCCGAAGCAGAGTTGTTCCCCTCGTCGGCCATCCACTTCCCCTCCAGCTCAGCCCGAAGTGCCAGCCTCAGCCCGTGCATCTCCAGCTCCACCACAACAGCGTCATCCAACGTCAAGATGCCGGGAGAAGCCCTCCTTGTCGGCAGCGACCACCATTGTTCCAGCTGCCGTGAGGTCTGCTGAACTCACCCCGGCCATGCCTACCTCCGTCGTCATGGAGACGGCTCCTCCATCAGTCTGCAGAGGGGCCCACGTGACCGCTGACACGGAGAGGGATGGCTGTCTGCTGTCTGCAGCTGCTAATAACAACTACCGGGATGACAGGCAAGTACTGTATTTTTCTTTCTATTCCATCAAATAGTATTGAATCTTGCCTGTCTCCCGAGGGAGAGGCCCAGTTTAAGCAGTCCGCTGGGTCCTCTCCTCCAGCTGCAAAAATTAATTCATTTCTCCCCCACTCCTGTTGGCCCAAGGTCAGGGCCATCAGACGGTGGAGGAGCCAGTGGCGTCGGATGATTCCTTCCTGGAGCCAGCACAGAGAGGTTCCCCTGCAGCCACGCCGGATGAATTCCCAGCGTTGGAGCTGCTGCAGGGGGAAACTAGGACTGTTGTGACCATCTCGCCTGCTGTGGAGGAAGTTGCAGCGGAGTGGGAGCCGGAGATGGATCTCCTCGAGGCTGGACACAGGTTGTCAACGTCAAGTTCAACGGAGTCCTGGACGGCGGTGGAGCTCCAGCTCAGGCAAGTTTTCTCTCTCTTTTTTCTTGTGTCAGTATTGGAGAGATCTTGCCTGGCTCTAGGTGAGGAGAGTTGGGTGCAGCACGCAGTTGCATCTGAGGTCCCCTCACCGGGCTCCGCGCTGCCAGCAACCCTAACCCCCCTTTTTCTCCTGCTATCTCCGAGCATTCATCTAGGGTCGCCGGAGAGGGAGTGTTGTCACCGGAGGTCATCGTGGGTCCGGTCCTGCCGAAGGAGGATGTCGCTGCTCCAGCTCCTCCTGCCAGGGTCATCAGGGCTCCTCCCACCGAATGTCTCCTCAGCCTGGTGCTCCTGCGGGTTGGCCCGCTCATTGTGGGTGCAGTTTTGGCCCAATCGGGGTCCACCGCGGGTGCTGCAGAGCCTCAGCCGGAGGTCACTACGGGTGCTGCAGCGCCTCAGCCGGAGGTGCATTGCGGGTCCAGCAGAGCCAGCTCAGTCAAGGTCCATCGCGGGTGCAGCGGAGCCGGCCCAGTAGGGGTCCACCGCGGATGCAGCTGGGTCCCAAGCCGGGATCACTTAGGGTGCTGCAGATTGCCATGAGGACGCCGTGGTCCTCTTCTCCTCCCGGTCCTACGCCATGGGGGTTCCCTCCCTTCAGTCCAGTCACCCACCAGTGAGCTTCCCGGTAGGCAGGCCGCCTCCCGCCTCATCCCGCCGGCCCTGGTGGATAAACAACGCTGACCGGCCGCCGGAAGGATTGACTCCCCGGGTCTGGTGGCCTATGTTTTCCGGCAGACTGCCGGATTCCGTCCACCGGACCTTCTGCTGGGCCTGGGACTCTGGGCGGCCTCCAGAGCCCCAACGCCCGTGGACTTGGGGGCGTTAATTGTGGTCCCTGGGTGGGGTGTTGTGTTCCCACCTTTCCTGTTCCCCCTACCTCCCACCCATGTTTGTGTTGTTTGTTCCTGTTGGGGGGGGGGGGCTTGGGATGTTTCTTTAGGTGTCTGGGAATCCATCCCTTAAAGGGGGACTCTGTCAAGAACCGAGCCAGCTTGGTTTCCCCCGGCTCGGTCCTGGCCTCTCTGTGGGTACGTGCCACGTTGTATGTATATTAGTATGCATTTCTGTGTGCTCTGCCGTACCCATAGCCACTGTTTTCTGGCCAGCAGCGGTGAGGCAGCCTCTTGGGCTCATGCTGGAGTGAGCGCTGTCTAACTGTCTGCTGGTCTGACCACGCCCCCTCTCTATTACTGACAGCTGTTCCCACTCCCGTGTGCCATCTCCCTGCTCCTCACCCAGGTGTGCTCAATTTGTGGAGCCAGCAATGCATGTACTTAAGGAGCCTTTTCCCAGTCATGCATTGCTGGGTCCCATTGTGCTTCTTGCGGTTGTCATTCACCATTTGCAACCAAGGTCATCTAAGGATTGTAACTCTCAGAGCTGTATTTGGGACTTACTCAGACAGCTCCAGTTTTGTAAGTATAACTGTGTGGGTATTCCCGATGACCTCACTCTAGTCTGTTGAGCATCCTGGAGGACTCTTTAGTTTCTGAGCCTTTGCCAGTCATAGACACTGTAACTGTTTGCCTGTGTTCTGTGTCTAATAAATGTGTGTGATGTAACCTGCGCTTAAGTCCTCATCCTTCCCCCCCCCCCCTCTATGCGCTGTAGAGAAGCGCACGAGGAGTTCATGACACTTTTCACAAATACCGTCATTTTTGACACATGCAAAGCAGTATGGGATTGTTTGGGGGCATCGGAAGTTGGCTTGTGCTTGCTTATAGTGGATATTTCTTTCTTATATATTATTTGTGAATATTTAGGCATTTCCAGCAGACAAGAAGACTGTTGACTGAAGACTGTTGCAGAGAAATAAGAGAAGAAAAAATAACGTTGTGTGGCAGCCTCAGAAGTCACATTTACTTCTAAAGAACCATGTTTTGGAGGAGACAGGTGCCACACAACACTGTTGGTTTGACCAACTGATCACCATCTGAGGATTAGTAAAAGTAAAGTAGTGTGTGCCGGCATTAAAACTGTTGTGGAGGATGCAATAAGTGTACCCAGATGTGGAGGCACGGAATAAGTGCAGGCAGGACACGGCAAACTGAAGTTTAAAAGGGTGTTTTATTCATCCACCAACACAGGACTCACTCCAGCGCTGTGTAAGCGCGCCGGAGCGAGCCCTCAGACTCTAGTCAGCAAACAGGCAATGCGTGTAGTAAGAGAGAGAGAGAACAAGCGATATGGTTGGCTTATATACCCAGCTAGACAATGCATGCATGGCACATTAACATCACAGTAAACTGCAGGGAGGCATGGACATTTACATGAGAGTCACGCATATCAATAGCAGGATTACTGGCAGGAAGGAGAGGCTGCCTATTGATATCAGTACATACATCTCACTGTTATGCTAATTGCTCCAGCTGAGCGCTTGTCCGTAGGCTGTGGGGGTCACCCACACTGTCATTAAAGGCAAAAGGCAGACGGTGGGAACGAAATCCATGACGCGCACTGGGGTGAACTCAGGCTGATGGAAATAATTTAAATATATATAGCCATGATATACGATGCTCATCGGTTCGGTTGCAGGTATTGTCACGCCGCGCCGCTCATCAACGGCGCCACCTGCTCACACACCTGTCAGTCATCAGCGGCGAGGAATATAGGCTGCCTCGCCCTGAGCTTCGGTCTGAAGCCGTAGACTTCATTTCCCTTTCATGGGCTTCTACCACATTCTCTTCAGCATCCTCGTCACCGGTAAGAAGATCACTTACCTCATCTCTCCAGTCTGCTCCCCTGTGCACAGGTGGATTCCTCGGCGGCGGACAACCCCGTCCCTCGTCTCTCCTCGCTGCTGCACCGAGCCCTGTAGGTGGCTGTCTCCCGGGCTTCCATCCTTGAAGCGCCAGTCATCTGTCCAAACAAGTAAGCTTCTCTCCCTCGCCTATTCTCCTCCTGTGTTGGTGTGTGCTCATCACCCTGTGTCTGATTTCTCCCATAGGGTTGCCGGCTGAACGGTCTCCTGCCTCTGGGTCCGAAGCAGACACCACCACCAACACATTAACATTCCGCAGACACGCACCCAAACATCCCTGCTGTTGATAAACAGTTTGAACTACTCTGAGCCTGTGTGTGTGCGTCTCCTGAGCCGAACGTTATGTCAGTACGGCTTCAGCAGAGCGGCTCGGCAGACGGCGGGCTCGCACACCGGTTTACCATCCTCGAGGCTCGGGTGGATCAGATTGTTTATCAGCAACAGGTGGTTTTCAATCAATTATTAGAATTAACTAACCGATTGAACCGCTTGGACCCCCAACAGCCGTTCCTCCCGACTCGCCAGGGTGGCGCGGCTCCTGCTGTTCCAGCGGCCGTCCAGCCGGCTCCAGTGGCACCGGTTCGGCTCACACCGATTCCGACCCCCGCCCGCTTTAGCGGTAAGCTCGGCGGAGCGCGGGGGTTCATTATGCAGTGTGAGTCCGTGTTCCACCGTGTGCCCGGAGATTTTCCCTCGGATCACAGTCGAATTGGTTACATAGGGAATCTTCTGGAGGGGCGTGCGTTAACTTGGACCTACGCCGTAATGGCGAGGCCCAGTTATGCCACCCTCACCTATGACCAATTCGTGAGGCGCTTTCTGGAGGTCTTTGACCATTCTCAAACCGAGACGGTCCAGGTCGATCGGCTTCTCGCTCTCCAGCAGGGAAGCCGGTCGGCAGCGGACCACTCGGTCGACTTCCGGGTAGCGGCGGAGGAACTGGGCTGGGAGGAACGCTCCCTCTGTGGCCTGTTCCTCCGCAGCCTCAATAGTGATCTGAGGGATGAACTGGCTGGTCGGGATATCCCTGGGACGCTAGCGGAGCTGACGTCCTTAGCGGTAAGTTTGGATAACAGGCTGCGCGAGCGCTCCTCGGGGCGGAGGTCTTCTTCTTCTCGCCCTCGTGGAGCCTCGCCGCACCTGTTCCAAGCTCGCCCCCTGGCGGCGCCGCCAGCATCGCGCCCCGAGGAGTCGGAGCCGATGGTGACGGGCTGGACTAAACTTTCCCCTGTGGAGAAACAACGCCGTCGTGAGTTGGGCCTCTGCATGTATTGCGGAGGCGACCAACACACCGTGGAGCGTTGTCCACGGAAAGCCAGTCGGTGGGGTCCGCGAGTCACTGTTGGAAGTCTCGCGGACATCAATCAGTTAGGATCACTTACTCAATTGAAGCTGCCCATCCGTTTCTGCCATAACCCCACTGGGCACCTCACCCACGCACTGGTGGATTCGGGCGCAGAAGGCAGCTTCATTTCACAAAGCCTGGCAACCCGATTGGGCATCCGCTGCCAGGCACTCAACACTCCCATCTCCCTAGTCCATCTCTCCCGTGCCACCCTTGGGAGAGTGACACATCAAACTGTCCCCCTACCGGTCATCATCTCGGGAAACCACCGGGAGGAGATGACCTTTTATGTCCTTCCCAACTCTGTGTCGCCCGTCATCCTGGGGTATCCCTGGCTCCGCCTTCACAATCCGGTCCTGGATTGGAGATCAGCTGGGGTATCGGCTTGGAGTACATTTTGCCTGGGCACCTGCCTCCAGTCCGCTGCCTGCTCGCCGTCCGCTCCTCCTCCAGCAACGGACGCTGCACCCCCGGACCTGTCCCTGGTGCCTCCGGAGTTTCACGACCTGGGTATGGTGTTCAGTAAAGCGAAAGCTATGTCTCTTCCCCCTCATCGGCCCTACGACTGTGCCATCAACCTCCGCCAGGGGGCGCCGTTACCTTCTGGTCGGCTCTACAGCCTGTCTGCGCCGGAGAAGGAGACGATGAACACATATCTGAAGGAGTCATTAAACGCCGGGATAATCCGCCCATCATCGTCACCCGTGGGGGCGGGGTTCTTCTTCGTGGGAAAAAAGGATGGGTCCCTCTGCCCTTGTATCGACTACCGGGCCCTCAATAATATCACGGAGAAGGACCGTTACACCCTGCCTCTCATGGACACTGCTTTCCACTCCCTCCAGGGGGCGACCTGGTTCACCAAGCTGGACCTACGCAGCGCTTACCACCTCGTCCGGATCCGGGAGGGAGATGAGTGGAAAACGGCCTTCCGTACCCCGAACGGCCACTTTGAATACCTGGTGATGCCGTTCGGGTTGACCAACGCTCCTGCAGTCTTCCAGCGCCTCATTAATGACGTCCTCCGGGATTTCATTGGCCTTTTCGTGTTCGTCTACCTGGACGATATTCTCATCTTCTCCAAGTCCAGGGATGAGCACCAGGTCCACGTGAGGCGGGTCCTCCAAAGGCTGCTGGAGAATCGTCTGTACGTAAAGGCAGAAAAGTGTGAATTTTACGCCAGGAATACGTCCTTCCTGGGGTTCATCATCGCCCACGATAAGGTGCTCCCTGACCCAGAGAAGGTAAAGGCGGTGGTGGAATGGCCTACACCTGCATCCCGGAAGCAGGTGCAGCAATTTGTTGGCTTCGCCAATTTCTACCGCCGCTTTGTCCCCAACTTCAGTACCATCGTTGGACCACTGACCCGCCTCACGTCCCCGAAGGTCCCGTTCCGGTGGACCGAAGAGGTCGCTGCCGCCTTTGAGGCGCTGAAGGCGGAATTCTCCTCCTCCCGGGTCCTTCGCCAGGTCGACCCCGCGCTGCAGTGCATCGTCGAGGTAGACGCTTCGGACACGGGAGTGGGGGCAGTGCTGTCCCAGCGGTCACCGGACAATGGCGCCAAACGACCGTGCGCCTTCTTCTCCCGGTGCTTGTCCCCGGCGGAGAGGAACTACGATGTGGGGGACAGAGAGCTCTTGGCCATCAAGCTCGCCCTGCAGGAGTGGCGCCACTGGCTAGAGGGGGCAAACCTGCCGTTTGTGGTCCTTACGGACCACAAGAACTTGGAGTATTTACGGTCTGCCAAGCGCCTGAATGCCCGCCAGGCGCGCTGGTCTCTGTTCTTCGCCAGGTTCCAATTTTCTATCACCTTCAGGCCTGGCTCTAAGAACGGCCTGCCTGACGCCCTCTCTAGGCAGTTCACTCCCGTGGAATCGGAGGAGATGCCTCACTCCATCCTGCCCAGGTCGTGCGTCGTGGGAGCCATCTCGTGGGATATCGAGGCAAAGATCCGGAAGGCACAGGAGGTGGAACCTGATCCTGGCGGCGGACCGGAGGGAAGACTGTTCGTCCCATCTGCGGTCCGAGGAGAGGTCATCCACTGGCTCCACACCTCCCGGCTCACCTGTCATCCCGGCACCTCCCGGATGATCAGCCTCCTCCAGCGGTCTTTTTGGTGGCCGGGCCTGCGGAGGGATGCAGCCCGCTACGCCCGGGCTTGCCCAGTCTGTGCCACCAGCAAGTCAGGAAATGCCCCTCCAGCGGGTCTGCTCCAGCCTCTGCCCGTCCCCGGCAGGCCCTGGTCGCATATCGCACTGGATTTCGTCACCGGACTCCCCGTTTCCAGCTCCTTTAACACCATCCTGACCATCGTGGACCGTTTCTCCAAGGCGGCACACTTCGTCCCCCTGCGAGGTCTCCCTACCGCCCTGGAGACGGCGGGCCTCCTCATCCAACACGTGGTCAGGCTGCACGGGATTCCGGTGGACGTGGTCTCGGACCGGGGTCCCCAATTTTCATCCGAGGTTTGGAGGTCCTTTTGCAACGCCATCGGAGCCAAGGTGAGCCTCTCCTCCGGCCATCACCCCCAGTCTAACGGGCAGTGTGAGAGGACCAATCAGGAGCTGGAGGCTGCGCTCCGCTGTGTTGCAAGATCCAAGCCGACGTCATGGAGCAACCATCTCGCCTGGGTGGAGTACGCCCACAATACCGCCCACTCTTCTGCAACGGGGATGTCTCCCTTCAAGGCGTCCCTGGGTTACGACCCCCCGCTGCTTCCAGCGCAGGAGAGCGAGGTAACTGTCCCGTCAGTTAGGGCGCACGTGAGGCAGTTCCGCTCCACCTGGGCCACCGCGCGTCATGCGCTTTTACGCACAGCGGAGCGCAACAGGACCGTGGCGGACCGGCGTAGAAGACCTGCCCCGGCGTACAGAGTTGGGCAACTTATCTACGTTTCCACCCAGGACGTCACCCTAAAAGGCGAGAGGAGAAAGCTGGCACAGCGCTTCATGGGTCCCTTTCCCATCACCCGGATCATCAACCCGGTGGCTGTGCGCGTGGCTATTCCCCCCTCCCTCCGCATCCATTCCACTTTCCACGTGTCGAAGGTGAAGCTGGCAGTTACCGACCCCCTTTGCCCTCCTCCTGCAGCGCAACCCGCACCCCGGATGGTTGGTGGCCACCCGGCCTGGTCCGTCTCCTCCATCCTGGACTCCCGGCGCCGGGGTCGTGGGTTGCAATACTTGGTGGACTGGGAGGGCTATGGGCCCGAGCATCGACAGTGGGTGCCCCCGTCATTTGTGTTGGACCCATCGCTCATTGCGGACTTCCACCGAGCGCACCCGCATAAGCCATCGCCAGGAGGCGCTGCTAGAGGGGGGAGTACTGTCACGCCGCGCCGCTCATCAACGGCGCCACCTGCTCACACACCTGTCAGTCATCAGCGGCGAGGAATATAGGCTGCCTCGCCCTGAGCTTCGGTCTGAAGCCGTAGACTTCATTTCCCTTTCATGGGCTTCTACCACATTCTCTTCAGCATCCTCGTCACCGGTAAGAAGATCACTTACCTCATCTCTCCAGTCTGCTCCCCTGTGCACAGGTGGATTCCTCGGCGGCGGACAACCCCGTCCCTCGTCTCTCCTCGCTGCTGCACCGAGCCCTGCAGGTGGCTGTCTCCCGGGCTTCCATCCTTGAAGCGCCAGTCATCTGTCCAAACAAGTAAGCTTCTCTCCCTCGCCTATTCTCCTCCTGTGTTGGTGTGTGCTCATCACCCTGTGTCTGATTTCTCCCATAGGGTTGCCGGCTGAACGGTCTCCTGCCTCTGGGTCCGAAGCAGACACCACCACCAACACATTAACATTCCGCAGACACGCACCCAAACATCCCTGCTGTTGATAAACAGTTTGAACTACTCTGAGCCTGTGTGTGTGCGTCTCCTGAGCCGAACGTTATGTCAGGTATTGGTGAAATAAGTGAATAAAGTGTTTTAAGTGTTAGTTGCCTGGTCCTTTTAAAAGTATTGTGAGAAAAATGTTTAGATAAGTTAGGATAGTAAATATTTTTACACAATGTGCTTGCTCTAAATGTTAGTTAAAAGGTTTCACAGCTTACAGCACACATAACAGGATGTGGATTATTAGCTCTACACACACACATCCAACTGCTTACTGCGATGAAGAATGCTTTCTGTGTATGTATAGGGGAATGTCTCCAAGTCATGGGATGGTGATGAGGCTGCATTAAGGAACTGAAAGAAGACAGTTTGAGAATAACAGGAAGCATCTGACTGCAGCCAGCCAGCCACTGGAGGACAAAGGAGCATCTGATGAAGAAGCCAAGTTATGACTGGCTCAACAAGAAGATAGCCATTGTGTGAGGTTGCTGGGACTGCCCCAGAATCAGTAGCTATATGTACCCTTTTCTATTCTTTTTCGGGGTCTTCTGCTCTTCCAGTTGCGCTGGGACAGAGACCCGCAGCTGTGTTACTCTCTGCATGATTCAATAAACAGATAAGTTGAGGAATAGTTCATCTTTTTTAATCCTCTGATGCATTTCTAAATGCCATCCATCCATCCGTCTTCTACCGCTTTTCCGGAGGTCCGGGTCGCGGAGGCAGCAGTTCAAGCAGAGAAGCCCAGACTTCCCTCTCCCCAGCCACCTGCTCCAGCTCTTCAGAGGGGATACCAAGGCGTTCCCAGACCAGCTGGGAGACATAGTCTCTCCACCGAGTCCTGGGTCTGCCCCGGGGTCTCCTCCCAGTGGGACGTGCCTGAAACACCTCAAGTGGGAGGCGTCCAGGAGGCATCCTAATCAGATGCCCGTACCACCTCAACTGACTCCTTTCAATGTGGAGGAGCAGCGGTTCTACTCTGAGCCTCTCCCGGATGACTGAGCTCCTCACCCTATCTCTGAGGGTGAGTCCAGCAATCCTACGGAGAAAGCTCATTTCAGCCGCTTGTATCCGCGATCTCGTTCTTTCGGTCATTACCCAAAGCTTGTGACCATAGGTGAGAGTAGGAACGTAGATTGACTGGTAAATTGACAGCTTTGCCTTAGAACTAAGCTCCCTCTTCACCACAACAGACTGGTACAACGTCTGCATCACTGCAGATGCTGCTCCAATCCGTCTGTCGATCTCTCGCTCCATTCTCCCCTCACTCGTGAACAAGACCCCAAGATACTTAAATTCCTCCACTTGGGGCAGGAGCCTGTCCCCAACCCGGAGAGGACAATCCACCTTTTTCCGGCTGAGGACCATGGACTCGGACTTGGAGGTGCTGATTCTCATCCCAGCCGCTTCACACTCAGCGGCAAACCGTCCCAGCAAGAGCTGTAGGTCATTGCTCATGGATCGTCACCTTATCGTGGTGGGGGGGTTTGCATGCCCCAGTGATCCCAGGAGCTATGTTGTCCGGGGCAATTTGCCTCTGATAGGGTCTCCCAAGACAAACTGGTCCTGGGTGAAGGGCCAGACTAAGAACGATCCAACAGACTCTCATGAATTGTATATCAAGGATTCAGTGTACCCCGCCCGGTATGGGATTACCGGGGCCCCACCCTGGAGCCAGGCCTGGGGGAGGGGCTCGAAGGCTAGCGTTTGGTGGCCGGGTTTCCACCCATGGGACCCGGCCGGGCTCAGCCCGAAGGAGTTACATGGGTCCGCCCTCCAGTGGGCTCACCACCTGCAGGAGGGATCATGGGGATCCGGTGTGTCAGAAGTCTGAAATATAACCTCACAAATACAGAGTACAAAAAGGTATTAGACTGAATCAAAGATCAGACTTAAGACAAGCAGAGCCTTTGAAGTTTTTACTTGCAAGGAGTAATCAACCCACATACAGGGCGAGTTGAATACTGAGGCACAGTCCGCAGTTGTTTTCTTTATATACAATGATAGTATGTGACAAACTCAGCAAAAGCAGAACAAACGGAATTACCACATAAGCAAAAGTACGCTCTGTATGTCTTCAAGTGTGTGTAGGAGATAAATTGCATGAACACTCATCGCGGGGAGAAC
This sequence comes from Pholidichthys leucotaenia, assembly GCA_020510985.1. Classification (NCBI taxonomy): domain Eukaryota; kingdom Metazoa; phylum Chordata; class Actinopteri; order Cichliformes; family Pholidichthyidae; genus Pholidichthys; species Pholidichthys leucotaenia. The sequence goes on along the minus strand of CM035843.1, from coordinate 54,975,630 downwards.
ATCTGCTTCTCCACTCAGTAAAGGCAGACAGGGGGAAACAACTCCATATATGGGCCTGCAACAAACCAGTGCTTCCGGTCATAGTTAACAGATGAAATGGTTAAATGATAACATACAACAGTCTTTTGCAGAAAAAATAAGATGCACAGGGTGTACAGGGGACAAGTCTTGATACAGCATAAAGATTTGCATATGTCAACACTCTATCACACATCAGATGAATAAACAGAAGGGTGATGCAGCTTAGTCACCAACAGTGATTATAAGAAGAGGCACAAGTTGTATTTTATGACTAATAAGAGAAAAGCATCATACATATAATAATATCAATCTTCATTTCATGAGTTATTAATAAAATGATAACCATATATTCAATTTTCCAACATTTTCCTCCTGTTTATTATTTTATTAATCTTTTTAATCATATGCAATTATCAGTATAATGTAACTTCAAAAGATTTTCATCCTTTTGGGAGAGTGGCATATACGGGCCTTGAACATGATTGGACAAGAATGACTGCTGTAGCATGAAAGTGTGTTGAGTCAATGCATGTGTGATCATTGATCTGATGCAGGGAATGACACACATGAACAAAACACAGAAAAGCACTAAAATTATAATAACTGGGGTCAGCCATTTGAGCAAAATCTGCCACCAAGTTCTACTTTGAAACCAATCCCAGGAGCCCCAACCTTTATCTTCATCTAACCCATGCTGTAAGTGTAAAATATCATTCAAATGGCTAATTTTTGTTCTTCATTTAAAGTTGTGAATCCTTGCTCCATTAATATAGTCAGATTTTCTATTGTCCATGCTAATGCATTTATGTGGTGTATAGCTAGAGCACTGCCATACATTGGAAAAAAAGTACCCATTGGTTTTCCAAGAATCCATACCCATCATCATTTGGCCAAAAAAACAGTAGGATTATTGCTACAGTTAAAAGTACAATTTTTCCTCTTTAAGGTGAATTTTCCAGCAGCAATATAGCGAAAGTGAAATACATTTCTACAGACAGAATCATAATATGACACTTCACAGGTCACTTCCTTAGTATCTTTGTGAAATACCCAGGTTGAAACTGTTTTTACTACAATTTTTGTGAAAGCAGATTGGTGAAGTAAACAGTGTAGGATTTACTTTCATTAAATGCTTCTTAACTGCAAGCAAAGAAGTTCCAATCCCAATAATATTAAATATTCTAATCTTAGACCCAGTGTAATCAGTAATAGTGACATTCAATCTATTAAGATACCTTTCTGACAAATTCCCCACCAACCAATGTCCAACATTATTGCTTGTATTAAACAGACTGAGACGAGAGTTCATCGCTATTGTCGCTCCGGGCGTTTTCTCTTCACTCAGTGGAACAGGGATCATGGGTATTGTAGTCAATCATGGGTATTGCAGTCTTGTGTAAATGGGGTAGCAATGAACACACATAGCAGGAAGTATCGATTCCCAGTCCTCTCACCGAAACCACCATTGTCTGGTACCATAGGTTATGCGTATTGTTCATTGTCCGTGCTTCGTGGGTTCCTTGTCCTTGAATCAGAAAGAGATTACCACCCCACTGCCAGGAGAAGTGCTGAACACAGAGTCATCAATAGTTTTGGTGCCATGCTTCCACCTGAGAGAGTACCCCTCCGGGCCTCTTTCTTCACCAGGGTTGAGACGGCCTTGTCCTTAAAAGGACATGCCCCCTTTGTACTGGACTTACTCAGGGAAACAAGTTAGTTAGTTCACTTACAGGCACCCGTAGTCTTTTAGCGTGTGAAAGGTGAATCCGAGATGGTCATTCAGCAATACGTACTGCAGTGGGAGTGGGAGTGTCTAGTGTTGTCGGTGGTGGTTCTTTATGAAGACATAGTCTCCAGGTTGATCCGTTTCTTTCTGTGGAGCAGCTTCTGACAGTCCCGTGTGAGACTATGAGAATCAAAACATTCCCTGAGATGTTCACCAAGATCTGTGTATTTGTTAGGTGTGGTTAGTGGTGAGAGGTCAGGTAATACATAAGGATGGTGAGAAAACACATTCAAAAGGTGATAATCCTGTCTTTGGGTCTAGTATAGAGTTAATGGTTAGTCTGACTAATTTCAGAGCTTCTGGCCAAGTAATACCCTTTCCATGTGTGGCTTTTGCCAGCATTTGTTTGATTGTACCGATACTATGAAATTTGATCTTACTTCTTACAGCTTGGATTAAGTCTTGAACTGTTTGTGCTGTAAAATGAGTTCCATTATCTGCATAAATCAGTTCTGGAACCCCAAAAATGGAAAGAGCATCATTCAATAGAGTTTCACAGATGCGGCATTTGCTGGGGATGTGTGATGAATTCCTGTCCACTTTGTGAAGGTGTCAATCAACACCAAGCAATATTGTAGCTTTCCATTGCTCCTTGAGCATTATTTTATAAACAAATGATGCACTTTTGGCATGTTTTTGTTACTTCTTTCAAAATATTAGGACAGTTTTTCCCAACATCCTCATCATTGATTTCCTCCTGTTGGCACATGATTGGCCATGTGCCACCAGGACAGCTCATCTGTATAATGTGGGTGGCAGAGCAAATTTTCATCAGACAAGCCAAATGTATATCTAATTATTTACACATGAAACAGGAGGAAGGTCCATATTATTTTGACAGTCTTTTAAAACATCAACATTATTAATGAGACTGACGGTTCCTAAAAGACCAATAGCAGCACAGTGAGTAGCGTTATGCAGGTGGCATGTGCTATAAGCATATTTACTATCTGTACAGAATACAGATAAGTTAACCCCAGACAACACCGTTACAGCATAAGCACACTTCTATTTTTACAGAGCAAGCCTGTCGCTCGCTTCTTCCTTTGCTAAGTAGAGGGAGGGAGAGAGTTGCTGTTCGCCCCCTCCTCCACAACATGGGAAATGTGTAGGATAATAGAGGGCATGATCTTATTATTTGTATTATCCCATAAATAATAAAAAGGTGGTCTGTATTGCCCAGCCTGTATTTGAGTTATAACTGCAGCCATATGTTTATCCTGGGCACTACAGAAAATGAAATGAAAAGCACTTATGTAAATAAAATTGCATTTATTGATAATTTTTATGCATTATCTATTTTTCTGAGGATTGCTAATTATTTGCTAATTAATTTCTTTGATACCCTCTGTTTTGATACATGCAGCAAAGTTACAGGGCATTTGTTTGATTCTTTTACTGCAAGGAAGTGTGTTACCATTTTTAGTTTTAAATAAAATTTGCAGGTAGCCCAGTTCCTTCAAAGATGAGATCTCAATAATTATAGCTTCTTTTTGTGACATCTCTTGAAATAGTTTACAAATTTCATTTAAGAAAAACAAAATAACTATCTGTGCATTTTTGATATGCTTCAGCATTGATAAATAAGATCAGTTTGTCCAGTTGAACACAGATGGGTTGAATTTGAAATATTGTCACATTCTTTCAGTCAAAGGAAAGGCGGACGTTTTGCCTAATTTAGAATTTGATTTAATGTTTTACAAGGAATGTCCCTATTTCATACATTCCTTGGTAAATTATGGAGTGCAATGTAGTTCACCCTGACCCAGCTTGGCCACCGCTGAATCAGGAGAAGCACATCCCTCATTGCTGTCACATTTCTGAAATATATTGTTACCGCACCATTATGTGGTGAGTAATATCAGTATAAAATCATATAAACATTACATTTGTAAAGTCAAAGTCATTTGAATCAGTACACCTTATGTTATCTACAATGTCATACAAAGTCATACTTGGCTTCAAAAAGTGCTTATCAATTTAAGGATTCTTTCTCCAAGACCTTTGTCTGATAATCCACAGCCTCTGGCAGATCATATGCACAGACACATTAATTATCAATCTGTTTTGATCCTCTGTGCTCTAAATCATGTGATATAGGGTAAACATAAAATCTTCAGTGATTAGGCATTATTAAATGACATCATAATATGATCATAGTATGGCCTGTAGTCACATTGTCACACGTCAGTCTTTTTTTCTATAAAGTGCACTGTCATATTTCAGTCAAGGACAAAGGTCAGTAATGCGTCAAATTTTTTTTTTTTTTTTTAATATGTAAACAGTTTATCACGTACGCAACCTTAATCAAGACCCCACAGAGTTAAATTGAAAAAATAAAAACCCAAAACTTTGTAAACGTACCCATATTTAGACCACTTTCTTCACAGATCAACCACACACACACACACACACACACACACAAAAAAAAAATAGATAATAGATAAAACAACGTTCTCATTGTCCATTTTAACGTTATCCAGTTTTGCTGCCATTTAATTATGATTTTATTTGCTTCCTCCTTTTCCCAACCTCTTGGGCTTCTTGTGAAAGAGTGGAATATGGGCCCGCCTTAGGTCCCGGTTTGGGGTATGGGGGTGGATTTTCCAATAGTGGAGTTTTCATTTGTTTCTGCTTTTCTCTGGCTTCATCAGCTTTCCGTTGGGAAGCCTCTGCCGCTTGTGACCACAAGATGGCACATTGGAGCTCCGCACTGGGTTTGCCTGTTTTAACAGGTTTATTAGACGTCATTTTAATGGTTGTTAACAATGCCTGGCATTCATCCACGTTCAACGTGGGCTTGAATGAGAAATCCTTTTTCCCATTTATTTAAGTATTTTTCTGGATCCTTTATTTTTCCCTTTTCATTTTGTCTGTTATTGTAATTTTTACAGCTGCGCGCGCTATGTCCTGTTTTTTCTTCTGTTTATTCGTCTGCCTATCTGGTCTTCTAACACAATTCCCCATTTTTAGATGGCCAGGAACGTTGAACAGTACGCCGACTGCAACACTATTACCGCCCAATTTTTGAGGTGGGTTCGTGGTCAGGAACGTTGAACAGTACGCCGACTGCAACACTATTACCGCCCAATTTGGGGTGAATTCCTTCACCCTACTTATTTTAAAACCTGACCACCAAACAGTCGTGAATCGCCGTCACACTGTCTCCTGCACCCCTCTTTATTTTAAAACCTGACAGGTCAGTAACCGTGAATCGCCGTCACGTTACTTCCTAAGACCACTGCATTCCTGCAGCGGTTTTTAACCACAAGGAAAAGTACAGGACGCCGCCTTGTACTACCATTACTCGCTCGTCAGCTGACCCGTGGTTCTTTAAAAATGGGAAATTGTGAATTGTGAGGCTCGGTTATTCTTCATATACGTCTACTACAGTCAATCTGAAAAGGGGAAAATTTGTAACTTACTTTTTAGGCTCTATCAGTAAGGACAGCCGTCACCAGATTAGAGCCGGGAGAAGGAGAGTCTCTGGCAGCGTTCCCTCAAGTCGGGTTTCCAATTTTCAACCTGCAGGACACACATCCCTTCCCGCTCCACCTGGATCTCAGCTGTCCCGGGTTTCAGCACCAGCTATGTCAGAAGTCTGAAATATAACCTCACAAATACAGAGTACAAAAAGGTATTAGACTGAATCAAAGATCAGACTTAAGACACGCAGAGCCTTTGAAGTTTTTACTTGCACGGAGTAATCAACCCACATACAGGGCGAGTTGAATACTGAGGCACAGTCCGCAGTTGTTTTCTTTATATACAATGATAGTATGTGACAAACTCAGCAAAAGCAGAACAAACGGAATTACCACATAAGCAAAAGTACGCTCTGTATGTCTTCAAGTGTGTGTAGGAGATAAATTGCATGAACACTCATCGCGGGGAGAACATCTGCTTCTCCACTCAGTAAAGGCAGACAGGGGGAAACAACTCCATATATGGGCCTGCAACAAACCAGTGCTTCCGGTCATAGTTAACAGATGAAATGGTTAAATGATAACATACAACAGTCTTTTGCAGAAAAAATAAGATGCACAGGGTGTACAGGGGACAAGTCTTGATACAGCATAAAGATTTGCATATGTCAACACTCTTTTATCACACATCAGATGAATAAACAGAAGGGTGATGCAGCTTAGTCACCAACAGTGATTATAAGAAGAGGCACAAGTTGTATTTTATGACTAATAAGAGAAAAGCATCATACATATAAGAATATCAATCTTCATTTCATGAGTTATTAATAAAATGATAACCATATATTCAATTTTCCAACACGGTGCTATGTGGATCAGGTGGCGGTCAAAGGCGGAGACCTTGGCGGACTGATCCCAAGCTTTCTAAAGCATTTCTAAATGGTTTTGTACTAACTGTCCAATTATGAACACACTTTTCAGAGTACAGTTTTACAACTTGGTGACACCAACGTGATTGGCCAGTTGGCCGACTCCACTGAATGGACATCAGAGGTGGCCGAACAAAAAGTATTTGCCTGTTTACAACAGACAATTCAGGGTGCCCAATTTCACAAGGTAAGCAGGAAACCCCTTCTAAATTTCTGTAGAATTGTCTGTAATACTCAGTCAAAGTAAGTCTTTTTGTCATAATTGTAATTTTTACAATAATTACAAAATTTTAGAATTTAATGTCATTTTTTGAAAAAACTAAGAACATGCAGAGTATTTTAATCATTATATTTTAGGTTAACATTAATGAGTCCCCTAGTCAATGGTACATTTTAGGATCAGATCAATGAGCCGCTTTTTATAGAGAAATAAAAAGTATTAATACAGATAAGCAAGTACTATGTATTACAAGAACCTCAATTTCAATCAACAAGTGAGTAATACATACAAGGAAGTACTATACATTACAAGAATATCAATTTTAGTCAACAGTTGAGTAATATATGTGTCATGAGTCTGAGCTCTAATTTCCCCTCTGAGCTCAGACTCAATTTATTTCTGAGTTTTGTATGTGTGTCATTATTATGTTGTCAGTTCTTTGTACATATTTTGGTTTGTTGTCACTCAGAGCCTTTCCTCTTGCCCAGACAGTCCCACCAACTACTCACGCTGTCTCCCTGCCATCTCAAGCTGAGTAGTTGATTAATCAGGTCACCTGCTCACTCAGCTCCCCACACCTACCACTGATCTGCTGCCCACTATTTAAGGACTGCTGGTTATTCTCTCAGTGTGGCAACATTACATGGACTGCATTGCTTGATGTAACTGGACTGCTTTCTCAGTAAGTTTTTTCCTCTTCATCTCCTGCAGAGCAGCTCCTGCTCTGGAGTGCCAATCCTGTATACTACCCTCATTTGTATTTTTATGTTTGAGCACTGTTTTGGAATTTTTGTTCTCTTTTGTTAATAAATGTCACTAAACAGTTCAGCATGTGAATCTGTCTCTCTCTGCCCCGAAGAGAGTTCATGACAATATGAATGATAAAGTATTAATACAGAGCAAGATCTTATTTTACATCAATAAGTGAGCATATAAATAAGGAACTCTTATTATTTATCTTTTTTCTTATAAAAGACAAAAATAAAATAGAAAGGAGATGTCTTTACCTTCTTAACATGTTTCGACTGTACACTGCAGCCTTCGTCAGAAGAGTCAGCTGACTGCTGCCAGGTGACATTTATCAGCTGATTTTCGTAGGAAAAGGAACTCTAATAATTACAAGATTCTCAAATTTCATCAATGAGTGAGTAACATAGGAATCACTACAAGACTCTCAAGTTTAACCCAAGAGTGAGTAATACAAGAATAATGAAAATGAAGAGATACAATATGAGACTCTAAAATAACAACAAATAGTGAATAACTGTATCACCAGTTTGTTAAAATTAATCTGGGATTAATCTATATGATAAGGTCCCTCTGGTATAGATACCGGACGGGGATTTATGTAAGGACCTTCTACATATAGTTAAACTGGTTAAGGTTAAAAAGTGATTTAGAGCGGCAGGGAAAGACACACAAATACACAACAAATTCTGCAGAAATTGTGCATATTGTGTATGTTGACATTGTGTTGATTCTGTAAATGTTGTGGGGATAAATGTGTGGGTGGTTAACCCCTTATATCCCAATTTAAGACACGAAGAGTGGCGTAGGGTGAAAGAGACTAGCTCTGATCCCGAATTCCCACTTCTGATTGTCTGGAGTAAGAGAGTGCATTTTGTGGGTTGGAAATAAAGGCGAAAAAGCCCTGGGGAAGAACGTGAAATATTTTTTGGTCTACAAGAAACGAAGGATTTTGTCTTCCACTGGAGTTCTGAGTTGTGCTTCACCCGCTTGAATTCATTAGGAAGACAAGTAGAAGCTTGGTGAGGCCAGAAATCCAGAAAGGAATTCGGGATCCGGAGTTTGGACCCTAGGAATTGTAAATATCTATTAACTTTCTCTTCCCATAGTTTGTATAGAAAACCTGTTAACTATGGCATTGTCAAAACCATTTTTTATTGCAGAGGAAATGGCTGAACAATTAGAAAAAATGATAGAAAGGCAGACAGATGAGGGAGACAAAAAAAGGAAGTCAGAAAGTTTCAGCAGTGGGTGTAGGAAATGCAGGATCAGGGAGAAAAACACACATCTGACGGAGGAGCAAAGTTGCGTACACAGAAATCTGCTATAAAGAACAGTGGCATATTAATAGCATGTGTTAGAAGAATTTACTGTCCAAAGATAAAACGGGAGGTAGAAGTGTGTGCAGGAACACACACACACACGAATGAAGAAAAAACTGTAGGAGAGAAAGAGGCTGAGTAGTAAGGGTGTCATTTAAAGCTGCAGGCACACAGCAGAGGTAAGAGAAAAAGTTATAAGTTAAAAACGACACATACCACATAAAAGACCAAGTGAACAAACACAGATTGGGAAAAATTGAAAATTTACAACAAAAAACAAATTGGATAACTAAAGAATGCATAATTCAAGACTGATAACTGAACTAGAAGTCTCCTATTTCTCAGTCAAGTAACGGAGAGTTGATGAGGAAATTTGACATACAAATAACAATAAGTAAACAAATAAATAAATAAATAAAAATAAATAAATAATTGAGAGAAAAATGTAATTAATGAATAAACAGATTAAATAGAATATAGCAAACCAGTAAAGAGTTTGTCGGCTGTCAAATAGCTGACTGAGCCACATCATTTCAATAAGTAATACTCAAGGCTGCACGATGGAGCAGTGGTTTAGCACTGTGGCAGCACAGTTTTACCCTCGGCCGGGGGACCGCGGGAATCATGAGATCGTGGGTTCGATCCCAGCCCCCGACCAACAGTGAGCTGTGTGGAGTTTGCATGTTCTCCCCGTGCTGCGCGGGTTTACTCCGGGATTTCTCCGGTTTCCTCCCGCACACCAAAAACATGTAGGTTTAGGGCGCTCGCGCACGCAGCGACCAGCAGCCGGTGGCTTGTCACCAAACTGCAAACCAAGTCTACCTACGGGTACAAATAAGTAACAAAAAAAAAAAAAAAAAAAGGATTTGTAGATAACAGCTAACAGAATTAAAAGAAACAAAATTAAAAGCTTAATACAAATAATAATAATGGATGACAGGAGCTGGCAGATTTTATACTAATAAATTAATGAATAAATTGACTATAAAAAATAAATGCAAAAACTATTGCAAACAATATTTTTTTTGTATACTTTATTGATCCCCAGAGGGTAAATTGAGGGCATCCACCTGGATGGATGAAGCAGCCACGGTACAGCGCTATCCCTTAACCATTCACACACACATTCACAACTAGGGCCACTTTAGAGTCTCCAGTTAACCTAACCTGCGTGTTTTTGGGCTGTGGGAGGAAACCGGAGAAATCCCAGAGTAAACCCACGCAGATACGGGGAGAACATGCAAACTCCACACAGATCACTGTTGGTCAGGCGCTGGGATCGAACTAGGGATCCCATGGCCAAGGGTGAGTTGCTGTGCTGGCACAGTGCTAACCACTGTGCCACCACACCGCCCAAATGATGAGTTGTCGGTGGTTTGGGTCATAATCATAATAATGATGATAATAAATAATAATAATATACAAGTAAGAACATTAATAATAGCAATGATAAGAAGGGACAATAGGAATTTTTTGATAGTCATGTGCTTTTCTTGTGGTGTTAGATAAAATATCATTATAGGGAACTATGAAAGAGAAAAATCATACGTTTTAAAACTTATGATTATTCCCACAATTCATAGTGCAAAAAAAGGAAAACTGAAGGATACAGAAAAAAATATTATTAAATTATAAGCATCCAATATAAGCGTCCAATTAGACTTTGGGTTTTCTGCTTAAATCCGCTGTTTTGGCTGCAGTGATATAAATGCATATGGAACATTTATAACTACTAAAAGCTGCCTCTTTAATCTTTAGAGTAAATTTTTAAAACACACATCTAAATCCAACATAAGGCAAACTGATCACTGCTCAATATAACCTGAGGATATATTGCTCAATATAACCTCAATATACCGTAAGGATGCATTGCTCAATATAACCTGATATGATCTGCTTTCTGGTGTCATCCATGTAGTGTTGTGAAACCACAGGTTTAGTCAGTGTCGGCGTGATGACGTGGCCGTTCGGTGACATCATCACGCCAAACATATAAATGTGAAGGACAGCCATTTTACAGTCTCTTTCACGGCTCTCTCTTTAGCTCGGCCTCCCAACCAACAAACTACTGTACCACCATAATGGTGTTTTACATAAAGTTTGTGTTCCCAGCAAGACGCTCTCTGTCGGTTCCTTCCACGTTTTCCAGACATAACATCTGGCGAAGAGAGTAAACTATGGAAGCGTGTCTGAGGCCACTACAACCGTTTCTGGAGACTCCTGGTGAGCTGCCCGTCCTGTGGTGCCACTGGTTCAACATGTTTAAAGGTTATGTTTATGCGGCTGGCCTGAGTGACGCTGACAACGAAAAGCTGAAGAGCGTGCTGGTTCTCAGTCTAGACGAAGAAGGGTGGTGCATGCTCGCACTCTGGGTCAAGTAGACTCATTTGGTGAATGCGTGACTCTGATGGCAAAATATTACAATGACACGACCAACGTTACGGCCCGAAGAATCATCTTCTTCCACTGCAAACAACACGTGGGTGAGTCAACTCAACGTTATGCCACGGAACTCCGAGTCTTAGTGAGCATGTGCGCCTTTGGGTGCTTAGAAGATGAGCTAATCCATGACAAGCAAGCCGAAGAGCACAGCACAGAGAGTGAACACACTGCAAAGAGAGAACACAGCACAGAGTGCGAACACAGCACACAGAGAGCAGCAACTGGACTCGACTCAGATCCTTGCCCATCATAGGCCTCAGGGAGCCACTGCAGAGCTGCAGGAGAGGGAGCCTGCATGTATCGGGAACCCCGGGATACAACAACCAGGCGCAGGTTCTATCAACAGCGACAGCAACACATCGCCATGACCAGACTTCGCAGGAGAGTGTTATGTGCGGAGCCGGTGTTTCGGCTCCGCCCATGATTTGTGGCTGTAGCTTCTGATTTGTTGTTAATTGGTTCCAGCTGGCAGGTTGAGCCCTGAGCTTAGGCCCTTGTCAGTCTACAGCCACACCCCTCTCTCTGCCAGTCACTCAACAGCTGTTAGTTATCTTCTCACTTGTTCCTGCCCTCACACACACACATGCATGCACACACATTTACTCATACACCGACTCCCGCCGCACACCTGCGTCCACTTGTCACTCATTAATCTGGCTTGGTATTTATTGAGTGACAGTGGGGGCATTCAGTGTCGTGGCGTAAGTCTACACTGCACAGTTGAGTCTGTAGTCACCAGCTGATGTTTTCCCCTGGAGCTGTTGGCACCCTTTCCCTACGGACTTCTACGGTGTTGTTTCCCCAGAGCCTGCTGAGCTCCGACGCCCTCTGTAAGTCTCCCTCTTGTTTTCATTCGCTGCCCAGTTCCGCCTGGGAGCATTCCCTGCCAACTGAGCTTGGGCGTCCATTGATTGTGTGCCAGACTGTATCGTCCTATTGAACATTTTCTTGTGTTTTGTGTATTTTTGAATGTCCCCCCTTTCTGTTAATAAACACATTCACTTCACCTGCGTTTTGGGCTCGAACTAATTCTATAGAATTTTTGTGTAGGCTCGTAAAATTCACGTGACTCGCGGGGGTAAACATAAACACGCCGTAGGTGCCACCATCTTGGATGGCAAGAGCAGCAGTTGCACTGTGACAGCCCAGGCGTAATTTGTACTGTTTAGCGATCAGAATGAGTGAGGAGAACACACAGTCACAGTCTGACATAATAACATCCGTATCATCCTCTTCAACAACTGACACTATGGCCTCTGAAACTGTGTCTGCGATGTCTGTGTCAGATTCAGTGGAGTCATTGTCAGCAGTCATAACAGCAGACAAGTGTTTTTAATCTTGCTCCCGTGCGCTCCTCTGGTGTGCCGAAATGCCTCAGTTGAACGGAGGTGGCGGGTGTGGGGTAATCCCCACAGCCACGGACAAGCAGAGCGCACAGCTGGAGCAATTAGCAGAGCAATGACTGCCAGTAATCTGCTCAGCGGGGATGATTTGGGGGCAAACGATGAAATGATATCTTTCAAAGATGAAAGGGAGCAGGAGGAAAAGATATTGGAAAACGTGTCAGCGGAAAGGGATCTGGATGATGTGAAGTCTTCGCTGGTGAACGAGTCGGAAAACAACAGCAGCTCCTCGGACTCGGAGGTGAGTGAAGTGCACTGCGTGTTTTTTTTGTGTTTTTTTTTAAAGGCTCTCCACGGCGCGCCGCGTTAAAACGTACCTGATTTTATGCACATTTACAATAGTTTTCTCCCCTTTCATGTGTGCATTGTCCTTTGTAGCAAGCAGAGAGGCGCCCCCAAACCAGAAAGTTTTTTTTTTTTTGTTACTTATTTGTACCTGTAGGTAGATTTGGTTTGCAGTCTGGTGACAAGCCACCGGCCGCTGCGTGCGCGAGCGCCCTAAACCTACATGTTTTTGGTATGCGGGAGGAAACCGAAGAAATCCCGGAGTAAACCCACGCAACACGGGGAGAACATGCAAACTCCACACAGCTCACTGTTGGTCGGGGGCTGGGATCGAGCCCACGGTCTCATGATCCCCACGATCCCCCGGCCGAGGGTAAACTGTGCTGCCACAGTGCTAAACCACTGCTCCACCGTGCAGCCCGTTATGAGAAAGCGAGAGATTACGTCAGTGAAGGTAATTATTCAAAAATCCAACTTTTTTTTTTTTTTTTGCATTTCACACCGGCCATTTAATTCCCCGCTTATCCCCTTATCAGGGGGAACAACAGGAGTACACCATTTTGCCGAGTTTGTAGGTACACGTGAGCTATGTGGTTTGTTTCACCCTGCTGCTGCTGTTGTTTCTTGCCATCCAATATGGCGGCACACTCTAATGGGCCAGTGCGGCACGCCCCCTGACGTCATATGCAAAAACTCAATTGTCCATTGCAAGGTTACGCAACGGACATGACAGAGAGGAGGAGAAGTGGTCGGACTCCTTCTGAATTCACGCCCAGCACCAGCTTCCAGGAGCCACCACTGAGCTGCAGAATGAAGGGTCCACGATTCAACGAAATGCAGTAGAGCCAGTGGACTGCTTTCAAATCCACGCCCGGCACCAGCCTCCAGGAGCCGCTGCTGAGCTGCAGGATGAAGAGTCTGCGACCCAACAAAATGAGGTAGAGCCACCGGATGCCTTCTGAATCCATGACTGGCATCAGCCTCCAGGAGCCGTTGCTGAGCCACAGGATGAAGAGTCTGTGACCCAACAGGATGCAGCAGAACTACCACAACCTGGTGGACACCTGATAGAATAATTCTGTATTCTTTATCTTTTGGTACCTCAGAGTCTGGGTGAAAATGTACAAGTAAAACCAGATGGACATTTATCTGGTTGTTCTCATGTGAACGTTCTGTGTTATGATTATGTCTGAGGAGGGAGACAGCTTGGAAGAATCAGCCTGGACCAGATATTCTCTCATGGACAGTTTTGAGATAACAGGATGCTTAAAGACTGAAAGTTGTGTATATGATTCAGAACAATTTCTGTCAGCGACTCAGAGTGTATCACTTATTGTTCTCCACTGATCAGTGCAAATTAAATTTACTTAAACTTTAATCCTGCCTGATTCTTTGACTACTGGTTGAAGAGATTTTTCCAACATATTTGACGCACCAAAAAGGGACTCCAGAAATCTTTCTCCACACCTGCGGGACTTTGGACCGGTCTCACAGTCAGTATACGGGCTGCTGATAAAGACCTCCCACCTGCATCCCAATTGGAGCGGTTTGTCTGAAGTGAGACGACAGCAGAGGCGGTCTGGAGCGCTAAAGGGGGAGAGGGTGAGGGAGCAGAACCGAGGCGGATTGAAGTGAGTAAATTTAATTATTAGATAAATAGATAAATTTAAATAATAAATAAATTTAATTATTCAGATGTCTGGCGTGGCAGTTTCAGTCCAGCCGTGGGATTACGTGTAGAATTTGGTACCAGCAGGTTCGAGCCTGGTCGGGAAAAGAACCGCGGTTAAACGGAACTGCTCAGTAATAAATGCATTTTTACTGGATTTTAGTTCGAGTCTAAAATCGGGAAATAGGCACGCGGAAGGATACACAGCACCATGGTGTGATATCGGTGCGGAGTGCAGACCGCGGACTGGTATCAGCGGTGGAAGGAACAGTACCCTTGGAGTGATACAGAGGTGGAGTGCACATCGCGGGGCGATATCAGCACGGAAGGTTACAGCAGCGGTGGAAGGTATGGTGCCCGCAAAATGATATTAACAACCGAAATAAACTAGAAAAAAATATATAGAGAAAAAACACAAGAAAAATGGTTATAATAAATAGCCTTAAAACAATAAAGAATAACTTTAACAATAACTAAAATACCATAAGAGCTAACTCAAAATAAGATAAAAATAAAATAGCATTTGGACTAAGATTAAAATAATAAATGCATTAAAATAAATAACTGCAGTTTGTTTGTCTGGTCGCTCGCGTGTTTGTGTGTATTTTTAATAACGTCTTTACGGATTTATTTTTTGATGAAAAAATGGGTAACTGCTATAGTAGAGGCAGAGATCACGAGAGGCAGGAAGAGAACAAGATTTTGCGATGTGGCAGGAAGAGACGATGTGTGTTGTGCTGTGGAGCATGAGAATGAGATTTTTGTTTTAACGGAAGACGGCAAAAATATGCACAGGAAAGATGAAGTTGGTGATTGGTAAGTGGGAAAGATGGCGAAAAATCAATGTGTTTGAAGGTGGCGGAAAGTGATTGACGGTGAAAATCTTTGGTTGCCAGATCTGTTTATTATAAGTGGCTTTGGGATTGTTTACTAACGTATGTGTGCTCATTAGGGCTTGCTGTTGTATGTGTGTGAGAGGACTAACTCGTGTTTGTGCTGAAGGCAGTAATAAGTTCACACTGAACTGTGGATTTCGGTAAGATGAAATGTATTAGATGCTTGTTTTTATCTCAAGATAGTGTTTGGGGGGTTTTTTTGACAGTAATTTCTTTTGTTGTGCAGTTTTTTGTGGGATTTTTGCTTGCTTTATGATGAATTACTTGTGATAAGCAATTTAATATTGCTTTGTTGGCAGATTTTTTTTTTTTTTTTAATTTTTAACTAATATTATCTATTGCCAGAATTTTTCACTTATTTTAAGTAAAATTATCTGCCAGCAGAGCAAGAAAATTTGATTTTTCTTTTGTTTGGGATACCTGAAGGCAGGTAAACAGCATTAGTTTATTTCATATTACTTATATTTGACTTTTTGCAGTGTAATTGTATTCTCTAGCTCAGAGTTGCATTATCTCTCCAACTGAGGGGCAACAGTGGCTTGAGATGGAAAAAAACAACGGACTGACTTGGACCTTGTGACCATAAAATCTAAATCTGATGATAAATCTGAAAAATTTACCATGGGAAAAAAAAAGATTTGATTAATATGTCCTTTGTCTCGTCTATGGTGCATGACGAGTCTGGCATGGGGGCAGGGAGCCGTGTTTCTGCTCCTCTTCCTCCATGTTCCCCCACTGTTGAGCCCATCTACCCTGATCTCACAGAACTCCAGGCTGCAAAAGCTGCGGCTGATGTCACCTCGCCTTCACTCGTCTCCACCCCTCTACCCGCTGATGCCAAACCCAAAGTGAAAAGGAGTGGAGTACCCAGGAGCAGCCACACCGGGGCACCCAAGAGTTAAGTAGATATGCACACATATCCACTCCACACTCACCATCAATACGATCAATAAAACTGAAGATTATGAAACATGTTGTCACTGAACAATATCCTATGATTAAATTTTAAAATCCAGCTTATACAGGATGAGCCGAACCACAAAACAAGGTAAAGATGAAGGTGTGGAAGCTTATAGAACCAGGTTACAAGTTTAACTAAGGCTGATGATGATTCAGGTGTAGAACCTTATTGGCAGCATTTGAAAAGTGTCTCTTTGCAAAACATGCACCCACACCTGACTGATTACGTCCGCAAACATTTGGCCACAAACAATACCTGTGCATTTGGTGATGTGTTAACCCATGCCAATCATGCAGAGACAATAGAGGAGGAAAAGAAAGAGAAGGAGAACAAAAAAACTGAAAGAAAAACCATCTCCTGTTTATGTGATTGCTAACATGGGGGGGCTTCCCCTGATTGTATTTTTCAGGATGGCACCGGAACCGGACCTCAGCGGTGGAGGGGAGACGGAAGGAGGTGTGGGGCGGGCTGGCCGTGGCAAGGGGAACGTGACGTTTGTCATCAATGTGGACAAAAGGGCCATTGGCGGAGGCAATGTCCTGAACACCCGCAACAGCGGGGAGGGGATGGAGGACCTCACAGGCCGACTACTTGACTCACCGCACCAAAGATAAGTGCAACTACTGACGCTAACACTGACATAACAGTCATTTTCCATTTACCTGACTTTGATCTGATGTTGACAATGCAGTGTTCACCTGAAGTGATGTTGCAGGTTAAGGACATTCCAGTAAAGTTTCCATGTGACACAGGAGCATGCAGATCAGTAATAATAGGTGCAGACATTCACAATTTTACAAAATCAGATGAAAAAATAACTGTACGAACCACAAATGGTAAGTTAAAAAACAGAGCACCTTCCAAAAAAAAAAATGTCAAGGTAAAAGACCCTGTCACCAGTGGCATGGCAGAAGGTTGTTTCATATTGTCTGAGGTATGCTCTGTCAACCACATGGGAAGGGATCTCCCCGAAGCCCTCAATACTGCCATAATCCCAACGGATAATGGTATGAGAGGATCACCACATGTGGAAGGAATAAATGTATTGCAGGATTTCAATGTGCCCAGGTACTGCTACTCACTGCATTTGGTTTTGGCGGGATCACACTCAGTGACACCAGACCTGCACACAAAAGCTATGCAGTATTTTGAGTCCAAAATCCCTACTATACATCAGGCCACAGATCAATATTGTTGCAATGAAAAAATATTCCTTGCAAATCCATCCACCAGACTGAACATTAATATTTCTCAAAACTTGATACCTACTCACTGCCCTTGAACTGGGTGACCACCCATTTGATCACTTTTTACATTAACACAAGAAGAGGAACATACACTCTCTCACAAATTCCAAATTCTCTGTGGTCAGCTGGACAGGCAGATGTAGGGTTAATTAAAAAAAATGCAGAGTTCCATCCATCCATCCATCCATCTTCTACTGCTTTTCCGGAGGTCCGGGAGAGAAGCCCAGACTTCCCTCTCCCCAGCCACCTGCTCCAGCTCTTCAGAGAGGATACCAAGGCGTTCCCAGACCAGCTGGGAGACATAGTCTCTCCACCGAGTTCTGGGTCTGCCCTGGGGTCTCCTCCCAGTGGGACGTGCCTGAAACACCTCAAGTGGGAGGCGTCCAGGAGGCATCCTAATCAGATGCCCATACCACCTCAACTGACTCCTTTCAATGTGGAGGAGCAGTGGTTCTACTCTGAGCCTCTCCCGGATGACTGAGCTCCTCACCCTATCTCTGAGGGTGAGTCCAGCAATCCTACAGAGAAAGCTCATTTCAGCTACTTGTATCCGCGATCTTGTTCTTTCGGTCATTACCCAAAGCTTGTGACCATAGGTGAGAGTAGGAACGTAGATTGACTGGTAAATCGACAGCTTTGCCTTAGAACTAAGCTCCCTCTTCATCACAACAGACCGGTACAATGTCCGCATCACTGCAAATGCTGCTCCAATCCGTCTGTCAATCTCTCGCTCCATTTTCCCCTCACTCATGAACAAGACCCCAAGATACTTAAACTCTTCCACCTGGGGCAGGAGCCTGTCCCCAACCCAGAGAGGACAATCCACCTTTTTCCGGCTGAGAACCATGGACTCGGACTTGGAGGTGCTGATTCTCATCCCAGCCGCTTCACACTCAGCAGCAAACCGTCCCAGCAAGAGCTGTAGGTCATGGCTGGATGAAGCCAACAGGACAACATCATCTGCAAACAACAGAGATGAGATCCTGTGGTCACCAAGCATGACACCCTCCATTCCCTGGCTACGCCTAGAAATCCTATCCATAAAAATTATGAACAGGATCGGTGACAAAGGGCAGTCCTGGCGGAGTCCAACTCTCACTGGGAATGACTCCGACCGAGTGTTGGCAATGCAAACCAAACTCTCACAACGGTCGTACAGAGACCGAATAGCTCGTAACAAGCCCAATACCCCATACTCCCGAAGCAACCCCCACAAAAAACCATGAGGGGCGTGGTCAAATACCTTCTCCAAGTCCACAAAACACATGTAAACTGGTTGGGCAAACTCCCACGAACCCTCGAGAATTCTTGAGAGGGTAAAGAGCTGGTCCGATGTGCCACGGCCAGGACGAAAACCACATTGCTCCTCCTGAATCCGAGGTTCGACCAACGGCCGGACTCTCCTCTCCAGTACCTTGGCATAGACCTTCCCAGGGAGGCTGAGGAGTGTGATCCCTCTAAAGTTGGAGCACACCCTCCAGTCCCCTTTTTTGAAGAGAGGAACCACCACCCCAGTTTTCCCTGCCAAAGGCACTGCCCCCGACCTCCATGCAATGTTGCAGAGGTGTGTCAACCATGACAGCCCAACAACATCCAGGGCCTTGAGGTACTCAGGGCGAATCTCGTCCACCCCCAGGGCCCAGCCACCAAGGAGATTTTTAACCACCTTGGCGACCTCAGCCCCTGTGATAGGCGAGTCATCCCCCTCATCCCCAAACCCTGCTTCCTCTGTGGAAGGCGTATCAGTGGGATTGAGGAGATCCTCAAAGTATTCCTTCCACCGCCCGACAATATTCCCAGTCGAAGTCAACAGTGCCCCATCTGCACCATACAGTGTGGACAGGGAGCTGCTTTCCCCTCCTGAGCTGCCGGACTGTTTGCCAGAATCTCTTCGAGGCCAACCGAAAGTCTTGTTCCATGGCCTCACCGATCTCCTTCCATACCCGAGTTTTTGCTTCAGCAACCACCCGAGCCGGACTTCACTTGGAGCTCCACTTGGACTCCACTTGGAGCTCCACTTGGAGCAGTACACCTCAGCTGCTTTGGGAGCCCCACAAGCCAACCAAGCCTGATAGGACTCCTTCTTCAGCTTAATGGCCCCCCTCACCACTGGTGTCCACCACTTGGTTCGGGGGTTGCCACCTCAAGATGCCCCGACGACCTTGCAGCCGCAGCTCTGGGCCGCCGCTTCAACAACAAAGGTGGATAACATGGCCCATTCAGACTCCATGTCTGCAGACTCCCTTGGAATGTGGTTGAAGTTCTTCCGGAGGTAGGAGCTGAAGACCTCCCGGACAGGGGACTCAGCCAGACATTCCCAGCACACCCTCACTATACGTTTGGGTCTACCAGGTCTGAATGGCTTCCTCCCCTGCCATCGGATCCAACTCACCACCAGGTGGTGATCAGTTGACAGCTCTGCACCTCTCTTTACCCGGGTGTCCAAGACATACGGTCGCAGGTCTGATGACACGATAACAAAATTGATCATTGACCTGCAACCTAGGGTGTCCTGGTGCCAGGTGCACATATGGACACCCTTATGCTTGAACATGGTGTTTGTTATGGACAAACTGTGGTTAACACAGAAGTCCAATAACTGAACACCACTCTAGTTCAGATCGGGCAGGCCGTTCCTCCCAATCACCCCCCTCCAGGTTTCACTGTCGTTGCCCATGTGCACATTGAAGTCCCCCAGTAGGACAATGGAGTCTCCAAGAGGAGCACCCTCTAGCACCCCAGTCACAGACTCCAAAAAGGGTGGGTACTCTAAAACATCATTTGGTGCATAGGCACAAATGATGGTCAGGACCCGTTTCCCAACCCGAAGGCGCAGGGAAGCAACCCTTTCGTCCACCGGGGAAAACTCCAATATAGAGGCAGCAAGGTGGGGGGATACAAGAATATTCACCCCTGCTCGTCGCCTCTCACCCGGGGCAACTCCAGAAAAGGCCAAGCTCCAGCCCCTCTCCAGGAGACTGGTTCCGGAACCGGAGCTGTGTGTTGAGGTGAGGCCGACTATATCTAGCCGGCATCTTTCAACCTTGTACACCAGCTCAGGCTCCTTCCCCACCAGAGAGGTGACATTCCATGTATCAAAAGCCAGTTTAGAAAGCTTGAGATCAGTCCGCCAAGGTCTCCGCCTTTGACCGCCACCTAATCCACATAGAACCGGACCCCCATGATCCCTCCTGCAGGTGGTGAGCCCACTGGAGGGCGGACCCATGTAACTCCTTCAGGCTGAGCCTGGCCGGGTCCCATGGGTGGAAACCCGGCCACCAGACGCTAGCCTTCGAGCCCCTCCCCCAGGCCTGGCTCCAGGGTGGGGCCCTGGTAACCCCATACCGGGCAGGGTACACTGAATCCTTGATATAGAATTTATCATGAGAGTCTGTTGGATTGTTCTTAGTCTGGCCCTTCACCCAGGACCAGTTTGTCTTGGATGACCCTATCAGAGACAAATTGCCCTGGACAACATAGCTCCTGGGATCAGTGGGGCACGCAAACCCCCCCACCACCACCACGATAAGGTGACGATCCATGAGGGGGAAAATGCAGAGTTGGTCATAATAAGTTGGTCATAATAAACGCAAAATCACACTATTGACCATACAAAAGACAGTATCCGCTACACACTTTGTTAAATGACCCACAACCACACATGCAGTTTGTTTTTTTTGTTTTTTTTACAGTGATAGACATCAGCAATGTTTCTTTTTTCAGCATCCCAATACATCCAGATCATCAGTTTCGGTTTGCATTCACATTTGAAAATAAAAGGTACACATTCACCAGGTTACTACAAGGTTTCTGTGAATCACCAACTATTTTTTCACAGGCAATGTCAGCAAATTTGGCACACCTGATGAAAAAACATGCAAACAAGACACCATTGCCTTACTGTGAGTTTAGCAGAACAAGGTCACACAGTCAATAAGGAAAAATTACAGTTGTGGGGAAAAAAAGGTCACATATTTAGGGACCCATCACAAAAGAGACATGTTATTTCTGGGTACTTTAGATTATTGTCACTCTTGGATTGCAAATTACTCATTTGAAGTACAACCCTTATCTGATTTTATTTACAAAACACCCATGACTCAGGTGGACAAATTGAGTGGACACCTGAGGCAGAAGAGGCATGATTACATCAACAGGGAAGCCAATCCAACATAAAGATCTCATCTTAAAACTGTTATAGTGTAAATCTTCCCTCCAAATTGGCCATATGAAAATGTGCTGTACACACTAATGGCACAGATCCGATCTCTAAGGGCAACCACTTGCGGACAACACCGTAAAAGCAGCTGCACAAGGTCATACAGGAAATCACACCACAGCATCTCTTCTTTTAACACTGACAGAACAGCTATCACATGACATGCTCACTAACACACAGGAAACATCACCACAAGCTGAAATTTATGGGTGGATAAAAAAAAGGGGGGGCAACATTTGACAACACTTCAAGACTCTACAAATGATGCAATAACAAACCCATTTTGCCACGCAAATTATTCCACCAGACTGCTGTTCTGGGAAAAACAGAACTGCTGCTACATGGGAAAGCCCATGTAGCAGCAGGGGGTATGATTGGTCAATTTGCTACTCAATTTTACCTAATCTGTGCAAAAAAATAATGCTCAGGGACACTTAAGACCTCAAAAGGGTATTTTTCCTGCATCAACTTATCCTTTTCAAAACATTTGCATGGATTCCATTGAACTGAATAAATGTGAAGGGAAGAAATATTGCTTGGTGATTATTGATACATTTACTAAATGGACAGGAGCCTTCCCTTGCACTCATCCAAATGCTGTTACAATAGCAAAGAAACTCTTAGCTGAAGTAGTACCAAGATTTGGAATACCTGAAAAGATTTACTCAGATAATGGAACACATTTTGTAAATCAGGTTATATCACACTTCGGTACAGTACTTACCATTAACTTGAAAAATCACTCAGCTTGCCGTCCACAATCAGCAGGATTAGTGTAACGTACAAAAAAGACCATTAAAGAAGGCTTAGAAAAACAATGGGAGAAACGGGAAAAAAAATAATGTATGGTAAGCCTTACCTACTCCCACCATTAAGGCCATTTAATTCGGGTGATGAGGAAGGGTGTTTAGCTGATTACATGCAAAGAATGTTGACTAACAGATGTTGTACATGCTGCTCTTCCCAGGAAGGAACACGGGGGTGCGCCCATCATAGCCAAACCAGGGGCCATCTGCTCCTCATCAAAGCCATCAAAAGGAAAACTGGACCAACGCTCCCTGGCAAGGACCGTACAAGGTCCTCCTGGCAGCACCAGCAGCTGTGAAAGTCGAAGGACAAGGTTCTTGGGTGCATTTGGACGGCAGTGGCTCAGGAGGTACAGCAGGTCGTCCAATAACCGGATGGTTGGCGGTTCGAATCCCGCTCTCACCAGATATCTTGCCGTTGTGTCCCTGGGCAAGACACTTTACCCACCTTGCCTCCAGTGTCCATAACACTAGGTATGAATGTGTATAAATGTTCGGCGGTGGCCGGAGAGGCTGTTGGCACGGATTGGCAGCCACGTTTCCGTCATCCTGCCCCAGGGCAGCTGTAGCTACAGTAGTAGCTTGCCACTACCATTGTCTGTCTGGAGTGAATGAATAATGCATCTTCTTGTAAAAGTGTCTTTGAGTGTCTATGATAAAGTGCTATATAAATCTGATGCATTATTAATATCTGACACATTGCAAACTTTACCTCATTCAGAACCCTCAGCAAGAGACTGTTTAACTGTTTAGCTATACAAGCAAGTCATTGTTTCTCTATACAAGTGTTCAACTGACGGTGCCCTCGTGGTGCCCAGCAACGGCTTGTATAGCAAAACAACTGTTGTTTATCATGGAGAGACAAAACACAAGAAAGAGAAAGTTGGCAGCAGAAGGCTTCGAATGGTACACCTGTTTTGGGGGGGTTTTGGGGGGGGTTTTCATCTTGGTCATCCTTGTGATGACACTTTTGATTTGGTTATTCTTAGAAGCATCATTACCTATTTATCGCAGGGCTAGGTATGTTACTCACACGCATCACGACTGCCTAGAAGGACCAGGCTATGATGACCATGTTTATGCTGGTAATGTGTGGTGGAAGTATGCTAACTACACAGCCAAAACAGCTAATCGTTCAAATTGTTATGTGTGTTCTTTGCTCCCACTCTCAGCTGGTCAAATATCTGTTCTTGCTAAACCAATGGAACTGTCAGAAGCTGTTTGTTTCTTGCACAAAGTTATGTATGGAAACAATACAGCAAGCATTAACTTGAACCACACCTGCCACATTGTCTATGACTCCACTGACCGGAGACACGATGACACCCCTTACTCGGTGAAGGCAAGATTAACCTCACCGGGGAATTTTTCCTTTTGTCTAAAAGGGTGTGGAAATGTCTCTTTGGGCAGTTTATCATTTTCCAGGTGTGCAACGGTACATAGTGCATGTCGCCCCTGTACTGCTACCTGTTGGACCAACATAGTGGGCAAAAGCTGTCCTGAAGATCTTTATTGTCAGTCTAGAAGTCAGGAAGGCGATGTCACCCTGCAGGAGCTCTGTAGCGCTGCAATTTGTGATTCTCACAAGTACAGCATGTACACACATGAACAAAATTGTTGGTACCTCTCTGTTAATGAAAGAAAAACCCACAGTGGTCACAGAAATAACTTGAATCTGACAAAAGTGGTAATAAATAAAAATTCTATGAAAATTAACCAATGAAAATCAGATAATGCTTTTGAATTGTGGTTCATCAGAATTGTTTTAAAAAACAAACTCATGCAACAGGTCTGGACAAAAATGATGGTACCCTTAACTTAATATTTTGTTGCACAACCTTTTGAGGCAATCACTGCAATCAAACGATTTCTGTAACTGTCAGTGAGACTTCTGCACCTCTCAGCAGGTATTCTGGCACACTCCTCATGAGCAAACTGCTCCAGTTATCTCAGGTTTGAAGGGTGCCTTCTCCAGATGGCAGATGTTCAATAGGATTTAGATCAGGGCTCATAGAAGGCCACTTTAGAATAGTCCAGTGTTTGGCTCTTAGCCATTCTTGGGTGTTTTTAGCTGTGTTTTGGGCCATTATCCTGTTGCAAGACCCATGACCTGCGACTGAGACCAAGCTGTCTGACACTGGGCAGCACATTTCTCTCTAGAATACCTTGATAGTCTTGAGATTTCATTGTACCCTGCACAGATTCAAGACACCCTGTGCCAGATGCAGCAAAGCAGCCCCAGAACATAACAGAACCTCCTCCATGTTTCACAGTAGGGACAGTGTTCTTTTCTTGCTATGCTTCATTTTTGCGTCTGTGAACATAGAGCTGATGTGCCTTGCCAAAAAGTTCCAGTTTTGTCTCGTCTGTCCATAGGACATTCTCCCAGAAGCTTTGTGGCTTGTCAACATGCAGTTTGGCAAATTCCAGTCTGGCTTTTTATGATTTGTTTTCAACAGTGGTGTCCTCCTTGGTCATCTCCCATGAAGTCCACTTTGGCTCAAACAACGACGGATGGTGCGATCTGACACTGATGTACCTTGACCTTGGAGTTCACCATGAATGTGTTTAGAGGTTGTTCTGGGCTCTTTTGTTACCATTCGTATTATCCGTCTCCTCCTGCGGCCACGTCCAGGGAGGTTGACTACAGTCCCGTGGATCTTAAATTTCTGAATAATATGTGCAACTGTAGTCACAGGAACATCAAGCTGCTTGGAGATGGTCTTACAGCCTTTACCTTTAACATGCTTGTCTATAATTTTCTTTCTAATCTCCTGAGACAGCTCTCTCCTTTGCTTCCTCTGGTCCATGTTTAGTGTGGTATACACCATGTCACCAAACAGCACAGTGACTACTTGTCACCCTTTAAATAGGCCGACTGACTGATTACAAGTTTGTAGACACCTGTGATGTTAATTAGAGGACACATCTCGGTTGAACATGTCCCTATGGTCACATTATTTTCAATCTTTTCTAGGGGTACCATCATTTTTGTCCAGGCCTGTTTCATGAGTTTGTTTTTTAAAGGAATTCTGTTGAACCACAATTCAAAAGCATTGTATGATTTTCATTGGTTAATTTTCATAGAATTTTTATTTATTACCACTTTTGTCAGATTCAAGTTATTTCTGTGACCATTGTGGGTTTTTCTTTCATTAACAGAGGGGTACCAACAATTTTGTCCACGGCTATGGTGACAGGGGGTTGGTGGCTGTGTGGCCATCACGCCTACTCACACCTACCCATGAACCGGGGAGGGGTATGTGCCCCGGTGGTGGTGACTGACCATACCATACCATACCAGACCTGACCTGTATAACCTAAGCAGGGCTGCTCGCAGAGATAGCAAAAAAAATGTGACGACCTAATAGTATTGAATGCAAAAGACGCAATAGACTTACACAATGGTCCCCTCCAGTATATACAACTAGGACAATATCGGTCGCTACGGAGGGTGACAATATGTATGGGTACATATTCATACTATGTAGGATAACTAAGTAGACGGTTATGCTGTTTATTCCATCTTGCTACAATGCTCCGCACTTTGTATATATATATTTATATATTTATGTGTATGTACAGTGGGGTAAAAAAGTATTTAGTCAGCCACCAATTGTGCAAGTTCTCCCACTTAAAAGATGAGAGAGGTCTCCAATTTTCATCATAGGTATACCTCAACTATGAGAGACAAAATAAGAAAAAAAAATCCAGAAAATCACATTGAAGGATTTTTAATGAATTAACTGGTAAATTCCTCGGTAAAATAAGTATTTGGTCAATAACAAAAGTTCATCTCAATACTTTGTTATATACCCTTTGTTGGCAATGACAGAGGTCAAACGTTGTCTGTAAGTTTTCACAAGGTTTTCACACACTGTTGCTGGTATTTTGGCCCATTCCTCCATGCAGATCTCCTCTAGAGCAGTGATGTTTTGGGGCTGTTGCTGGGCAACGCAGACTTTCAACTCCCTCCAAAGATTTTCTATGGGGTTGAGATCTGGAGACTGGCTAGGCCACTCCAGGACCTTGAAATGCTTCTTACGAAGCCACTCCTTCATTGCCCGGGCAGTGTGTTTGGGATCATTGTCATGCTGAAAGACCCAGCCACGTTTCATCTTCAATGCCCTTGCTGGTGGAAGGAGGTTTTCACTCAAAATCTCACGATACATGGCCCCATTCATTCTTTCCTTTACACGGATCAGTCGTCCTGGTCCCTTTGCAGAAAAACAGCCCCAAAGTATGATGTTTCCACCCCCATGCTTCACAGTAGGTATGGTGTTCTTTCTCCTCCAAACACGACAAGTTGAGTTTTTACCAAAAAGTTCTATTTTTTTTTTCCACAATATCTTTATTGAACCTTTTTTTTTTTTAACAAACATGATACAAACAATCAAACACTAACACTAAAGTACTACAAAAAAAAAATGCACTAAAAAACACCAACAACCACCAACAAAATCAAATCTTCAACAATGCTCCTCTGTTTAGTCTAGACAATCCAATACATAAGTATACATATTATGTTCACCAGTTTGGAATTTACAAGGTCCACACACATCATTCACCTTCTTCTTCAAAAGTTATGTTTAAATTTTTTACATAATCAATAAAAGGTCTCCATATATTCTCAAACACAATTTCCTTTGATTTCAGTATATATGTTATTCTTTCTAATGGAAGGTTTGTTAACATCTGTCTTAACCACTGAGTCACATCTGGTCTATGAGTCTTTTTCCATAATAGTGCAATACATTTTTTGGCATTAAGCAAACTGAGGTCTATGAATGTTCTTTCACTTTTATTAAAATTATGCTTTTCTGGGTACAGACCCAACAAAAACAATTTAGGATTCAATATGATTTGTTTTGAGATTATTTTTTCAATTGTTACCCTCACCTCTTCCCAAAACATTCTTATTAATCTACATTCCCATACACAATGAAATAGAGTTCCTTTACTTTCCATGCATTTTGTGCATGTATCTGGTATATTTTTGTTATATCTATTTAACTCCTCCGGTGTAACATACATCCGCATTAACCATTTGAAATGTATCAATTTAAGGCGTACATTTATTGATTTGGTTTGAACTTCTGCACAAGCCAATTCCCATTGTTCCTCTGAAATTTCAGTTTGCAGATCTTCTTTCCAGTAGTTTAATCTTTTCAGTGAATTTTCACTTGAAGATAGTGTCAATGAGTTATAAAACTCTGAAATAATACCCTTTCTTTTACTATCTTTCATCATCATTTTTTCCAAGGATGAATAAATAGGTCGAGTGAGAGCTTTATTTTGATTTGATCGAATAAAGTTTCTAAGTTGAAGATATTTAAAAAAAATGTGTTCTATTGAGATTAAATTTGATCCTCAGCTCTTCAAAAGACATTATGTTTTCTGCACTTGGCAAATATAAATCCTGAATCTTTTGTATCCCTTTTAAATTCCATACTTTAAATACAGCGTCCGCTCTCCCTGGTTTAAAATATTGATTACCCCATATTGGACTAAATTGTGACAGTAACTGTGGTTCTTTTAAATAGTTTTTAGCTTCACACCATATTTTGATCATATGCTTTACAAATGGATTTTTAACTTGTTTTTGTAATTTTTTTGCCGAATCTGAGTATATGAATATGGGAAGAGGTAAAGGTAAATTGTATGATTCCATTTCAGTCCAGTGAGGGAGATCATTTGATGAAAAATAATATGTCATAGACCTCAGTTGTGCCGACCAATAATACAACATAAAATTTGGACATTTCAGACCTCCACGATCAAATGGTAAATATAATAAAGACAGACGTAATCTAGCCCTCCTGTTGTTCCATATAAATTCCACTAACTTTTTTTTTATTCTTGAGAATAAATCTAAAGGTGGTGATAAGGGAATGTATTGAAATAAATAAAGTATTTTAGGTAAAATATTACTTTTAAGTATATTGATTCTCCCGATCATCGACATTGGTAGTGACATCCATCTCTGAGTTAACTCATTGATATCTGTCATTAAGGCTTCATAGTTGACACTGGCGACTGATTCTAGCTTAGGCACAATTTGGATTCCTAAATATTTAAACTGATTTACAACATTGAATTGATTTACCTCAGGGGCTGGGTAATTTCTCTGGGTCTCATTTAGCATTAATATTGAAGATTTAGTTTTATTTATTTTATATCCTGATATTTCCCCAAAATTCTTTATTAAATTCAACAAGGTTGGAATTGATTTTTTTAGATTCGACATAAACAAAATTATGTCATCGGCGTACAGGGAGATTTTATGTTCTGTTGGTCCAACTTTAATTCCATATATTTGTGAATGTAAACGTATCGCTATCGCTAAAGGTTCAATTGCCATAGTAAACAGTAAAGGTGAAAGTGGACAGCCTTGTCGACATCCTCTATTGATTTTTATTGGTTTTGAAATATTGTTATTTGTTAGGATTTCTGCTGTAGCATTATTGTATATTATTTGAACCCATTTTATGAAATTATTTCCAAGTCCAAACCTTTGTAGGACTTCAAAAAGAAAGGGCCATTCAACTCTATCAAAGGCCTTTTCGGCGTCCAGTGATAGGAGAGCTGTATCCGGTGCTTCTTTATTAAAATAAATAATATTAAATAGTCTTCTTACATTATGGAAGCCTTGTCTTCCCTTTATAAAGCCATTCTGATCTCGATTAATAATATTTGGTAAAATTTCTTGTATTCGTCTTGCTAAAATTTTACAGATTATCTTAAGGTCGGCGTTTAATAGGCTTATTGGTCTCATATTTTCACATTTATTAGAGGGCTTACCTGGTTTTGGCAGCAGTATAATTAAGGCATTATTTATGTATGATGGTAAATTATTATTTTGAAATGCTTCTAAAACCATTTCCAAAAAAGGTTTTATTAATTTATTCTTAAATTTCTTATAAAGGTCAACTGGAAGACCATCTGGTCCTGCACTTTTTCCTGATTTCATATTATCAATGGCTAGCCCAACTTCTTCTTGACTAATTTTAGACTCCAATATCTCCCTGTTTTCATTTGGAATACACGGTATAGATAGTTCGTTCAAAAACCCATTTAGTTTTGTTAAATCAAATTCATTTTTAGTATCATATAATTTTTCATAGTAATCTCTAAAGGCTCTGTTAATTTCTAAAGGATCTATAACTACCTGTCCGTTACTTATAATACTAGTAATTGGTGTTTTAATTTCTAATTGTTTAATCTGCCATGCCAATAATTTTCCTGATTTTTCACCTTGTTCATAAAAAGATTGTTTCAATCTTAGAAGACTCGAGGCAGCTCTATTCGCTGATTTTTTGTCGTATTCAGCTCTCAAAATCAGTAATTCATTCTCCAACCTTGGATCACTTCCTGCATACACTTTTTCCTGAAGACTTTTCATTTTATGTTCCAATTTAGCTCTCTCCTCTCGAGTCTTCTTAGATTTTGATCCTGTATAACTAATAATATGTCCTCTAATAAAAGCTTTGAAAGCTTCCCACTTTACACATGCTGATGTTTGTGTAGTATTGATGTCAAAGTACTCGTCTATCTGTTTTTCTATATACTTGACAAATTCCTCATCCTGAAGCCATTTATGCTGAAATTGCCATCTACCTGATTCCTTTGTCAATTTTTTATCTACATATATTAGACAACAGGGTGCATGATCAGAGATCACGATGTTATCATAAAAGCAGTTTTGAATCTTGGATCTTAATTCTGTGGAAATCAAAAAATAATCAATACGTGAGAATGTCTTGTAGGTACTGGAATAACAAGAATAGGCTTTAACTTGTGGTTTCATTTCTCTCCATATATCTAACAATCTCAATTCTTTCATAAAATGATTAATAGTCATCCTACATCCAATGTGCGTACAATCCAGTCCTGTTGATCTATCTATACCTGGATTCAATGTACAATTAAAATCCCCTGCTATTATATGTTGCCCTGTAAGTGATGATAAAATAAGAAATAAATTAACAAAGAACTTTTGATCATCTATATTGGGACCATATAAGTTCACAAGATTTATATTTTCTAATAGCAAAGAACCTTGAATGATTACATATCTTCCAAGTTTGTCTCCAATTACATGTTTCACTTGAAAAGGGACTGATTTATGTATGAGAGTCATAACTCCCCTGGCCCGGGATGAAAATGATGAGGTGAATACACTTCCTTGCCATCTACTCCTAATTCTTTTTATATCCTCCTCTATTAGATGAGTTTCTTGTAAAAACACAATTTTTGAACCCATGTCTTTTATTTTATTCATAACTTGTTTAAGTTTTTTTAAATTTTGTAGACCTCTGCAATTCCATGAAGTTAAATTAAGATTAACACTTTGGTTTATGATCAATAGAGAGTTTGGGATTACCTTGCAGTGTAAACATGCTCATACAGAGAAGCAAAAACATGAGTGGTTGAACATTCATCCTACAAACTACACACAAACAAATTCCCCCTTCCCACACTTGTGGCGAACCCCCCAAAATCAAAAGAAAAATTCCGTCTCCCGATATAGCCATCGACCGTTCCACATCCACGGGGAACAGCCTAAGCCACTCCTTCTTCATCCTCCCAATCACCCTAACTCTACTGCTTTTAATGACGTAACATTAACTCTCCTCTGTAGTTTTCCAACTTAACTCCAGAATTTTTAACAACTTTGTACATCATAGTTTTTTTTGTTTGTTTTGTTTTTGTTTTGTTTTTTTTTAATATATAATACAATCTATATTTTGTAAACTTGCTGTTTACTTCAAGTCAGTCAGATGCCTGTGCAAATACTTAATTATTCTACCTTATATTTTGTTCATGCTTAGCTCCCACCAGTCTCTTCTTCTTCTTTGATCTTCTTGATGAACTCCTGCGCCTCCTCTGGGGTCTTGAAGATGTGGGTTCTGCCCTCATACGTGGTCAACAGTCTCGCAGGATAGATTACACCATGACGAATCCCAAGGTTGCGCAGCTCCTTACGTATGGGATCAAACTGCTTCCTCAATTGTTGGATTCCTGTGGCCAAATCTGGGTAGAACCGCACCTGCTGATCCTGGTGTTTAATCTCTCCTTTAGCTCGTACAGCGTTGAAGATCTTCATCCTGTCTCTGTTGCTAAGAAACTTCATAATTAAGGTCCTCGGCGGTCCCTTATCTCTCCGTGGGCCAATACGATGTGCTTTTTCCAGAACCACTGCTGATTGCAACTCCTCGCTGCCCAGCACCTCCGGAATCCACTTTTCCAGAAAGGAACATACGTCCCGACCTTCTGATTCCTCTGGAAGACCCACCAGCCTCAAGTTATTCTGTCTCGACCGAGATTCCAAATCCAAAATATTATCTTCTAGACATTTATTTTTTTTTTCCAAAGTGCGCACCTTTAATTGAAGACGGGTGACGTCATCTTCAGCACTAGCGAGACGGAGCTCCATCTGCGCCGTTCGTTCTACACAGTCACCCAATTCCTTTCTTATTCCTTCCAACGCTGTCATAATCCCATCAAATCTAGAGGAAAAGTCCGCTCTCATTGAACTCATGGCAGCCATCAGCGCATCTGCGCCATTCCCCGCAGATATCGCACCGTTGCCAGCCTCCTCCGCCATATATGGAGTTTTGTTTGCTGCGTCACAGACCTGAAAGTCCGTTAATTTGGACTGTTTCGGCGGCTCGCTTTTTCCTTTACCTGGTTTTCCAGCCTTAGGCTTCGCCGACATATCCTCGCCCAAACGCTGGGATACGTTCTGTCCCAAATGAGAGAGTTATTTGCCGATTTTTTTCTCCAGGAGCAGAGCAGAATGAAACACGTCCGTCTTACGTGGCAGCCATAACCGGAAGTCCCAAAAAGTTCTATTTTGGTTTCATCTGACCATATGACATTCTCCCAGTCCTCTTCTGGATCATCCAAATGCTCTCTAGCAAACTTCAGACGGGCCTGGACATGTACTGGCTTAAGCAGGGGGACACGTCTGGCACTGCAGGATTTGAGTCTCTGGCGGCGTAGTGTGTTTCTGATGTAGGCTTTGTTACTTTGGTCCCAGCAAACTGCAGGTCATTCACTAGGTCCCCCCATGTGGTTCTGAGATTTTTGCTCACCGTTCTCATGATCATTTTGACCCCACGGGGTGAGATCTTGCATGGAGCCCCAGATCGAGGGAGATTATCAGTGGTCTTGTATGTCTTCCATTTTCTAATAATTGCTCCCACAGTTGATTTCTTCACACCAAGCTACTTACCTATTGCAGATTCAGTATTCCCAGCCTGGTGCAGGTCTACAATTTTGTTTCTGGTGCCCTTTGACAGCTCTTTGGTCTTGGCCATAGTGGAGTTTGGAGTCTGACTGTTTGAGGTTGTGGACAGGTGTCTTTTATACTGATAACGAGTTCAAACAGGTGCCATTAATACAGGTAATAAGTGGAGGACAGAGGAGCCTCTTAAAGAAGAAGTTACAGGTCTGTGAGAGCCAGAAATCTTGCTTGTTTGTAGGTGACCAAATACTTATCTTACCGAGGAATTTACCAATTAATTCATTAAAAATCCTTCAATGTGATTTTCTGGATTTTTTTTTTCTCATTTTGTCTCTCATAGTTGAGGTATACCTATGATGAAAATTGGAGACCTCTCTCATCTTTTAAGTGGGAGAACTTGCACAATTGGTGGCTGACTAAATACTTTTTTGCCCCACTGTATGTATATCCACTGCTCTTGTTTATATCTTCCGTATCTTCTTAATTATTGCTCTGAGTGTTGCTATCCCTGTGCTGTTGCAATCCTGGAATTTCCCCATTGTAGGACTAATAAAGGCTTATCTTATCTTATTTTATCTTATCTTATACCATCATGTTGTTGGCAGGACAGGCAGGTAGGGTGAAGAGAGATGTTTCTTTTTCACCACATGATCTCATCTGGAACACAGACGTGCCGGAAGAATTCAAGTTAGAAACCAGTGGGCAGGAGGTGCTTAATTCCTTGTTCCCTTTGGTGGGAGTGGCTAAGAATACCTTATGGACTGAAACAACTAGTTATAGACTACACTCATTTGTGAATTTTTCTTTGTCTGCTTTTTCTGGTATAAATGAGGAGTTAACAGCTCTGAGCCTTATGTTGGCCCAAAATAGGATGGTCTTTGATCAAATAACTGCCACCCGAGGGTGTGTGAGTGTGTAATTGTGGGGGATTATTGTTGTACTTCTATCCCTGAAAATGATGCAGATGGTCACATGATTGCCTCAGTCATACAGCATTTGACTGCTTTACAGGCTGCCATAGCCAAGGACAATGTCACTGATGAACATATCTGGTTAAGTTGGTTATTCTCTTCATGGAGAGGTCTCATCATGAACTTGTTAATGATTTCTGTGGTAATATTTCTGGTCTTTTCTTGTGTTATTCCCTGAATCCGAAATATGATGATGAGACTTGTGCATGTTAATTTAGTAATGTACCATGGAGAAGTTGCCATGCAAGGCGCCACCACAAATTTCCCTCCTCCGTTCCATTATTGCTGAGCACCAAGCTGGATGGCAGGAAGTTCCACTTTTATATGGTCTTCGGCATGATCTGGCCAGGATTTGAACCCTGGCCTCCCGGGTGTGGGGCGGATGGTCTACCAACTGAGCCACCAGTTGCATGATCATGATGTGAAGTTGAAATGTACTAAATACGTTTATGGTTTGAAACACTACTTTTATTTTATTTCATTTTATGTTACTTTTATTTCTGTTTTTATATTTTGCTATTATTTTGTTTTTGTTTTCATCTTTTGTTTTGTTTTTATACAAGCTGCAATGACGCATGCGGCAATGACACATATATCCTTATTATATCCTTACTATCATCCTTACTTTATTATCATTTGATTTTAATGGTGTTTTTTTTCATTAATTACTTTTACCATTAATTAATAAGTTTCACTGTTCTATTTTTCCTCCTAAAGGAAGGCGGCGCAGGCGCCTGGGGAAGCAGGGTCAATGGCGGACTTTCCTCATCACTAGCTAGTTGGGGTCTGTTGCACATCAATGCACTGGAGCTTAGCATAGCTGCCAGATGGGGTTTTAGATGCCATAACTTGTTATCACTTTTCATTTATGATGCATTGCATGGCATCAAAGGGGAGGAAATGATAGAATACTTCTGTATTCTTTATCTTTTGGTACCTCAGAGTCTGGGTGAAAATGTACAAGGACAACCAGATGGACATTTATCTGGTTGTTCTCATGTGAACGTTCTGTGTTGTTATGATTATGTCTGAGGAGGGAGACAGCTTGGAAGAACCAGCCTGGACCAGATATTCTCTCATGGATAGTTTTGAGACAACAGGATGCTTAAAGGGCTGATGACACGATTTTGACATTTTTTAGGATGTTGTGTAAACCCAAAAGTCATTGTCGATGATCAATATAATATTTACAACCACGCCTGCATAAACTAGTTATCATCAAAAAAACGCAGCCGCTAACTGGACTGTGGTGACACCCACTGAATTAAGGGCGGCACCCCCATGACGTCAGCGACAGAACGGACTCCGGTGTTGTTGACTGGAATGATAGCAGCTTTGTAGCTCACAGTTTCTCTGGTTTCTTGTTTTAATTTTACGGCTATGCCTTCGCGTTGTGTCGCAGGTTTAGATAAACAGCAGGCCATGAAAGACCTCATCGCACGCTTCAGCTCCAACTGTCATAAGCCTCCTCGTGCACTTTTACACAGGAGGAGGACACGAGGAGGGGAAGGATTAATGGATTTACGCTCAGCTTTGACCTACTTTCTGTGATCGCATGCTGACGCTCGCCGGTCCGGCCACGTCTCCTCTCTCATTATCACCAGCTGATTCCCCTCCCGCTGATCATAATTCGCGGTCCTCGCCCAGGTGCTTCTCATCACACCATCACCAGCAGTGCGTGTACTTTGCGGCCGTTTGCCAGTAACACACTGCTGGCCCATAGTATTGTCATCTTTGCTGTTAGTCTGCCAGTATTTTCAGCACTCTCACGACGTGTTAGTCACTCCATGTTTGTCATGGTTCTCGTGTGTCCTTGAAGCGATGTCGGCTCTGGGGCGCACCTGTGGCTAACACGTCTCCTCTCATTCATTCTCTGGGTGATGCCGGCCCCCGAACACCATCAGTAAGTGTGTTTGTGTTTTTTGTACGTCTTCACCTTTTTGGGAATTGTCTGTCGTTCTGTATTAAATGTGCTGTGGTGAACCCTGCACGTAAATCCTCGTTATTTCATCCTCCCTCTCCCTGCCCTGTGTAAGAGCACATGGAGGATTATGATGAATGGATTTACGCGCAGGATTCACCACAGCACATGTACTGAATATAAAGACTGATCCCAAAAGGTGAAGACTTACAAAAATACACAGAAACACAAACAGTAGGAGTTCGGGACCGACATCGCCCAGCGAACATGGAGAGGAAACATGTTAACCACGGTTGCGCCCCAGAGCCGACATCGCTACAAGGGCACAACAGAACCACAGCTGTGTGGAGTGGCTAACACGTCGTGATAGTGTTGGCAATATTGGCTGGCTGACAACACGGCAGATGATGCACACAATACATGAACAGCTGACTGTCAATGAGTCTGACTCGCTAGGCACAATGCCCACTTGGCACGGCTCAAACCTATACGGTTTGATGCCCCCAGATTCTTCAATGTAACCCCATTCTTCGGAACTATAATCATCTGAAGATTGGACAACACAAACCAATTCCAGACTACATGTGCTGGAACCATCGTCGATGTTTTCTACCACTTCCATCCTGTGTGTACAATGGGCAGCCAAGCGCTGTGTTCTGTCGATGACATTGCAACATGGCCGTGGGGTTTTCCAGCCACTGACGCAATTGGTGATGTGGCACTCATGAAAATGTTGGATATTCGCGTAAAAAAAGCCTGTTTGACTTAGAACTGCACAGACCAACCTATTTCGTCATATTGTATTTTGTGTTGAAAAATTAGATTAAGTCAAAAACGTGTTATCAGCACTTTAAAGACTGAAAGTTGTATATATGATTCAGAACAATTTCTGTCAGTGACTCTGAGTGTATCACTTATTGTTCTCCACTGATCAGTGCAAATTAAAATTACTTAAACTTTAATCCTGCCTGATTCTTTGACTACTGGTTGAAGAGAATTTTTCCAACAACACCCCACAGCAGACATGAGAACCACACTGTCACAACCACGAGGCCGAGTGCAGCCAAACAGAGCGCCACTCGCAGTGATGGACTGGGTTCGGGTCTGCAGAACCGAGCGACCAGACCCGCGGTTGGCCTTAACATCGTCACCACCACCAACACTCATGAAGACTGTCGCACAGCTGAGACCAGCCGCCGTTCAGATGGCGGATGGATCGAGATGGCAAGCCAGCCGTCTACAGAAGGTAAGAGCAGCTGCCGTGGATCAAAGCGCAGTGTTAGAGCTGACCCAGCTGGTGTGGGATTCTGGCTGGGACGTTGCTGATGAGCAATCCGTGGCTCCAGCGGTGTGGTGCCCAGGTCCGCTGCAGCCAGCACCTCGCGCATCCACCACAAGCTCACCTCTGGGCCCGCTGAACTGCCTTCCTCAATATAAAAAAAAAGGACTGTTTAGCTAGGGGCGTGGATGCCAACATAAGTGTCATAATAAACCATTCAGCCACGCTGGGCCACGCGGTAGTCCACCCGCTGGCCCTAGCTCATTTGGGGGTTTCAATGTACCACATTGGGGAGGGTCAATTTGGATATACTACATGTTCTGTTTTTCCGGGGGGGGGGGGAATGTGGTGTTGTGAAACTACAGGTTTAGTCAGTGTCAGCGTGATGACGCAGCCGTTCAGTAACATCATCATGCCGAACATATAAATGTGAGGGACGGCCATTTTAGTCTCTTTTATGGCTCTCTCTTCAGCTCAGCCTCCCAACCAACATACTGCTGTACCTCCATAATAGTTTTATGGAATAAAGTTTGTGTTCCCAGCAAGATGCTGTCGGTTCCTTCCACATTTTCCAGACATAACAATCCAGAGTCTTGTTACGTTGGGCTGGCGTCACTTTTGGAGTCAACCCAAGTGTGACAGTAGCATAACACATCCTGACTAATTCATCCTTGCCTTAGTTAGACAAAGGAATATCTCGATCTGAGAGCTATTTCTTCAATTCTGGCACTTTTTTCCCCTTCAAAATCCATGATTGTAGCTGCTGCTAACAAAGAACATCAAGCCAACATCTGCCTTGTTTGTCCCAAACAATCCTAGAATGCTTTGCGGCATGCGACACGAGCAGCAGCCATCATGCATTTGTGAACAGGTCCGTAAAAATGGCTTGACAGAACAAGAGCTGCAGTGTAACTTTAACCAGGATGGGGAAAAATATTTTATATAATATTTACTCACAGTATGTGGATTTATTTTGTAAAAATTATGTGGATAATTACTATATGCAAAGAGCCAGTATTAGGATTTCTGCAATAAGCCATAGAGGCAAAAAAAAAAGAAAAACAAAGAATAAAACTACATCTACTACATTTACAATGCAAATACAGTGCATCCGGAAAATATTGACAGCGCTTCACTTTTTCCACATTTTGTTATGTTACAGCCTTATTCCAAAACGGATTAAATTCATTTTTTTTTCTTCAAAATTCTACACACAATACCCCATAATGACAATGTGAAGAAAGTTTCTTTTTTGAGATTTTAGCAAATTTGTTAAAAATAAACTAAGAAATCACATGTACATAAGTAGTCACAGCCTTTGTCATGAAGCTCAAAATTGAGCTCAGGTGCATCCTGTTTCACTGATCATCCTTGAGATGTTTCTACAGCTTAATTAGAGTCCACCTGTGGTAAATTCAGTTGATTGGACATGATTTGGAAAGGCACACACCTGTTTATATAAGGTCCCACAGTTGACAGTGCATGTTAGAGCACAAACCAAGCATGAAGTCAAATGAATTGTATGTAGACCTCCAAGACAGGATTGTCTCGAGGCATAATTCTGGGGAATGGTACAGAAAAAGTTCTGCTGCTTTGAAGGTCCCAATGAGCACAGTGGCCTCCATCATCCATAAATGGGAGAAATTTGGAACCACCAGGACTCTTCCTAGAGCTGGCCAGCCGTCTAAACTGAGCAATCGGGGGAGAAGGGCCTTAGTCAGGGAGGTGACCAAGAACCTGATGGTCACTGTCGGAGCTCCAGCATTCCTCTGTGAAGAGAGGAGAACCTTCCAGAAGGACAACCATCTCTGCAGCAATCCACCAATCAGGCCTGTATGGTAGAGTGGCCAGATGGAAGCCACTCCTTAGTAAAAGGCACATAGCAGCCCACCTGAAGTTTGCCAAAAGGCACCTGAAGGACTCTCAGACCATTCATTCATTCATTTTCTTCCACTTAATCCTTTTCGGGTCGCAGGGGGGCTGAAGCCTATCCCAGCATCTTTGGGCGAGAGGCAGGGTACACCCTGGACAGATTGCCAGTCCATCGCAGGGCCAACACAGAGAGACAGACAACCATTCACTCTCACAGTCATACCTAAGGACAATTTAGAATCCCCAGTTTGATGCCAATTAACCTAACTTGTATGTTTTTGGCATGTAGGAGGAAACTGGAGAAATCCCGGAGTAAACCCACACAGACACGGGGAGAACATGCAAACTCCACACAGATCACTGTTGGTCGGGGGCTGGGATCAAACCCAGGATCCCATGGCCAAGGGTGAGTTACTGTGCTGCCGCAGTGCTAACCACTCCCCCACCGCGCCGCCCACTCAGCCCATGAGAAACAAAATTCTCTGGTCTGATGAAACAAAGATTGAACTCTTTGGCGTGAATGACAGGCATCATGTTTGGAGGAAACCAGGCACCGCTCATCACCAGGCCAATACCATCCCTACTGTGAAACATGGTGGTGGCAGCATCATGCTGTGGGGATGTTTTTTAGCGGCAGGGACTGGGAAAGATCAAGATAGAGGGAAAGATGAACACAGCAATGTACAGAGACATCCTGGATGAAAACATGCTCCAGAGCAGTCTTGATTTCAGACTGGGGCGACGGTTCAGCTTTCAGCAGGACAACGACCCTAAGCACACAGCCAAGATATCAAAGGAGTGGCTTCAGGACAACTCTGTGAATGTCCTTGAGTGGCCCAACCAAAGCCCAGACTTGAATCCAGTTGAACATCTCTGGAGAGATCTGAAAATGGCTGTGCACCGACGCTTCCCATCCCAACCTGATGGAGCTTGAGAGGTGCTGTAAAGAGGAATGGGTGAAACGGCCTAAAGACAGGTGTGCTAAGCTTGTGGCATCATAGTCAAAAAGACTTGAGGCTGTAATTGCTACCAAAGGTGCATCAACAAAGTATTGAGCAAAG
Organism: Pholidichthys leucotaenia; assembly: GCA_020510985.1. Taxonomy (NCBI): domain Eukaryota; kingdom Metazoa; phylum Chordata; class Actinopteri; order Cichliformes; family Pholidichthyidae; genus Pholidichthys; species Pholidichthys leucotaenia. The sequence continues at coordinate 54,935,899 of CM035843.1, read as the reverse complement.
GCTGTGGATACCTACAGTGGGGCAAAAAAGTATTTAGTCAGCCACCAATTGTGCAAGTTCTCCCACTTAAAAGATTAGAGAGGTCTCCAATTTTCATCATAGGTATACCTCAACTATGAGAGACAAAATGAGAAAAAAAAAATCCAGAAAATCACATTGAAGGATTTTTAATGAATTAATTGGAAAATTCCTCAGTAAAATAAGTATTTGGTCACCTACAAACAAGCAAGATTTCTGGCTCTCACAGACCTGTAACTTCTTCTTTAAGAGGCTCCTCTGTCCTCCACTCGTTACCTGTATTAATGGCACCTGTTTGAACTCGTTATCAGTATAAAAGACACCTGTCCACAACCTCAAACAGCCAGACTCCAAACTCCACTATGGCCAAGACCAAAGAGCTGTCAAAGGACACCAGAAACAAAATTGTAGACCTGCACCAGGCTGGGAAGACTGAATCTGTAATAGGTAAGCAGCTTGGTGTGAAGAAATCAACTGTGGGAGCAATTATTAGAAAATGGAAGACATACAAGACCACTGATAATCTCCCTCGATCTGGGGCTCCATGCAAGATCTCACCCCGTGGGGTCAAAATTATCACAAGAACGGCGAGCGAAAATCCCAGAACCACATGGGGGGACCTAGTGAATGACCTGCAGAGACCTGGGACCAAAGTAACAAAGGCTACATCAGTAACACACTACGCCGCCAGGGACTCAAATCCTGCAGTGCCAGATGTGTCCCCCTGCTTAAGCCAGTACATGTCCAGGCCCGTCTGAAGTTTGCTAGAGAGCATTTGGATGATCCAGAAGAGGATTGGGAGAATGTCATATGGTCAGATGAAACCAAAATAGAACTTTTTGGTAAAAACTCAACTTGTCGTGTTTGGAGGAGAAAGAACACCATACCTACTGTGAAGCATGGGTGTGGAAACATCATACTTTGGGGCTGTTTTTCTGCAAAGGGACCAGGACGACTGATCCGTGTAAAGGAAAGAATGAATGTGGCCATGTATCGTGAGATTTTGAGTGAAAACCTCCTTCCACCAGCAAGGGCATTGAAGATGAAACGTGGCTGGGTCTTTCAGCATGACAATGATCCCAAACACACCGCCCGGGCAACAAAGGAGTGGCTTCGAAAGAAGCATTTCAAGGTCCTGGAGTGGCCTAGCCAGTCTCCAGATCTCAACCCCATAGAAAATCTTTGGAGGGAGTTGAAAGTCTGTGTTGCCCAGCGACAGCCCCAAAACATCACTGCTCTAAGAGGAGATCTGCATGGAGGAATGGGCCAAAATACCAGCAACAGTGTGTGAAAACCTTGTGAAGACTTACAGAAAATGTTTGACCTCTGTCATTGCCAACAAAGGGTATATAACAAAGTATTGAGATTAACTTTTGTTATTGACCAAATACTTATTTTACTGAGGAATTTTCCAATTAATTCATTAAAAATCCTTCAATGTGATTTTCTGGATTTTTTTTTTCTCATTTTGTCTCTCATAGTTGAGGTATACCTATGATGAAAATTGGAGACCTCTCTCATCTTTTAAGTGGGAGAACTTGCACAATTGGTGGCTGATTAAATACTTTTTTACCCCACCGTATGTACATGTGATTTCTTAATTTTTATTTTTAATAAATTTGCAAAATCTCAAAAAAAAAACTTTTTTCACATTGACATTATGGGGTGTTGTGTATAGAGTTTTGAGGAAAAAAATTAATTTAATCCATTTTGGAATAAGGTTGTAACATAATAAAATGTGGAAAAAGTGAAGTGCTGTGAATACTTTCCAGATGCACTGTATAATGAACAGGGCACAGCATTTAGCTTTGTGGTAAAATTCCTCTGCTCCTCCTTTTCTTTTGACCACCACCACGACCTTCCACTTTGCCACTGACAGGTCACCTATCTCCATTTTTAATAATGACAGGAATACTTTTTTAACCAACAGCTGAGGAGGTTTGAAGCATGTGCCAAACATAGACATATTCACTGGCACTGCCAGGCAGTTGTAGCAAAGCAGTCCATGTGTGTAAAATGAGCATGGCAGGAGGTAGATATTTACCTTAGAGCTTTAATAGGCCCAGATAGATGCCACTGTTGGCTGTGATGCACGCCTTACAACAGTGGAAAAAAGGTAACTCTAACTTGTTGGAGCTGTACTAACTTATCATCCCCTCTGATGTCCATTTTTCTTTGCAGGCCTGTGGTGCGTTCAATGTACCTCAGACAACACAAAACTAATGAACAATAAATCGCTTTTTGTCACGGCGCTCAGGGCACTCAGAGTTGAAAAATTTATTAACGGGTACAACACCAGCAGTCCACACCGTGGCCAGTTCCACCGGGAACTGTCCCGTCCTTCCAGGGCCAGTCCGTGCCTGATTTGCAGCCATTCGCCACCACAAAATTTACTTTAAAAAAAAATTGGAAACCATTACCACCAACTTCGGCCCCCTCACTCCTTATGTGAAATCCACAGTTAGGAACCTTGGTTTTATCATAGACAGTGATTTTAAATTAGACACTCAGATTTGTTCCATGGTGAAATCCAGCTTCTTTCATCTAAGGCGTTTAGCAAAATTAAAACCCATTCTCTCTAGACCACACCTGGAAAGAGGAATCCATGCTTTTATTTCATCTCGGCTGGATTACTGTAACGCACTTTACGCCGGGGTCAGCCAGTCAACTCTTTCACGTCTGCAGCGGGTTCAAAATGCCGCTGCTCGTCTTTTAACAGGTACACGTGGAAGTGATCACATCACACCCACCTTAGCTTCACTCCACTGGCTGTCCATGCATTTTAGAGTTCATTTAAAAATTCTTTTATTTGTTTTTAAATCCTTGAACAGTCTTGCTCCACCTTACCTCTCTGAGCTTTTGCATCCCTACACTCCCACCTAGTCCCTCAGGTCAGCTGAACAGCTGCTTCTGGGGGTGCCAAAGGCGAGGCGGAAGCTCAGAGGGGACAGAGCCTTTTCAATCATGGCACCCAAGTTATGGAATGAATTACCCCTGGACATCAGACAAGCACCTTCATTGTCCATTTTTAAAACCCATCTTAAAACACACTTTTACTCCCTGGCCTTCAACCCAGGTTCAGGTTCAGGTTCAGGTTACTTTATTTGTACCCGTAGGTAGATTTGTTTTGCAGTCTGGTGACATTCATATTTACAAGCCACAATTACATTCAACATAAACACAAACACAGGCACACATGAAGCTGACTATAAACATGATAAAAATACTCAAGGCTCCATCAATCAGGGTATAAAGACAAAGAGATGAGAGAAAAACCAGAGGTAAGAGAGAAGGGTCATATTAAAAAGTTAAAAACTAGTCAAAGAGGTTAAAAACTCAAAGGTCTAAAACCCAATAAAAGATTTAGAACCCAAATAACATCCTACAAAAATAAGTAAATATAAAATGGAGTTAATAAATAGGTACCTAAATTATGTGCAATATATTGTTACAACTTGTTCAACTCTTTGACAGCAGCAGGAACAAAGCTGTTTTTGTAGCGCTGGGTTTTACTTTTTGGGACAGCAAACCTCCGTCTTGAGGGAAGAAGCTGAAAGTTGCAGTGCAAAGGGTGGGAGTCATTTAAAATGGAGGTAGCAATCCTCTGTACTTGTCTGGTGTACAGGGATGTCAGGCTCAGCTGTGACTCACCAAGCAAACGACTGGACCATCTAACTACCTGATCCAAGGATTTCCTCTGTTTCAGTTTTATCTGACCAAACCATGACACTAAAGAAAAGGATAAAACAGATTCAATAAAAGCCCGATAAAATATTGTCATTATGGTTCGGTCAATTTGGAAGCGTGCAAGTTTTCTCAAGCAATGCAAATGTTGCTGACCCTTTTTGCACACCCTTTCACAGTTCTCTTCAAAGTTTAAATTACTATCAATAATCATCCCAAGATATTTGTAGGATTGTACACATTCGGTGGTCTGGCCTTTTAGTACAGTGACTTTGTGCTTAGGAGTTTTCCTCCTAAAGTCAATAATCATGTCTTTAGTTTTTGTCGTATTCAGCTGCAGGTAGGAATCCTCACACCAGTGAACAAAGTCATCAACTACTGGGCCGTGGCCACTCTCACCATCCTGGAGGAGACTGACAATAACTGAGTCATCAGCATACTTTATAATGTGTCTGTTGTCATGTCTGCTCCGACACATGTTTGTGTACAGGATGAAGAGTAGTGGTGACAACACACACCCCTGAGGACAGCCAGTAGAAGAGCACTTTGGGTCAGACAATGTACCATTGACCCTTATTCTCTGCGTCCTGTTGGTTAAGAAATCCAGAATCCAACCCACCAGATTATTGCTCAAATCAAATTGTTGCAGGAGCCTTTCAACTAAAATATGAGGTTAGATTGTATTAAAGGCGGAGGAAAAGTCCACAAATAAAAGCCTGGTGTGTGTCCCATTAAAATCCAGATGTTTAAAAGCATGTTAAATAGAGTGACAGTGGCATCCTCCACTCCTTTGTGAGGCCAATAGGCAAACTGCAGAGGATCCAATGCATGCTCAGTCTGCTTTAGGACCTCACATCTGACCAGTTTTTCAAAAATTTTCATTAAAATTGAAGTCAAAGCAACTGGTCTAAAGTCGTTTACCATTTTAGGACAGCTGGATTTTGGAACAGGAACAACCACGGCATCTTTCCAGATCTTGGGCACATGTTGTGTCTGTAAGGACTTACTGAAAATGTAATGAAATATAGGACTCAGTTCATGTGCACAGGACTTTACCAATCGCCCACATATATTATCAGGGCCCGGACTTTTGTTCACTTTTACAGCACAGAACTCCCTTTTAATATCCTGCACCTCAATATTAAAGTGCTGATTGTCTTTGAGTTTCTGTTTCAAATCTTGGGTTTCTGTGCTAAAATCAAAGGAGTCAAAACGACCATAAAAACAATTAAGAGCATTAGCCAGCTCTGTGTCTGAATTAAAACCATCTAAAAACACACGATTACTGCGCTCTGTGCTCTGAAGGCCTGCAATAGTTTTCATACTGGCCCAGGCTGAACCAAGTTTCTTTGTTGCCATCTTGCTTTCCAACTCTGATTTATAATTCTGTTTTGCTCTTAAAATTTCGGCCTTCAGCTCTTTTGTGGCAACCTGTAGCTCCGAAACAACCCCCTGTTTAAAGGCAAGAGCTTTCCTCTGTAAGCAGAATTTAACTGATTTTGTAACCCATTGTTTGTTGTTGGGATATATTTTGACACGTTTACGTGGAATGATCGTATTTTTACAGAAAGTCATGTATGAGCATGTGACGTCCACCAAAGAGTCCAAATCATCCCCGCAGGACAGTGTGAACATCTCCCAGTCTGTACAGTTAAAGCATTCCTGGAGGCAGTGCACTGAATCCTCTGTCCACTCGTTTATGTCTCTGGTCTCCACCTTGCCTCTTCTGAGAGCAGTTTTATATGTGGGCAGCAAATGTACACAGTTGTGATCTGAGGATCCTAAAGGAGGAAGGGGGAGGGATTTATAGGCCCTCTCTATGGATCCATAGCACAGGTCCAATGTCTTTTTTTGTCTGGTTGGGCAGGAGACATACTGATAAAAGTTTTTAAGTGTCTTCTTTAAAGAAACATGGTTAAAATCCCCAAGAATAAAGTTTGGCGCCTCTGGAGAAATTGACTGCAGCCGCTGCACCACATCAAAGATGGTGCTGGAGGCGGAGTCAGCGTCTGCCCTCGGGTGGATGTACACAGTCGTGATAAAAAGTTGGGGGAACTCGCAAGGCAAATAAAAGGGGCGTAGTGACACAGACAGAAGCTCCACATTGGGTGTACAGATGCGCTCTCTGACCGTGACAGATGTGCAGTACTGCTTATTAATATATAAACATACGCCGCCCCCCTGACGCTTCTCCGTTACCTCTTCCTGCCGATCAGAGCAGAGTGGGGCTCCAAAGCCATCAATCCACAGGTCCGCGTCCCGGTCATGCGCATTAAGCCAAGACTCGGAATAAGCCATGACACAGCAGTTCTTAAAGTCCTCCTGGTAGCATACATTCCCTTGAATTTCATCCACCTTGTTCCTCAGAGATTGTACGTTCCAAAAAATCATAGAAGGAAGAGGAATGTTACCAAACTGACGTTTCCTCAGGCGTAATTTCACGCCTCCACACTTTCCGCGCTTCCTTCTCCCGTCTCTCTTTTCACCCAGTGTGAGACATTGATTTTATTAAATGAAGGATTTTTATTTATTATTTATTTGACCTTTTATTTTATTTTGACTGTGGTTCTATATTGTTTTTGTGTTACTGCCCTGCTTCCTGCTTTTATGTTTTCTTGCTGTACAGCACTTTGTGTATCGAGTGTTGCTTTTAAAGTGCTTTATAAATTAAGTTGATTGATTAAAAAAACTAGAGACATACACTACCGTTCAAAAGTTTGGGATCACCCAGACAATTTTGTGTTTTCCATGAAAAGTCACACTTTTATTTACCACCATGAGTTGTAAAATGAATAGAAAATATAGTCAAGACATTGACAAGGTTAGAAATAATGATTTGTATTTGAAATAATAATTTTTTCCTTCAAACTTTGCTTTCGTCAAAGAATCCTCCATTTGCAGCAATTACAGCATTGCAGACCTAACATGATTGCACAAGGGTTTTCTAATCATCCATTAGCCTTCTGACACAATGAGCAAACACATTGTACCATTAGAACACTGGAGTGATAGTTGCTGGAAATGGGCCTCTATACACCTATGTAGATATTGCACCAAAAACCAGACATTTGCAGCTAGAATAGTCATTTACTACATTAGCAATGTATAGAGTGTATTTCTGATTAGTTTAAAGTTATCTTCATTGAAAAAAAGTGCTTTTCTTTCAAAAATAAGGAAATTTCTAAGTGACCCCAAACTTTTGAACGTAGTGTATATTTACTCAAATACATGTAATTTTTTTTCAAAATTGTACTTTGATGAGTAGTTCTATGCAAGATACTTTCTCTAAATTTGGTAAAACGATGAAGGAAAAACTCTGGGTTACTTTGATTTCAATGAAAGGAGTATGTCCAGTTTTTCTGTCATTGCCAGACACTGAGTGTGCGCTTCACCTCTAAAGTAGCTGATCGCTGTTTTCTATAGATTCTATTCACCCCACTGGAATCCTTGCACATCTACAACATTTCATCATATATTTCGTTCTAGATGTTATTTTAGCCTGGTTAAAGTTTTATTGTCTCAGCTGTGATTCAAGGTGGCTGCAAGGCGACTAGCTGAAGCCAGCAGTTTAGCCACCCATTCAAGAATGTTTCTGTGTTTATCATACTTCAGGGACTGGTCATATCCAATCAACCACTGTGTTAGGTATTCACATACTAACAGCAGGCAGCATGGACATGAGGACGCAGGCACGAGTGACGTCATCACATTGTGCCTATATTAGGAGACTAACGGCGGGAGACTGCCTCTTTGGCGCTCCGCCTCTAGCAACACACCAGCCTGTACTTAACCCCAGTTAGCATAACGGTTATATACTGTAGCACATGCTGTTACCAGTGTTTCCTTTAATAAACTATCATTTAGTTCAGCCATTGTCTCCGCTGTCCTAATTTCCAGACACAACAATGGCGATGAGGAGAAAAATTGGCCTTCCAGAGGAAAATTCTACGTTTTTCCTGGAGATGAAAGTGTGCCTGTTACCCCGGTTGGAGAGTGACGTGGCTGGACGAGCCGGGCTCTGCTGTCTGGTGAGCACGTGCAGGTTTGGGCAACTAGAAGAGGAAATGGTGTGGGACCAGCTAGTAGAGCACACCAGTAACCCATGGCTGCAGGTGAAGCTAATCAGGGCGCCCGACGACTTACCGCTGGCGAAGGCGGTGGAGATGGTGTTCCTATTGGAGGTCGCCGACAAGCTAACGTCACAACTAGGTGAGCCACAACAGCAAATCCCGTTAATTCATGTAGCTACCCTAGTAGAAGTACCTGTTAACATCGCAACTCGCTTGGAGGACGCCGAAGTGAACGTTATAGGGCAACGGAACATCATGGGACACCATTCATGTGGTAACTGTGGCTCCCCGACGCACTGAGAGTGAGCGTGATCCTGCCTGACTGGGGGACAGCGATCCAGACGCTGCGGCAAGCTCAATCACTTCACCAAGGTGTGCCGGTTGACACGACTGACATCAAGCCAGCCATCCAGGTCAAAAGGACCACCAACAACCACCATCCCTGCAGTGGGCTCCAGAGGGGCAGCGCACAAGTGGCGCACGGTGAGGTTAGACGATGTCAGCTTGCCGCTGCTGCTGGACACCGCCGCTGTAAGGTCAGTGATGAACTGGGTTACAGTGAAAAAAATTCTTTCCCTACCATCCTATTGGGAAGAATCCAGTGGAGCTGTATGGCTACAGACACACACACACATCAGCTTAGTAGGGACCGTATCGCTGGCAGTTCACTACGGGTCAAGAATTCTCTTGGCGTTTGGTTTCCAGGTGGCTACACACGGGGATAACATCCTGGGATGTGACCTTTTTTACGAACTGGGTTTTACCATCTGCGACAACCTTGGGCTCTGTAGGAACGCTGATTATTGGGAGTGTAACACGCCCAGATGGGGATACAGCCGCTCCGAGTTTGACACCGCAGGGAGAGGACAGAGAGGAAAAGGGGCAGAATCCAGACTCGTCTCGTATCTGAGCCTGGCATCAGCAGCAAGGAGCCACCGCAGTGCTGCGGGATAAAGAGTTCGTGGCCCAGCAGGATCCAGTGGGACAACGCCAACTGTGGGCATGCCCTGCCGCCAGAGTGAGAGTCACGCCGCCACAGCAGCAACCAGTATCAGGGACAAGAGAGCAGCAGCGCCGCATGAAGCCGATTGGGTCCGGATTCACGGTGCCCAATTGGGTTCGGGTGTGCCGAGCTGAATGCCCAGATGGCCTGCAAATGTTCCAGTCCCCGCCAATGCAGATCACCGCGCAGTTGGGGCCAGCCAACTTCCAGATGACCAATGGTTCGAGATGGCATGCCAGCTGTCTGAGAAAGGTAAGAGTAGCTGCCCCAGATGAAGATGCGATGATGGAACCGATCCAGCCCGGACTGGGACTTCGCTGATGAGAGAGCACACCCAGGTCCGCCGCAACCGGCGCCGACTTGGCAGCGCCCATCGCGGGCTCACCAGAGGCCCCCTGAACTCAAACCACAACAGTGACTCTGAATGTGTTTAGCAGAGCACAACTGGTTCACAGTGGCAGAATAATCCACTCGGTCGTGCAGGGTCAACCGGGGGTCCACCCAGTGGCCCAGGTTCTGTTTTTAAAAAAAAAGCTGTTGAGAGTTTAAAGGTTTGAAATGTTCATAATGTTTTAGGGGTTTCCCAGAGGGAAGGTAGATGTTAGGTATTCACGTACTAACAGCGGGCAGCACGGATGTGAGGACGCAGGCACAGGTGATGTCATCACGCCGTGCCTATATTAGGAGACTAACAGGGGGAGACTGCCTCTGGCACTCCACCTCTAGCAACATACCAGCCTGTACTTAACGCTGTTATATGTAACTGCTGTTACCAGTATTGCTTTAATAAACCATCATTCAGTTCAGCCATCGCCTCCGCTGTCCTAATTTCCAGACACAACACATTGAAACCACACACCCCTGCCCACCAGTGATGCTCTATTTAAAGGGGTCATTAACTGAAAAAATGGTGTGTTTGTAGGTTTTAACTGTCTGAAATGAGTCTACTGGTCACCATCCATCCATCCATCCATCCATCTTCTACCGCTTTTCCGGAGGTCCGGGTCTTGGAGGCAGCAGTTCAAGCAGAGAAGCCCAAACTTCCTTCTCCCCAGCCACCTGCTCCAGCTCTTCAGAGAGGATACCAAGGCGTTCCCAGACCAGCTGGGAGACATAGTCTCTCCAGCGAGTCCTGGGTCTGCCCCGGGGTCTCCTCCCAGTGGGACGTGCCTGAAACACCTCAAGTGGGGGGCGTCCAGGAGGCATCCTAATCAGATGCCCATACCACCTCAACTGACTCCTTTCAATGTGGAGGAGCAGCGGTTCTACTCTGAGCCTCTCCCGGATGACTGAGCTCCTCACCCTATCTCTGAGGGTGAGTCCAGCAATCCTACGGAGAAAGCTCATTTCAGCCGCTTGTATCCACGGTCTCGTTCTTTCGGTCATTACCCAAAGCTCGTGACCATAGGTGAGTGTAGGAACGTAGATTGACTGGTAAATCGACAGCTTTGCCTTAGAACTAAGCTCCCTCTTCACCACAACAGACCGGTACAACGTCTGCATCACTGCAGATGCTGCTCCAATCCGTCTGTCAATCTCTCGCTCCATTTTCCCCTCACTCATGAATAAGACCCCAAGATACTTAAACTCCTCCACTTGGGGCAGGAGCCTGTCCCCAACCACCTTATCGTGGTGGAGGGGTTTGCATGCCCCAGTGATCCCAGGAGCTATGTTGTCCGGGGCAATTTGCCTCTGATAGGGTCACCCAAGACAAACTGGTCCTGGGTGAAGGGCCAGACTAAGAACGATCCAAAAGACTCTCATGATAAATTCTATATCAAGGATTCAGTGTACCCCGCCCGGTATGGGGTTACCGGGGCCCCACCCTGGAGCCAGGCCTGGGGGAGGGGCTCGATGACTGGTGTCTGGTGGCCGGGTTTCCACCCATGGGACCTGGCCGGGTTCAGCCCGAAGGAGTTGCATGGGTCCGCCCTCCAGTGGGCTCACCACCTGCAGGAGGGATCATGGGGGTCCGGTGCTATGTGGATTAGGCGGCGGTCAAAGGCGGAGACCTTGGCGGACTGATCTACTGGTCACGTAATTATCAAAAACGTGTTTTTACGTGTTTTGTTTGTTGTATTGTTTTTGATTTAATACTTGTATTTTATGTATTCTATTTTGAATTTTGTTAAGTGTTGTTTGTTGGACCCCCTTGTAAATGAGATGTTACATCTCAAGGGCTTCATCCAAATAAATAAATTTCAATTTCAAAAAAGTCAGTTCTCTTAAAAAAAAACACACACACAGCCTTTATTTCATTTTTCTCTCCCAGAAATGCCAGAAATGTTTTTGACTCTTCCATCTAAATCGTATATGTCACGTCTAGAAAAAACCAACCTACCATCGTCCTAAAGACCCACCCACTGTTCTATTATTGGCCCGCCTAGCTGTCCGTCATGTAGATGAAGAAGGGGCTAACGGTATCCTATTAGCCCCTGAGCTATTAGCCCCCAAGCTAACATTGATACGAGGATGTTCGCTGTAAGTGCAGCTTATATTATTTTCTTCAGATCTTAGTTATCCTAATGGAGAGCCTAAGTCATGCCCCCTCTACTTCCGCATATGGGACCTTAAATCGAAAAAAACTTTCCATTGAAATGAATGGCAAGAGTGAAATTATCTTTTGATCCCAATCGAATATTGCCATGAATGACAAATATGATGTTTGTCAATTTAAAACATAAATGTCCATGCAATTAAAGTTGCCGGTTGTCATGTAATAACAGAGTAATATTTAGTTTTTGTTTAAATAACTAGCGGACAACAACTCCCATCATCCCACATCACTAAACACGATTACAGTTTAGAAAAGTTTAGACCGCATTCAACTCCACCCTCCCTCTTATATCACTATTGCTAACATTAGCTGCCCGTAACTGTCTAGCTCGGTGCCAAATCAACAAAAGAATGGCTTCACCAGAAGAAGATTAAGGTTCTGGAATGGCCCAGCCACAGTCCAGACCTGAATCCGATCAAACATCTGTAGGGTGATCTGAAGAGGGCTGTGCACAAGAGATGCTCTCACAATCTGACAGATATGGAGCATTTTTGCAAAGAAGAGTGGGCAAATATTGCCACATCAAGATGTGCCATGCTGACAGACTCCTATCCAAAAAGACTGAGTGCTGTCATAAAAGCCAAAGGTGCTGCAACACAGTATTAGTTTAAGGGTGTGCATATTTATGCAACCAGGTTATTCTAAGTTTTTTTTATTTTCCCTCTTTAAAAGATTTCAGTTTTTCAATAGGGTTGTACAGGTTATAGGTCACATTAATGGTGGAAAGAGTTTTGAAATGATTTATCTTGGTCTCATTTTTTTACATCACAAAAACCTGGCATTTGAACAGGGGTGTGTAGACTTTTTATATCCACTGTATATATTTAATAACATGGCATGTTTTAATGTGTTAAAAAATACATTAGCTTACATATTGACAGAAAGTGTAAAGAACATGTCAGTTTGTATGTAGAGTTAATTTGTATAATAACCCAGGAAGATGTCTATTTTATATAAAGGTCAATTCTGTGTGATATAGTGGGTTGAAATTATAAATTTGTGACTTTTTGCATTAATACTGATATTTTGTCCTTATTGGTAGGACTATTTTACTGTGCTATTGGTGCTCATACTGTATATACATTCCTTTCATCAAGTGACTAGTGTACTTCAAGTAGTTTGTGAGTTATAAAGGAAGATGTAAAAATGTTACAATGGCCCCAAGTCTCGCCTATGCACTCAGTACTCCTTCAGGTGTAAGCAAAAAGTGCAGATAAACTTAACCTAAACATGTTCAAAGTATTAACTAAAGTAAAATCCGGCAGTTTCAACAAAGTTAGAATATGGTTATACTTTAAAGTTGACATTTAAGTCGAAGTTAAATCCAGCGCAAGAATGGGGGAGCAGTTCCGATTTACTGGTAACGACTATGTTACTACAATACTCAGCCACCCCACACTGTCACGTCTGAAAGCACACAACAGGAAAAGGAGCTAACAAAGGATGACTGACAGATCAAACTGACAAATAATAACAAGGTACAGAAAACGTGAAGCCAATCATCTGTAAGCAGAGAGGCGGGATTTCCCTTGGGTGACGCAAACGCTCTCGGTCAGCAGCACAGGCCCCACCCTTTGTGTTACCTACTGGCCGTCAATCAAAACAGAAAAAAAATCAGACAGTTATCAATTTATATGCGCATACAATCACTATAGCCTGCTGACCATGTTCGGTGGCTTGTGACTATCAAGACGCTCCGTTTTAAGACAATGACTGGTATGTAATATTCGTTATTCTTCACGCACCTAAGCTAACAAGCTATCGCTGGCTAAATTAGCTCGCTAGCAGGCTAACAGAGATGCTCGTTGGCGATACTGCTAATCAACTTAGCTTTGCCCGCTTGCTTAGCTTAGCTTACATGATAAATACAGGACACATCACTAGCTTTCTTACTGTTTAACAAATCGCAGCTGCCCTGGAGAATAGTACAGTTGGTGTCAGTGATTGTAGTTGTGGTACATTTTTCTCTGTGAATCACGGGTTTGTTTTGCTAACGTTAACTACAGAGCGATTTTTTTTTATTTTTTTTTACTTCACAGCCCCCGAGCAGCCAATGAAACCAGGTGAGATGGCGTCTTTGGACGCGGACCGCAGTCAAGACGACTTTATGCATCAGGAGGAAGGCAGCGGCACTCAGGTGAGAACTCTCTCTTGTTATGCCCGCGGGTTTAGAGTGAGTGGAGCCGCACATATTTCAAAGTTGGAGGGGGTATTGTCCCCTGATTTGACCCTCTCAGGCAATACTTCCTCCCAGGCTGCTGCTCCTCCTCCTTGCTAAGATCGAAGAGCAAACTGTAGTCAGATCCAAACCTTACTTGGGTGTTACCTGATGGCCTTAACACAGAAAAAAAATCTATTAGCTTAAATATTATAGTCTCAACAATTTAGTTCTGCTTTCTGTGAGCACAAAAGGGCTAAATCATCCCAGCCCATTTTTTTAGGGTGAGCTCACACTGTAGGGCCTGTGAGATCAAGGTTTGACCCCCAAAGTTTGGAATCCTTAATGAGTGTGATTGTTTCCTACTGTCGTGCAGAATGGAACAGTTCCCCAGCTTTGGAATGGTTGGTAGAGATAGTCTCAGGAATGGAACAAATGCAGATGTTGTTGGGTAAGGTGAAAAAGCTGCACTTCTGTTGTCAGGAATTCCTTAAGGAAGTCTGGGAACTGTGCTAAATAAAAATGTGAGAGTGGGCTGGTGCAGGCCTCCCACTCATGGAGAAGCAGAGGCCATTTCACTTTGCACAGAACAAGTCACCTGGCACCAGTGAGAGTGCACCCTTAAATTTGGAATTGTGGGTAAAGCACCCATCACTCCTTGCTTGACCTGCAAGGACCGATCTGCTCTGTGGTTGATTTGTTATCACAGGATAGAAGTGTTGTCACTAATGTGTCAGGCTGGATTCAAAGTGTCCGCATTGACAAAACAGCCATGGACAAGGAAACATCTGTTTATAGTCAAGTTTTAGGCATGGAGCTGTCCACAACATGGCTGTGTATCATGCATGCACATTAAATATAATCTGCCGTTTGTATGCCCATACAATACATACAGCCCATACAGCAGTCTGTTAGCCCACTGATTTAACTGATTTGAACACCTATAATCAAAGTATTGAGGAAGAATAGACACATTAATTTCAGCGTAAACATTGGTGGAGGTACAGGAGAGTGAAGAACTTTTGTGTTTGTTGCTGTCGATGGCCGAGGAGAAAAAGAGTAGGCCTGCAATGATAACGGCTTAAATGATTAATCGTACAAGTTTTCTGGCCACGATAAGTCGCCGTTTTTGGGTGGAGGATGGCGGCCTTGGGAAAGCCACCTCTATCTATCCACGAGGGGGTGAGGATCGTTCCCCCGGACAGCGAAGTTACTGTGGAGGAGGTCCTGGAGGCTGTGGCCGAGCAGGTGGGCCCTGACGCGGTCTGCTTTGCTTCCCGAATGAATAGAGCTGTGGTTGTGTTTCTGGCGGCTGAAGACGATGTTCACACCCTGATTGTAAGCGGTGTGGTTATCGGGGAAACGTATGTACAGGTGTCCCCCTTATCTGTCCCATCAACGAGAATCACCGTCTCAGGTGTTCCACCTTTCATCACTGACGAGCAGCTGGCGACGGAGCTCCGCAGATTTGGGAAGTTTGCGGGCCCGTTTATGACTCTGCCTTTGGGATGCAAGGCCGCCAAGTTCAAACATGTGAAATCGCTCAGGCGACAGGTGTTCATGTTTCTCGACTCGCCCACTCAGACTCTGGAAGTCTCCTTCAGGGTCAAGCACGGGGACAGATCTTATATGGTGTATGCGAGCTCGGGACAGATGAAATGTTTTGAATGTGGAGACGTGGGCCATAAACGGTTCGCTTGTCCGCACAGGCAGCGGGCGGAGGGCCCTGATGGGGCCGCGGATGGTGCCGGCGGCGAGCCCTCCACTCACGCCGCAGCTGCGGACAGTGGCGCGGCCTCCGCTCACGCTGCCCCAGCTACGGAGCCTGCCGCTGTGTCTGTGTACGGCCCGGCTGCGCCGCCCGCGGCCCAGCTTGCAGTCGGGAGCGTGGATGGCGATGTCGCCAAAAAGGTCACTGATGGTGCGTCACAATCATCTCGCTGTGTGACGTCAACAGCTGTGCCGCCGGCAGCTGCTACCGCTTCGGAGGAGGGGACGGAGCACCGACCTGATGGTGCGTCACAATCATCTCGCTGTGTGACGTCAGCGGCTGTGCCTCTGCCAGCTGCTGCCGCTTCGGAGGAGGGGACGGAGCACCGGCCTGATGGTGCGTCAGAATCTCGCTGTGTGACATCAGCGGCTGTGCTTCCAGAGGCTGCTACCGTTACACAGCGGAGGATGGAACAGCGACAGTCAGCTGCTGAGGGTGGCGTCCAGGAAAATGTGGCCCATGATGAATCCACTGGCCCGGGAGAACCAAGCAGTCAGCTGAGTTGTGCTGACGAGGAAATGGAATCTGAGAACGACACTGTGTCTAATGCTGAGTCTATTGAGGCAAAATGCAGTGCAAACACGAGTTTGTATTCACTGGAAGAAATAAATGCATTTCTGGATGAAACCTATAACAAAGCCATTAGGGTCGCCGACTACTTCAGTGACACTGATAAATTCATTAAGTCTGTGGATGTGCTAAGAAGGCAGGTTGGTCTTGACCTCCTGGATGAAAGGAAGCGTTATCGCCTCAAGAAACACCTGACAGCCCTGCGTAAAGCAGCAGGGGGAACGCCGGTCAAGCGCGCCCGACAGGAGGAATGAATGGCGGTCATTCCTCTGCCTGTTTTACACATTTTTGGGATATTGTTTGAACAGACTGGTATATGACATTTAATTGACTGTCACAGAACTGGTTCTTTGAATAGGTGGACTGCAGGGACTGCTCTGTGTTGTGTGTGTGGGGGGGAACATTTCAGTTTGCACTTTTTCCAATGTGACGCAGTTGGAGGAATGATGTTGGTGTGCTTACATTTTTTTGAAGTGTGCAATAAAAGCTTTTTTAAAAGTCAAAGTCTCTCTCTCTCTCTCTCTCTCTCTCTCTCTCTCTCTCTCTCTCTCTCTCTCTCTCTCTCTCTCTCTCTCTCTCTCTCACTGTGCACATGTATATAAGAAGATTCTGCCATGTGGGTATGTATGTAGGTGGCCGAAACTTTGTCCCCCTGCTAACTCAGGTCACTTGACCGCGGGCTCTCATCTCTTGCATGGCGCTGCCACAGTACCTGACGAGTACACCTGACATGTTTCCTGACATGCACCCTGATCGTTTGTGTCAGGAAGACAGAAGCTGGAAGCAGGGAGACTGAACCTCCATTTAATCCTCTTATTTGTGCGCTACTTTGAATGTGCCAAAACGGGTTTCTCCTGTGTTCAGGGATGGCAATTTTCCGCCGATCCGCGGATTTCCGCCGATTTTATCATCTATGTCATAATTTTGTACCTTTACCTTGTTCTCAATAAAGTTTGGAGAAAAAAAACATACGCGCTCGGCGCTTCCCCGAAGTCTCGCGATAACCCGGATGTACTCAAGCTACTGCTGTATTGTAAACAGCCCTGCGATTGGATAGTTGCAAACGATTGGACCAATCAAATGGCTCGTATGCTTTGTCAAAAATTCATTTCGGCTTGTTCTCAGGATGTGATTTTTCCGGTAATTCACCGAATTCCGCTTTATTTGTATATTATATGTACGTTAAGTACGTTAGCGGCTTATGGTCCACGACGCAGTGAAAGTGTGCCCTTTCAGCCAGAACCGGAAGTGGCGTACACCAGGTAGAGAGCCATTAACTCTTTGTCGAACACGCTATATTTACGCTCACTGTCGTGCAAAGACCTGCTTAAAAAAAAAAGGTGAGCGGCTGCCAAGAACCGGCAACGCATTGCTCCACGACGGCCGCTATGCCCATGTCCGAGACGTGGGTAATGAGCGCTGTTTTAACCTCAGAACGCCTGCTCCCGTTCAGGAGTCCAGTCGACTCTGTCCGCCGCTTTCCGTTTGAGTGCAGCGTACAACGGCTGTATGAGCTGGGCTGCGCGGGGGAGGAAAATGAGCTGCTCAAGACTCAATGGAGATTGAAACTGGTGATCTGAAATGAATGCTGAAATTATAAAAAGTAATGGTATGTTGGAATTTTATTTCTATTATGGAATAGATAAAATTAACTGATTTTGATTTGATCAAGTGTTAAAGCATGTGATGGATAATGCTTGTTGGAATATTTACCTCTGCCAAGGAGGTTATGTTTTCATCGGCGTTGGCTTGTCTGTCTGTTTGTTAGCAAGGAAAAGTGATGGACGGATTTTCATGAAATTTTCAGGAAAGGTGTGCAATGACACGGGAAACAGATGATTAGATTTTGGTGATGATCTGAGAGTGCATACCTCCATCAAGGGCTTTTTTGTATTTGTGCAGCAGGATTACACAAAAACTACTGGATGGATTTGGATAAAATTTTCACCAGAGGTGGTTCTTGGGCTAGAGAGGAACCCATTATATTTTGGTGATGATCTGAGAATGCATACCTCAGCCAAGGCGCTTATCTTCTCACATTGTGTTAGCAACAATACTCCAAAACTGATGGACAGACTTTGATGCAATTTTCACCACAAGTGGCTATAGGCCTACACACAAAACCATTACATTTTGGAGTTGATCCATGACAAACGGAAGGAGCCTTGGCGGAGGGATGCGCTCTGAGTGCTTTTCTAGTTTAGGAATGCTATCTTCTTGGAACATAAGTCAATATTATACAGTAATAAGTGGCATTCAGCTGTTTGTTTTATGTCATGTAAGCACAGTTCTGGTACTTAAAAATCATAGACCCCACCCAGGAGCTTCGGGGAGCGAAGTGACAGTAAAGGTGAAAATTGGCTCAAAGTTCAATGAGGTAACAGAAACACTCGGACAGTTTCTGAAGAAACCAGAAAAGGAGATGAAGTTCAAAGTTCAGAGACTGACACAGCTTGCTGCCAAAAGGAAGAAAGTTTCACATTAGAAGTGACTTGGTGACCAGTGTAAATAGTGTAAAAAACTCTAATAGAACTGTTAACTATGTTGGACTAAAGACAGTGAGACAACATTGAAGAAAAAGTAAGTTAACTTTTCATTAAATTTAATGATTTATCTAAGTCTAGTATTTCATTTTTTTAATCATTTTTTTCAGTCTAAATTACTTGTATTTTACTGAAAACCTCCCAGCTTCAGGGGGGCTGCGCCCCCCCGGCCCCCCCGTAAGTCAATCGACCAAATTAGATTTCAGCTGAAATCAGAATTTCCTGTTGCCATCCCTGTGTGTTCAAATCGTGTTTGTTTACTAAATAAACAACAGCGGAGAATAACTTTTCATGCGATTACTGCAACAGGGGAAAAAAAGACAAGACGATACAACGGTATGTACACCTATAGCTGCTGCTAACAATAATTATTGTTGTTACAAATGTTCTGTCTGCTAACTTCCTCAATATTCTTGTGAATTTGTTGTTTATCCCACTCGCTTTGGAAGTGCGGGAAATGTGAAGGGCACAATTGGCTTCTATTAAAAATAATGTATGAATTAAAGGCCAAATGTCACGTAACAGGGTACTTTAAATATCTTGAAACTAGATATAAAAGGGAACCGATCCGTTCGGGTCTTGGTGCATATGCTTCAGTAACAACGGAATATTCGTTAATTTAAAACTGCCGCGCTTGGCCTGACACGGCCCCTGGAATCGCCTGGGGAAGAAGGCGGAAGTGACGAAATCCATTGTACCCTAGTTTGATGCTTGGGGTATTTCAATTGATTGTTTATATGGAGACTGGAAGGTTGAAGTGAGCAACAAGAAAGAAAAAATTGGATATTTCACCCATACCTTAAAACGGGACTATCAGGGACAGCTGGGTAATAAGGGACACTTCTCTGGGAAATGTTTTCATACCTGTCAAGTGAGACGTTTTCGCCGTACTTCAACACCGTAAAAAGCGGCTATAAGGAACGGCGGAGCAACAAGGCACACCTCTCTGGGATCTCTGTCTGTTCCGCAACCGCTGCACAGCTCAACATGTTAAACCATTGTCCTAATGACTTCTCATGGTAGTGAGAATAGCTCACGCTGAGCGATCAGCCCGCCCAGACAATTAAACTAATGAGTGACTCCACACTTCGAACAGTAGTGAGAATAGCTGACGCTGAGCGATCAGCCCGCCCCGACAATTAAACTAATGAGTGACTCCACACTTCGAACAGTAGTGAGAATAGCTCCCGCTGAGCGAGATCAGCCCGCCCCAGCTGTGAGTGATCACACACAGGAGTGCTCCTCAAGACACAGTTTTTTTTCCAGTATATTTTTTCTTTTGGGCGTACAGAAATGGCAATACGCCCGTTTTTGCTAAAATTGCATTTTCCCCGTATTTTCCTTAAAATATTTGACAATAACAACACGAACTACATTTAAAACATTTCCCAGAAAAGTGTCCCAAACCACTCTGCCGTCTCCCACAGCCGCGCTTGGCACCAAAATACGGCGAAAACGTCTCCCTTGACAGGTATGCGCCTCCATTTTCATATTGATCTGGTCAATTTCTTGACAGCAGCAGCTCTCCTCCACTGTAATAATAATGGCTTCCGAAAAATCAATATTTATGGGGCACCCTCGACAGACCCCCTCCGGCTTCGCAATTCTGGAGGCGATTAATGTCCAGTTCAATGACATTTTCCACTGGTTCTGCTCTCTGGTCATCGTTGGAACTGTTGTCATCAGACAAAGCATCTGATTCCATCTCGGACGGCTCGAACCGGTAAGGTTCTATGCCTCTGTCACTGTCTGAACCACTGACAAAAAAAAAAGACAAAACTAAACTAATTTGTTCACAATCGCTGTCACTTTCCGTCATGATTGTCCAATGTTGATAAGTGTGAATGTGGATAGGCAGGGCAGCCAGGGTACAACTGGTGATGTCAAAAACATGGGCGTGGTCTGGACTGGCTGTCACAAGCCAGCAAGCAAGGTGGGGCCTTCACCTGGTGTATTTTGTGCAATTATGTAAATACAGGTGGGTGATATGGTCTCCGGTATGAATATTTGGTTTAAGCTATGTGTATTTTATCTAAATTCGTTGTCATTTAGAAAAAAAAATTACGTGACATTTGGCCTTTAATATGCAGGGTTTCCACTGGCAACGTTTATGCGTGGCGCCCTGCCGTGCCTAAAACTCTGCCGCCATGCCAAGAAAATATGAAATAAATGAAGGAATGAGCTGCACAAGCGCACACGACAGTCACCCGCATATTGGAGTTTCTCTGAAGTGTGCTGCCTGCATGACCGTTCAGTCGGCAGGCGGACAGCGCCTTTAAGTACTTTATTTAAATACTTAAAATGAAGAAAAAAGCAGAAGAGGTACAGTGGATATAAAGTACTCTAAACTAGGAAAAAATCAGAAGCGGTACAGTGGATATAAAAAGTCTACACATCCCTGTTCAAATACCAGGTTTTTGTGATGTAAAAAAAAAAATGAGACCAAGATACAGTAAATCATTTCAAAAGGTTTTTCCACCATTAATGTGATCTGTAACCTGTACAACCCAATTGAAAAACAAATTGAAATCTTTTAAGGGGAAAAATAAAAAACTTAAAATAACCTGATTGCATAAATATGCACACCCTTAAACTAATACTTTATTACAGTACCTTTGGCTTTTATTACAGCACTCAATTTTTTTGGGTAGGAGTCTTATCAGCGTGGCACATCTTGATATCACAATATTTTCCCACTCTTCTTTGCAAAAACGCTCCAAATCTGTCAGATTGTGAGGGCATCTCCTGTGCACAGCCCTCTTCAGATCACCCCACAGATGTTCGATTGGATTCAGGTCTAGACTCTGGCTGGGCCATTCAAAACCTTAATCTTCTTTTGGTGAAGCCATTCTTTTGTTGATTTGGATGTGTGCTTTGGGTCATTGTCATGCTGAAAGATGGAAGTTCCTCTTCATCTAAAGCTTTATAGCAGAAGCCTGAAGGTTTTGTGCCAACACTGACTGGTATTTGGAACTGTTCATACTTCCCTTCACCTTGACTCAGGCTCCAGTTCCAGCTGAAGAAAAACAGCCCCAAAGCATGATGCTGCCACCACCATGCTTCACTGTAGGCATGGTGTTCTTTTGGTGATGAGCAGTGTTGTGTTTGTGCCAAATATACCTTTTGGAATTATGGCCAAAAACTTCAACCTTGGTGTCATCGGACCATAACACATTTTCCCACATGAGTTTGGGAGATGTCAAATGTGTTTTTGCAAAATGTAGCCGGGCTTAGATGTGTTTCTTTGTAAGATAAGGCTTCCATCTTGTCACCCTACCCCATACCCCAGGCATATGAAGAAGATGGGACATTGCTGTCACATGTACAAAACATCCAGTACTGGCCAGAAATTCCTGCAGCTTTTTCAGTTTTGCTCTTGGCCTCTTGGCAGCCTCCCTGACCAGTTTTCTTCTCATCTTTTCATCAATTTTGGAGGGACGTCCAGTTCTTGGTAATGTCACTGTTGTGCTCTATTTTCTCCACTTGATGATGACTGTCTTCACTGTGTTCCATGGTATATTTTATGCCTTGGAAGTTCTTTTGTACCCTTCTCCTGACTGATACCTTTGAACAATGAGATCCCTCTGATGCTTTGGAAACTTTCTGCAGACCATGGCTTGTGCTGTAAGGTGATTGGTGGAAGTGATGGCACCAGTGTGTGCGGCTCGCCATCTGCCGCCATCAACATTATATGTGCTGTTTGTGTCACCTTTTGTAAACGTCATCTCCCTGCGTGTGTATGAACGGCAAACACTGCTGGATTTTCGTCTCCCTGCCAATGATCTGGTGAAGTTTGATCATCATGGACATAAAACACTACCCCCACTTTTATCGGGGATGCCAACATACCTATGGCGCGACCCAGTTCCACTTCTCTGGTGTAAACGTTATTACCGCCGTGGTAAATGCAGCGGTCGGCTGGTGAAGCTGAGGGCCTGCTTGGTGCGCTTTTCTACCATTACCTGGAATGAAAATGGAGCAATCCTTCACCTCGTCTTTCATTGGCACTTACTGGACCCTGTTGACACCTGGCTGGTACCTGTTGTCAGTCCGGAGGAATCCTTCCTGCCCCGGGGTCCCTGCTCTTCTGGCCCTCGCTGGCATGGGTTGAATCCGCGCATCCTGTGGGCTGTGTGCCGAGCCCCCCAGACAGCTGATGTCTCTGACATGGTTCTTGTCAGTTTTGGCCTGGTGAACGCAAGATCGCTGTCAAACAAAACCTTTATCCGGAGGGATTTCTTCACTTCTAGAACACTGGATTTTCTTTGTATAACGGAATCATGGTTGAGTGTTGGTGAGTCCAGCGTTTTCTCTTAACTTTTTCCACAGGATTGCTGCTATTTTATCTCTCCCCAGATGACAGGCCAAGGTGGTGGAATAGTGACTGGTTTTAAAATTGACTAAATGCAATCAGGTTTACCTGCAGTCCTCCTTCAGCAGCTTTGAGCTGTGCTAATTTGAACTGGCTCACTCTTCTTCTAATTTGCTTTGTGTTGTGATCTACCGGCCACCCAAATACAATAAGGATTTCGTTAGTGACTTTTCTGAGTTTTTGGCTGAAATCATGCCTAAATATGATCATGTCCTTATTGTCGGAGAGTTTAATGTTCATATCTGCTGTCCTGATGAGCCAAAAACCCGAGACTTTTTAAAATTAATTCATTCTTTTGACCTTGAAAATTTTGTATCTGCACGCACGCATGTTCATAGACATTCACTTGATTTGGTTTTATCGTATGGTCTGCCTGTTTTTGACGTGGAAATTTGTGATGTCGTTTTCTCTGATCATATGCCTGTCTTATTTAACATCCCTGCTCTCTGTTCTGTTAAACTGTGTGCGGCGCTGTTGTTAACCCTTCCTCTGCTGCGTTGTAACTCTGATAAGATAAGATAAGATAAGATAAGCCTTTATTAGTCCCGCAATGGGGAAATTCCAGGATTGCAACAGCACAGGGATAGCAACACTCAGAGCAACAATCAGAAGGCAAGAAAAAACAAGAACAGCTAGTATACATATGTACATATTACTATATATATATACTGTATATATATATATACACATAGACACACAGTGCGGAGCATTGTGGTTGGTGAATGTGCAGCACAAAGTCTAAGCTCTCTCTCCCTCCGCGGGTGCGGCGGGCCAGCTGGATGTCTTTGGGCATGATGGTGACCCTCTTGGCATGGATGGCGCACAGGTTGGTGTCCACGAAGAGACCCACCAGGTAAGCCTCGCTGGCCTCCTGCAGAGCCATGACGGCGGAGCTCTGGAAGCGCAGGTCGGTCTTGAAGTCCTGAGCGATCTCCCTCACCAGGCGCTGGAAGGGCAGCCTACGGATGAGCAGCTCCGTGGATTTCTGGTAGCGATGGATCTCTCTCAGAGCCACGGCACCGGGCCTGTAACGGTGAGGCTTCTTCACTCCCCCGGTGGCCGGAGCGCTTTTCCGAGCAGCCATGGTGGCCAGCTGCTTCCTGGGGGGCATTTTCCTCCAGTAGATTTACGGGTGGTCTGCTTGGTTCTTGCCATCGCTCTTTGTTATTCTGTCTTATATTTCTTGCACGCCGCCTAAACTCCAACCCGGCACCCGCGTCGTTTTCGCCACAGTTCCTCGGCATGTCGAGTTTCTCCGTTTAGCACCGGGTGGCGGTTGGAGCTAGCTAGCCAGCCAGCTAGCTCTTCCCTGCTGTATCGTCTCCCGCTGCAAACAGTGGTCTCCGTCCGCCAACTCGGGAGATCCTTGGGGCGATCTGTGTGTCCGTGATATATATATAGAGTGAAAGGTGTAGAAAGAAGAAGGAAAATAAGAGAAGGGCAGTTGCAAAGGGCAGCCAACTCGTGTGGCGCCTCCGGTCCGGCGGAACTGGAACCGGAAAAAATAAAAAAAAATGATGCTAATCTGATGTCCTCCATGGATCCTAATACTGAGGTGCTAGCTTTGAGTTTTCATTCCACTTGTACAAAAACTCTGGACTTGATAGCTCCACTGAAGACCAAGTGCCCCACACCTGCACCTCAGCCCTGGCTGAATGACGTCACTCGTGATGTCAGGTGGGAGTGCAGGAGAGCAGAGTGCAGGTGGAAGAAGGACAGGCTCCAGGTTTCTCTTAATATTTTTAGAGATACAGTATCTCACAAATGTGAGTACACCCCTCACATTTTTGTAAATATTTTATTATATCTTTTCATGGGAAAACACTGAAGATATGACACTTTGATACAATGTAGTCAGTGTACAGCTTGTATTACTGTAAATTTGCTGTCCCCTCAAAATAACTCAGCACATAGCCATTAGTCTAAACCGCTGGCAACAAAAGTGAGTACACCCCTAAGTGAAAATGTCCAAATTGTGCCCAATTAGCCATTTTCCCTCCCCGGTGTCATGTGAGTCGTTAGTGTTACAAGGTCTCAGGTGTGAATGGGGAGCAGGTGTGTTAAATTTGGTGTTATCGCTCTCACACTGTCTCATACTGGTCACTGGAATTTCAACATGGCACCTCATGGCAAAGAACTCTCAGAGGATCTGAAAAAAAGAAATGTTGCTCTACATAAAGATGGCCTAGGCTATAAGAAGATTGCCAACATCCTGAAACTGAGCTGCAGCATGGGGGCCAAGACTATACAGTGGTTTAACAGGACAGGTTCCACTCAGAACAGGCCTCGTTATGGTTGACCAAAGAAGTTGAGTGCACATGCTCAGTGTCATATCCAGAGGTTGTCTTTTGAAAATAGATGTATGAGTGCTGCCAGCATTGCTGCAGAGGTTGAAGGGGTGGGGGTGGGGGGGTGTGTGTGTGGGGGGGGTGTCAGCCTGTCAGTGCTCAGACCATACGCTGCACACTGCATCAAACTGGTCTGCGTGGCTGTTGTCCCAGAAGGAAGCCCCTTTTAAAGATGATGCACAAGAATGCCCGTAAACAGTTTGCTGAAGACAAGCAGACTAAAGCTGGATTCATGCTACACCTCTGCTGTCCGCATAACCGGAAACCTCGTGTGATGAAATTTACGTTATTGGCTCCACTCCGCTAGTGTCCGCAGTGCTCAACCGCGGACGACTGCGTGCAGCCCAAATTTTGTGACTGTGCAGCCTGCCCACGACCTGAACACGTTGAAAAGTGCATGTGCAAGACTGAACATCCCATTCACAAGGTGGCGATATCGGCACAGCATACCAACACAAAGTAGACGAAGAAGACAACGAGGCAGCGCAAGATGAGAATAAACATACATGAATCATACATAAATACTTCAACAGCAGCAGCATCTTCGTGGAAAAGGAGTGAAAACCGGGAAGTCAAGCAGCAGAAAGCAAGCAGCGTTTCTTCGTTGGTGAAAATCCTGGCGCGTCAGCACATTGGTGCTACCTATCGGGCGGGAGTGAAACTACAAATGATGGTTGTGCGCATGTGTCAGCCGCTTGGCCTGGGTAGATGAAAAAAGTGAGCATGAACAGCACCGCATGTGTGCCGGGCTCGTCCAAAGCGCACACGGACCAAAGCGGACTAGAGGGGAAATGCAGCATGAATAAGGCTTAAGGACATGGATTATTGAAACCATGTCCTGTGGTCTGATGAGACCAACATAAACTTATTTGGTTCAGATGGTGTCAAGCGTGTGTGGCGGCAACCAGGAAAGGAGTACAAAGACAAGTGTGTCTTGCCTATAGTCAAGCATGGTGGTGGGAGTGTCATGGTTTGGGGCTGCATGAGTGCTGCCGGAACTGAGGAGCTACAATTTATTGAGGGAACCATGAATGCCAACATGTACTGTGACATACTGAAGCAGAGCATGATCCCCTCCCTTCGGAAACTGGGCCGCAGGGCAGTATTCCAACATGATAATGACCCCAAACATACCTCCAAGACAACCACTGCCTTGCTAAAGAAACTGAGGGTAAAGGTGATGGACTGGCCAAGCATGTCTCCAGACCTAAACCCTATTGAGCATCTGTGGGGCATCCTCAAACAGAAGGTGGAGGAGCGCAAGGTCTCTAACATCCACCAGCTCCGTGATGTCATCATGGAGGCGTGGAAGAGGATTCAAGTGGCAACCTGTGAAGCTCTAGTGAACTCCATGCCCAAGAGAGTTAAGGCAGTGCTGGAAAATAATGGTGGCCACACAAAATATTGACACTTTGGGCACAATTTGGACATTTTCACTTAGGGGTGTACTCACTTTTGTTGCCAGCGGTTTAGACATTAATGGCTGTGTGTTGAGTTATTTTGAGGGCACAGCAAATTTTTTAGATTTAGTATACTTTATTGATCCCCAGAGGGGAAATTGAGGGTCATCCACCACCTGGATGGATGAAGCAGCCCCGATATGTCGCTATCCCTTAACCATTCACACACACATTCACACCTAGGGCCACTTTAGAGTCTCCAATTAACCTAACCTGCATGTTTTTTGGCATGTGGGAGGAAACCGGAGAAATCCCGGGGTAAACCCACGCATACACGGGGAGAACATGCAAATTCCACACAGATCACTGTTGGTCGGGAGCTGGGATCGAGCCCACGATCCCACAATCCCCACGATCCCCCGGCCAAGGGTAAACTGTGCTGCCACAGTGCTAACCACTGCGCCACCGTGCAGCAGTGCAAATTTACACTCTTATACAAGCTGTGCACCGACTACATTGCATTAAAGTGTCATATCTTCAGTGTTGTCCCATGAAAAGATATAATAAAATATTTACAAAAATGTGAGAGGTGTACTCACTTTCGTGAGATACTGTAGCTTGAAATGTTATCAGAGTACTGTAAAAGCAGAAAAAAAATATTTCTCAGAAGTGATTGCATCCAATTGTCATAGGCCCTGTGTTCTTTTTAGTACTATCAGTTCTATTCTTAACACTCCCCAGTCCACTGGTCCAGTAGCCTCACCTGCAGTCTAGGGCTGTGCGATATGAACAAAATTTCATATCACAATATAAGTAATCTTATTTGGCAATAACAATATACGTATATCACAATATACATCTTTGGTAAATTCTATAGTTTATATACAATAACCAACAAAAGGACCATCTCTTTTTCAACATTTTAAATTACATACTGAAAAAAATCAATTGTACAAATTCATCCATCATTAATTTTATGCACTTTTTCCCTCTTAATTTTGCAGTATTGTTATAAAATTGTTTTTTAATGTGCATTTGTTGGAAAAATTCCTTATCAAAAATCAGGCAGGATCAGAGTTTCAGCAAATTTAATATCAAAGTCAAAGTGCCTTTATTGTCATTCCATTGCTAATAAACAATGCAACAAAATTGAGATACTGCTCCCTAAAAACAAACTATCACACTCACAGTTCACTCATGCATTTAACATTCTTATAATTACAACAATAAATTATGCTTGAAACAATATTACCTAAAAGTTGAATACAATATGTACATAGCACTAATGAAAACATACTGAGCGATAAATATATAAGACCAGCTTATACACACACAGGGTTATTGCCACAAAATAACCTAAAATAACATAAAATAATATCAGCAGTCTGTACGTGTTACTTAAATCCGTCCAAAATACATACTGCTGCTGGGAAAAAACTATGATTAAACCTGGTAGTCCGAGTTTTATGGGATCTGTACCGCAAGTGAAAGAAATCATGGCCTGGATGAGTGCAGTCTTTAATGATGGCAGTAGCTCTGTTGAGGTACCGAGACCTGGAAATCTCTTCCAGAGAAGGGAGAGAACAGCCATTGATTTTTTGCGCAGTCTCAATCACTCTCTGGAAGGCTTTGCAGTCTGCGGCTGAACAGCCCTCATACCAAACCGTGATGCCATATGACAAAATGCTCTCAATAGCAGAGCAATAAAATAAAACCAGCAATTGTGCATTCAGGCCATTCTTGAGGAGCCTCAGAAAGTGTAGACGTTGTTGATCCTTTTTTGTCGTAGCTATGGTGTTAACTGCCCAAGTAAGGTTGTGAGAAATATGAACACCCAGAAACTTAAAAGCCTCCACCCTCTCTACACACTCCTTGCGTATATATAGAGGAGACGGCTCACTGCTATGCTTCCTAAAATCAATAATGAGTTCTTTCGGGGGTTTTTTGTATTCAATAGCAGATTATTATCTGAGCACCATCTCACCAGTTTCTGGACCTCATCTCTGTATGCGGGCTCATCTCCTCCTGATATGAGCCCCACTACTGTTGTGCCATCTGCAAACTTCACTATAATGTTTGTGGGATGAACAGGTATGCAGTCATATGTGTACAATGAATACAGCGTGGGGCTCAACACACAGCCCTGTGGCGAGCCTGTGTTAAGCATGGCTGTAGAGGAGGAATGGGGTCCAAGTCTAACAGTCTGTGTTCGGTTTGTTAGGAAGTCCTTAATCCAGCTGCAAGTGTGAGTAGGCAGACCAAACTGAAGCAATTTGGTGATGATGTTGGGAATAATTATATTAAATGCCGAGCTGTAGTCCACAAACAACATTCTTACATAGCTCCCCTCGTCTTAAAATGGCTGAATGCCGAGTGGAGAGCTATAGCAATAGCATCTTCAGTGGATCTGCTCCACCTGTAGGCAAACTGGTACTGATCAAAGTCTGGGGGGAGACTAGGCAAAGGATGTTTCAACACCATTTTCTCAAAGCACTTCATAACAATGGGTGTTAATGCTACTGGTCAATAGTCATTCAGACTATCATATGCACTGATCAGCGGAAGACAATACAGAGTACAGTTTTCACAGACTGCTGCAGTGCATTGGCTTAACTAACAGAGTGATTCTGGCTATATATACCCAAAGGGCTATCGGGGTGAGGTCACTTCGTGATAGTTCATTCATGACTCAATTGATAAGTTTGCTGAGCCTCTTGATTATTTCAGTCAGGACTCAGATTGTATCTGCTGACTACGTGCAGGAAACCAGTTGACATTAGTGATAGAGCTGGACGCAGTCACAGTGATGGAACTGGACATTCACAGTTGATAACTTAAGTTACATCAGCATCCTTCAATCTGTTATTTTCCACTACTCACAACTCCAAATATGTTGACAGGATTTCCTGAGTCAGTTTTCACATTAAGCTTTATATCTATTCAATTCAATTCAGTTCAGAACAGTCATCTCATAGCACTATCAACTGTAGGGGGAACCCCCACAGTTGCAGAAAGACTGCAGCAATCAGGCGATCCCCTGTGAGCAAGCCTCTTTTCGCTCAGATCTATTTTCATGATTGCTTCTCGGCCTTTTGGCTAAAATCAAGTGTAGTAGTGTAGTAATGATCCTGTCCATGAACTGGAATTACGACGCACCTATCCCTCAACCAGTGGTCTCAATGAAGAAGAAGAAGACCCACCAGATGGAGATCAATAGAATGACGACAACTGCTGCACGTCAGAAAAGATGCCATGAAGATGAAACACCTGAGGTTCCAGCAGTACATTGCACCCATCTGAGACAGGAGGACACCCTTCACCAGCATAAGGTCTTCTCTTCTTCTTCATAGCAGTCTGTCAGGGGCGACAATGAGCGATCCAAGTAGAGACAGGTGAAATGCAATTAAGATTAAGAAGAACCAAATTAATGCTGGCATACTGGATCAACTTGAAGGGGCATAAGAGGTCACATCCTGCAAAAGCTATTCCTACTGATTGCTGGGAACACAATGAGTCCAACATTAGTAGCTTTGGATGGATAAGTGATGCCATTGCTGAGCAGGCAGGATTAAACATGGATTTTAGCCCAACGGTCCTGTGGTCTGTTATTCCTCCATGGCTGTTTAAGATGCCACTAGTAGATTTTGAAATGCAACAACTGAGGAGGCAACATAAGCAATCAGCAACAGATTATTTAGTGCATAAATATATTGAACAGAACTTAAGAAACATGCTGATAGCATTTACCGATGGTTCCAAGGACCCTACAACTGGTTGTAGTGGAGCTGCGGTATACATTCCTCAGTATAAAATAGGGTACGACAGACTTTAAAGCACGTTTCTAGGACATCATAGGACGGCCTGTGATCTCTGCCTCATCATCATAGCGCGTCCTATGAACTCAGGCATCATAGGACGACTCGCCATGCCTACGTGACGGCAAATGTGTAACCTTGACGAATGCCAGTCTACACTACAAATGTGTAAAATGCCAAGCAAAGTGCTGATTTTCTCCGGGTGCGCCACTTTCTTGGTTTCTACGGGCATGCACGGGTCTGCCATCAAATGCAGGCATGCCTCACGGTAATAGGACTCACTATGACATCAGCAACGATCATAGGACTCACTATGACACCATCAAAGATCAAAGGCAGGCATCACTGAATGAGTGCTGATGTGCTTGCTTACACCTGCTTTCTATGGGCATGCAGAAATACTTGCTTATACTTGGTTTCTATGGCTATGCACGGGTATGTACTAGTATATACAGTATATATATATATGAAAAATTCATATATGTCAAAATTCATATAACTCAGTGTAGCATAGAATTTTTCCATCAGCATTTGAGATGACTTCAGCTTTATTCATTATCACAACTTGACTAATTAAAAATTATTAGAAATCAAGTTACATTAAGAGCCAATTTGTTCCTCCCGACATGTTTTAATAATTTAGTATTTATTTAGTGTGTATGCGGCCACTGTCACGCACTTTTGCAGCTTTAGTAATATTTTTTCAGACACAATTAAGAAACTCGGCAGTGATTTAAACCAGAACGATGGTCTGATAGACCTTTCCGATTAGCAACAAGTTAGCATCGTCATTTAGCATTTGCCATTTTATAATTAGAGAGAGCTGGTGTTAACATTACTTACCTCCAATTAAAACGAGGTTAGAGGACTATCCTCTCTGACACAGCACAGTGGGGGGAAAAGTCCCACACCCCTGGCACAGAAGTAGCAGCAAAACATTAGCTTGCTGTTTTAGCTGCTGTGGCGCTAACCACCAGAACCCACCTGGCGCACTGTGGGGGAGAGGCAGGGCAGTGACAAGTAGAAACGGGGTATGTGTCCCGATATAAACGATAAAGTTTCATTTGAAACGGTAGACGTTTTTTGTCGTGTCACCGATATATATTGTCATATCGCACAGCCCTACTGCAGTCTGTGAAAAATTTCTTCACTTTTTTATTGACAAAGTTGTATCAACTAGAGCCTGCATCTCTCAGCCTTCATATGACCCGTCCATTTTTCTGCCCTGCTCAGCTGTTTTTGATCAGTTTGAGCCAGTGTCTCTTTCATTTTTAAAGGACATTATTAGTGATATGAAACCATCTGGTTCCCCAGCAGATGCTGTCCCCCCTCACTTGTTTAAAGAAGTTTTTACTACTATTGAACCTTCTGTCCTTGCTATTGTGAATAGCAATCTCACCTCTAGTATGGTACCTAGGGTTTTTAAACATGCAGTAGTGCAGCCGTTGCTTAAAAAACAGGTCTTGACTCTTCCCATTGTTCAACTTTCAGGCCTGTCTCCAAATGACCATTTCTTTCAAAAATCCCGGAGAAAATAATTTTAACACAGTTAATTCCATTTTTAGAAACTCGTGATATTTTTGAGGTGTATCGGTCTGGGTTTAAACCCCAACATAGCACTGAATCTGGACTTTTGAGGCTCTTAAACAACATTCTTTTAGCTACTGACTCGGGGAAATTTGTTGTTCTGGTGCTGTTGGATCTGACTGCTGCATTTGATACCGTTGACCACGGTATTTTAATCTCTCGTCTTGAACACTGGGTGGGCATAAAAGGTGCTGTCCTAAATTGGTTTCATTCCTATTTAGATGAGCAAAGTTTCTACATCAAACTGGCTGATTTTATATCCTCAACTGCGCCATTTCTCTATGGGGTTCCACAGGGCTCAATCCTCGGACCTCTTATTTTCCCTGTATCTCTTCCCTTTGGGTTCTGTTTTAAGGAAACATGGCATCTCGTTCCATTGTTACACTGATGACTGTCAGATTTATGTTTCCTTAGCACAAAATGATTCTGAATGGTTCTGTCCAGCTACTCTTGGACCGTCTTTCTGATATCAAAGCATGGATGTCATTACATTTTTTGAGCTTTAATGAGAACATAACTGAAGTAATGATGTTTGGTCCAAGTACGTGTCTCTCTCCACTAATGTGGACCTTGGCTCTTTGACACCACATGTTAAACAATCTGTTATTAGTCTGGGGGTCAAACTGGATTCTGATTTTTAAATTTGACAAGCGCATCAGCTGTGTCCTTCAGAAAAGTTTTTATCAGTTAAGACAAATAGCCAAAGTCAAATCCATTATGTCAAGGAAAGCTCTTGAAAAACTATTGCATGCTTTTATCGCGACTCGTTTGGACTACTGTAATGTACTTTTTGTTGGGATTAGCCAAGCTTCTATCACTTGTCTTCAACATGTACAAAATTCTGCCGCCCACCTTTTAACAAAAGCCCACAGGCGTGAGCACATTTCACCTATTCTGGCTTCCCTTCACTGGCTCCCTATTCATTACAGAATCGATTCTAAAATTCTCCTTTATGTTTTTCAATGTCTTAACAGTTTCGCTCCACCCTACCTCTCTGACTTACTACAGCCTTATGTTCCACCACGATCCCTAAGATCAGCTGATCAGCTGCTCTTGGTAATCCCTAAAACAAGACTGAAGCTCAGAGGGCATCGGGCCTTTGCTGCTGCAGCCCCTAGGCTATGGAACAAGTTGCCATTACATGTTAGGCAGGCCTCCTCACTTTGTGTTTTTAAAACTCATTTAAAAGCACATCTGTTTTCCTTGGCTTTTAACTCGCCTTAATTTTATTAATTTTATTGTCCACTGTGTTCAGCATTTTGTTTTTACACTTGTTGTGGGTTGCTTCTTTTTCTGCTGCATGTTGTGTTTTTGTTGTTTTTGCTTGTCTTTTGTATATGTATACTTTAAGTTATTTATTACTGTGCAGCACTTTGGTCAACTTTATTTTTAAATGTGCTTAATAAATAAATTTGGTATGGTATGGTGACTACAGAAATTGCAGGAAAAGCCTACTACAACAGCTGAACTTTATTTGGGGTTAATCAGAGGCACTTTAAATGGTGGCAGGTGTGTGATGACTCCCATTTAACATGATTGGTTAATTCTGAACACAGCCACATCCCCAGTTATAACAGGGTGTGCATATTTATGCACCCAGGTTATTGTAAGTTTTTTATGTTTTATTTTTCCCCTTAAAAGATTTGTTTGTTTTTCAATTGGGTTGTACAGGTTATAGGTCACCTTAATGGGGGAAAAAGTTTTGAAATGATTTATCTTGGTCTCATTTTTTTACATCACAAAAACTTGAATTTGAACAGGGGTGTAGACTTATTCTATCCACTGTATGCAAGCAGTTGAGGCTTTTATTGTGGTTTTAACCTGCTAGTAATGGGAGCAATAATATGTTGCTTAGCAAACAGGTGTGGTTAGGCTTCATATGCAGGCTAACTGAGGGAAAGGCAAGGGTGACTGAATTGCTGAGGGTTTACTTCACCAACCACTGGGGGTGGGTTCAAAAGATTGATTCAGCGTTTTGAATCAATGCACATTTGACTGAGCCGATATCGATCCACAAAATCCGTGGATCGATCTTTTAATATCTTAATTTTAGAGTCTGTGAAACACAAAATCAGGCAGCCGTCTGAAGTCTTGCGTGATGACCAATCGTGCGAGAGTTCCATGCACCACATGCTCACATTACTTCCATGTTTACATTTGGCCAGCAGCCACAGCGCGGACTTGCCAACGTTAATTTATCAACAAAAGTCACGGCTAAAGACTGCACTCAACAGTTCCCGAATATTTTTCATAAAGCAAGATAAATGGTTTTGTATTACATGCAGTACTGTGTTGGAACCACTGATCTCTATAGAAAAACTTGGATAGCTCACGCCTATTAGCGAGTACAGAGCCGAGTGAAGCCACCTGGCCACCATATTGGTACACCCAAAACACTCAGCAAGTCAGTGGGTTTAGTAGTAAATGGTGCTACCTTTACCTCAAATTTTGAGGTTATCTTATCTTATCTTATCTTATCTTACTACTAAACCCATTGTCTCGCTGAGTGTTTTGGGTGTACTAATATGGCGGCCAGGTGGCTTCACTTCTGGCGGCCAGCGATCTATCCAGTTTTTCTATTGACCATTTGCTGTGACGTCACATCCTTTTGTTTATGCCGCCATATTGGACGGCAGAAGCGAGTGGACGGCGTATTCAGCAGCTGTTCAGCGGTGTACCAGATCTCGATATATTTACCTGATTTCAACCTACATCTTTGTTTTATTTTATGTTGGCATTGGATTAGACTATGGTGTTTCACTGCTGTGCCTTTGGGTGTACAAATCGCCAGAAAAAGGGATCCAACTTGAAGTTTTACCGGTTCCCAGCTGACGAAGACAGGCGCAGGAGGTGGGTGGCCCATCGCCTTACTCGCGGCTATGCAATCAACATTTTATATCGGGTATGTCTGGTGTATCAGTGTCTATAGATGTAATGTTATATCATTGTAAACACTGGTAAATGGGTATGTCCCTCCCTGTGTGCACCACCAAGGCCTACCATGAGTTTATTTTGCAATGAATAAAAAATTTATTAAATTTACCAAAAAAAGGAGTATTTTTACAATAATTCACATTCACCGATACAGTTAAACCTCCCACCATTGTTTATTACTTTGTACTTCAATGTACCACATAAATAGGTCTACATGGATTAAAAGAATGATATAAACATGATAAATCGTTATATTGCTTCTCAAACTGTATAAACTGTATATTCTACCTACTCCATATTCCAGGTGAGAAGAGCAGTGACCCTCTTTCCCCAGATTACATACCATCAGTCTTCACCTTCACGTCTACTCCAACGAAAGACAGAAACAACGCCAGCTTCCATCGGTACATTAAAACACAAGCAAGGAAAAAAGACAGAGAGAGAACTTGGATCGCTCACTTGCTGCCAGTGTACTCGTAGAAATGTCTTCTGGAGTTTGTTGTGCATTGATAAATGTAAATGATTCTGTTGTGCCTTTCAATTAAACTGATTTGGCGTTTAATTTTTGGTCAAAACAGAAAGTGTGAAGACAATATGACACCATCTTGCTTCCTGATCACCCAGGGTTTCAGTAGGGGGTCCGACATCTTCTGGGAGTGATGTACCTGTAGTGGATAAATATTCTTAAAATTAATATGTGGGTATGATGACTTTTTATCTGGAAATAAGTCTTTCTTGTATAGACTGGACAATAAAATTTGTAATATATCTAATAGTGTTGGGAGTTGTTTATCCAGTATTCTATTGATACGACAAATATTTCTAAATCCCTTTACAGAATATATATATCTATAAAAATATTTAATTATTTTTTAATTAATTTAATTGAGATATTATATATGCTGCTAATAATGATAATAATAATTGAATATTTTATAAAATTTTAATAATTTATCACTTAATATATTCTATATAACATGACAAATCTATACAGTAGGGCCTTCACGACATAGTGGACCGTTGAAGTGATGACTGGAGATATCAGCACATTTCTCACAAGCCCAGCAACAAAATAACTATAAGCATCCAAACTTTTGTAGGCTTTCAGAGACTGTCCAGTGTACCTAGACGGTGTGTTGACCAGGTAGTTGTAGATGTCCATATAGTGTACGTCAGGTTTGGGGCAAAAATCTATGAAACTGGTGAATTTTTCAAGCGACAAGTTGTAAGGGTCCACGCCGATAACGCTGATCTTTTCCGTGTACCTGTCACGATGTTTTTTTATCTAGTAGTTGCGCAACATTGGACAAAGCTGGCACATCTGACTGAGTGGACGCCATGCTGAAACGCACTCACACAGCGCCCGAGTTGCCGTCCAATGTGGCGGTATCAACAAAAATCATGTGACACGTGACGTCACTGGCAAAAGGTTAATAGAGGTCAGTGGTTGGAACATAAAAGTCGACGATTGATAAACAATTTTCAAATGGAAAACACACAGAGAACGACAACAGATCAGAAAGGGAGACTGTTGCAGCTGCTGCGGGTAAGTAAAATATTGTTGTTTTTTAACATTTGTGTCATAAATTAATGATTCATCCATGAAAATGGCAGAATTAATAAAGGCTGCAGTACAACAAGCCATTTTTACTCAATAATGACCAAATCTTCCAGGAAATTAATTGAAACCCTTTTCAATAATTGAA
Organism: Pholidichthys leucotaenia; assembly: GCA_020510985.1. Classification (NCBI taxonomy): domain Eukaryota; kingdom Metazoa; phylum Chordata; class Actinopteri; order Cichliformes; family Pholidichthyidae; genus Pholidichthys; species Pholidichthys leucotaenia. Next base: position 54,899,363 of record CM035843.1, on the reverse strand, counting down.
AGTTATTTGTAGTTAAAATATAAACAAAAAAAATAAAAGAACCTAAATTAATAAACCTACTGTGGTGTTGGGATCTAAAAATTTGATTAATTTGACTTTGAAATATTCTTTGAAATTTGAAATATTCTCCTTTTCTTATTCCCTTAAGATCTGTGAAGACTGGGTTTCCACGCCAAGATCCATCCTGTACTGAGACGGTTCTGAAGGGAAGAGGTTGTCAGTGAAGGAGCCGTCCCTGCTTCATTGTGGGTTTCAGCACAGAAGAAGACCTCAAATTTTTTAGGGATCTTAGTTTTCTAATTCAAGATTCAAGAAGGTGCTGCCATAGTTTTCTCCATACTCTAACATGCATTCAGTGCAATTTAGTTGTTGTAATGGTTAATTCTTTTATTTATCTTTTTTTATTAATGTTCTCAGCAAGAATACAATGTTGGTCATTTTTTGAAAATTTTCTTGAGCATTTAATTCTTAGTAAATCACTGTTTAACAGGAAATTTTTGGCAATCCTGTGCTTTTCTTGTGGTGTTGCATAGAATAGCATCACTGAGTGTAAGCTATGGAAAAAGAAGCTACTTTAAAATCTGTATTTCCTCACACAACTTTTCAGTGCAAAAAACCTCTAAAAATGTTGCAAGTTTGAGCGCAACTTTTTGGAAAAGCTCACACAAATTCAAGCTTTTTGGTCCGCAACAATCACAAAAACAGCCGGCGAAATCCTGGAGGGACTGAAATACAGTGAGATTATGTATACATGCTTCATGCATTGAATTTGTTTACTTACTCTGGGTTGTTAACTTAATACTACACACCTTTCCTTTTGCACTAAAAGAAGCACTTTTAAATAATAAAAAGTGCATTATTATGCCTCTAAAACAGAGGCATACAGTAATCAGTGCGTCTGTTGTGGTTTTGTGGGTGTGTGTATCCGTTTGTCTGCATCTCTGTTTCAGCTCGCCCGGTCAAAATTAAGTGGAACTAAAGGCTTATATCATTGTATCATCATATCTTCTCAACGTTTAATTTGCCAGAATTGCGAGATAAGGTTTTGTTTTCAAAATAAACAAATTTAATTCACCATTTCTGTCAACTAGTACATACCCGTGCATACCCATGCATGCCCATAGAAAGCAGGTGTAAGCAAGGGTGTAGCAAGCACATCGGCACTCATTCAGTGATGCCTGCCTTTGATTTTTGATGGTGTCATGGTGAGTCGTATGATCGGTGATGATGTCATAGCGAGCTCCACGATCATGAGTCATGCCTGCGTTTGATCTTGGAAGGTGTCCTTTGTCCTATGATCTTTGATGATGGCATAGCGAGTGCTACAATGCCTGCATTTGATCCCGGTTTAAATTAGTGTGTCCTATAGGCTGTCCTATGATGCAGACTTCATAGGGACAGCATAGGCGCATCATAGGCTGGCCTATGATGTCCTATGATTGTGACACACAGACAGACACACAGAGATTTCTTGAATTTATAGATATAGATAGATGTAGCTGCGACAAAAGGAAATCTAATAATTAGGCCAGGCCAGTAGAGGTCGGAGTACCACTTTTTCTACAGCTGCCTATGCTACCATGCCACAGGCACCGAGGCACAGCACCTTGGTGCTTTTTATTGTAACTGATTTTGGGTCAGTTCTTTATGTGATAATTTAATTCAGTTCGATTCAATTCAACTTTATTTATATAGCGCCATTTCACAACAACAGTCATCTCATAGCACTATCAACTGTAGGGGGAACCCCCACAGTTGCAGAAAGACCCCAGCAATCAGGCGATCCCATGTGAGCAAGCACTTGGCGGCGGTGGAGAGGAAAAACTCCCTTTTAACAGGAAGAAACCTCCAGCAGAACCAGGCTCAGGGAGGGGCAGTCATCTGCTGCGACTGGCTGGGGGGTGAGGGGATAGAGAAGAAGAAAAGAACAGACATGTAGAGAGCAAACAGCACGATGGGGACTCAATCTATGGGAGAGAACAAACAAATGTTAATGACCAGCAAAAAAAAATATTTCATTGAGAGTGAGAAAAGGAGTGAGGCCCAGTGCATTACTGGAGGTCCCCCGGCTGACTAAACTATTAGCAGCATAACTAAGGGAGGGTTCAGAAACACATGATCCCTCCCTAATTGTAGGCTATATCAAAAAGGTAGGTTTTAGCCCTATTCTTAAAAACAGAGATCGAGTCTGACTCCCGAATCCAGATTGGCAGCTGATTCCACAGGAGAGGAGCTTGATAACTGAAGGCTCTGCCTCCCATTGTACTTTTGGAGATTCTAGGTATTACAAGTAATCCTGCATTTTGGGAGCGTAGTGCTCTGTTAGGATAATATGGTAGTATCAGAGCTTTTAAATAAAAAGGAGCCTGATTGTTTAGAGCTTTGTAAGTAAGAAGAAGGATTTTAAACTTAATTCTAAACTCTATGGGAAGCCAATGAAGGGAGGCCAGAACCGGAGAGATATGATCTCTCTTTCTAGTACCTGTTAAAACTCTTGCTGCAGCATTTTGGATCAGCTGAAGACTTTTTAAAGATGTTTTAGGACAGCCTGATAATAAAGAATTACAATAATCTAATCTCGAGCTAACAAAAGCGTGGATCAGTTTCTCAGCATCACTCTGAGACAAGATGCTCCTAATCTTGGCAATATTACGCAAATGATAGAAGGCAGTCTTAGAAACAAATTTAATATGTGAATTGAAGGACAAATCCTGATCAAAAATAACTCCAAGGTTCCTCACAGAGCTATTAAGAGAAAGAGTAACTGCATCCAAACTGAAAGTTTGATTTGGAAAGGAATTTCTAAGGTTTTTTGGACCAACAAGAATGACTTCAGTCTTATCTGAATTTAATAGCAGGAAATTACAAGTCATCCAAGCTTTGATTTCCTTAAGACAGGCTTCTAACTTGGCTAATTGATTACTATCATCTGGCTTCATTGACGGGTATAATTGTGTGTCATCAGCATAACAATGAAAATGTATACAGTGCTTTCTAATAATGTTGCCTAACGGAAGCATATATAAACTAAAAAAAGTAGGGCCTAGCACAGATCCCTGTGGAACTCCATGACTAAGCTTTGAGTTGAAAGAAAACTCATTATTTACATGAACAAACTGGAACCTATTATATTATACCTATTATAACCTATTGATTAAATGAAGAATAAGGCTACCAATAAGTGGGAAGACTTCTTTAAATAACCTGGTAGGAATAGGGTCTAAAAGACAAGTTGAAGGTTTGGATGAGGAAACTATTTTGTCTAACTCACAAAGGTCGATTGGAGTAAACTCATCAAGACAGACATCAGTAGAAGGAGTTGTAGTAGTTACAGTATTTAAGTTAACTGTGGGAAGAATCTGATTGATTTTATCTCTGATGGATGAAATTTTATTATTGAAAAAGTTCATAAAGTCCTGACTAGTAAGCTCTAAGGGAATGCTAGGATTGACAGAGTCCTGACTCTTTGTCAACCTGGCTACAGTACTGAAAAGAAACCTGGGATTATTCTTGTTCTCTTCTATTAATGCAGAGTAATAACTCGTTCTAGCTTTTCTAAGAGATTTTTTATAAATTAAAAGATGATTTCTCCAAGCTAAATAGATTTCATCTAAATTAGTGGAGCGCCATTTTCTTTCTAATTGACGAGTCTTCTGTTTTAAGCTACGAGTTTCTGTGTTGAACCAAGGAGTTAGAAATCTCTGATTAGACTTTTTCTTTTTTAAGGGGGCCACCAAGTCTAGAGTCCGATGCAGAGAAGCTGAAACACTATCCACCATGTTATCAATTACAGAAGGAGCAAGATGTCTATAGCTTATTTCCGTTGTGTTGACACATGGCATAGAGGAAACAATCTGCATAAATTTGGTAACAGCATCATCTGAGAGGCATCTACCGTAATAATATTTTTCTTTAGGAGCCAAATAGTCAGAAATAGTAAAATCAAAGGTTAACAGACAATGGTCTGACAGTACAGGGTTATGAGGAGACACTACAAGATTTTCTATTTCTATGCCATATGTCAGAACAGGGTCCAATGTATGGTGGAGGTAATGAGTAGAATTTCCTACTTTCTGACAAAACCCAATCGAGTCTAATATTGAATTAAATGCCACATTAAGGCAGTCACTATCTACATCCACATGTATATTAAAGTCCCAGTCTCAGATTTCAGCACTAAATCAGCTAAGAAATCAGCAAATTCGGATAAAAATTCTGAGTAGGTTGATGGGGGACGATAAACTATGGCAAATAAAATTGGGTTTAACCTAAAATTGCTAAAGTGCCCAATACTGAGGACCAGGCCCTCAAAGGAATTATAACATGTTTTTTGCTTTACATTAACTAGTAACTTGGAATGGTAAATTGTTGCTACTCCTCCTCCACGACCAGAACTTCTGGGATTTTGACAGTTTAAATAACCAGAGGGAGTTGATTCATTTAAACCAACATAATCCTCTTGCCCTAACCAAGTCTCTGTAAGGGAAATTAAATCAATCTGATGATCAATTAACAGATCATGGACTAACAGAGACTTGGGAGTTAGAGACCTAATATTTAATAAACTGTGGGCGACACACATTGTGGGCCCACGTTTCCACAGAGACAGGACTGCATGTGTATTGAGGGTGTCACATCTGCAAGGACAAAGGACTCGAATCTGCAGAAGATAACAAGGAGGTGTGAGATTTGTCTCTTTGTCCCACAGAAGATGCCCCGGAGAGATTTCCGGTTCATCAGGAAATGAGAGACAATGGTGAAGATTCAAAGGGATGCTTTGTGACTGTATGTTTACTGAAAACACTATGTGACTTGAATTCTGATGCTGGAAACATATAAAAGGGTGATGAGATATGATTCTTTCTCTTTCCTGCTTTGAGAATGCTAGAAGCTGTGTTCTGTCAATAAAGCTGGTTTACGACTAAACTCAGCCTCATCATTTGAGCACATCTTCTACAAAACCACATTTAATTTTTAAATTATGAGGAGGAACAGAGGCCAATTCATTCAATTTAGAGGCTTTATGTTTAATTTGAGTTTTACCAATATTTTGCTTTATCACTTTGGGATGCTTATGCATTATATTTTTATTTACTTTGGAGGGAGCAGACAACGATTCTCTGATGGGGAAGACAGGGGCTAAGTTGAGGGGTGGCGGATGAAGAGGAGCTGCAGAGAGGCATGTAAGACTGCAACTCTGCTTCCTGGTCCCAACTCTGAGTAGTCAGGGTTTTGGAAATTTGGATAAAGAAGATGCCAGATTGTTAGATAAATGAGAAGCACCATCCAAAGTGGGATGAATGCTGTCTCTTCTCATAAGACCAGGTTTTCCCCAAAAAGAGCTCCAATTGTCAATGTAGCCCACGTCATTTTTAGGACACCACACAGACAGCCAGCGGTTCAAGGATGACGAGCGGCTAAACATGCCATCACTGGTCAGATTGGGGAGGGGCCCAGAGAATACTACAGTGGCAGACATTGTTTTTGCAAAGTCACACACCAATTCTATATTAAGTTTCGTGACTTCCGACTGCCGGAGACGGATGTCATTAATGCCGGCGTGAATAACAATTGTGGAATATTTACAGTTACTTTTAGCCAGCATTGTCAAATTTGACTCGATGTCGCCTGCTCTGGCCCCAGGAATGCATTTGACTATGGCCGCTGGAGTCTCTAGGTTCACGTTTCTGACTACAGAGTCGCCAATGATAAGAGTTTTTAATGATCATCAGTCGCCAATGATCAGTGTTAATTTACGTATTAACAAAGGTGGAGTATTCCTGCTACAATTTGCAGCATTAGGTCTCTTTTAAGATTTTTTTTTTTTTTCCGGGCACGTAAAATGGCTATTAAAATGGTAATTTCCCTGATTGAATCAGGATCGGATGGAATCGAATCAGAATTGAATTGATTCAGAACCTCAAGAATCGGAATCAAATCAATTCTGGAAATTAGTGATGATTCACAGCCCCACCTACCACTACAATATTAACTAATTTATGTTCATTGTCATGGACCTGGCAAGTTAAAATCGAGTCTAATATTGAATTAAATGCCATATTAAGGCAATCACTGTCCACATTTACATGTACTAGTGCCTACTAGTGCCTACCTGTGCATGCCTGTAGAAAGCAGGTGTAAGCATGGGTGTAAGCAAACAGTAAGCATGGGTGTAAGCAAGTACGTCAGCACTCATTCAGTGATGCCTGCCTTTGATCTTTGATGGTGTCATAGTGAGACCTATGATCTTTGATGATGTCATAGCGAGTCCTGTGATCGTGAGTGATGACTGCCTTTGATCTTTGATGGTGTCATAGCAAGTCCTATGATGTTTTTTGATGTCATAGCGAGTCCTATGATCATGAGTGACGACTGCTATTGATCGCTGATGATGTCACAGTGAGTCCTATAATTGTTGATGATGTCATTGCGAGTCCTATGATCATTAGTGACGATTTATATGACATCATATAGACATGTTGAGTGATGGTCTATATGACATCATATAGACATGTAGACATCATAGGACCATCATCGGACCTCCCGTAGAACATCATAGGTGATCCTGTGATCTTTTAGTGAGTCCTATGGTCGTAACACACAGACAGGCAGAGATTTCTTGAATTTATAGAGTGATGATGATAATAACTACCTCAGCTGTTGGCAAAGAAAGACTGACACACCAACAGTCATACATCTGCTCTATATGTCTCTGCACCTTACTGCAACCATTTGCAGAAATGCCATACCTGCTGCTGTCTGTTACTGCAATGCTGATCATGTGCAGTCCAATCTGTCGGTCTGCACCTACTTGCAATTACTGGTATTATGGCTCTACTTTTTTCTGTACATAGGATTGCTGGGGTTTTATCTTTTATCTTTACTAGTGCATACCCGTGCATGCTCGTAGAAACCCATGCAAGCCCGTAGAGGGGATGCATTGGAACAGAATTCTTGCCAGTTACAGGACAGTTGCTATAGCAATGCAGCAATGGGTGGCAATCACATGTGACGGCTTTTGTATGCAGCAAAACATAAAACTCACACAAAATATGCCCTGCCATCTGGGGCTGTTTGCCCCTGCTTGTTACTTCTTCTCCTGCCTGTCACTGTTGTGTGTTATGTTAGCTTACCTGTGTCTATATATACAGTATGTCTTGTAGGGAGTCATGTGCTCTGTCTATGTGCCGTCATATAGACATCATATCTTTATGATGGCATCGAGAGTCCTATGATGCCTGAGATCATAGGACATCAGGCAGACATCATAGGCCGTCCTATGATGTCCTATCCCCTGTGTGTGATTATCTGTGCAGCTCCGCCCATCGCGTTTTCTGTAACCATGCCCTACCATCTGGGGCTGTTTGCCGATGCTTCTTCTTCTCCTGTCTGTGACTGTTCTGTGTTATGTTGCTTACCTGTATCTACAGTGGGGCAAAAAAGTATTTAGTCAGCCACCAATTGTGCAAGTTCTCCCACTTAAAAGATGAGAGAGGTCTCCAATTTTCATCATAGGTATACCTCAACTATGAGAGGCAAAATGACAAAAAAAAATCCAGAAAATCACATTGAAGGATTTTTAATGAATTAATTGATAAATTCCTCAGTAAAATAAGTATTTGGTCACCTACAAGCAAGCAAGATTTCTGGCTCTCACAGACCTGTAACTTCTTCTTTAAGAGGCTCCTCTGTCCTCCACTCGTTACCTGTATTAATGGCACCTGTTTGAACTCGTTATCAGTATAAAAGACACCTGTCCACAACCTCAAACAGTCAGACTCCAAACTCCACTATGGCCAAGACCAAAGAGCTGTCAAAGGACACCAGAAACAAAATTGTAGACCTGCACCAGGCTGGGAAGACTGAATCTGCAATAGGTAAGCAGCTTGGTGTGAAGAAATCAACTGTGGGAGCAATTATTAGAAAATGGAAGACATACAAGACCATTGATAATCTCCCTCGATCTGGGGCTCCACGTAAGCTCTCCCCCCGTGGGGTCAAAATTATCACGAGAACGGTGAGCAAAAATCCCAGAACCACATTGGGGGACCTAGTGAATGACCTGCAGAGAGCTGGGACCAAAGTAACAAAGGCTACATCAGAAAGACACTACGCCGCCACGGACTCAAATCCTGCAGTGCCAGACTTGTCCCCCTGCTTAAGCCAGTACATGTCCAAGCCCGTCTGAAGTTTGCTAGAGAGCATTTGGATGATCCAGAAGAGGATTGGGAGAATGTCATATGGTCAGATGAAACCAAAATAGAACTTTTTGGTAAAAACTCAACTTGTCGTGTTTGGAGGAGAAAGAACACCATACCTACTGTGAAGCATGGGGGTGAAAACATCATACTTTGGGGCTGTTTTTCTGCAAAGGGACCAGGACGACTGATCTGTGTAAAGGAAAGAATGAATGGGGCCATGTATCGTGAGATTTTGAGTGAAAACCTCCTTCCACCAGCAAGGGCATTGAAGATGAAACGTGGCTGGGTCTTTCAGCATGATAATGATCCCAAACACACCGCCGGGCAACAAAGGAGTGGCTTCGTAAGAAGCATTTCAAGGTCCTGGAGTGGCCTAGCCAGTCTCCAGATCTCAACCCCATAGAAAATCTTTGGAGGGAGTTTAAAGTCTGTGTTGCCCAGCGACAGCCCCAAAACATCACTGCTGTAGAGGAGATCTGCATGTAGGAATGGGCCAAAATACCAGCAACAGTGTGTGAAAACCTTGTGAAAACTTACAGAAAACGTTTGACCTCTGTCATTGCCAACAAAGGGTATATAACAAAGTATTGAGATGAATTTTTGTTATTGACCAAATACTTATTTCACCGATGAATTTACCAATTAATTCATTAAAAATCCTTCAATGTGATTTTCTGGATTTTTTTTTTCTTATTTTGTCTCTCATAGTTGAGGTATACCTATGATGAAAATTGGAGACCTCTTTCATCTTTTAAGTGGGAGAACTTGCACAATTGGTGGCTGACTAAATACTTTTTTACCCCACTGTAAGACATGTATATGTCTTGTAGGGAGTCATGTGCTCTATGTGCCATCATATTCTGGGAGTCATATGCTCTGTCTATGTGCCGTCATATACTATATGACGGCGTCTCATATAGACATCATATCTTTATGACGGCATCGCAAGTCCTATGATGCCTGAGATCACAGGATCATCATAGGACATCAGGCAGACATCATATGCCGTCCTATGATGTCCTATAAACGTGACACACTGTGCTCTGTCTGTGTGCCATCATCCATCCATCCATCTTCTTCCGCTTAATCCTTTTCGGGTCGTGGGGGGGCTGGAGTCTATCCCAGCATATAGACATTATATCTTTATAACGGCATCGCGAGTCCTATGACACCTGAGATCATAGAATCATCATAGGATATCAGGCAGACATCATAAGCCGTCCTGTGATGTCCTATAAATGTGACACACAGACAAACACACAGATTTCTTGAATTTATAGAGTGATGTAGACATCATAGGACATTATAGGTGGTCCTATGATGTCTATCTGGCATCATGTAGACATGTAGACATCATAGGAACATCAGAGGCGACTCTATACTATGCTGTCTATATGACGTCAAATAGACATCATGTAGACGTCATAGAAACATTGTAGGCAATCCTATGATCTTGTAGCCAGACCTATTGTCTATAATATAGACAATAGGTCTGGCTACAAGATCATAGGATGATCGAATGTCATCATATAGACTCTATATGATGGCATTGTGAGTCCTATGTTGACTGATATCATAGGGTCATCATAGGACATCATGCAGACATCATAGGAACATCATAGGCGGTCCTATGATCGTGACACATTGACAGACACACTGACAGATTTCTTGAATTTATAGAGTGATATTAAAAGTCCCCTACTGTAATTATTCTCTCCGATTTGAGCACTAAATCCGCTAAGAACTTAGCAAATTCAGATAAAAAAAACTCTTGAGTAGGTTGAGGGAGGACGATAAAAACTATGGCAAATAAAATTGGGTTTAAACTAAAATTGCTAACATGCCCAATACTGAGGACCAGGCCCTCAAATAACATGTTTTTTGCTTTACCGGTACATTAACTAGTTATCTTAATTCACAAAGTCAGTGACTTAAATCCATCAACATCCTCCAGCCTTCAGACACACTAAACCCGCCAAAATTTGGATTTCAAAATAAGGGAGGTTTTTCCTGTTGTCTGGGAGGTGAGGAGAGTTGTAAAAAACTGTAAAAGTATAGAATTATAAAAGAAATAACAGCATTTTTGGTCATTTTAGTTAATTTATTTCATTAAATATAATTTTATAATAATTATATTTCTTTTAAATCAGAGTTAAATTATTGTTCTGTTCTGGCTCTGCAAAATTATGGTTAAAAGTTAAAATTGTATGAGGAGCAAACGTCAAAATTTTACCACAATCTGTTTCAAATTTCTAAAAAACAAAACAATAAATAGACAAAAATTAGCCATAAAATAATACACAAATTTATAATAAAGTGTCAAATGTACAAGAAAAGTCATAATTTTACAAGAGGAAATTACAACTTTGAGGAAAATTGTTTCTAATTTAGATAAATTTACAGAGAAAAGTAGAAAACTATAAGAAAACTGTTATAAATTTTGAAGAAAAACCTCAAATCTTCAAGACTAAAGTCATTACTCAAGTTTTTATTTAAGTGGGTGCTTTTTGTATCCTTACTCATCTAGAAATTTTTGGGTGTCTACTTTTTATTATTAATTTCATAACACTGCTTTTAGATTAGTAGAATTTCTGGCTACTATACCCACCTCTGATCATATAATTTAAGTATGTGTGAGTTACCATTATGAATGTTTTTCCCTTTTTCTTTCCTACTCTTTCTCTATGGAAAAAAGAAACACTACACTGTGTTCCAAATTACGTATTATGCAAATAGGATTTTAACATCATAAACATTCAGTTCAGCTGATTCAGAGCACAGACAGGTTTGTGCAGATAAAGCCATAATGAAGACGGTTTCTGTCAGACAAATTAATCAGATTAAGAGAGCAGCTGCTAAAATGCCATTACAAAGCAGCAAACAGGTATTTGAAGCTGCTGGTGCCTCTGGAGTCCCACGAATCTCAAGGTATAGGATCCTCCAGAGGCTTGCAGTTGTGCATTAACCTACTATTCGCCCACCCCAACCAATGCTCACAAGCAGAAATGGTTGCAGTGGGCCCAGAAATACATGAAGACTCATTTTTAAACAGTCTTGTTTACTGACGAGTGCCGTGCAACCCTGGATGGAGTAGTGGATGGTTGGCAGATGGCCACCATGTCCCAACAAGGCTGCAACATTAGGAAGGAGGTGGCAGAGTCATGTTTTGGGCTGGAATCATGAGGGAGAGCTGGTAGGCTCCTTTAGGGTCCCTGAAGGTGTGAAAATGACCTCTGCAAAGTATATGGAGTTTCTGACTGACAGTTTTATTCCATGGTACAAAAAGAATTTGTGCTTTCCATAGCAAAATTGTCTTCATGCATGACAATGCACCATATCATCCTGCAAAGAATACCTCTGTGTCATTGGCTGCTATGGGCATAAAAGGAGAGAAACTCATGGTGTGGCCCCCATCCTTCCCTGACTTCAGCCCTATTGAGAACCTTTGGAGCATCCTCAAGCAAAAGATCTATGAGGGTGGGAGGCAGTTCACATCAAAACAGCAGCCGTGGGAGGCTGTTCTGACATCTTGCAAAGAAATTCAAGCAGAAACTCTCCCAAAACTCACAAGTTCAGTGGATGCAAGAACTGTGAAGGTTATATCAAAGAAGGGGTCCTATGTTAACATGTAACTTGGCCTGTTAAGATGTTTTTGATTGAAGTAGTTTTGATTTCAGTAAACGTGACCTCCTAATGCTGCAAATTCAACAAATGACCATTTTCAGTTCTTTACAACCAATAAAATGTTTTGAAACTCTGTTGTGCATAATTTGGAGCAGTGCATTTTCATTTTTTTTATTATTACAAAAAAATAGTTATCATTTGGAGGTTTGTTCAATAAAATTTGAATTATGCTCTAATGGTTGATGACTTGAAAATTATACTGACTGTCATTTGCATTGACTAGGAAAATCGGAGACAAATATTTGCATAATACTTAATAATTGCATAATACATAATTATTGGAACGCGGTGTATAATAAAAATACAAAAAATATACATATTTGTGTTATTTATGTAAATTGTGACAAAAAATAATGCAGGACAAAACATGACACTTGGTATTATCCTGTATTATTGTATACCACCATAGACAGAGAAAGAACCTGAATAAGACAGGGCTCAGAGAGGGAAAGATGAGACAGAGGGTGCAAGAGAGGAAGGAGAGAAGGACAATGCCAGTAAAAAGTCCAAACACAGTCTGGGTGGTTCCCCAACTGGCCCAATATTCCAAGATTCAAGCCTTGATTGTACATTACTTCAGATGGTAAGTTCCACATGCAAAGTTACTGTGCAAAATAAAAAAAAAAAGAAGGAATAAATAGTATAAAATTAACATATTCTGGTTACAATAGTGTCATGTGTCCCTCCCCCCCTTCCCTTTCCGGAAAAATATGTTGCCACTACGCCAAGGTCTTTAAGCCAGAGGAAACACTGCTCTCTAGTGGCGAGGTCAGCTTCATGTAACAGCCATCTTTACGTCACATTCACATGATCATTCTTACGGTATTTTTTAATGTTTTATTTATTTAGGTTATTTTAAATAATTTTTTCCATATTTCTATTCCAGTGTCTAATATTGTTTATAAATAAAAGTTCAAAGCTCTTTAAAAAGTTGTACATAGATTATCATTATATCCCTATATCTGGGCGTAAAATGAACGTCATGACATCAACGATAATATTGTTTATCACAATAATTTTGGGGAAAATTTATCGTCCATCAAAATTTTGTTATTGTTACAGGCCTAGATAAGAGACATGAGAACACAAGTATCCTGGCGAATGGACAGTTCATTGTGGACTAGGGATGAGCTGATCCGATTCCCTGTATCTGTATCGGGTTCAATCCAGGCAAAAATGGCTGAATCTGTATTGGTAAGGAATAAAAGTAATTTACTGATCCGATACATTAATAATATTAAAATGAAGGCGTGATCATGTTCTCTGCCACCTTCGCTGCTTCTGTAAGCAGAAGCAACGAGTGTCATGTGTCACTGAAGCCTGTCTGTGGGACTTGTCTCATTATGTTTGTGTGTCTGTGTGGTACCAGCGTTTACAATCTTAACACCACCAACTTGATAAAACACTTGCAAAAGTATCACAGTAAAGGAGCATGCTGAATTCTGTCAAGAACCGGGCAGAAGGAAGTGTGTCACGTATCAGCAGCTGCTGCTTTTCCAGCTTGGAGGCTGGAAGACACTAAAAGAATGAAACTGAAAGTAAAAAAAAAAAAAAAAAAACAGATGGGAGCTGGAAAACAGGAACGAAGACATAACATGGGCTTACCTTTTGGTGGACAGTTAACAGCTGATGAGAGGTAGGTGATAGAAACATAAATAGCAAATTATAACGGTGAACTGGAAGCAAGACTAGGACAACAAGGTTACAGGAAATGGAACAGGAGTGACTTCAAAATAAGAGCAAACCTAAAAACTAAGAATCGACAGAGAATAATATCATGAACACTACTCGGTAAACCAAGACAGGAAAATACTTATGATAATAATAATAATGGATGACAAAAATACAACTTAAAGGGTTAGTTTCGTTATTTTCAGATCTACAGCATTTTTACCTCATGCATAAAGTGGCACTTTGTGACTTGCAGCCAAATGTTTACTTAAATATTCAGCTTTAAAGTTTTGCATAAACTTGCACTTAAAACTTCAAAATGCATCTTTACATAGTGCATGACCAGTGAAATGCTGCCCATGTTGCAAAGTTTAAAATAAAAAAAAGCAGTGTTGCTGAACTGAGTCAAATTTGTAATTATTATTAATTAAGTATGTTCTGTACTTTTGTTTTAAATAAGCGAGACGGTATCTGGTTTGGATCGGTATCGGCCAATACTCAAAGTCACAGTATATTGTATACTGTCCTTGGGGTCACAAAATTAAGCTGGATTTATGCACCTGTCACGTTGACGCCATTACTGACACACATCACCATTGCAATTTTTTCTTGTGTGCTGGTTTGAATGTGTTGTTGCATTGCCAAAACGAGTTTCTTCCAATGTGCAGGATGATTTGTGTTTGTTGTATGTTTTTGTTTATTTCTTAATTAAATAGAGATGGACAAGGGCAGATAGGGATGGAGTTGGAGCTAATAAATGTTTTTTTTTAAAAAAATAAAGCAACTTTTCATAGGATTGCTGCAACAGGGGAAAGAAGCAAAGACATTTGAGAAACCAGTATGCCCGACCACTGCTGCTGCCGTCATTTGACAATCTATGTATAAGGTTAAGAAGAGTCATAAAAATGCTCTGTACCTGCCAACTTCCTCAATATCCTTTTGAATTCGGACTGTTGTTTATTCGACTCAGTTTGGAAGTGGCGCCTCAGTGAACAAACAGCAGAGCAGAGACGAGAACCAAGAAATGTGAAGGAGAAGACAAAGCGGACCAACCACAGCTGTTGTGGTCTGCGTCACCAACGTGCACCTCTCCCTCTCTGGAGAGGTGCACGTCTGGTGACACGGGGGTATTGCATCGCCACTGCATGGTGCTGACGCAGGGGCATAAATCCAGCTTTAAGCTGCATGCAGTCATCTGCAGAGGAGTCCATACAGATTCTCTGCGGACTGGAAGATGATGAAATTTACATGATTCACATTGTGCTGCAATGATTACTTGATTAATCGACTAGTCGATCGACAGAAAATTGACAACTAATTTGATTATCAACTATCGATTATCCTGTATGCATCCTTTTCCCAGGAAAAATTCTAAAAACTTGAAAATTTGCCACTTATTGTGTTTTTGCATTATACATTGAAAAACTTCTAGTTTTGTATTACATGTTTGACAAACCAAGACATTTGGTGAGGTCACCTTAAGGTCTGGGATATTATGATAGACACTTTTGACATCTTTTTAAAGAATATTTTATAGACTAATTCAAAAAATAATTGGCAGAGTAATCCGTAACAAAAATAATCATTAGTTGTTCATTAATAATAATCATTAGCTTAAAGATCATTAGCATTAGATTATTAAAAATAATCAATAGCTGCAACGATTAGTCAACGTCGATAACGATCATAAAACTTTGTCGACAGACTTTTATTGTCCATGAATCGTGTAATTTTAAAGTTTATATGCATGCTGCGGAAATGTTCAGTTTAACTGTTCCAGCGAAGAAGAAGAGGAACGCATCATGGAGACACGGAGAGAAAATCTCAGAAAAGAACAAAAGTTTCCAAAGTATGGGAGGATTTTACCAAAAATAAATAAATGAAGCAAGTTAAATGTAGACTGTAAAGCAGTTGTCATATCACAGCTGGATGCATCCATTCCCTCCTCCTATCCGTTCACCCATCTCTGGCCACCTGTCAGCGGACTGCACCGGTAAGGTTAGCGAGCTTTAGAGAGTAAAGTTAGCACTTCTTATTTTCAATGAACGACACTCAGCTTTAGAAAACTGACCACGCTATTAATGTGTGCTGTTTAATTAGTTTACCTGCTGTCAGATAATAATCTCTCTTGGACGATGGCTGCTGACAGCTGAGCTGCTTCTGTTACTGTATGCTGGCTAATATGTTAACTGCAGTAAATGAGGGAATTACAGGAGCAGCTTACTCTTTTTCATACAGTGTTTCCTCTGGCTTAAAGAACTTGGTGCGATGGCAACAAGTTTTGCACAGTAACTTTGCATAATAGGATTTACCATTTGAAGTATTGTACAACCAAGACTTGAATCTTGGAATATTGGGCCAGTTGGGGTCCCACCCAGGCATCCTGTGTTTGGACTTTTTACTGGTGTCATCCTTCTCTCCTCCCTGTGCTCTCACCTGTCCTGGACCCTCTGCCTGAACACTCTCCTTGGCTCTTCTCTTCTGTCTCATGCCCTCTCTGAGTCCTATCTAATTCAGGTTCTCTCTCTGTCTGTAGCGGTATACAAACAGGTTAGAAAATACCGTGTCACGTTTTGTTCTGCAGGATTTTTTTTGTCATGGTTTACATAAATTACCAAAAAATATGTGTATTGTTTTGTATTTTTATTCTAGTGTTTCTTTTTTCCATTGCAAAAGAGTAGGAAAGGGAAGGGAAAAACATTTATGATAGTAATTTACTCATGCATACTTAAGTTACAGTGGTGTGAAAAAGTGTTTGCCCCCTTCCTGATTTCTCATTTTTTTTTGTATGTCATACATAAATGTTTCAGATCATCAAACAAATTTAAATATTAGACAAAGATAACACAAATAAACACAAAATGCAGTTTTTAAATAAAGATATTTATTAACCATCCATCCATCTATCTTCTTCTGCTTAATCCTTTTCGGGTCGCGGGGGGGCTGGAGCCTATCCCAGCATCTTTTGGGCGCAGGGTACACCCTGGACAGATCGCCAGTCCATCACAGGGCCAACACAGAGAGACAGACAACCATCCACTCTCACAGTCATACCTAAGGACAATTTAGAATCCCCAGGGTTTTTTTGATGCCAGTTAACCTAACGTATGTTTTTGGCATGTGGGAGGAAACTGGAGAAATCCCGGAGTAAACCCACGCAGACACGGGGAGAACATGCAAACTCCGCACAGATCACTGTTGGTCGGGGGCTGGGATCGAACCCAGGATCCCCCGGCCAAGGGTGAGTTGCTGTGCTGCTGCAGTGCTAACCACTCTGCCGCCGCGCTGCCTGCTGCAAAAAACTCCAAACCTACATGGCCCTGTGTGAAAAAGTGATTGCACCCTAAACCTAATAACTAAGGTTGGGCCACCCTTAGCAAGCAACAACTGCCATCAAGCATTTGTGATAACTGGCAATGAGTCTTTTACAGTGCTGTGGAGGAATTTTGGCCCACTCATCTTTGCAGAATTGTTGTAATTCAGCCACATTGGAGGGTTTTCAAGCATGAACTGCCTTTTTAAGATCATGCCACAGCGTCTCAATTGGATTCAGGTCAGGACTTTGACTAGGCCACTCCAGAGTCTTCATTGTGTTTTTCTTAAGCCATTCAGAGGTGGACTTGCTGGTGTATTTTGGATCATTGTCCTGCTGCAGAACCCAAGTGCGCTTCAGCTTGAGGTCACGAACAGATGGCCGGACATTCTCCGTCAGGATTTTTTGGGTAGACAGCAGAATTCATGGTTCTGTTTACCACAGCAAGTCTTCCAGATCCTGAAGCAGCAAAACAGCCCCAGACCATCACACTACCACCACTATATTTTACTGTTGGTATAATGTTCCTTTTCTGAAATGCTGTGTTACTTTCACGCTGGATGTAATGGGACACACACCTTCCAAAAAGTTCAACTTTTGTCTCGTCAGTCAACAGAGTATTTTCCCAAAAGTCTTGGGGATCATCAAGATGTTTTCTGGCAAAACTGAGACAAGTCTTTATGTTCTTTTTGCTCAGCAGTGGTTTTCGTTGTGGAAATCTGCCATGCAGGCCATTTTTGCCCAGTGTCTTTCTTATGGTGGAGTCATGAACACCGACCTTAACTGAGGCAAGTGAGGCCTGCAGTTCTTTGGATGTTGTTGTGGGGTCTTTTGTGACCTCTTGGATGAGTCGTCGCTGCGCTCTTGGGGTAATTTTGGTCGGGCGGCCACTCCTGGGAAGGTCCACCACTGTTCCATGTTTTTGTCATTTGTGGATAATGGCTCTCACTGTGGTTTGCTGGAGTCCCAAAGCTTGAGAAATGGCTTTATACCCTTTTCCAGACTGATAGATCTCAATTACTGTGTTTCTCATTTGTTCCTGAATTTCTTTGGATGGCAGCATGATGTCTAGCTTTTCAAGATCTTTTGGTCTACTTTACTTTGTCAGGCAGGTCCTGTTTTAAGTGATTTCTTGATTGAGAACAGGTGTGGCAGTAATCAGGCCTGGGTGTGGCTAGAGAAATTGAACTCGGCTTCAACAATTCTGCAAAGATGAGTGGGCCAGAATTCCTCCACAGCGCTGTAAAAGACTCATTGCCAGTTATCACAAACACTTGATTGCAGTTGTTGCTACTAAGGGTGGCCCAACCAGTTATTAGGTTTAGGGAGCAATCACTTTTTCACACAGGGCCATGTAGGTTTGGATTTGTTTACCCTTCAAACACCTTCTTTTTTTTTTGATAAACACCTTCATTTAAGAACTGCATTTTGTGTTTACTTGTGTTATCTTTGTCTAATATTTCAATCCGTTCGTCACACAAATGTTTCAGATCATCAAACATACAAAAAAAAAGAAATCAGGAAGAGGACAAACACTTACAGGCCCGGTACCGTGGCTCTGAGAGAGATCCGTCGCTACCAGAAATCCACGGAGCTGCTCATCCGTAAGCTGCCCTTCCAGCGCCTGGTGAGGGAGATCGCTCAGGACTTCAAGACGGACCTGCGCTTCCAGAGCTCCGCCGTCATGGCTCTGCAGGAGGCCAGCGAGGCCTACCTGGTGGGTCTCTTCGAGGACACCAACCTGTGCGCCATCCACGCCAAGAGGGTCACCATCATGCCCAAAGACATCCAGCTGGCCCGCCGCATCCGCGGAGAGAGAGCTTAGACTTTCTGCTGCACATCCACCAACCACAAGGTTGGTGGATGCCGTGCTCGAGCTGCAGAGACCGAGATGCCACGCCGCTGCTCTGAGCAACACGGACCCGTTTCCTCTCGTCTCATCAAACCAAAAAATGCCTGAAGTAAAAAATTATTTTCAATCTTCTCCTTTCTCTGATGCTTTTTTTGCTTCAGGTTCTTGCTTCCTTTC
Organism: Pholidichthys leucotaenia; assembly: GCA_020510985.1. Classification (NCBI taxonomy): domain Eukaryota; kingdom Metazoa; phylum Chordata; class Actinopteri; order Cichliformes; family Pholidichthyidae; genus Pholidichthys; species Pholidichthys leucotaenia. Next base: position 54,880,465 of record CM035843.1, on the reverse strand, counting down.
AGCAGAGTTGGTTTCTCCTCCTCCTCCTCCTCCTCCTCCGCCAGGAGGAGGAGGAGGCAAGAAGAAGAGGAAGACCAGGAGGGAGAGCTACGCCATCTACGTTTACAAGGTGCTGAAGCAGGTCCACCCTGACACCGGTATCTCCTCCAAGGCCATGAGCATCATGAACTCCTTTGTCAACGACATCTTTGAGCGCATCGCCTCTGAGGCCTCTCGTCTGGCCCACTACAACAAGCGCTCCACCATCACCTCCAGGGAGATCCAGACCGCAGTGCGCCTCCTGCTGCCCGGTGAGCTGGCCAAGCACGCCGTGTCTGAGGGAACCAAGGCTGTTACCAAGTACACCAGCTCCAAGTAAACTCCTGACTACACTCATATCAACCCCTATGGATCCTATGGATGTTAGGAGACATTAAACCCCCCGTGCTCCCGCCGGAGGAGGGAGGAGAGTTGGGTACCCGGAGGCACGCGGCGCGACGGCCGGGGCGAGGCCGCGCGCGGCGCTTAGGTCGGAGTTCCGCGGCGGCGGGCGCGCCGGACCGCCGGCCCCCAGCCGGCTCCACGACGGGCACCCGTCAGCCCCCGGGAGGGACCGCCGAGACGGAGCCGGCTCGGAGGGGGGCCGGCGGCGGCCGGGGCGCCGCGCCGGCCGGCCCTCCTCCTTCCCTCCCGGCGGAGGGACTGGGACGGAGGGCCGGGCAGAGCCTCGGGACGCTCCCCCCGCCTCCCCCACGCGGGGGAGGGGAGAGAAAGCGGCCCTCGGCGGGCGAAGGTTCACGGCGGAGGGCGGCGGGGAGCCCCTCCGGCCCCGGCGGCCGGGCGGCGACTCTCCGCTCCACCGTTAATGATCCTTCCGCAGGTTCACCTACGGAAACCTTGTTACGACTTTTACTTCCTCTAGATAGTCAAGTTTGATCGTCTTCTCGGCGCTCCGCCAGTGCCGTTGCCGACCCCGGCGGGGCCGATCCGAGGACCTCACTAAACCATCCAAGGACTCGGTAAAGGAGGCGCTAAGCGTCACCGTAAAGTCCTCCGTGATAACATCCAGGGAATCACCAAGCCAGCTATCCGCCGTCTGGCTCGCCGCGGCGGTGTGAAGCGTATCTCCGGCCTGATCTACGAGGAGACCCGCGGTGTGCTGAAGGTGTTCCTGGAGAACGTGATCCGCGACGCCGTCACCTACACCGAGCACGCCAAGAGGAAGACTGTCACCGCCATGGACGTGGTGTACGCGCTGAAGAGGCAGGGAAGAACCCTGTACGGCTTCGGAGGTTAAACTGATCCTGATACCAGACAAACACCACTCACACCACTGTATATGATCAGAGGTGGGTGTAGTAGCCAGAAATTCTACTCATGTAAAAGCAGTGCTTTGAAATTAATAATAATTAATAATTAAAAGTAGACGACCAGAAATTTCTAGTTGAGTTAAGGGTACCAAGAGCTCCCACTTAAAAACATGAGTAATGACTTCAGTCTCGAAGGTCTGAGTTTTTCTCCAAACCTTTTTTTTAACAATTTTCTTATAGTTTTCTACTTTTCTCTGTAAATTTATCTAAATTTGAAACGATTTCCCTCAAATCTTTAATTTCCTCTTGTAAAATGGACTTTTCTTGTACATCTGAGACTGTATTATAAATTTGTGGATTATTTTTTGGCTAATTTTGTCTTGTTTTTTTTTTTTTAAATAAAATTACTGGTTTTTTTAATAAATTTGAAACAGACTGGTAAATTTTTTACTTTTTCCTTTTAACAGTTTACATTTTTGACCATAATTTTGCAGAGCCAGAACAGAACAATAATTTAACTTTGGTTTCAAAGAAAAAAATATTAATAAAATTGTATTTAATTAAATAAATTAAATTAAGTGACCAAAGATGCAGTTATTTCTGTTATAATATACTGTATACATATATATATTTATTTTTTTAGAAATCTCACCAACCAGATAGGAAAAACTTCCCTTATTTTGAAATCCAAATGTTGACACATTTTGTTTGTTTGAAGGCTGCTGACGGATTAAAGTCATGGACTTTGTGAATTTCGGTCATCTTAACTTGCCTGGTACATAATAATGAACATAAATTAGTTAATATTGTAGTGGCTGGTGAAGTAAATCCTCAGCAATTCATCAGTCACTTGCCTTTCCCTGCATATGAAGTCTGCATATGAATCCTAACTACACCTGTTTGCTAAGCGAAAATCACCATAAATGCCTCCACTGCTTGCATACCTCTTCTGATTTTTTTCCGCATTTAAAGTGCTTTAATAAGCTCAGGCTGCTCTCGGACAGTGACACTTGAGAGACACTCTGCCTGCTGACTTGAACGCTCGCAAGCGGCATGCTTCCAAACTCCACACAGATGACAGTCACATGTGTTGTTTGTGTGCGTGCTTGCGGAGCATCATTCCTACATATTTTTTTTCTTAAATTCATATTTCCTTAGAGTGGCGGCATAAATCCAAGGATGGCGGCCCACCACGCGGAAATGTTACCAGAGGAAACCCTGCGTGTTCTGTTATAGAACTGCTTGAGTTTATTGATGATAGACTATAAACTACACATATAAACTAAAATTAAAGTTGCAAGCAGCAATAAACAGGCCCTCGCATCCTTGCTAAATGGCAACCTTGCCACTCACAGCACGCAACTCTGCCCAGGCTCCATCCAGTCCTCCCAAACTCCCTCCCTCCCGCTCTTTGTCCGTGCGTCCATCCATACCGCCATCCGCCCATCCATCCACCATCCAGCAGTCTGTCAATCCATTCGTCCGTCCATACCACCATCCATCATCAGTCTGGCCATCTCTCCATTGCAAGATAAGGCTCTGGCAGAGGCATAAGTTCGTGGATTACCTCAAAAGTCTAATATGTTTATCCATGGCCTAAAGGCCACTTTTGGTGAAAATTTCAACAGAAAATTTGTTTGAATTTAGACAAGGTTTGCCATCGCTCTAAATGTTTTTGTTGTTGTTGTTTTTTTTTTTTTTACCTCGGGGCCACTATAGATAAGAGATAAGATAAGCCTTTATTAGTCCCACAATGGGGAAATTCCAGGATTGCAACAGCACAGGGACAGCAACACTCAGAGCAACAACCAGAAGGCAAGAAAAAACAACATTTAGCAAACATATGTCCATATTACTATAAATGTATATATATAGACACACAGTGCAGAGCATTATGGCTGGTGGATGTGCAGCAGAAAGTCTAAGCTCTCTCTCCGCGGATGCAGCGGGCCAGCTGGAAGTCTTTGGGCATGATGGTGACCCCCTTAGCGAAGAAGAGACCACCAGGTGGGTCTCGCTGGTCTCCTGCAGAGCCATGACGGCGAAACTCAGGAAACGCAGGACGGTCTTGAAGTCCTGAGCGATCTCCTTCACCAGGCGCTGGACGGGCAGCTTACGGATGAGCAGCTCCGTGGATTTCTGGTAGCGACGGATCTCTCTCAGAGCCACGGACCTGTGACGGCGAGGCCTCTTCACTCTGCCGGTGGCCAGAGCGCCTCTCCGAGCAGCCCTGGTGGCTAGCTGTCTCCTGGGGGGCTTCTTCCTCCAGTAGATTTTACGGGCGGTCTGCTTGGTTCTTGCCATCGCTCTTTATTATTCTGTCTTATATTTCTTTCACGCCGCCTAAACTCCAGCCCGGCACCCGCTTCGTTTTCGCTACAGCTCCCGGTATGTCGAGTTTCCCATTAGCACCGGGCGGCGGCCAAGTGCTAGCTAGCACTAGCTCCTCCCCGCTGTAACGTCTCCCGCTGCAAACCGTGGCTCCGTCCGCCGACCCGGGAGACCCCCGGGGCGATCCGTGCGTCCGTGATATATATACAGAGTGAAAGGTGTAGAAAGAAGAAGGAAGATAAAAAAAAAAGGCTGTTGCAACAGGCAGCCGACTCGTGTGGCGCCGCCGGTCCGGCAGAGCCGGAACCAGAAAAAATATATGTGGTATACTCATAGAAATCTGTTCTGGGTGGTACTAGTACCATGTATATCAAGTTTGGGTCCATTTGAACGATGTACGTGTGAGTTATGACAACTTCCTGTGCATTGGCGGTAGGGGGCGCAACTGCTGTGTCTCATTGTATATAATAGAAATGTTCATCGTTGGCTGCCTATTCACCACTTTAAATTTGGTTGACTTTGGACAAAGTATTCCAGAGTTATTAAGCATTGGTTTTCTGCTAGGGGGCGCTATAGCTATGTGTAATTGTTTATTATAGAAAGGTTCAGTGTTGGTTAACCATGCACCACACAAAATTTGGTTGAATTTGGACAAAGTATTTCAATTATAAGGCTTTGTTTTTTTCTGCTAGGGGCGCTATAGCTATGTGTCATTTGTCTTTATGCAAAGGTTCATTGTAGGCTACCGATCCGAGCCATTGGAAGGGTGATGGCAATACCGCAAACTTGGCCACGCCCCTTTCTCTAAACCATTGGGCATTTGGAAAAGTTTTCAACAACTACTGATGGCATATGGGTATAGATGATTGTCACCATAAATGGTACCAATCAGACTATTTATTTCAGAGATACTGAAGAAAACCTTTGGTGTAACCTTCATGTCTCCAAGAGAGGGGGCTATTGCTACTCATGAATATTCATAGCTATAATTGTTCGGAGGCATATCCATGTACATCATACCTATCTTGGTGCCAGTCGGACATTCCATTCCCGAGGTATTAAAAAACAACATGATGCAAACTTTCTGATGAAAAGCTTTCTGCCTCCTATAAGTGGCGCTGTAGATTTCTATGACTATTGTTCTATAGAACTGTTTGGAATTGGACTAATATCCATAATATTGAATTTGGTTGAAATCCCACAATGCATACCAGAGTTATTGCCATCAGAATGGTCATGGCGAGGCATCAAACTTTGTCACACTCCTATGGCCAAACTGTCAAGCTTTTGGAAAAGTTTTCAATAACTTTTAATGGCACATGGGTATAGATGATTGTCACCACAAATGAGCTCAATCGGACTAAAACTCTAGGACGAGTTCGATCAAATGCACGAGGTGGAAATCAGGTCACCGCCACTTCCTGCCAAAATGGCCAACTTCCTGTTGGGTGTAGACCATCACTTCTATGGAGTTTTTTGCATGTGTTAACATGATAAACATCTCACCCAATTTTCATCTTTCTACGCCAACATAAGCATGTGCTGCTTTCCATTGACTTCACATGTTAGGTGGCACAGTAGAGCCATTTTTGTGGGGTCATTCATATTTTCTCCAAAATATTAAATTTTTTGCCAATCTTGAGGTCCCTGCAAAAAATGGTGAGTTTTTGTGCACGTTGACTACCCCAAAAATGAGCTCATAGATGGAGAAGAAGAAAAAAAAAAAGAATGCTAACAGATACAGTAGGGCTCTGGCCCACTGACAACGTCAGGGGCTCAGGCCCCAACTATTATAATGGTGACTGAATAACTCCCATTCCCCAAAGTGCAAGATACAACACATGAATATAACTCATAAAAGGTCACACAAATAAGTTTGACAAACAAATAAACAAGGGTTCTTAAACAGTCGCCAATATTGGATGTCCTGTTCATTTTCAATAATTCTGTAATTAATATTCACACAATCAAATAAGCCAGTTTAGAAAGCTTGGGATCAGTCCGCTTTCTAAACTGGCTTCCAAGTCCGAGTCCATGGTCCTCAGCCGAAAAAGGTGGATTGTCCTCTCTGGGTTGGGGACAGGCTGCTGCCCCAAGTGGAGGAATTTAAGTACCTTGGGGTCTTATTCACGAGTGAGGGGAGAATGGAGCGAGAGATTGACAGACGGATCGGAGCAGCATCTGCAGTGATGCGGACGTTGTACCGGTCTGTTGCGGTGAAGAGGGAGCTGAGTTCTAAAGCAAAGCTGTCGATTTACCAGTCAATCTACGTTCCTACTCTCACCTATGGTCACGAGCTTTGGGTAATGACTGAAAGAACGAGATTGTGGATACAAGCGGCTGAAATGAGCTTTCTCTGTAGGATTGCTGGACTCACCCTCAGAGATAGGGAGAGCTCAGTCATCCAGGAGAGGCTCAGAGTAGAACCGCTGCTCCTCCACATTGAAGGGAGCCAGTTGAGGTGGTATGGGCATCTGATCATGATGCCTCCTGGACGTCTCCCACTTGAGGTGTTTCGGGCACGTCCCACTGGGAGGAGACCCCGGGGCAGACCCAGGACTCGCTGGAGAGACTATGTCTCCCAGCTGGTCTGGGAACGCCTTGGTGTCCTCTCTGAAGAGCTGGAGCAGGTGGCTGGGGAGAGGGAAGTCTGGGCTTCTCTGCTTGAACTGCTGCCTCTGCGACCCGGACCTCCGGAAAAGCGGTAGAAGATGGATGGATGGATGGACAATCAAATAAATCTTAGTGTTCAGTCCCTTTCATATTTGTCAAGTCTAACGTGGGATTGCCTACATATATGCTCCACCTCTTTGTGTTCCACTTTCAAACACAGCTTACATTTGGGTCTGTACAGCCTAATTGGCCTACCTGTTTTCAGAGAAGAATACTTACTTTCTACGGGCGTGCGCTAGTTATTGAATTTGACAGTGCACCACCCAGTTGTTTGCATTCAACACAAAATTAGGTGTTGAATTGATTTATACTCGTTAAGAATGATTTTATTCAAAATCTTGTGTAGATCAGAGCAGTGAACAAAACTCAGTGAACAGGTGCACCATTGAAGAAGATTGTGAATCCCCATTTAGGCCTGTAATGAAAACGGCAAAAACAATTAATCGCACAATAAGGAAAAATGACCACAATAAATTTTCTGGCCACAATAAGCTGCCATTTATGTATGTACATTTCTTTACATAAGCCGCCATTTCAGCCAGTAGCGCTCATTCGCTCCCTCTGCATGTTCACCGTGGGGACAGCCAAAGCAAATGAACACCAGTTGAGCATTTCTATTCCAGTGTTTAATCCATCCATCCATCCATCTTCTACCGCTTTTCCGGAGGTCCGGGTCGCGGAGGCAGCAGTTCAAGCAGAGAAGCCCAGACTTCCCTCTCCCCAGCCACCTGCTCCAGCTCTTCAGAGGGGATACCAAGGCGTTCCCAGACTAGCTGGGAGACATAGTCTCTCCACCGAGTCCTGGGTCTGCCCCGGGGTCTCCTCCCAGTGGGACGTGCCTGAAACACCTCAAGTGGGAGGCGTCCAGGAGGCATCCTAATCAGATGCCCATACCACCTCAACTGACTCCTTTCAATGTGGAGGAGCAGCGGTTCTACTCTGAGCCTCTCCCGGATGACTGAGCTCCTCACCCTATCTCTGAGGGTGAGTCCAGCAATCCTACGGAGAAAGCTCATTTCAGCCGCTTGTATCCGCGATCTCGTTCTTTCGGTCATTACCCAAAGCTCGTGACCATAGGTGAGAGTAGGAACGTAGATTGACTGGTAAATCGACAGCTTTGCCTTAGAACTAAGCTCCCTCTTCACCAGTGTTTAATATTGTTCATAAATAAAAGTTCAAAGCTCTGAAAAGTTGTACATAGACTGTTATCATTATATCACTGTATCCTGGGCATAAAATGATCTTCATGATGTCAACGATAATATTATCACAATAACTTGGGGGAAAATTTATTGCCCATCAAAATGTGTTATTGTTACAGGCCTACCCCCATTTAAATGCAGCAGGATTTGTTTTCCATAGTGTTCATGGCTAGCATTTCATCACAGGATATTGATTCCACCAAATGTCTTGAGTTGACTGCCGGACTTCAGTTTTTATGATTCTGAATTTGAAAAAAGAAAAAATAACTGACAAAAACCAAATAATGAATAATGGTTGCAGACTTTTAAAAAAAGAAGAAAAATGTAGTTTTTTTTTTAAGTTTTCATTATTTAGCTACTTTTTAATGTCATGCAATTTCTTTTTCTAGACATCAGATCCATCTACACATCTTGTTGGGACAGAAAAATGGGAAGTTTTAACCCCCACTTCAGCATCAAAGGATGAGTCTGGAATAATACAGATCCAAAGTCAAGGACTATTAACATCAAATGGACAGTATGTTCTTCCTCTCCAGAACTTACAGAGTCAGCCAATCTTTGTGACGTCAGGAACGGACAACTCCTCTGCCAATTCAGTGCCTAACATTCAGTACCAAGTAATTCCTCAGATTCAGACAGCAGACGGACAGCTGAGCTTCTCCACGGCAGGCGTGGAGGGACCAACTCTGACTCAGGATGCCACAGGGCAGATTCAGATCTTGTCCGATGGTAGCCAGAGTCTCAACGTGACATCAACTGCAAACATCCTTAATAACAACCAGAACCTCATATCACAGACTGGTAATGTCCAGCAGATCCAAGGGGTTCCTATTGGCAGCTCCACCTTCAACAACCAAGGCCAGGTTGTTGCTAATGTGCCTGTGGGTTTGCCCGGGAACATTACCTTTGTTCCAATTAACAGCGTGGACTTGGACTCCCTCGGCCTGTCTGGTGCTCAGACGATAGCAACAGGAGTCACCGCTGACGGCCAACTAATTATGGCAAGTCAGCCTGCCGATGGCTCAGAGAGTCTGGCTAAGACGGATGATCACCTCTCACAGACACTACAAGGAAGTGACTCAAATGCAAATCCAGAGATATTTGTGCCAACGTCTTCCTCTCAGCTACAGGTTTCAGGGAGTGATGCAGGTCTGCTGACCCAAGGCGCTTCATTATCATCTGTTGGTACACAGCAAACTGACTCGGGCTCAGGCCTCCAAGAAGGCTTCATTCAGCAGAATCAGGAGCAGAATGTCCAGGTGTCCTCAGCTCAGCCCATCATCCAGCTGCAACAGGTGCCCGTTCAGACCACCAATGGACAGGTGGTCCAGTCCGTGGCAGCGGGTGGGCAGAGTCTGCAAAACGTGCAACTGATCAACCCAGGAACCTTCATCATCCAGGCTCAGACGGTCACGCCATCGGGTCAGATACAATGGCAGACGTTTCAGGTGCAGGGAGTGCAGAACCTTCAGAACCTCCAGCTGCCCACCACACCACCACAGCAGATAACTCTGGCACCAGTTCAGACCCTGTCACTGGGTAACATTGGCACCGGGCAGATTCCCAGCTTGCAGACAGTCACGGTCAACTCAGTGGCGCAACAGGAAGGAGACACAGAAATCTCTGGAGGTAAAGTGGCTTCTTTAAAGTCAGTGAATAAATACATGAAGGAATTATTTCAGACACTGACAATCCATGACAAAACTTTTCTGGACTGTGCTCAACTAGCAGTTCATAATAATATTTACAGGGGGACAAATGGTACGTGATTTTTTTTTTTTTTTTAATTCTATTTTTCAATTTTTAAGAGTCAAGGGCTAAGCAGTGAAAATATCCCTAAATATCTGTTGTGGTGTTCAGGGGCTTTTAAATGTTTTAAAGTCAAAGTGCTCTTTAATGGGCTATTGTGCAAGCCATAATTATGTGCTTATACTTAGTTTTGTTGTTTTTATTGTATTTTTTTTATTATTTCTATTTCCACTTTAATACCTTTTAAAATAAGGTCAGACATGAAATTACTTGTAAATTGCCATTTTGTACTGGATTTAATTAGTTATTATTACACTGTTACAGATGGTGAAAAATTTGTTGTTTTTTGAGCTAAAAACAGATATTCTGTCATAATGACTGTGTGGACAGTGTCAGGAAACTTTTCAATTACCCATTTTGTTTTAAAGTTTCACATTCAAGCCACTTAGTGCAGTACTTCATTTTGTATAGTTTTAATTGAAGATGCAACAAGAACACACTGATGTAAATGTTAAAATTAATAGAAGCTGAGTTCTATTTGGTTGCTATAGTTTCAAGATGCTGAAAAGGTGGATGTCGCACCTTTTACAGACTTTAAAATGAAATCATCCTAATTTAAGTTATCCATAATAATCTGCTTTTTGTTAATTTAGTCTTTAGAATAATAACAAACCTTACATTAACAACTTAATTTTACTTTGAAAATGTGCACTTAGAAACTACAGTTGCACAGCTGTAACCAGCAAATACTATTGGTAATTGAAAATTTTAACTATTGTAAAGCTTATATGATGTAGAAATGCCGCATAAAAGAGATTGTACATTTCCTTTCCAGAGACACCTTGTGTTTAACTTTGATGTAATTATAGTTGTCAAAATATTTTCATTAGGTTTTTGACATTAACTGTGACCATCCAGCCATTCCCTGCCACTTATGTGGGACAAAACATCCACAGGGTACACTTAATTAATTATCAGAACTGTCATCCATACATTTTTTTTTCCCGTCACTGAAGTAATTAATTTATCACTGTTCTTGGTGTGGAGTTTAACTTGTGAAATTTGCTGTCATACTGTCAGTCGTGTACATTTACAGATCAGCTGTTTCTATTCAAGCTTTTTAAGGCATTGCTAGAGATTCTAATGACATTAACTTATATGTTAAATTCAGATATTCACATAAAGCAAGAACCTGACTCTGGAGACTGGCAGCTTGGCACCGACTCTACATTGAACACCTCGGATCTGTCCCACCTTCGAGTCAGGCTGGTGGATGAGGAGGATCAGCTGGGTCAGGAGGGCAAGAGGCTGCGCAGAGTGGCCTGTACTTGCCCCAACTGCAAAGAGTCAGGTGGGAGGTGAGTAAGCCGGGCTGTTGCATTGGAATTTCAGAAATTGAGGGGAGAAAACTGACGTTAAATGTCCATGCATGTGTTTCTCAGAGGATCCAGTATGGGGAAGAAGAAGCAGCACATCTGCCACATCGTAGGCTGTGGGAAAGTTTACGGGAAGACGTCGCACCTGCGAGCGCACCTGCGCTGGCATTCGGGGGAGCGACCTTTTGTTTGCAGCTGGATGTTATGTGGGAAGAGGTTCACACGCAGCGATGAGCTACAGAGACACAGGAGAACCCACACAGGTGCCCTTTCTGTGCTCCCTTCATGTTTGTACATCAGGGAGAAGTCTGTAAAATTGTGTTAATTTGTTCCTTGCATCATGTGAGTCATGAAGGAAATAACAGCGTTTGCCAAACACTGTGCCCCTCTGGATTTAAAATGTCAGGTTAGGATTGAAGACCATTGTGTGTAGGGATTTTACAGCTCAGACTAAGTTTTAAACAGTTTGCCACAGACAGAGTTACAGGATTTGTTCCTATACAATGAAAACATAGAAGATGTACAGTAAGCTGGACTTTCCTGAGAGTTTAATTTGTTTTCCCCTAGAGACAAACTTTTGCATTTGCACCAGCATCAGTGTTTTTTTAATTGTAGTAGTAGTAGAAGTTGTTTTTGGTGTTGTGGGAAATGTGTTTATAGACTACAGAACAGAGCTGGCCTTCTTAATCAGACTGTTGAGTCTCTTCCTGTCAGCAGCTGTGATGCTGTGCCCCAGCAGACCACTCCATACAGGATGGCTGATGCCACCACAGTCATAGAAGGTCTTCAGGAATGTTCTCAGTACTTCAAAAGACCCAAGTCTCGTCAGAATTAACAACCTGCGCTGCCCCTTCCTGGAAAGTGCGTTTGTGTTGTGTGACCAGAGTAATTTATTGTTCAGGCGAACACCCAGGTACTTGTAAGATGTCACCATCACAATGTCTGTTCTCCGGACGTTTACCAGTGCTGTGGGGGAGTGTCTACAACTTATGGGAGTCCACCACTAGTTATGTGGTCTTCCCTGTATTGATCTGGAGGCAGTTCTGCAGGCACCAGTCCACAAAGTCATGAGTCAGTCCGCTGTACTCCGAGTTATCCCCATCAGAGATGAGGCCGACAATCACAGAGTCGTCAGACAACTTCTGCTGGTGGCAGTGTGGCGTGTTTTATGAAAAGTCAGCAGTGTAGAGGGTCAACAGGAGTGGAGCAAGAACTGTTCCCTGGTGCTGCAGATGATCGTGTCAGACACAATCCTGGGCCCTCACAAACATTTCATCAATTTAGTGCTGCTGTTACTCTCTTAGCTACAGGATTTGGGCATTAAACTTTTACATTTAACACTCTGAAAAGGCTGTTCAACCATTTTAGGCCTTTAATTTGTAATAAATGTGATACATTTCATAGTTTTTAATTTGTGTTTTAATCACTGACCATTTTTTTTTTTAAATTTATTTAAAGAGCCCCTATTCTGCTTTTTGGAGTTTCCCCTTTATTTTGGTGGGTTATGTTCGGTGTTTGTGACATTATATGGTCTGCAAAGTCCTCTTGCACAGGATTTCTCCTCACCCAAGGAAACTAGGGACTACAACTGTGGCTGAAGCGCCCCATTTGATTTGCTGTTCTCTTTTGTGATGTTATTGCATCACAAATTTACAGGCCTGCCTCCTGACTAGTCTGGCAACTTCTCACCATAAAGAAGTGGAAGATTCCAACTGAACCATGAAGTTGTATGAACCAGTAACTAGTTAACTAGCCAGCAGTCCCACCAGGGTTTTTAAAGCTCTTCTCTGTAAATTCTACTCTACTTATCTTATTAGACATCTTTGGTCCCAGCTCATTCCTTAATTCACAGTTAATATGTCTCATGTCATTCTGGCCTATTTTGTTTTTTGTATATTTTCCCCCATGGCAGGACACGGGTACAGTGGCCAGGGATTTTATGGCTCTTTTTTGTAAATTGTAGTTTCCATAATAGACCAGCTTGTTCATTAATCCACAGTCGATAATACAGCTGGTGCCACTCTGGCTTATCTTTTTAGATTTTGGCAGTGATAGCCAGGTTTATTGAGCTGCTGATGTTAGCTGGTTTAATTGGCCACTGCCTGTTAGGTACAAACAGGGAGGAGTCCGCTAGCCTTCAGCTTGGCCACGACTCAGCTTACCTTTATATCTGTTATCCATATATTCTATCTATCCTCATTGGACACTTGTTTTCCCAACCGGACCATCCACCAACCTCTGTCAACATGTGGGAAAAGAACGTAATTGGGGCTCTTTAAAATAAAAACGGTGTGATTTGACTTTGGTCACTCTGGGAGTTGTGAGAAAGTATACTTGAGGGCAATAAGTTACCATTGCTGTGATTGTTTCGCTACTCAATGCACTTGTTTGAATGCAGCCAGTCCTGAAAAGTGCACATTTCTTCTTTTTAGTGACATGCTGCCTTTTACAACTTTGCTGAAGAAGCCCTGGGAAACACTCTAGGTCACTGGGTGCAGGTTTTACCTCCACCCAGTGTCTTCCACAGGTGATTGAACTGAATTTCTTCCCACTGATTACTGATTAGCAAACACACCTGCTGAAGAGACTGGGTGGACGTAAAATGTGCAGGGTCTTTGCCCAGAATGGATCAGGTTTGACATCCCTGCTCTAGGTGCATGTAGGAGCAGTGACAAATATGCAGAGTTTTATTTCACAAACAGCCACCATATCTGAAATCAAATTTTTACACAGGATCCCTGTGCATGCTGGGAAACAAAATATTAAGCAGAAGTGGATTATCCAAAAATTGTTTTTCCCAAGAACAGCAGCACAGAATTTCTTGTTCACAGTATTATGTTTGTAGCAGCATCAACTACTGTAAAACAGTTAAGGCTGTTTGTCCACCAATCAAAATGTGATTAAAATCTATTAGTTGTAGGGCTGGGAATCATCAGAATCGATTCAATTCTGATTCTTGAGGTTCTGAATCGATTCAATTCTGATTTGATCCGATCCCCAGTCACTCAGGGAAATTACTATTTTAATAGCTATTTTACTTGCCAGGAAAAAGTTCTTAGAGCCCTAATGCTGCAAATTAACAGCGTCAAGTTAACAACCCAGAGTAAGTAAACAAATTCAGTGTATGGAGCATGTATACATAATCTCACTGTATTTGCCAGCAACTTTAGACTTCAGATGTATCAGGCATTCAGTGCAACTAGAGCATATTTGTTGTAAACAGTAATACCTGAGAAAATGCTACACTTGTGAGGCTAAATTGAGCATGTGTGCAAAACAGCCACAGTGCAACTGGCCCATTATTTCCACAGCACGTACCATATTTGCAGCATTGAAGCAAAGAATATATGTAAACATGCGGAAAGCATACACATTGGCGTCCGAGGGATCGTGCTAACGAGGGCTAGCACGTAATCAACCTTGAGATTCTGCCATTACCGGAGTAAAATGATCAACACTGGAGAGTAAACTAGTTTGAAAATGAGAATGCCACTCACCTGCAGATAGACGGATTGGAGCTGAAACGGACTGTCTGTTGTATGTACTGTACTCACAAAAAGTTAGGGATAATTGGCTTTCGGGTGAAATTTATGGAAAATGTAAAAAGTTCACACTACAGTGATATTATATCATGAAAGTAGGATATTTAAGTAGAAGCATGCAATGGTGATTTCCTCATTTCAAACAATTTATTGAAACAAAAGCAAACAACAGTGTTGGGTATACCACAACAAAAAAATATCAATGTCTCAATAACGTGTCATGTGCCTTTGAGCATCAATTACAGCTTGACAACGATGTCATCTCATGCTGTTCACAAGTCGACTTATTGTCTGCTGAGGCATGGCATTCCACTCTTCTTGAAGGAAGGCCCTCAGGTCATTGAGGTTGTGGCCTGCAGGGTTTCTACATAATGACTCAACTGATCCCATAGGTTTTCTATGGGATTCAGGTCTGGAGAAAGTGCAGGCCACTCCATTTGAGGTACCCCAGCCTCCAGCAGCCGTTTCCTAATGATGCAACCTTGATGAGCTGGAGCATTGTCATCCATGAAGATGAAATTAGACCTGTGTTGTTCATGCAGGGGCACAATGACTGGATTAATGATGTTATTCAGGTAGTATCGGCTTGTCACTGTACCATTCACAAGGTGTATTCATCGCCTTGCACCCGAAACGGGTATATCCACAGTTCCTTCCTTACTCCTCTCCGCTCTGCGTCGAGCCCATCTTTTCTCGTGAGCCATCACTCTCTTTGTATTATGCGCCCTGCAAACTTTCCTCGTGAGGTTCTTCCAATCCGCTCTATCATGTACTACCAATTGCCATTGATCTAAAACATCGGCACACTTCAATGCATTTTTGCATGTGTCCTTAAAACGGAGTTTGGGTCGACCTACTTTGCGAGAGCCATGAGCCAGTTCACAATACAGGAGTTCCTTCACCGGCCTATCGTCATTCATTCGACAGACATGACCTAACCAGCGCAGGCAACTCATTACAAGCTTGATCTCGATGTCTTCGACGCGTGCCCGCCGCAGCACCTCCTCATTGCTGATGAAATCGTCCCACTTGATGTTTAGTATAAAGCGAAGGTGACGCTGTTGGATTATTCAAAGCTGGCTGACTTCGTGCTGGTAAAGGGTCCAGGTTTCGCTGCCATACATCAGGTGGGGCATAAGGCACTGATTGTAAGCTGCGACTTTGGTAAAGACTGTGAGGTCATGCGAAACAAACACCCTCTTGCGCAGACGGCCAAAAGCACACGATGCTGCTTGGATGCGAGATGCAAGTTCCCCCTTCATAGAGCAGTCACTGCTGACATAACTGCCGAGATACTTGAAGCGAGTAACGTTGGCGAATTTGATGTCGTCAATAAAGAACTCAGCTGTATTGCCAATACACATGGTCTCTGTTTTGACTGTGTTGATGCAGAGACCCATTCTCTTAGCGATGTCATTGTAGGAGGATAATAACGTCTGCAGGCCCTCTGGTGTATCACTGAAGATCGCGATATCGTCAGCATACTGAGCTTCTCTAATATATTCTGTGAGGACTCTGGATTTCACTTTTAATCTGCGGAGGTCAAAAAGATCGCCATCGTAACGCAGTCTGATCTGTACGCTGCAGGTGTGCTTGATTTCTTTGAAAGCGAGCCAAAGTAAGACTGCTGCGTACATGCCAAAGAGTGTTGGAGCTAGTTTACACCCCTGCTTGACCCTGCGTTGTATTCAAGGGATTGGGTGAGTTCACCATTGATAGCAAGTCGGGCGTGCACATCCGTGTATAGTCTCTTGATGATTCTTATAAACTTTGGAGGACAGCCAAGTTTGCCAAGAATGATGAAGAGGAGCTCGCGATTGACCGTGTCAAACGCCTTCACAAAATCCACGAAGGCTATGTACAAACATCTGCGCTGCTCTCTTGTTTTTTCCATCAGCTGGCGAAGGGTGAAAATCCATTGTACTTCTACCATTTCGATACCCTGACTGCGACTGGGGGTAGATATATTCTGCTAACAGGTGAAGCCTCTGCAAGATAATGCCCGCGAAGACTTTACCGACAGCACTGAGCAGTGAGATTCCTCTGTAATTGCCACAGAGGCTTCTGTCACCTTTTTTGAACAGAATTGCGATGATGGTGTCTATCCAGTCGGTTGGGATAATCTCTGTAGTCCAGCAGATGTTGAATAGGACAAGTAGGAAAGCTCTTAAGCGACGTCCTCCATGCACAAGTACTTCAGGTAGAATACCGTCTGGACCTGGGCTCTTTCCTAATCGGGTGTTTCTAAGGGCTTGGTCAAGTTCTTGGTCTTCAGTTGGGAGGCTCATTGATTTGATAACTGGAAGCTGGTTGGTTTAATAAGTCACTGAAGTGTTCAACCCATCTGTCCTTCTTGTCAGGAGCAGTCAGGAGCTCACCATCTTTGGACTTCACAGGATGAGTGCTTCTGGATCTAGGGCCATAGACGGTATTGAGGGTAGCATAAAACTCTCTGTGGTTCTTCTCCTGAGAGTGCCGCTCTGCCTCCTCAGCTCTGCGCCGGAACCAGTCATTTTTTAGCTCTCTGATCCGCCTTCTTAAAACATGCCTGTCCAAGTTCTTGTCTTGAAGCAGCTTTTGAATTTCTTGGTCCTGATCATCAAACCAGTCATTCTGCACTCGTTTCTTTTTGCCGAAGACATGGGTGGCAGCATTCTGGAGAATAACTCTGAGTTCATCAAAGTCCGTCTTACAGGTAGACAACTTTTTGTCTAGGAAGACCTCCAGTAATGCTTTTTTGTCATCATCCAAATGTATGTCTAGCTCAGGGGTGGGCAGTAAGGGCCATTCCAGTGCAGATTTTCTGTTCCACTCAGTGTCTTCAGCAGGTGTTTTCAATTATTAGCGATCCTTGAAGCTGATCAGAGCAAACACCTGCTGAAGACACTGGGTGGAACAGAATATCTGCAGTGGAATGGCCCTCCATGGCACATGATTGCCCACCCCTGGTCTAGCTTCTTGGGAGGCCTTGTACCACTCTTCTTGTTTTTAATAAAGAACAGGCACTTAGATACCAGGAGCTTATGATCAGTGAAGCAGTTTGCTGCTTGATTGACTCGTGTCACTGTGACATATGGTTTTGCGGCCTTATTGGATAGTACATGGTCGATTTGGTGCCAGTGCTTTGAACGTAGGTGTTGCCATGTGTTCTTTAAGGTGTTTTTCATTCACAAGGTGTAGGGCAGTTCTGTATTGACTAGACACACCTGCCCAGACTGTAACACCACCATCACCAAAGGCTCAACAGTAGCTGATACATAGCACTCTCCTTGACGTCTCCAACATCATTGGCAGCCATAATTTCTGCGCAACGTGAATCAACTTTCATTAGAGAACAGCACTGAGGCCCACTGGTCCCTCGTCCAGTGTAAATGCTCCGTGGCCCATGCAAGACAGTGACGCCTGTGCCTGGTGGTGTGGTCAGGTACCCTTGCAGGTTGTCTAACACGCAGACCACGCTGATGTAAATGGTTTTGAATGTCTGACGTGACACTTGGGTGCCTCTCACCTCCCTTAAAGAGGACTGTTTAAATAGCAATTCTTACTGAATCAGAAAATGTATTAGTCAACTCATGGATCTAACGCCTGTTGTGAATTTTGCTGTTAAGCACCTTGTTAGAGAACAGCAAGTTATGCAAAAAGTACTGAAATGTTGAACAGTTGGACATGTGCATTCAAAAGGTTAGAGAAAGTCAAATTAAGTTCACCTGTAAAGGTTATAGTGCATTTCATGTGCATCGTGAAATTTCACCCAGAAGCCGAATATCCCTGACTTTTTGTGAATAGTGTATTTATCCCATTCATCTCACAGACATGCTAATGACAGCTACCAGGCTAGCAATGTAAACAATCGTCATCCAGGTGTAGTTTTGGAGGAGACTGTGACAAATTTCCAGGTAAGAGCCCCGCCCCATAACGTTATAAACTTAGGGCGCATTCAGAGGACCACTGCTTGGTCTGAACCAAGGACCAAACAGTGTATTCCGCAGATAGTTCAGTTTGGTTGGTGCCATCTGAACGCGCGTTGGAACTCTGGTGCGCACTAAACAGGTGAAGTCTGGTCCCCCTGAAAACAGGGGTCTTGGTTCTCTTGCAAACGAAGTCTGGTGTGCTCCGCTTGCAGTGTGAATCCAAATGGAGTATCCAGTGGACCAAAGGGCAGAAGTGCCCCTCGGCGTTTGTGTAACCATAGCAACACGTAGTCTGAGAAGAGGAAGTGGCATTTACCGTAGTACATTTTGGGTAGAAAATAATAAAGCCAACCATGCGAATCTGAGAAATCCTTTTACTGGTGAAAGCCGAGGAGAGAAGTTAAAAAAAATGTTTCGTTTGTGGCGGACAAACAACCCGGCTGAAGGGAAAGGATTTCCGCTTTCGGTCCTGGCCAATCAATGAACCTGATTTTTCTTCTATGGCAAGATTTTTTCTTCCTGATTAGTGCTGGTTTCAGCTACAGTGCCCCAAACGAGCAGTTGTTGTAACTGCATGACGTTTTCCAAACAGTTTGGTCCGCTGCAGTGTGAATGCAAACCCAACAAACGTGTGAAAATTCTCGGCATTCCCCACCCGGTCAAACCGAGACCACTGGGCTAGCCTGGTCTGAATGCAGCCTTAAACGTGACAGCTTTGGTTTTGTCGAGCTCTTCGTTACCTTCACAGTTCTTGAATCCAATCTGTCAGCTGCGTCCTGCCATGTTGATCCACTTTGACCCATGGTTTAACTCTCGCACGATTGTTCAATCACACAAGAGTTCTGCCGGCTCAAGGACAACTAGCGTTTTGTGCTTCACAGACGTAAGGCTATTATATTAAAAGATCAATCCACGGATTTTGTGAATTGATATTGGCTCAGCAGTCAAATGTGAATCGATTTGAATCAGAGAATCGATCTTTGTACCCACCTCTAATCAGTTGGCAGACCAAAACAAGTTGTCTGTGCCTGTGTATTTTCAGGTTGATTGACCTACTATTATTATTATTATTATTATTTCATTTTAACAATAATCTCGCTTAAAAAAAAACTCACAATGTTAAAAAGTTTTTAAAAAGTGATCCATTGATCTGCCCCAAATTCTAATGGGTTCATCCTCTAAAAGCACCTGTAAAGCCCATCCGCCCCATAGTTTTAGCAAAATCCTGCTAACAGGTAGACAAACAGCAATGAACACATAACCTCCCGAGCTGAGATAATAGTGCAAGCACGTTCAGACACGTTCTAGAGAATGCAGTGTTCTCACATGTTCATTTAATTAATTTGTCATTTGTAAACCTGGCAGCTCTGATTAGCAAAACCACACAACACTGGCTTGATAATTTGAAGGAGTGTCATTTTCAGTAAATATTTAGAAAAACTACTTGTAATATGGCTTCATAATTTTTGCTGTTGTGCAAGGATTTACAAGTGGTCTCAAAAGCTCTTAAAGTTAGATCCCTTATAGCTATACAGGAAACTGTCTTAAAAGGCGAGCAGCACAGAAAGGATTCTTTCAAAAAGTGGATGGACCACAATACTGCACCAAGATTCCAATAGGTCTCCTTTTCTTTTAAAAAGTCTTAAATTTGTTTATTTCATAATAATAAATATGCTAGCTATGTGGTGTGGTCGGGTAAAATCCTCATCTACAATTTTGTGAATTTGTCATTTCTGTGTGACGTGTTAACAGGAAGGGAAATGAGAATGAACAGGAGTCGTGTCTCGAAAATTTGCAACATTTTCCTCTTGAATTTGTGACTTTTTCTCTCAAGTTGGTGACTTTTTCTTTTAAATGTCTTTTTTTTCCTTGAAAAAATATAGCTTTTCATAATTATTTAAATTTGTTAAATTTTGGGGCTTTTGTGAATTTTATTCTGTAAATTCTGATTCTTGTATGTAGCAGTAGGTTGTAGTTTAGGCATTTTACTAGAATAGCTTTATTACCTAGTGGCAACATTGATTCTGTCATAAAGATGGACAGATGATCCAAAATTTGCAGACATTTCAGTTTCAGTAAATAATTGGGCAACTGTAACTAATATGGTCAGACTTGTTTCAAATTGAAGGTCCTAAACTTATTTATCTTTAAAAAGATCTTTAAAAAGTCAAATTTAACTTCATTGTAGCTGCAGTTTCCGTGCTTTAAGAATTTAGACGTTACACTTCTTTATTTTTATCTAATTCGCTAATCATTGAAAATAAACGTTGCTGTTCTGTGTGAAGACGGACAGAAACGTTCATCTCTCTCCAAATGTATTCAGCATCAAAAGTCTTATCTTTCAAACTGCTTTTTCCTCTCTGGCAGGAGAGAAGAAGTTTGTCTGCCCAGAATGCTCGAAGCGCTTCATGCGGAGCGACCACCTGGCGAAGCACATTAAAACTCATCAGAACAAAAAAGCCGTGAACTCTGGCGGCACCGTGGTGGCCTCGATGGAATCCGCGGGGTCCTCAGACAGTATCATCACCACGGCAGGCGGGACCACCCTCATCCTCACCAACATCCAGCAGGGCTCCAGCAACGCCCAGGACATCCTGGCCAACGCAGAGATGCCGCACCAGCTCGTCACCACCATAGCGGCCAGTGAAGTCATGGAGTGACGTACGCTCCGCTCACGAACTTCTGTCACCTCTCTCATTCTGTATACTCCTACCTGCATTTTTATTATTCAAGTTTTGAAGGATTAACAAATTATAAATATATATATATATTTTAACAAAGAAATAGTCCATGTCTAATCTCAGTTTATTCTGAGAGGGGAAAAAAAAATAGACATTGCAGTAAACACACAAGGAAATGCCTTATTTTGTACAATATTGTGTAGTTGAAAAAGTAGGACTTGGTTTGTTTTGAATATACTTATTTGTTAATAATGTGATTTTCATGAAAAATTATCAGTAAGTTGATGATTTATTTTCCCTTTTTTTTTGTATTTTTATGATGTCCTTGATGAGCACGGTTTTATTTGTGCAGACTAAATCTCACAGCAGAGCTAATTTTATCCAGCTTAAAAAAAAGTTCTTGTAAATTTCCATGAAATGTTTTCACATTTATGTGTTTTATTACTTTTATTCTGCATTTGTATTTCCTTGCTGTCAGTCTGAAGCCCTCCTGTGCATCCATTTTTATGACTAGATCAATTTGTTCACGCCTAATAACATTTTGCAGGCGAAAATGGAAAAACAATCAAAACTTTTGTATTGTAATTCTTCTTGAACATATACTGTTAATATGATACATGTTATTTGCTTATTGAATATTTTGACTGAACAGCTATTTATATTGGGCTTTACATATTAAAGGTCTGGAACATTTCAAATGGCTCCATCATATGTAATTCCGATGTGCTTTTGTAAAACCTTATAGGAGGACTTCCAAACAACAACAACAAAAAAAAGTCTTGTTATATAAAGAGAAAAAAAAGCCATTTTTTTGGAGGTGATTGCCAAATTTGTCGTCAAACTCAGGGTGACTCATGACTGTGTGATATAGAGTAAATCACCCCTGTAGATCCACCGGCCATATTGGGATGTTGTGAAGAAATGTTTGATGGATGACAAGATGAGGTGAATGAAGCTGTCACCTTTACCTCTGCTCATCAGATCCTTCCTGTCTGTTATTTCTGTGGATTTTTTTTAACACCACCACCCGTGTTTTTGTGTTGTTTAAGGAAAAAAAGAAAACTACAGTTTTCCACTGATTTCGCTCCATGAGACCTGATGCACACTTGAAAAGTCGGTGTATTACTAAAAGTGGTACTCTTTAATGTCACGGCTCTCATCACTTTATGGTTGTTGACCCTTTTGTATTAAAAAAAAAATGTGTACACTTCCCTGAAAACTGTCAGTTACACCCATCACCTGTAAATGTAAAGTCTTCCTTTGTGATTTTTTTTCTTTCAAATGTATGTATGTAACATTTCCTCCTTCCATGGTATGTATGGGTTTTTTCCACCTAATCGAAAACTGGTTTGCTTTTTATTATTGTATTTTGTGACAATGAAATATATCTGTTGTCATCTTTCCTCTTGTGGCCACTTTTACTTTTGCCTCTGAGACGGGCGTGGTGCAGCATCTTCATCTTTAACACTGAACATTTATCCTCATTCCAGTTTTCTGTATAAATATGTCAATATAACATCAATATAAATTTATCTGTTACACTTGAATTTGCTTTTTTTTCCATTTATTAATTTCAAAATGTACCTTGGCTTGGTTGTATCATGTCTGAGCACAGTCGAGTGATTCACACTAAAACGACTAATCATGAGACGAGCTTAAGTGTTCTCTCTTTTTTTAAAGAGGGTTTTCTGCTCAGCGTACACTCTGGGTTAAAAGTCCAGTAGATGTCACTACAGCCAAGGGATCAGAATGGAGGGGCCTGCTTGACCCCCCCTGACCTTCCCCGTTGTAGTGCCGCTAGGTTGAACACAGAGGACCAACAGGAGGTGCAGACCCTCAATCAGCCACAAAGTTAATGTCACACCAAAATGTCAGCAACATATTCCGTGGCTGGAGAACAAAGTACCGTGGGCATGACATTGAACCAACCCTGCAGAGGCATGAGAGGGGAACAGCTGAGTTAATAATTTGGATTCATGTTTGAACCTCTTCTTTCTGGTTCCAGAATTTGCATTACACTGGAAATGGCACCAGATTAATATTTTATTAGCCTTCTATGTCTAAAATGGCACCATTATCTTTACCAAATCTGCTAAATGGGACATTTTACTAATTAGACATGGTTGCTATTTCTTAAGGCACTCAAGTGCAGCATCGGGGAGTTAAAATGTATTGCATAGTACCTGGATTTACTTTTTAGGAGCATAATTAAAACTGGCAGTCTATGGGAAAATGTATTGGGTAAATTAATGTGAAAAGCACATGCTTCTTTGAATCAATTTGCTGAAAACGAGTCAGAAAATGCGGACTGTACTGTTGGGAAGGACTCGTCCGTTTTGTCGTTCCCGTTCATTTGCATAATTTAATGACTCCAATTCATTGTAATGCAATACTGAGTGCAGCAGGAACACAGAATGACAGTTTGAGTTAATGAAATGTGTTAACGGTATCATCATTTACTTGTATGTTAATTAGTCCAATTAATTTCCCCTGCTCGGTAATCTGAATATTGTAATAATCTTTGCTCCCCTGCAGGAATGAAATCTGTGATGCACAGACCTCGGGGACAATCCGCACTGAGAATCCAGTTGTGAAATGTTGCAAATTTGGGGGGAAAGGGGAAATTTCAACTTGAACTTTTTTGCCCCCCTGCCTCTAAAGGCTGAAGGGATAATGTTACCCTGACAGGCGGATGGGCAGTGGCATTGGCGGCGGTTGCGTCAACACCTACACTGTGAATGCGATAAGTAGAGAAAGAAATGACGTGGGCTTTTCAAATTGATACCATGGATGTATTTATGAAAAATCTCGGATGAGTTCAAATTTGGGTGACCTCTGACCTTTAGGTAAAATTTGCCCAAAATCTTGTGAACGCGACAACTACAGAAAGGAATGATGTAGCCTTTTGAAATCGATATCATCATGTCTAAGACAAGTCTTAGACAGCTTAGACCCTGCTCTGACTATGGGTTTTGAGTCAAAAGGTCAATGTTAACATTCCCTTTGCACTATTACTATAGAACAAGTAAAGCTACGGTCACCAAACTTGGTAAACATGTTCACCCTGAGACCCTGACCTCTGACTATGGGTTTGGGGTCAAAAGGACAAAGGCCATGGTTAGCTTCCCCTATGCCAGAAGTCATCAACTGGCGGACTCCGATCCGGATCTGGACCCCAAGAGTCCTCTGTCCGGACCCCGAAGCCTTTTGATACAATTTGGGAAAAAGGGGGTCTGTTTTGTTTTGATAGGGAAAAAAAGCAGAACTGAACTGCTGTATCGGCAACCGCCTGGACAGATTATGGCATGAGCTCTTGGGCGCTCTCCTGCTGCAGACTCCCCTCTCCAGTGTACCACGAATGCCACTTCTACAGAGACTCTGCAGCTCCAACTGCTCCAGAGTATGCAGCTGGTCACAAAATCACGGTTTGCTGCGGGCATCACACATGCAAGACTGATAGTCAGGATATCCACCCCGGACAGACACACTTTGTTTCAGGTCTGTATCCATGAAATGAAGCACTGTTGTGAAATTGAGTGCATTTACCAGGGCACTTCTTCCTGTATTCTGCTGAGAGTAGTCCGTGCTGGGATGCAGAGGTGAGGTCGCTGGTTATGAAGGCCCTTTTTGTGGCTTCTGATATCATGTAAAAACTCTACAAGAGGCAGCAGTGGCTCAGGAGGTAGAGCAGGTCGTCCAATAACCGGATGGTTGGCAGTTCGAATCCCACTCTCCCCATATATCCTGCCGTTGTGTCCCTGGGCAAGACACTTTACCCATGTTGTGTCCATAACACTGGGTATGAATGTGTATAAATGTTTGGTGGTGGCCGTAGAGGCCGTTGGCGTGGATTAGCAGGCACGTTTCCATCAGCCTGCCCCAGGGCAGCTGTGACTACAGTAGTAGCTTGCCACTACCATTGTCTGTCGGGAGTGAATGAATAATGTATCTATTTGTAAGGCGTCTTTGAGTGTCTATCATAAAGCGCTATATAAATCTGATGCATTATTATTAAAAGCGCCGTGTGTTACTGAACATGAAAAGTTCCACCTCCCCTTTGCCTGTAATCATAGAGTTACAGCTCCATCCATGCTGTAACAGTTTACTGTTGAGATTTTAAAAAATGTTAGAGGAATTTGGTAGTATGGAATTACATTTTGTGTCTGTTTTTTGTTTTTTTTTGTCTTACAGTTTGAAACAGTTTTTCTGCACTGAATATACTGTATAGAGGTGGACTTTTTGTGAAATTTTGTTTTGTAGATATTAATCTTTTTTAAAGTGCAATACAATTTAGTTTGCATTCTCCTGTAAAACATTTTTAGGACTTTAGTTGTAGATTTTAGAATTTCAGACCTATTTATCTGGAGTCAGCAAGCACATTTAGTGTTCTCCTGTATTATAAAATTTTAAATTATATATTTTGTTTGGAATTGAACAAAGAATTCAGTTTAATATTTTTGTTTAAAAGTTAATATAGAG
This sequence comes from Pholidichthys leucotaenia, assembly GCA_020510985.1. Lineage (NCBI taxonomy): Eukaryota > Metazoa > Chordata > Actinopteri > Cichliformes > Pholidichthyidae > Pholidichthys > Pholidichthys leucotaenia. The sequence continues at coordinate 54,855,232 of CM035843.1, read as the reverse complement.
CTAAAAGCAGCTAAATCGTGAGCTTAATAAAATAATGTGTGAAAGCAAGTTAAATGATACTGGCCTGTCTGTAGACAGCTGTGGTCTTCTGAAAAAATGTAAATGAAATGATGGCAGTTTTTAAAAGCACATTTTGAGATAAATTTGTCCATGTGTCAGATTTCTCTTCCATTTGTTTTAATAAAAGATGTTGGAAGTAAATTCATGGGTCATTGCAAATACTTTGCTTTAAAAGGACCAAGTTGTCACACAGTGGGAGGGAAAAATCCTGAACAGAAAAAAAAAATGCATCAAGATGAATTGAGAATGGCTTTAGAATCAAATTGGACTTCTGAATCATAATCAAATCATAACGTGCCTAAAGAATCCCACCTCTAGTTCGGACCTCGGCTGAGGAGGAGGACCGACTTGTCAGACCTCTTGCAGTTTTAGTTGGTGACCCCTACCCTATGCCATATTGCTATAGAGCAAGTCAAAGGGAATGATTGGCTTTCCCTATGCCCTATTTCTACAGAAAGAATAAAGCTAAGGTCACCAAACTTAGTACACAGGTTCACCTTGGGACCCCAACCTACAACGATGGGTTTGGGGTCAAAAGGTCAAAGGCCATGGTTAGCTTTCCCTATGCCCTATTGCTGTAGAATGAGTAAAGCTAGAGTCACCAAACTGTACACAGGTTAACACTGTCACCCTGACCTTTGCCTATGGCTTTGGGATTGCACAGTCAAAGGTCAAGGTCAAAATGCCATATAAACAACAAAAGAGGCTGAGGGGTACCACTGGGAGCCACCAGTATTTTGTTTTGTTAGGTCTGAAATTTAAAATCTACAGTATAAATACAAATTAAATATCATTTACTGCTGTTCTGCTTATTATGAAGTTTTCATGTGTGCAGTGGCATGCCATGCACACTGGATATAAAAAGTCTACACACCCCTCTTCAAATGCCAGGTTTTTGTGATGTAAAAAAATGAGACCAAGATAAATCATTTCAAAACTTTTTTTCCCCCATTAAAGTGATCTATAACCTGTACAACCCAATTGAAAAACAAACTGAAATCTTTTAAGGGAAAAAATGAAACTTACAATAACCTGTTTGCATAAATATGCACACCCTGTTATAACTGGGGATGTGGCTGTGTTCAGAATTAACCAATCACATTCAAATGCATGTCAAATGGGAGTCAGCACACACCTGCCACCAATTAACGTGCCTCTAATTAACCCCAAATAAAGTTCAGCTGTTCTAGTAGGCTTTTCCTGACATTTTTGTAGTCACATCTTACAGCACAAGCCATGGTCCACAGAGAGCTTCCAAAGCATCTAAGGAATCTCATTGTTCAACGGTATCAGTCAGCAGAAGGGTACAAAAGAATTTCCAAGGCATTAAATATACCATGGAACACAGTGAAAACAGTCATAATCAAGTGGAGAAAATATGGCACAACAGGGACATTACCAAGAACTGGACGTCCCTCCAAAATTGATGAAAAGACAAGAAGAAAACTGGTCAGAGAGGCTGCCAAGAGGTCGCCAGCAACATTGAAGGAGTTGCAGGAATTTCTGGCAAGTACTGACTGTTTAGTACATGTGACAACAATCTCCCATCTAAGGTGGCAAAACAGAAACCTTATCTTACAAAAAAAATATCCAAGCCCAGCTACTTTTTGCAAAAATGCATTTGAAATCTCCCAAATGCATGTGGGAAAATGTGTTATGGTCCGATGAAACCAAGGTTGACCTTTTTGGACATAATTCCAAAAGGTATATTTGGTGCAAACACAACACTGCTCATCACCAAAAGAGCAAGGTACAGTGAAACGTGGTGGCAGCATCATGCTTTGGGGTTGCTTTTCTTCAGCTGGAACTGGGGCCTTAGGCAAGGTGGAGGTAATTATGAACAGCTCCAAATACCAGTCAGTGTTAGCACAAAACCTTCAGGCTTCTGCTAGAAAGCTGAAGATGAAGAGGAACTTCATCTGCACGGTGTGTACTGGGCTGCAGGGTGGCGCAGTGGTTTAGCACTGTGGCAGCACAGTTTTACCCTCGGCCGGGGGATCGCGGGGATCATGAGATCGTGGGTTCGATCCCAGCCCCCGACCAACAGTGAGCTGTGTGGAGTTTGCATGTTCTCCCCGTGTTGCGTGGGTTTACTCCGGGATTTCTCCGGTTTCCTCCCGCATACCAAAAAAAAACATGTAGGTTTAGGGCGCTCGCGCACGCAGCGACCGGCAGCCGGTGGCTTGTCACCAGACTGCAAACCAAATCTACCTACGGGTACAAATAAGTAACAAAAAAAAAAAAAAAAATCTTTCAGCACGACAATGACCCAAAGCACTCATCCAAATCAACAAAAGAATAGCTTCACCAGAAGAAGGTTAAGGTTTTGGAATGGCCCAGCCACAGTTTCTAATCAAGAAACTGGCCAAATACGCTGCTTTGCTTTTTTAAAGTGAGACATTTTCTACCACTTTCAGCACTTCTTGTCATGCAGTGACCCTCGCGGGCCACCATAAGACGCCAAAAGTCACCAGTGAGTTTTGCATTTGATGTTTTATTATAACAAGACAAGACGAGACACAAAGCTGTGAGCTGCTGAGGGCAAAACACACATTACAGAATACAAGGGATCGTAGGGCTAACCCCAGCCGCTACAACCTAAACTATGACATGAACAAGAATATGCACGAACTTGACGTGAATGAGGACCAGGAATGTTTGACGGATGTTTGACGATACTCCAGCATCAACCAGCTGTCAGCGCCCGCTAATAAAGCCGGCAGCTAACGAGCGGTGATGCCGAACAGCTGATTGGCTCTGACAGCAGGAAGCCCCACCGAACGCTGTCACAATAAGAGCCCAGGGAGCCAGAATGTAATCCACTGCTGTCAAAGCCGGCAGAGATGATGCATGGCCCGAGCGCGGACGAGATCTGAGCTCGGGTCATAACAGTACCCTCCCTCCGAGGGCGGGCTCCTGAACGCCCATAGACATCCAATCCCCTCCCACTCACCCCCTCCAGGGTGGGCGGATGGGGCAGGAGAGGATCAAACCACAGATCGAGAACCAGAGTCCAGACAGGAAAAAAAAAAAAGACTAAAAAAATACATGGAACAGTCACACAGACACGAAATAACAGAAAAAAGAAAAAAAAACTCCCTACAGTACAAAACATGATGACAGGACAAATGAGGCAACTGCAGAACACAAATCAAGCTCCCAAAATGCACAAATGGCGACTACAAGAACAAAACACAGGACAGCGAAAAGAACAGAACAGTTACAGGACCAGACTAAACTCCAAAATACATGAAACACAATTATACAGGCCCGAAAACAAAAATACCACATTCTCAGGTCAAAAAGCAAATACAACACAGGACAGGAAAAAAAAAACACAGAACAATCACAGGGCTAGACTACCACCAGGAATGACCTCTACCCCCGACAGTTCATGCCGACCAGCGGAGACCAATGCCACGGGAACAGTTCAGGCGGTCTCCCCGCGTCCAATGGCCGACGGGTGGTCATGGGGGGCGGAACATGACCGGGCGGCTTACCACAGTCCCAGAACCGGAAAGTCCACTCCTCCGGTGGCCGAACCAGATCGCCCAGTGAAACACAAAACATGTCGGGTGGTCGACCCGAGGCGCCGAACCAGCGAAACAGTTCCTCAGGCGGCAGACCCGCATCCCTCAGCCACCAGTACCAGGGGAAAACAGCCCACGGCGGCCTCCCTGGTGAGGACAAAACACGGGAGAGCCGGGGCGAGCGAAAAAGGACCCCCACGGCCCCCGGCGATGATGCGCAGGAGAGATGACTCTAAAGAGGGGACAGAAGGCAAGGATGAGCCTGAACTGGGTCAGGCGGCGAAGGGTCTGCAGCTCCTCCACCGTCCGTGGACCACACCGGCGCTGCACCTCCGCTGGACCCCGATTGGGTCCCAGCTGCACCCACGTCAGACCCCGATTGGGCCAGAACAGCCCCTGCTGTGGGCCCCGATTGGGCCTCGGGCGCACCCACATCGGACCCCGATTGGGCCAAAGCAGCTCCCGCGATGGACCCCGATTGGGTCTCGGGCGCACCCACATCAGACCCCGATTGGGCCAAAGCAACACCCACGATGGACCCCGATTGGGTCTCGAGCGCACCCACGTCGGACCCCGATTGGGCCACAGCAGCCTCCACAACGGACCCCGACTGGGTCGGTGCAGCTCCGCTGACGACCTCCACCCCCGAACCTGGAACCTCCAACTCACCAACCCCGACTGGCTCCGTGCCGGTGATACTGAAAGGAAGCTCAGAACACACAGAAAAACCGGGATCAGTATCACCGGCAGCAACAGAACCCAGCGAGACAAGTTCAGGTGCAGCAGGCGGCTGCCCCTCACTCGCCTCCCTGAGAGGCAGGCAAAAATGCTCCAAAACAGGGGACAGAGACACAAGAGGGAGCACTTGCCTGCACTTGGGTTCTGTTGCCGTCCTGGACTCAGTCGATCCAGGCTCAGGGCGAAGAAGTTCGTGCGCAGGCTCCAACTCAGCTGTGTCGGGCTCCGCAGCTGGCAAGATGGACTCCGCAGCCTGAGGTTCCTCTCGCGCTGATGCCCACGCCGATGACCCGAATGGCGTGGATGCAGGGGACCCTCGACCCACTGGTTCGGACCGCTCCGGCGAGGAGACCCGGGGACGCTTCTTCGTCGGCACAGGTTCCGGGCCGCAGTCCGCTCTTCTCCTCCGTCCACAACGTGGCTGCAGGGCCGGATCCAGGCTTTCCAGCACCGCAGGCCCCCTCCTCACCCCGCGACGTAGACCTGGCATTGCGGACCACTCAGCAGAGGGAGACACAGAGGCAGCAGGTTTGGATATCACAGTTACAGCAGGTGGCGGGAGCTCGGGGGGGCTGCGAACCCCGAACTCCACCCCCAGAAGTCAGACAAGGCAGATCATAATTATGGTGGAATGAATGAACTTGCACTTGCCTGCCTCCTGGGGAAAAGATGGTGCCTGCTGCAGCGGGTGGAGACCTCCCTCTATCCCTCCGGGAGGTAACAGCGGGCCCCTCGGGGCGACGAGGAGGAGCCGCTCGGGGAGGATTGCTGACGGGCCTCGCCGAAGCACGACTCACAGCACTCACAGCCGCTGGGGATGACGTCGAAGAGGAGGACATGACAGCTGGGGCGAAATGGGCACGAGGAGCTGACAGCGCAGCTGGAGCAGATGACCAGGGGGCGGCGACTTCAGGGGTTCCCTCCTGTCGTGACGTGAGTAATGCGGCCAACTGGGAGGCTGGGTTTCTCCGACGACCCGGAGCTGGATCCGGACGGGATTCTCGTTGGGACTTGGTAGGAGCATGGCGATGAGGCCTACTGGCCAACGGTGCGGCGCGGGACCCAGGAACACATGGCGCTGGGACTGGACGGGTGACAGGAGCTGGATTCCGATCCGCAGGTCTCCTGCCGGGTTTTCCCTCCAGCCTAAGAATCCCCACTCTCGCCAGGGACGCTGTCCTCGCGGGAGGTGGAGGGGTTTCCTGGAGCACTTTAGCCATCCATTCACGCTGTGCCACAATCCATGATAACCTCTCGCTCCCCTCCGGAGTAGAGGTAAGGTGGTAACTGCTCAGGGCCCGCTGGGCGAGGCATAAGTGGTAATCGGCCGCTTCGGTGGGCATGAGACGGGCAGCTTCCGCTAGATAGCCGTCAATCTCTTCCAGCCACTCCGGGCAAAAACCACACTCGCGGGCGGGCATCTCCCTACCAAGTCTAACTAACGGTGAAAACTCCACCCTATGGCAAAAACTCACGGTGAAAGGCGTCTCGATGTGGCGTCTCCATTTAGACGTCCTGGCTGGAGTATACTGTCATGCGGTGACCCTCGCGGGCCACCATTAGACGCCAAAAGTCACCAGTGAGTTTTGCATTTGATGTTTTATTATAACAAGACAAGACGAGACACAAAGCTGTGAGCCGCTGAGGGCAAAACACACATTACAGAATACAAGGGATCGTAGGGCTAACCCCAGCCGCTACAACCTAAACTATGACATGAACAAGAATATGTACGAACCTGACGTGAACGAGGACCAGGAATGTTTGACGGATGTTTGACGATATTCCAGCATCAACCAGCTGTCAGCGCCCGCTAATAAAGCCGGCTGCTAACGAGCGGTGATGCCGAACAGCTGATCGGCTCTGACAGTAGGAAGCCCCACCGAGCGCTGTCACAATAAGAGCCCGGGGAGCCAAAATGTAATCCACTGCTGTCAAAGCCGGCAGAGATGATGCATGGCCTGAGCGCGGACGAGATCGGCGCTCGGGTCATAACACTTCTCAATCTATATAAAACTTTATTTGAGCCTCATCTACATTACTGCAATATCATATGGGGTAACACATTTCCAATTCACCTAAAAAAGCTAGAAATTCTCCAAAAGAAAGTCATACGTGCTTTATCATGGTCTGAATATAATTCTCCTACTAGTCATCTTTTCCATCGTTATAATCTTCTAAGACTTGCTGAGCATAATTACTTCCAGAATGCCTGTATAATGTATCAGGTTGTCTACAAACTCAACTATAAATTATGTGAACTCATCCCAACCTTCCTTTCCATGCACATTTATACCACTAGAAATAAAAACCAAATTACTGGTAAAAAAAAAAAAAACGAAGACTAAAATCCACCAGGTTTAGTATTGTGTGCAGAGGACCGCAGATTTGGAATGAGCTTGATGAGAATCTAAAAATGTCACCTTCCATCTCCATCTTCGAAATAATCTGCTATTTGTTACACAAACTTGCTTACTGATGGGTTGTTTTGCCATTGTAATTTTGTTTTATATGTTGATTCACTCCAATAGTATTTAATAACTTGACTATATATCTTGAACTCACCTACTATTTCAGTGTAAACAAATGCTGGGATTATGTGCTATATATCTGTCATATGTTTGTTTGTTCTTTTTCACAAAGACATCAGACTGATTTCCATCATTATTTCATTGTAGAATTGGGCTCCCTACTAAAAGCTTTAAATAGCTTATTTGGGATGACCCATTCACACTCCAAAACAATGTAAAAAAAAAGCCTATTGTATACTGCTAATCATGCTGTTGATAACTCATATTGTAATTCATTCATGCTGTTGATAATGTGTGATGTGTGTGTGTGTGTGAATAAACTATAAAAAAAAATAAAAAAACAAAACAGTCCAGACCTGAATCCGATTGAACATCTGTGGGGTGATCTGTATATATTTAACAACATGGCATGTTTTAATGTGTTAAAAAATACATTAGCTTACATATTGACAGAAAGTGTAAAGAACATGACAGTTTGTATGTAGAGTTAATTTGTATAATGACCCAGGAAGATGTCTATTTTATATAAAGGTCAATTCTGTGTGATATAGTGGGTTGAAATTATAAATTTGTGACTTTTTGCATTAATACTAATATTTTGTCCTTATTGGTAGGACTATTTTACTGTGCTATTGGTGCTCATACTGTATATACATTCCTTTCATCAAGTGACTAGTGTACTTAAAGTAGTTTGTGAGTTATAAAGGAAGATGTAAAAATGTTACAATAACACCAGTTATAGAAACCATCAACATCCATCCATTTTCTACCACTTTTCCGGAGGTCCGGGTCGAGGAGGCAGCAGCTCAAGTAGAGAAGCCCAGACTTCCCTCTCCTCACCCAACTGCTCCAGCTCTTCAGAGAGGATACCAAGACATTCCCAGGCCAGCTGGGAGACGTAGTCTCTCCAGCATGTCCTGGGTCTGCCCTGGGGTCTCCTCCCAGTGGGATGTGCCCGAAACACCTCAAGTGGGAGGTGTCCAGGAGGCATCTTGATCAGATGCCCAAACCACCTCAACTGGCTCCTTTCGATAGGAGGGAGCAGCGGTTCTACTCTGAGCCTCTTCCGGATGACTGAGCTCCTCACCCTATCTCTGAGGGTGAGTCCAGCAATCCTATGGAGAAAGCTCATTTCAGCGCGCTTGTATCTGTGATCTCATTCTTTCGGTCATTACCCAAAGCTCATGACCACAGGTGAGGGTAGGAACACAGATTGACCGGTAAATCGACAGCTTTGTTTTAGAGCTCAGCTACTCCTTCACTACAACAGACCAGTACAATGTCCGCATCACTGCAGATGCTGCCCCAATTCGTCTGTCAATCTCTTGCTCCATTCTCCCCTCACTCATGAATGAGACCCCGAGATACTTAAACTCCTCCACTTGGGGCAGGGGCTTGTCCCCAACCCGGAGAGGACAATCCACCTTTTTTCGGCTGAGGACCATGGACTCAGATTTTGAGGTGCTGATTCTCATCCCAGTCGCTTCACACTCAGTAGCAAACCTGTAGCAAGGCCTGTAGGTCATTGGTCAATGAAGCAAACAGGACAACATCATCTGCAAATAGCAGAGATGAGATCCTGTGGTCACCGAGCATGACAACCTCCGATCCTTGGCTGTGCCTAGATATCCTGTCCATAAAATTTATGGACAGGATTGGTGACAAAGGGCAGCCCTGGCGAAGTCCAACTCTCACTGGAAACGAGTTTGACTGGATGTTGACAATACGAACCAAACTCTTGCAATGGTCGTATAGGGACCAGACAGTTTGCAACAATGAGCCCGATACCCCATACTACCACAGCAGCTCCAACAAAAAATGCTTTCTTCAAGTCCACAAAACACATGTGGACTGGTTAAGCAAACTCCCACGAACCCTCCAGGATTCTTAAGAGGGTAAAGAGTTGATCCGATGTGCCACAGCCAAGATGAAAACCACATTGCTCCTCCAGGATCTGAGGTTCAACCAGCGGTCGGACTCTCCTCTCCAGTACCCTGGCATAGACCTTCCCAGGGAGGCTGAGGAGTGTGATCCCCCTAAAGTTGGAACACACCCTCCGGTCCCCCTTTTTAAAAAGAGGAATCACCACTCCCGTTTGCTATGCCAAAGGCACTGTCCCCGACCTCCACGCAACAATGCAGAGGCGTGTCAACCATGACAGCCCCACAACATCCAGGGCCTTGAGGTACTCCTGGCGAATCTCGTCCACCCTGGGGCCCGGCCACCAAACAGTTTTTTAGCCACTTCAGTGACCTCAGTCCCTGTGATGGGCAAGTTGTCCTCATCCTCAAGCCCTGCTTCCTCTGTGGAAGGTATGTCAGTGGGATTGAGGAGATCCTCGAAGTATTCCTTCCACTGCCAAACGATGTCCCCAGCTGAAGTCAGCAGTGCCCCATCCGCACCATACACAGTGTGGACAGGGAGCCACTTCTCCCTGCTGAGTCGCCGGACAGTTTGCCAGAATCTCTTCAAGTCAGACCGAAAGTCTTGTTCCATGACCTGACCAAACTCCTCCCACACCCGAGTTTTTGCTTCAGCAATCACCTGAGCTGCACTTGGCTTGGCCTGCCTTTACACCTCAGCTGCTTCAGGAGTCCCACAAGCCAACCAAGCTCGATAGGATTCCTTCTTCAGCTTTACGGCCCCCCTCACCACAGGTGTCCACCACTTGGTTCGGGGGTTGCAGACACAAGATGCACCAACAACCTTGCAGCCACAGCTCTGGGCTGCTGCTTCGACAATGGAGGTGGAGAACATGGCCCATTCAAACTCCATGTCCTCAGACTCCCTTGGAATGTGGTTGAAGTTCTTCTGGAGGTGGGAGTTGAAGACCTCCCGGACAGGGACCTCAGTCAGACATTCACAGCACACCCTCACTATATGTTTAGGTCAACCGGGTCTGAGTGGTGTCCGCCCCTGCCATCGGATCCAACTCACCACCAGGTAGTGATCAATTGACAGCTCTGCACCTCTCTTTACCCAAGTGTCCAAGAATATGGTCATAGGTCTGATGACACGATAACAAAATTGATCATCGACCTGCGATCTAGGGTGCCCCGGTGCCAGGTGCACATATGGACATCCTTATGCTTGAACATGGTGTTCATTATGGACAAACTGTAGTTGGCACAGAAGTCCAATAACTGAACACCACTCAGGTTCAGATCGGGCAGGCCAGTCCTCCCAATCACGCCCCTCCAGGTTTCGCTGTTGTTGCCCATGTGTGCATTGAAGTCCCCCAGTAGGACAATGGAGTCTCCAAGAAGAGCACTGTCCAGCACCCCAGTCAGAGACTAAAAAGGGTGAGTACTCTGGTGCATAGGCACAAATGATGGTCAGGACCCATTTCCCAACCCAAAGGCATAGGGAAACTACCCTTTTGTCCACTGGGGAGAACTGCAATGTGGAGACAGTAAGGCGGGGGGATACAAGAATACCCACCCCTTCCCATCGCCTCTTGCCCAGGGCAACTCCAGACTAGGCCAAGATCCAGCCCCTCTCCAGCAAACTACTTCCAGCACTGGAGCTGTGCATTGAGGTGAGCCCAACTATATCTAGCAAGTATCTCTCAACCTTGTGTACTAGCTCCAGCTCCTTCTCCATCAGAGAGGTGATGTTTCATGTCTCAAAAGCCAGTTTTGAAAGCCGGGGACCAGACTGCGAAGGTCTCTGCCTTCACCTGCCACCTGATCCGCATAGCATCGGACCCCCATGGTTCCTCCTGCAGGTGGTGAGCCCACTGGAGGACGAACCCATGTTTACTCCTTTGGGCTGAGTCCGTCTGGGCCCCATGGGCAGAAACCCGGCCACCAGACACTAGCCATCAAGCCCCTTCCTCATGCCTGCCTCCAGGGCGGGGCCCTGGAAACCCCATATCAGCTCGGGTACACTGAATTCTTGATTTTTTATCTATCATGGGAGTCTGTTGGATCATTCTTAGTCTGGCCTTTCACCCAGGACCAGTTTGTCTTGGGAGACCCTACCAGAGGCAAATTGCCCCTGACAACAGTTCCTTGGACCACTACGGCACGCAAACCCCCCACCATGATAAGGTGGTGATCCATGGGGGGAGAAACTATACAAAAAACAAAATATAATAAGGTGTTGCATTACAGACACGTGTTTGATATATTGAGAATGAGACAGTTCTCAATACTGTTGAGACTGTGACGGCTTGCTACTGAGTATGAAGTGGCCGGGATGAGAATCAGCACCTCCAAGTCCGAGTCCGTTGTCTTTAGCTGTAAAAGGTGGATTGTCCTCTCCAGTTTGGGGTCGAGCTCCTGCTCCAAGTGAAGGAGTTCAAGTATCTTGTAGCGAGAGATTGACAGATGGATCGGAGCAGCAGCTGCAGTGATGCAGTGATGCAGGTCTGTCATTGTAAAGAGGGAGCTGAAGTTCAAAGCAAATTTGTCAATGTACTGGTAAATCTACGCTCCTACCTTCACCTATGATCATGAACTCTGGGTACTGACCGAAAGAATGAGATCACGGATACAAGCAGTTGAAATGAGCTTTCGCCATAGAGTTGCTGGACTCACTCTTAGAGAGGGTGAGGAGTTCAGAGTAGAGCCACTACCCCTCCATAGAAAAGGAGCCAGTTTAAGTGGTTTGGGCATCTGACCAGGATGCCTCCTGGACGCCTCCCACATGAGGTGTTTTGGGCACATCCCATTGGGAGGAGACCCCTGGACAGACCCAAAACACACTGGAGAGACAATGCCCAGCTGGCCTGGGACCACCTTGGTATCTCTGAGGAGCTAAAGGAGGTGTCTGGGAAGAGGGAAGTCTGGGCTTTCTGCTTTGACTGCTGCCTTTGCGACCTGGGCTCCCGGTTAAGTTCTAGATGATGGATGGCTTAATGGAGAATGTATGTCATTACTACCGCAAGAAACTCAGTTAACACAACTTTACAAGTTTCTTCCCTACAGCAGCAGCTGTGCCACATACATTATCTCAAGCAGAAGCATCAGTATTTACCTTATAAAATGACAAAAACATTACAAAATGTACATGAAATACATTTTACTCACTAAAGCAGGACCACTCACATCCGGCAACCTGGATGCATCGGCTGTAGTAATGTCGTGCCAAGCATTTAACCCCTTACCCTTCCAGCCAGTGTCCAGCCAATGTAAAACATTCCACGGGCAGGACTTAAACTAGCAGTTGTTGATGTCACATACAGTAACAATGGATTCATTAACTGCACCTAATATTTGTTAGGAACACCTTTCACTGGTTTGTTTTAAAAGATGTCAAAGTTTACTGGTGATCCACCATGTTGTCTGGGAGATGAAATCCATGAAAGACCACACATGACTGGATGCATCGACCAATCAGGTGCAGCCCTTGTGTTCTCAACAGCAAAACCAATGAGAGTCTTTCCTTTAGGACAGAGCTCTTTGACTATTGGTTTTCCACAATGTCAATTATTTTCTGTCACTCCACCTGGTAATGCCTCATCCCTGCATTCCCTGATGCGATTCCTTCCCTCAAAAAATGGACCAGTGGACACATACCATGACCATACAAAGGATGCGAAAATGCAGACATTGCCTGATAGCTTGCCTCCATGCGGCAAACTCAAAATCTGCAACAGTCACATTGCCATTTACTGTATGTTAAGCTATAGACGCCTGCACTTTTGATTCTTTAACCCCGGCAACACAATGTGGCTGAAATATAATTGGACAAAAACTTTAACATGCAAATACACTACTGGAAGTAGTGCAAACAAGAGAATAGACTAGTAGGAAGAATTTAATACTTCCTTATGGAACAAATATAAGAACGTAGGGTATGTGTAGGTCAGTGATTCTGAGTGTTTAGGCCACCAGAGAAGGCCTTGCTGACCCTGACGGCCCACCACTGCATGTGTGTGTACTGTATATACATAACCTGACATATGAGAGATCATGAGATCTTATTATGTTGGTTAAATATTGTTTGCTACTGATTTGCTTTAAGCTTTTATGATGCAAATCATACATGTGGTTGGATATCAGAGTGGGGATACATTTTGACTTGCTTGACAAAGTGCCTCTTTCTAGTAACAGCATGAGATGTAGTTCTTATGGCCATTACAGATAAAAAAAAAAAGGTGCCATCACTGGGCGATACTCTACAGCAGGTTAAAGGGAGTCGAAACAGATTGGGTGCCTGCTGACCGTGACACTAACAGTGTTGCCAACTTGGCGACTTTCTCGCTAAATCTGGCAACTTTTCAAATCCTCTTGGCAACTTTGTTTTGGTCAAAAGTGACTAGCAACAAATCTAGTGACTTTTCCTGGTGTTATCAGAGACTTTTCTGGTGCTTTGGAGACTCTGACGTGAAAGTACAATTGCTCTGCAGTTGCTGCTCTCAATAAGCAGCGGGTGCTACCGTGAGCCTCCCCCCATCCCAAAGCACTCACACAGTGTTGCCAACTTAGCGACTTTGTTGCTATATTTAGTAAGAATTTGGACCCTACTAGCAACTTTTTTTTCCAAAAAGTGACTAGCAACAAATCTAGCAACTTTTTCTGGTGTAAATGGAGACTTTTGGAGACGCTGATGTGAAAGTACATATCGTTCTTAAGGTGCATTCACATTAAACACGAACAGGCGGCGCAAATCCATACAAAGTGAATGGGAAGACGCACACTAGCGCGTTCGCGTCCCAAGCTAGCTGCTAGCTTTGAGAGTCTGTTGTCACCGGAGTAAAGGTATCACCATTGCAGAGTAAACTAGTTTGAAAATTTGACTCACTCACCTGGAGAATCAGGAGGACCGGGAGCTCTTCAGCTGAATCAGGATGTCGTTATTTACCCACGGTTTCCTGTCATGGATAAGCTAGCAAGCTAGCAACATAAACACCCCTCATCTTGTGAACTTTTGGAGGCTTGAGGCAACATTTTCAGGTGGGCCCCCGGTTGAACAATGTAAACATAAGCATGATGTTATTTTGGGAATTTCCACAGCAGGTTGAACAAAACTGCAGAAGTTTTAAAGGCAACTTCACCTGACTGCATCTCACTCAGAAGGGGGATTCATGTCTGTTCACGTGTTTACATTGAGTTATAATGTAATCGTGCCGCACGAAAAATTTGCCCATTCGCGTTTGGTGTGAACACACCTTTACTCTTCTCAACGAGTGCTGCCGTGGGCCCCTCTCCTGTCCCAAAGCACTCACAGGTGGCCCAGTCCTCAAGCAGCAGTCTCTCTCAGCTGCAGTCAGAGCAGGAGGTGTTCACCCATCTGCATCCAGACTGCAAATCAATGGCACATGCGCAAAGCTTCCACTGGCTGATCATGAATGTTGTAAAATTTTCTTCATGAAAATCTAAGCAACTCTCCCAGAGTATCTCTTTTTGGTCACTTTTGCCAGTCCCAAGAATGGATAAAGGAGGAGGATTGGAACTGTGACAATAAAAAAAAACACAAGAATCGACAGTTCATTTGTAGTTCTAAACATATTTAGGATGTTTTTTACTCACTTTTTGTCTTTCCCACAATATTATTCCTTTCTCCTACAGCATCTATTACAATTACATACACAGGGCCAATTATGCCAATTAAATGATGGTGTAATTTAGCAACTTCTAGTAACTTTTAGGACAGCCAGTAGTTTCTTTCCTTATTGAGGAGTTGGCAACACTGGACACTATCCAGACTCTCGTTTCAGCCAACTGCCTGGATTTAAGGCCAACTCTGTTCAAGCTCCTCTCCTTGTGTTCCCACATGGGCTTGTCAACATCACTCTACAATATAAAATAATGAATATAGCCTTCTACCGTTTCTAGTTCCTATCAAACAACACAAATTCATGTCATGTTTGAGTTTAGAGAATTTGGCATCTATTTTCAAGTTTAACCTTCATTTATGAAAGAAGAGGTCTGGAGATTTGAAGTGTCTGTTATGTTTGCCCTTTTCAGAGCATAAGTAAGGCACCATTCGCCTGCAGTGAGTTTGGTGATTTAGTAAGAAATAATAACAAACACAAGCACTCGCCTCGAGGGGCGGATATACAAAAAGCTAAGGATGAGACCCCAGTGGGGTGATAACGAGAACTTAAAGAGCAAGAGTCAATACAACAACTTACATATAACTTGCGAGGACGAAACCTTACGCAGAGAATGGACTGGAGTCAGGGTTGGGGACTCCAGCCTAAGTTGGAGCTGGCTTGACCCTGTGCGCAGCGCGCACAGGGTCAAGCCAGCTCCATAGACCGATACAGCGTCCTCCGCTGCTGCACATGCCCAAGAAACATGGCCGATCACCATCCTCGGAACCTTCAGGGCTGCTCATGCACCTGAAGCAGACGTGCAGCCCGCACACAGGACTTTGTATGGGTTTCTCAGCCACGGCACACAAGGGGAATTTAGCCGATTGCTGTCCCCGATGGCTTTAGAGCTGCTTCCCGCACCTAAAAGCCAAACCGCCAGGTCCCTCACACAGCTGCAGTTGTTTCACAGCCGCTACGCATCCTCTGGGAATTTGGCCACTCGCCTTCCCCACATCCTTGCTGGATCAAGCCGCGAGAGGAGTCAGAGACATAATTTTTTTTTCACAGCCGCTGTGGATCACCGCCAGGTTTAACGGGAAAGTCCCTCACCATCACGGATCCACACGCAATTTTTGCGTGGCCCAGACACCTTTGACGTCCTGGGCCGGCACTCACTTACTCCCTCCCCCCTCCCCCTCCTCCTCCACAGCGCTCTTCCCGCACCTCACTCCCTAAAGCCGGCCGATCACCATCTGGTTCCATTACACACAACTGCACACCGGCCCCGGCGCCCACGATCCACGG
Organism: Pholidichthys leucotaenia; assembly: GCA_020510985.1. NCBI lineage: Eukaryota > Metazoa > Chordata > Actinopteri > Cichliformes > Pholidichthyidae > Pholidichthys > Pholidichthys leucotaenia. The sequence continues at coordinate 54,839,582 of CM035843.1, read as the reverse complement.
CCGTTCAACGTGCTGGAACTCGGGAGCGGAGCACACTGTCCTTTCCACCCCTCCCCCGTCCCCCCCACGGACTGACATGCCCTCCGACAGTTCTACCGGAGCTGGAGCCAAACAACGGGGGCGGGGGGGGGGGGTCACAGCCCCTTCTGAGTGTTCTGGGGGGAGCCCTGTGGTGACCCACCACAATCTACAGGGACATTCATCCTCACACTCAGAAGGTCCGGAAGAAGCAGAGGACCATTCACATACGGACAGAGAACCCCTGGGGGGACAACCATAACAATGGACTATTGTTTATACATCCCCGGATTAAGGAGGAGACGTCCAGGTGCCAGTTGGTCAGGCTAATCATATGTATTGACTGATATGTATATCAATATGCTAATGTGCCATGCATTCTCTCTGTTTGTATAACATGTATAAAAGAGCTTGCTATACATGCCTCAAGAGCGCAACATGATACAGCACACACACACCACAGCACAGCACTGTAGCACACAGTGCTACAAGTGTATCTCATTATGATGGAGGAAATAAAACTCTGCAACCTTCCAGCTCGTCGTACCTCGCCTAAATTTATTCCTCCACAATAGAAAACATACCAAATGTTCAAATTGAAATATTCTTTATCATGTTTTGAAAAATATTAGCTCATTTTGAATTTAATGGCAGCAACATGTCTCAAAATAGTCAGAACAGGTTTACCACTGTGAAGCATTTCCTCTTTTTTTAACAACAGCCTATAAACATCTGATAACTGAGACCAGATGCCAAACCTTTGTGCGAGGAATGTCCCATTCTTGTCTGATATATTCTTCTAGCACCTCAACAGTCCTGGGTCTTCTTTGTTGTATTTTGTATTTCAAGTCGTACCAAATGTGTTCAATTGGTGAAAGGTCTGCACTGCAGGCAGGTCAAGCCAGCATTTGGACTCTTCTACTAGGAAGCCATAATGTTGTGACAGAAGCAGTATGCAGTTCTTACTGAAAAAGATGTCTGGATAAGAGCATACAGTGCATCCGGAAAGTATTCATAGCGCTTCACTTTTTCCACATTTTGTTATGTGACAGCCTTATTCCATAATGGAATAAATTCGGTTTTTTCCTCAAAATTCTAAACACAATACCCCATAGTGACAATGTGAAAAAAGTTTTTTTTTTTTGGAGATTTTTGCAAATTTATTAAAAATAAAAAACTAAGAAATCACATGTACATAAGCATTCACAGCCTTTGCCATGAAGCTCAAAATTGTGCTCAAGTGCATCTTGTTTCTACTGATCATCCTTGAGATGTTTCTACAGCTTAATTGGAGTCCACCTTGTTGTGTCTGTGCAGGGAATGAGACCAGTGGTCTCATCCACATGTTGAGGACTTTATTGAACAAGCTAACAATAGCAACAGCTAGCAGGGGGATGGTACAGGCAGGTTAGGTGGTGGAAGATGGAGCGTCAAAGAGGGTGACTCCCGGCATTAGCCCCTTAATATAAGCACGGCATGATGACGTCACCTTGTGTGTGGGTCCCTACATCCGTGGCGTGTGAAGTAATATTTTTCAATATGTCACATTTACCCCCTGGGAAAAAATCAGAACTTCGCTGGTAATGGTTAACCTTAGCTGGGTGTGGTAGTGTTTCCTCTGGCTTAAAGACCTTGGCACGGTGGCAACATATTTTTCCGATTGGGGGTTAGGAAGCACATGACACTATTGTAACAGGAATATATTAATTTTATACTATTTATTTCTTTTTTTAAATTTTGCACAGTAACTTTGCATATGGAACTTACCATTTGAAGTATTGTACAACCAAGGCTTGAATGTTGGAATATTGGGCCAGTTGGGGTCCCACCCAGACGTCCTGTGTTTGGACTTTTTACTGGTGTCATCCTTCTCTCCTTCCTCTGCTCTCACCTCTTCTGGACCCTCTGCCTGAACACTTTCCTCTTCTTGGCTCCTCTCTTCTGTCTCATCTTGCCCTCTCTGAGCCCTGTCTAATTAAAGTTCTCTCTCTGTCTATGGTGGTATACAAACAGGTTAGAAAATATCAAATGTCTTGTTTTGTCCTGCAGGAATTTTTTGTCATGGTATATATAAATGACAAAAACATGTATTTTTTTGTATTTTTATTCTAGTGTTTCTTTTTCCATTGAGAGAGTAGGGAAGGGGAAAAAACATTCATAATAGTAATTTACTCATGCATACTTAAATTATATGATCAGAGGTGGGTATAGTAGCCAGAAATTCTACTCATGTAAAAGCAGTGCTTTGAAATTAATAATTAAAAGTATACAACCAAAAATTTCTAGTTAAGGGTACAAAAAGCACCCACTTAAAAACCTGAGCAATAATTTCAGTCTTGAAGGTTTGAGGTTTTTCTCCAAAATTTATAACAATTTTCTTATAGTTTTCTACTTTTCTCTGTAAATCTATCTAAATTTGAAACCATTTCAGTCAAATTTGTAATTTCCTCTTGTAAAATGGACTTTTCTTGTACATTGAGACTTTATTATAAATTTGTGGATAATTTTATGGCTAATTTTTGTCAAAAATTTTTTAATAAAATTACAATTTTTTAAATAAATTTTAAAGAGACTGTGGTTTTTTATTTTTTACTTTTTCCTTATAACAATTTTTGACCATAATTTTGTAGAGCCAGAACAGAACAAAAATTTAACTCTGATTTCAAAGAAAAAATATTAATAAAATTGTATTTAATGAAATAAATCAACTTAAATGACCAAAGATGCAGTTATTGCTGTTATAATATTTCTATATATTTATAGGTTTTTGGGGTTTTTTTTTTAGAAATCTCCTCACCACCCAGACAGCAGACAAAAAAAAAAAAAAACCTCCCTTATTTTGAAATCCAAATGTTGGCACATTTAGTTTGTCTGAAGGCTGCTGACAGATTAAAGTCATTGACTTTGTGAATTTTGGTCATCTTAACTTGTCAGGTGCATAACAATAAACATAAATTAGTTAGTTTATGTTAAACCGGAGTGGTGGTCTAGCGGTAGAGCATCCAGCCCACAGTCAGGAAGTCGTGGTTTCAAGCCCCAGCCGGGTCATACCAGAGACCATATAAAAATCGTGCTTCCCGCCTTCTAGCTTGGTACTTGGCATAACAGAATGGGGGAAGGAAAAGTTGTTTGTGGCGGTGCCTTGCATGGCAGCGGCCCCTCTGATTCTAGATGTGATTAACATTGTAGATAGGAGAAACGTAATTTTGTTCAACTGTACATGATTGGCTGTATGGACTGAATGGCAATAAAATTGGCTTCTTCTTAATTAATATTAACTAAGGTAAAGGTAAACATCTCCTTTTTATTCTTGTCTGAAATAAGAAAAACAAAAAACTAATAATTAAAAAGAAGACAAAATGAACCTACTCGATCTCCTAACCACATCTGTTAGCTAAGCGACTCTTCCATTATTGCTCCCATTACCAGCAGGTTAAAACCATGATAAATGCCTCCAGTGCTTACATACCTCTTTTGCTTTTTTTCCACAATTAAAGTACTTTAATAAGCTCATGTTTTCTCTTGCACAGTGACGCTAGCGAGACACTCTGCCTGGTGACTGGAGCGGTCACGTAGACGTGGCGCTTCTGAACTCCGCGTGTTGTTCATGTGCACACTTGCAGACCATCATTCCTTCATATTTTTTTCTTAAATTTATATTTCCTCTGAGAGTGGTGGAATAAATTCAAGCGTGGCGAGCCGGCACCCGGAAATGTTACCAGAGGAAACCCTGGTGTGGCATTGCAGTGGCCTACAGCTAGCACAACACAAATACAGGCAGAACCATATAATGTAAAGTAGCATAGACTATGACCTGGTACAGTACAGCAGGAGTCACAAAAGGTAGCTAACATACACATATGGCTTGGCTGTCGGCAGGTGGTATAACTGTGTAGTGTATATATGTGTGGATGGACTAAGCTAGACAACAAAATTGGAACTCATCTCATGTCAGGGTTGTAGCAAAGCAGAGTACACATGGAATACGACAGTATATAGTTACCAGCGCTGTGGCCAACATATGCATGGTGGTAAAGCACAATACTGTCATGGGCAGCGGGAGCGTGCCCCTCCCCTCCGGTCTCACATTCATGAATTCATCACTGCACCTGAGGCAGAAGACACACCTGCACCCACTCATCAGCCAGCGTAAGTATATAAGGAGGCTTCCTCCACGCAGTCAACGCTGGCTCGTCTGGGTATACTACCCGTGATCAGGCAAGCTTAAACAAGTCTAAAGCGTTAACACGCTGTTAACCTTTATTCTCTTCTCTTTTTCAGGTTGCTGCCACTGTGTAGGTGTGTCTCCGGGACTGCGCGCGCTCTCCTGCCTCACCACACTGTCCCTCAGTGATCAACTTCACCCGGTCAGGCACCATCAGCTTATCTTCCCCCCCTTACCCTACTGGTTCGTCTATTCCTCGCTGGGTCCTGCTGGTCCTCTCTGGATTTCCCAAGTAAGTGGTAATTTGGCTCGCCTATTTCCCCTTACTCTACTCCTCAGCTCACGGCTGTCGTCTTCTCTCCACAGGACCTTTCCTCTGGCAAGTAACTGTTTCTGCAGCTGTGCGCTTTTGGATTTTTAATATTAATAAAACTGTCAAATGTGCCCCTCTGTGTGGTTCCTTCCTGTGTTTGGCATCGTGTACATGAGCTGTCAAAACTTAATTCGCTATGACACAATACTACATGATATTTAGCCAAGGTTTGGGTACAGATATTCGCCTGATATAAAAAGGCACAATATCGTTAATTAGCTTCTAAGACCCAAACCATTAATCCTAAGCTTCAATATACCAAAACCAGAACCATTATATTATGAACCTGGGTAATCGGGTCGACTGCCAGTAAGACCCTGCATGATTGAGTGGATTATTCTGCCACTTAAAAGAACCAACCATGCTCTGTCTGGACATTTTAAAACAGAGTCACTTTACAGTCCAACCTCAGGGGGCCTCTGGTGAGCCCGTGGTGGGCATGGCCCTGGCGATGCCAGCTGCGGCGGACCTGGGTGCCATCTTGCTGGAATCATGGCTCACTTGCCAGCAAAGTCCCAGTACGGGTCCTACACTGGCTGGGTTGGTTCCAATGTCACATCTTGATTTGGAGCAGCTGGTGGCCTTATCTTCCTCAGACAGCTAGCGTGCGATCGTGAACCATCAGCCATCTGGAAGATGGCTGGCCCCAATTGCGCAGTGATCTGCATCCACAGTGACAGGAGCATCTGCAGGTCATCTGGGCGTTTGGATCGGTGGACCCGAACCCAATCGAGCACCGTGAGCATGGACCCTGTGGGCTTCAGGCAGCACTGCTGCTGCTCTCTCATCCCTGATGCTGGTTGCAGTTGTCGTGGCATGACATTCTCGCCAGTGGTAGGATGAGATCTAGGTTGGCTTCATTCACCATGGTCCTGCTTGGCCATGGACTCGATCTCCTGCGTCTGAACGGCGGCCCTATGAGGCTTCTGCCAGGCGAGGACCTGAGTCGAGTCTGTGCTCTGCTCTCTATGCGGTGCAAAGCTTGGAGCAGATGTGCCCACGTCTGGGTGAAACGTGCTCCGGCTATCAGCGGTCAAAGAAAGCCCTTGGTGGTTGGTGAAGGTGAAGCCCAATTTGTGAAAGAGGTCACACCCCAGGATGTTGTCGCCATGTGTCACTACCTGGAAGGTGAACGCTGGAAGGACTTTGGACCCTTAGCGAACCGTTAATGTGACGGTTCATACGAGGCTGATTCTGGTGTGCCCGTATCCGTAGAGGTCCACTGCATCCAGCCTGATTGGATGCCAAGGAAAGAACCTCTTCACCGTGATCCAGTTCATCAGCGACCTCGTAGTGCCGGTGTCTAGTAGCAACAGCTGAGTGATACCATCAAGCATCACTGTGGACCACTTGTACGCCAAATTACTACAGTCCATTGAATGAATGGTAGTTGGCATAGGCAGTCCAATTGAGCTGGGTGGTGAGCTTGTTGTTGACAATGTTGAACGGCACATTTTTGCAGAATGGTTAAGCTTACCGCAGTGCTGGCATCGCTGTCCTTTTGCTGGGCAGGAGCGCGCATCCGGTAAACGAGGGAACCACAATTACCACACGGTCAGCGTACCATGATGTCTTGTTGTCCCACGGTGTTCACCTAGGTGTCCTCCGAAAAGGTTGCATGTTGATGAGCTCTTCTGCCAGGGTAACTGCGTGTGCTTGCAGAGGTTGTTGTTGTGAAGCTCCCAGCTGTGATGTTAGCTGGGTGGCGTTATCCAACTAAAATGCCAACTCCACCACCCTCGCTATCGGCATGTCATCCGGTGACATGAACAGCTTCTCCCACAGCTTCATGTTGGTGGTGTGCTCCGCTAGCTGGTCCCGCACCATCTCGTTTTCCAGCCTGGCAAACCTGCATGTACTCACCAGACAGCGGAGGTTGGCGACGTATTGCTGTATTGTCTCTCCCGCTCCCTGTTGTCATTGGCAAAACCTAATTATCCGTACCAGCACACCCTCGGGTGTCACAAAATATTCAGCCAGTAAGGCGGCACATTCGTCATAGGTGTCCGCAGGCCCCAATGTTCTAAATACACGCTGTCCCTTGCTGCCGAGGCTGTACACCAACATAGCACACAGTCGAAGCTTGCTAGCTTTAGCTAGATCCATAGCTGACACGTATGTCTCAAACGACTCAAACCAACACACCCACAGAATGGGTGGCTCACCTGGTGTGGTGAGGAATGGTGGTGGGGTGCCAAGCACGCTTCCATTCTTCAGGAAAATAACTAATTCTCCTCCAAAAGACCAATTTGTTACCTCGTCGCCAATGTTGCATCTTTGCAGGGAAGGAGACCAGTGGACTCGTCCACGTGTTGAGGGTAGCTTTAGTGAACAAGCTAACAAGAGCAACAGCTAGCAGAGGTGTGGTACAGGCAGGTTAGGTGATGGAAGATGGAGTGCCAAAGAGGGCAACTCCTGCCGTTAGCCCCTTAATATAAGCACAGCGTGATGACATCACCTCGTACATGCATCCCCACATCTGTGGTGCGTGTGGGAATATTTTCAATATGCCACACACCTGTGGTAAATTCAGTTGATTGGACATGATTTGGAAAGGCACACACCTGTCTATATAAGATCCCACAGTTGACAGTGCATGTCAGAGCACAAACTAAGCATGAAGTCAAAGGAATTGTCTGTACACCTCCAAGACAGGATTGTCTCGAGGCACAAATCTGGGGAAGGGCACAGACAAATTTCTGCTGCTTTGAAGGTCCCAATGAGTAAAGTGGCCTCCATCATCTGTAAACGGAAGAAGTTCGGAACCACCAGGACTCTTCCTAGTGCTGGCCGGCCGTCCAAACTGAGCGATCGGGGGAGAAGGACCTTAGTCAGGGAGGTGACCAAGAACCCAATGATCACTCTGTCAGAGCTCCAGCATTCCTCTGTGGAGAGAGGAGAACCTTCCAGAACGACAACCATCTCCTATTTATCTTTTGTTCTTATTAAAGACAAAAATAGAATAGAAAGGAGATGTCTTTACCTTCTTAACATGTTTCGACTGTGCACTGCAGCCTTCGTCAGAAGGTAAAGACATCTCCCTTTCTATTCTATTTTTGTCTTTAATAAGAACAAAAGATAAATAATTAAAAGAAGACAAAATGAACCTACTTGAGCGACAACCATCTCTGCAGCAATCCACCAATCAGGCCTGTATGGTAGAGTAGCCAGACGGCACCGTTCATCACCAGGCCAATACCATCCCTACAGTGAAACATGGTGGTGGCAGCATCATGCTGTGGGGGTGTTTTTCAGTGGCAGGAACTGGGAGACTAGTCAGGGTAGAGGGAAAGATGAATGCGACAATGTAAAGAGACATCCTGGATGAAAACCTGTCCGGAGCGCTCTTGACCTCAGACAGGGGCGGCAGTTCGTCTTTTAGCAGGACAGCAACCCTAAGCACACAGCCAAGATATCAAAGGAGTGGCTTCAGGACAATTCTGTGAATGTCCTTCAGTGGCCCAGCCAAAGCCCAGGCTTGAATCCAATTGAACATCTCTGGAGAGATCTGAAAATGGCTGTGCGCCGACGCTTCCCATCCAACCTGATGGAGTTTGAGAGGGGCTGCAAAGAGGAATGGATGAAACTGCCCAAAGATAGGTGTGCCAAGCTTGTGGCATCATATTCAAAAAGACTTGAGGTTGTAATTGCTGCCAAAGGTGCATCAACAAAGTATTGAGCAAAGGCTGTGAATACTTATGTACATATGATTTCTTAGTTTTTTATTTTTAATAAATTTGCAAAAATCTCCCAAAAACTTTTTTCATGTTATCATTATAGGGTATTGTGTGTAGAATTTTGAGGGCAAAAAAATGAATTTATTCCATTTTGGAATAAGGCTGTAACATAACAAAATGTGGAAAAACTGAAGAGCTGTGAATACTTTCCGGATGCACTGTACATTGCTCTAAAATCTGTATGTACTGTACCTCTCAGCATCGATGGTGCCCTTCCAGGTGCACAAGTTAATAATAATAATAATAATAATAATAATAATAATAATAAATTTTATTTAAGGGCACCTTTCATGACACTCAAGGTCACCTTTCAAAATAAACCACATTAAAACACATTAAAAACAGTGCAACAAAAAGAGCAAACAGTACAATGGACAGTGCAACAGATTGAGCAGTATGAACAATGCAAAAGATCAAGTTGGATATGGCAGTCTTAACAGAGTTTTGAGTTTGGATTTGAACAGAATCTGTCTTGTGGAGGTCAAGGGGAGTGAATTCCAGAGTTGGGGAGCAGAATGGCTAAATGCACTGCACCCCATAGTGATGAGGTGGGCTGAAGGAACAGTAAGCTGGATGGAGGAAGAGGATCTGAGAGTGTGAGCAGGTATGGCAATGTGGAGGAGGTCATAGCTTGTCTCACAAGAACTGCAGCCAGATACTGCAAAAGAGCCATTGTTGGATGAAGTAATGTCTTGCCTTGCAAGATTTGTAGCCAGGTTTGAAAGTTGGGAAGAAGTGCGCTCAAATGTCAGGCCTTTTTGTGAATTTCATAACAAAGATGGAACAAAAGACCTTGACATGACACACAACCCACAAGGAGCGCTGCATGAAAAAAAAAAAAACACTCGGAACACGTGGCCCAGCACACTCATCTCGGAGCAGCATTAGCAACAGCTAAGCTAAAAACACTTCAGCATGGAACTTGTTCTTTCTCTCAGCAGGCCTGACCAGCAAACTCCGGACACCTGCCACCTTCAACCTCAGAACAAGCCAATACCGTCCACCATTCTCCCTGTGTGCAGAGACATGTTTCCATGGATAATGAAGCCCCCTTGAATACGAGAACGTAGGCAGCAGAAAGGATCACAAAGGACCACTTGAGGACTGAGAGCCTGCAGCCACCAAAACAAAAGTGGTGAGTTGAAAAGAGTGAAAATTTATATAAAACAAATATTGACAGTTGTATTTTAGGGACAAAATTTGACATTGGAAGGGGGAATATATGGTATTGCAATGGACTGTAGTAGTGATAGGATTGTGATAAATAGTGATAGTGTTGGATTGTGACCCAAGTATTGTGATTTGAATGGGATTGTGAGGTCCCTCACGATTCCCACCCCTACTGCAAGATAGCAAAATGTTCTTCCAGCTCTTTTTTTAGTACCACCTACTTTTGCAGCATTTTGTCCCTGTCCCAACACTTTTGAGAGGTTGTTGCTACCATCAAATTCAAGATGAGCTAACATTTTTAATAAAATAGTAAAATGTCTCACTTTCAACCTTAGTTTTCTATGCTTTGTTGTGAATAAAAGTGTTTTGACATTTGCAAATCATGGTCTTCTTCTTCTTCTTGCTGCTCCCTTTCGGGGTCACTACAGTGGATCAACTGCCTTCATCTCACCTTATCCCTTGCATCTTCCTCTGTAACACCAACCCTCTCCATGCCCTCCTTCACTTCATCCATGAATCTTCTCTGTGTTCTTCTTCTTTTCCTCCTGTCTGGAAGCTCCATCTTCAACATCCTTTGTCGAATATATCTGTAAATCACTGTATTCTATTTTTATTTCAGTTTTATACACTGTTATAACCTTTTATTGTGGCTGTAATATACTAATATGATAAATGTATTCACTTATACATGATTGAGATTGATTCAACCATATTTCTTCTGCAGCTTTTAATTATTTGCCGAGACAGTGGTTTATTCTCATCTGCCACAATATTGTCATTGTCTTTCATTCAGTATTGCCATTCTTTGCATCTCTTCAGAAGAGGTTCCACTAATGTCTCTGACTTAAGTAGACAACACTTGATTGATTCAACATGTGTGCAGAAACAGTGAAATGATCTCTCAAACACCCATTTTTATGTGAGTGTGTACAGAAAATGTGTATTAACAGAGATATCCATTTCATATCTGATGTGATATATTTCTAATTTCAAATTTGTGTAGCCAGCTAACACAAAAACCTGACTATGTCAAAACATGCTTCATAGAACATTGCTCCAAGCTCCTGGAGAAGACATGCAAAAACATTTGAGAAAACAAAAATTAAGAGTCCAGAATTCCACCTATAGCAGCATATCCAAATCTGAACTGTCTAGTTGTGAGTTAACAGTGCTAACCACTCAGCCATTGTGATTTCATCTTCCAAAACAAGAGTGAATCACAGTTCAGTTTACATGTTTCTTTTCAAAAGAAAAGGTGAAAAGCTTTTTTAAATTTCCAACATTGATGTTGTGTTTCTGGAGAGCTGGTAGTGTGACTTAGACATCATGTGGTTCGTGTGTCTTCATTGCGCCAAATACTTTTTGCTTTCTGACTTTCTTTTTGAGTGGCAGCATAATTGTATCTACACTGTCATTTAGACAAACCACCTGTCACGATCTGTGCACGGGGGGATTTCACCGTGCTCTGTTTCTTTGCTTTTTGTTTTTCCTTATTTGTATAATATATTCTGAGTTCTCGTCCCTCATCTCCACCAGAATCCAGCCTTGTTCTGGTGAGGTAATTTGTAAGTTTACATTGTTTGTCATTTTGGATTTTGTGTGTAAGCACTGTTTTGAACTTCGTGTTTTTTCTTTAATAAATTTCACTAACTGCAGTCTGCACGTGGGTCTCACCTCTCTGTCCCGAGGGGCAATTCATGGCAGAAGATCCCGGACCATTTGAGACTCAGCAGCTGCGGGTTGTGTGAATTTTTTGTTTCACACCAGCGGCAATGAAGGTAAATTTTTTTTTCCTTCTTCTTCCAGAGTTTATGTTTTTCACCTGAGGTTTTGTTATGGTTGCTGCCTTGAATTTTTCAGCTCTGGGGCTGAGCGAGGAGTGTGTGGCAGCTACGCTCGTCACTAGTTTTGCCTCGGGGGCTGGAGCCTCCCGCTCTCCCGAGGAGGTTTGGGAGTTAGTGGACGGCACGGCCCGGGTGATCGAGGCTCATCCCAGTCTCTGAAGCTACCCGGACCTCACAGTTTTCCTTGCCTCGGTGGTCGACACCACCGTAAACTCTGTGCCCAGGCGAGGGACCTCCCTTTGGCGCCACCAGGGCTCAAGAAGAAGCGCACCCGGGGGCGGAAGACTCGCTCATCCTGTCCAGAACCCGAACTCTCGCTCATCCACCAGACGGTCTTCCGAATGGACACCGTCTGGTCCTGACACAGCAGCCCCGCCTTCTCCTCCTGAAGTGTGGCCCATACCATCGGCCGAGGAGCTGGAGGAGCGTAGGCGGCCATCTCTCCAGGAGCTGACGTCTCCACCTCCTGCTTCCCACTGTCACTTAAAGAAGCCCCGCCGGAAGAGCACCTCCACTTCCCCGTCAGCTTTTTCTCCCGCTGCTGCTGCCTCTTCCTCCTCCTTGGCAATTCCTCCTGCTGCAGAGGGTTTGGCCATTTCTTCCTCAGCTCTGCCCATTGCTGCAGGGGCGGCTCTTCAAGGGTTCCCTGGGAGGCCCTCTTCTATGGACGTCACGGAGAGGGGTGATTCCCAACTGGCTGCAGCAGAAAACATCACAGCCCAGGGGCCCCTGCCCAGGGCCTCCGTTGGTGCAGCTTTGCTCCAGCCTGGAGTCACCGCGGGTACTGCTTTGCTCCAGCCTGGAGCCACCGCAGGTGCTGCTTTGCTCCAGCCCGGAGCCACCATGGGTGCTGCTTTGCTCCAGCCCGGAGCCACCACGGATGCTGCTTTGCTCCAGTCCGGAGCCACTGTGGGTGCAACTCTGTCCCAGTCCGGGACCACCACGGGTGCAGCTCTGTCCCAGTTCCGGACCACTGCGGGTGCAGCTCTGTCCCAGTCTGGGACCACCGTGGGTGCAGCTCTGTCCCAGTCCGGGACCACCATGGGTGCAGCTCTGTCCCAGTCCGGGACACCACGGGTGCAGCTCTGTCCCAGCCATGGGGACTGCCATGGGTGCGGCAGAACAGTCTGAAAGCATCGTGGTCCCCTCTCCTCTGTCTGACGTCATCATGATCCCCTCTCCTCTGCCCGAGGCCGTCATGGTTCCCTCTCCTCTGCCCGAGGCCGTCGTGGTTCCCCCTCCTCTGCCAGACCTCGACGTCGTGCCCCCTACTCCGCTGTCCTTTTCTTCATTGGGCCTCCCCATGGGGGAACTGCCTCCTGGGCCGCCCCTTCTGTTTAGGTGGCTAAAAATCTCTGGTCAACCGTCTGACGGACTGTGCCGTTGGGTTGGGTGGCCCATATTCTCCGGCAGGCCACCTGACTCTTACCACCTCGCCATCTGCCAGATCTGGGACTTTGGCCGGTCACTGGAACAGTCTAACTCCTTGGTCCACGGGGCCTAGGTCCCTGGTTTTGCCTGGTGTGGATCCTGAGTGGGTTTTTTTGTTTTGTTTTTTTTCTCCTAGCCTGGATTTTGCTGAGGTGTGAGTCATGGGAGTTCTTATCATTTTCCCTGATTTGTTTCGGTCCCTCCGTGCCTGGGTCCCCCTCCTCCCGCCCGGGGTGGGGTTGTTTTTTTGTCTTTTAGTGGGGTGGGTTCTTAGTGTGGGTGGGCCCTTGTTTTTCTGTTGATGTTGCCTGGGGTGTCTGGCCGCCACCCCTGGGGGGGGGGGGGGCTCTGTCAAGATTTGTGCACGGGGGAAATTCACTGTGCTCTGTTTCTTTCCTTTTTGTTTTTTCTTATTTGTATAATGTATTCCAAGTTCTCTTCCCTCATCTCCACCAGAATCCAGTCCTTGTTCTGGTGAGGTAATTTGTAAGTTTACTTTGTCTTTTTGGATTTTGTGTGTGAGCACTGTTTTGAACTTTGTGTTTTGTTTTCTTTAATAAATTTCACTAACTGCAGTCTGTGCGTGGGTCTCACCTCTCTGCCCTGTGGGGCAATTCATGACACCACCCATGTTTGAGACCAACTTTATTCACGATCATCTGTGTTGTCAAGATCACTTTACAGTATGTAATATTGACAAGAGCATTCAATATTCGGTTAACGATTTCTTGTGTGATGTCTGTGAATAAAGTAAAGGGTAAACGAGAAACCATATTGTATGGTAGCTCTGCCGTCATCACTGTGTGAATGTGTGTGTTAATGGGTGGATAGCAGGATCTGTAAAGTGCTTTGGTCATCCAGAGATGAGAAAAAGCGCTATATAAGTGAACGCCATTTACCATATTCTTTGGGCAAAAATCACTATTTTAAAATTTTAAGCTCTTCATTATTAGGTAAATGTTGCTACAGTTATTACAACTGATGCCCTCTGAATATCAAGTAGAGACAATTTTGCAAAATGCGACAGACAAAATTCAAATCAGGTCTTATTTTAAAAATTAGAAGAAAAGCTTTCTCAAATATATGACTTTGGTGTTTTTTTCTGATAGATAGGTAGTTTTTCAGACAATGCTCGCACCCCAAGTTGCTGGTGCATCTTTATTGTACCAAATAGCTTTGGTACTTCCAGCTCTGTTTTTGAATAGCCGTGTAATTGTACGTGGTGCTCAACTTCTCTTCCAATTCATGTGCAAAATGCATAAATACAATAACTATGCTGGAGGAAAGGAACACTGTAATCATGCAATAACATCTCCAACTGTACGTGTGATAGAATTCAAAATGATATTGGGATTATGGTTCTTAACCATTGGGAGGTAATGTGAACTGTTGGCAGAAATGACTTATTTCATTATGCTGTCCCAAATGTACAAAATACTTCAGTGAGCGGGCTGCTTCTTCTCTATCCGTGCCCAATTTTAACTGTTTTCCCCAGTTGTTGAAGGATAGGCCTGCAATTTTGCAAAATGACTATTATTTGCCTTTCTCAAGGAATCAACAACTTGAAAGTACAGTGCGATGGATTGTTGGGGTTCTGCAGCTGCATTCATTTACAATGTGAGAAACATCTCACAGAATTTAAAGCATAAAGCCTTTATTTAATTTTCTTTTGGACATGAACTGCAAGCCTCTTTGTAAGTGAAAAGCACTCATCGTCCTACTTAATATTTTGTTTACTGCAGGGCACTTATGTTGTTTTTCCTCAAACCATTAGGATATTTGTAAGCATATTTTTTAATTTTTTAAAAAACTGCATCTCGTTTCAACATTCTTCACACATTCTTGCCCTTGATCAACTGCAGAAGGCAGACAATAGAGCACATCATTTTCCCCAGCCAAGGAAACACAGCATGGATCAACTCAATAACCTGATATTCCCTGTCTTCTGAATGTGGCCAATTTAGCAGAAGGTCAGTACCTTTTTTTTTTTTTTTTTTAAACTCCAGAGACTATTTGGTGACCTCCCTCTGGAGCCCCAGCAGGACCAGAGGAGACAAACAGAATCACAAGCTACAAAGTGCTCCTGTTGACATTGCGTCTCAGGTCTGGACTTCTCAAGGTGAATAGATTCCTGGTGTGGGACAGCTGGAGCTAATATGATAAAACTGATGACGGAGATTGGCAGTCACATGGTTGTAGATTTTATTTTTCATGTATTTTTGTCCATTATGGATGTAAAGATGTAGAAACCTGTGTGTGTTCGTATGTGACTCTGTGTGTAAGATGTCTTCTATCATCCTGTATGCAGAGGTGCCCTTCACACCTTCAAATTTAACACGCTCGTCTCAGGGAAATTACAGTCTGGCTGCATTTCTTTTTTGAGATCAGCTCTAGCTTTATTGTGAAATTCTCCTCTCCCACTGTTTTGCATTTAGCGTATATATGTTTTGCCATGTCCACTTCCAACTGTGAAAATTGAATGTGCAACAATGAGACGCCACCATCAAAATTTCACACATTATGCCATCCTTTGTGTCCATACACAGTGTGCGTCTGTTTTTAGTGAGGAGACAATTGCATGCGGTGATGTTAGAGATCTATGAGAAGATTATGGGGGATAATTCTTTTAGCTATTCCTCACAGCAGTCGTAAGGTTTCCATGCTGTATAAAATAACTCTCTCTTTATTGTGCACCTCAAGGTCAAACAGCTTCAACTTTCCCTGGACTTGACTTGAAGAAAAACTGTGAGTGTGCACTCGGTATTTTCTTTTTGATGACAAGAACTGGCCTTCAGACCACTGAAAATGATTTCAGATATGAAAGGAGACATTTTATATCTGAAAATGTACATTAAATGGTGTCAACAACATCCCAGGGGTCAGCGTGGAGTCCCCATGGAGACTGAATCCGGCTGCTGCACTCGAAGCCCCAACACCCACCCACCCCCAAACCCCCCCAACCCCCCTGAGCGGCGGCTCTGTGATGGCTCTCAGTTTCTCTCGTCATGTCCCTGGCAGCTTTGACACAGGTAATATGCATGCAGGCTGACAGTGCCTGGGATGTGCGGCAGAGACAATGATGTACATATCATTTTCCTCGCTGACTGATTGAAGACTGTAATCTGTGCTGGACTAGCTCTCTGATTACACACGTCTCAGGGAGCAAAACAAGGACTCTGAGCTGCCACTGGGCACTAGGCTCATCCTGGGCTTTCAGCCTTCAAGAGGACTGAAGTCGGCCTTTAAGGTGAGCTCAATTTTCGTCCCATTTACACTATTGTTACAAGTGTCGGATAGAATGCATCTAGTAGATAGTGGTCAAACAGTGGCTGTCTGAAGATGACACGGGAACAGAGATGTAGCGCAGACCCAAGGTCATCCTATTCCCATCTCTGGCACAGTTGCAGATGTTTAGAGCTGCTGTAAAGGCACTCAGAGGGAAAGAAAGAAACAATATGAATTTTACATACAGTGGTATTGTGCTTACAATATGTAAAGTGTCTCCTACAACTCAGCAGGCCAATAGAGAATATGCTGCTGAGAGCTTTAAGTGCTCTATTGTTCTCTATTTAGAGAAAGTGTTCAGCTGGTTTAATGGTCAAGAAAACAGACACTTTAAGGGGCTTTCTTGCATGATACGAAATGTTTGAAAATGGCCCACTCACACACTTAATATATTCTTAAGCTGGCTGTATAACCTTGTGGGGTACACGCATGTCTTCATGTAAAACCTGAGAGATTTCTCTGTTGACAATAGGTCAATCCTTTACAGAAGGTACCTAGCACATTACAAGGTTGGTCTCCAGGGAGAAGTAATGGGTTCTGGGCAATTGACCAACCTGCCATGCTTTACTGCACCTGCACTGAGTTAGAGCTGTCATCATTACCACTTCCTCTAACGTTCCCCCACAGCAACCCAGACACTCCCACTTACAGCGATATTTCACTTTGGTGGAACATTTTCACTTTTTTTTCCCCTTTTTTTCCAAACATCTTTTCGTAGGCGAGTTGAGGGAGCCTGGCTTTGAGACTTGAAGCACCCAGGCAACCTCACATAGGAATTTTGGGTCCCCCATTTACCAGCTATGTTCTGACTTAAACTGTTCATATTAAAGAATCTTTCCAAACAGAGAAAATCTTTTGGATAAGAGGGTGCAAATGTCTAGATCTGTTTTCTGTCTCAATATATGAGGAACATGAGGTTATTCTTTTGAACATTAAGCTTCAGTTTTAGTTGCACTATTCAAAGTGATTGCAAGATACTGCACTCAGAACATAATCATTAGGCAGTTCTGTGAAAAAGCAGTTTCAATTGTTCATTAACGGGAATAAAAAACAAGAAAAAGCTCCTGCATTAGTTACTTAATCAAGACTCGCTGTTAGAAAGCACCTTTAACTTAATTTGTATTTTTCATTAGTACAGTCCTTTAGAAATTGTTCTACATTTAGATGAGCGCAGCTACACTACAGAGGAGGAATCAAAACTGTGGAGGTCACAGACATCATGCATATACAGCTTACTGATTACAGCACAATCTGAAATACGGACTAATCAACATTTACTGTGGACTTCTTTGTGCTTCAAAGTTGTTAACATTAAGACCAATATCGGCAACATTCAGCAGGTTGTTTTTTTTTTAATCCTGAGCAAACTTTGTTTTTGTTAAATATTTAAGGTCTACTTAGTGACTGCTATTTTACTTTTCATCACATGCCCTGATTTTCATTCAGAGAAAGTTTACAGAGGTAAAGTGGTATACTGTATTAATTTTTTTTATATCAGCCTATATAATAAAATATATTTGCCTCTTATTACATAAATGGAAGAGTCATTTAACAGTCAAATGTTGAAAGACATCTCTCACAATTCTTGCACTGTATTCACTTGACAGATTACAGTAAAGAACTGTCTTGTTTTCAGGCATCGGACTGTAATTTCAGTGTGCTTTATCTATTCTACAGTAGTTGCTTACATACATATAAATACATACACACATCACACGGGTAGATGGTGGCTCGTCAACCTGGGAAGGTAGCCCATCTAGGGAAAGGTAATCCCTGATTTCAAACCTCCGCTGCCTTGCGGCACACCCGGTCACGGGAAAGGCTTCGGGAGTCAACCCTGAGGAAAAATCCAGAGTTGGAGCCCCTAAGGCAGTTCTCTGTTGTGCTCAACATCGTTCTGGCAGCTCCTGCGACGGCGCTGGTGCCAAACTATAGCAGCTCTGCTGTTCCTTTGGATTCATCAGTGACGTGGAGAGGGGGGACATGCTGCATGGGTAACATCTTGTCCTCCATATCTTCCTGCCCAGGCTTGAATCCTACCAACGCCCAACGCTGGAAGGTAGAACACCGGTGCGCATCGGCCTGTTCAGCCACAGGCGGTGCTGTTCCAGCAGAGTAGACGTTTAGGATTCTCTTCCATGGTCATCATAGACCGACGGAGGCCGACGACGAGTCACTGTGCTGTTTGGTGACATGGTGTGTACCACACTAAACATGGACCAGAGGAAGCAAAGGAGAGAGTTGTCTCAGGAGATTAGAAAGAAAATTATAGACAAGCATGTTAAAGGTAAAGGCTATAAGACCATCTCCAAGCAGCTTGATGTTCCTGTGACTACAGTTGCACATATTATTCAGAAATTTAAGATCCACGGGACTGTAGCCAACCTCCCTGGACGTGGCCGCAGGAGGAGACGGATAATACGAATGGTAACAAAAGAGCCCACAACAACCTCTAAACACATTCATGGTGAACTCCAAGGTCAAGGTACATCAGTGTCAGATCGCACCATCCGTCATTGTTTGAGCCAAAGTGGACTTCATGGGAGACGACCAAGGAGGACACCACCGTTGAAAACAAATCATAAAAAAGCCAGACTGGAATTTGCCAAACCGCATGTTGACAAGCCACAAAGCTTCTGGGAGAATGTCCTATGGACAGACGAGACAAAACTGGAACTTTTTGGCAAGGCACATCAGCTCTATGTTCACAGACGCAAAAATGAAGCATACCAAGAAAAGAACACTGTCCCTACTGTGAAACATGGAGAAGGTTCTGTTATGTTCTGGGGCTGCTTTGCTGCATCTGGCACAGGGTGTCTTGAATCTGTGCAGGGTTAAATGAAATCTCGAGACTATCAAGGTATTCTAGAGAGAAATGTGCTGCCCAGTGTCAGACAGCTTGGTCTCAGTCACAGGTCATGGGTCTTGCAACAGGATAATGACCCAAAACACACAGCTAAAAACGCCCAAGAATGGCTAAGAGCGAAACATTGGACTATTCTAAAGTGGCCTTCTATGAGCCCTGATCTAAATCCTATTGAACATCTGTGGAAGGAGCTGAAACATGCCGTCTGGAGAAGGCACCCTTCAAACCTGAGACAACTGGAGTAGTTTGCTAATGAGGAGTGGGTCAAAATACCTGCTGAGAGGTGCAGAAGTCTCATTGACAGTTACAGAAATCATTTGATTGCAGTGATTGCCTCAAACGGCTGTGCAACAAAATATTAAGTTAAGGGTACCATCATTTTTGTCCAGGCCTGTTTCATGAGTTCGTTTTTGAAAATAATTCTGTTGAACCACAATTCAAAAGCACTGTCTGATTTTCATTGGTTAAGTTTCATAGAATTTTTATTTATTACCATTTTTGTCAGATTCAAGTTATTTCTGTGACCATTGTGGGTTTTTCTTTCATTAACAGAGGGGTACCAACAATTTTGTCCACATCTGTATATACAAACACATACACACACACACTACTCACAAAAAGTTTGGGATACGTGGAAACAATATCGGTAGTGGTCAGAGAGGCCATTGGCACGGATTGGCAGCCACATTTCCATCAGTCTGCCCCAGGGTAGCTGTGGCTACAGCAGTAGCTTACCACTATCAATGTCTGTCTGGAGTGAATGAATAATAGACTCATTGTAAGTGGTTTGAGATGTCACTTGACATGTAAAGCGCCATATAAATCCAATCCGTTATTATTACTATTTATTATTATTAATACATTGTTTCCTCATCTCAAACTATTTATTGAAACAAAAACCAACAACAGTGGTGGGTATACCACAACAAAAAATGTTAATGTCGCAACAACTTGTCATGTAAGGGGATAAGGAGAGGGCCTGCACTTATATAGTGCTTTTCTAGTCTCAAAGACCACTCAAAGCGCTTCACTAGTACTAACCCTCTATTCTAAGGGCCTATAAGAGACAGATATCTAGGGACAATTTAGAACAACCAATTAACCTAACATCATGTGCCCTTGAGCATCAATTACAGCTTGGCAACAATGTCTCATGCTGTTCACAAGTTGACTTATTGTCTGCTGAGGCATGGCATTCCACTCTTCTTGAAGGGTGGCCCTCAGGTCATTGAGGTTGTGAGGTGCAGGGCTACGAGCCTATACACCAGGGCTATTCAATTACAAAATCAGTTGGGCCACAATTTGAAATCAAGACATGTAACTGGGCCGCACATGTTCAGTGATCTGTTGAATGACAAATTTCAAACCAACACAGATCAATATGCTGAAAAATATGCACTTTTTATTCATTGTCTTGGTTTTAAATGTACGCTTGGCACATGACAAAGGCAAATCAAAAGTGCATAAAAACACAGTAACACTGCTGGGGTTGAGCAGAACTTGAAGTAATAAAAATACTTTTCTTCTTGAACAACAATTAAATAGAATGAAAAAAATTCTGTAAACAACTATTTTGGTCACATCTTACTCAGGCATACTGCATGTCAAAGTGCATAAAAGCTCAATGTGCACTGTTAGTAGCATTAACACTTGTTTCCCTTTTGAAATAAAATACATTACAACCTGGTCATAACTGACCTTGGCACATCACAAAGTGCATTTAGCTGAATAAAAAATGAACTATCAAACACTTCAGTGCACAAAACCCCCAAGAAAAGACTGATAACATTAACAAACACTGCACAGCTACCAGTGTGGTTTGTTTTGTTTTAAATCACGTATGAACAGGAATCTCTTTTTATAACTACACATTTCATTGCATACACATATCAGTTCACCAAAAATTTCTAGTAGAGTTAAGGATGCAAAAAGCTCCTACTTAAAAACTTGAGTAATGACTTCAGTCTTGAAGGTTTGAGGTTTTTCTCCAAAATTTATAACAATTTTCTTATAATTTTCTACTTTTCTCTGTAAATTTACCTAAAATTGAAACCATTTTCCTCAAATTTGTAATTTCCTTTTGTAAAACTGACTTTTCTTGTACATTTGAGACTTTATTATACATTTGTGGATTTTTTATGGCTAATCTTTGTTTATTTTTTAAATAAAACTACTGTTTTTTTAATAAATTTGAAACAGATTGCGGTAAAATTTTGACTTTTTTCCTTATACAACTTACACCTTTGACCATAATTTTGCAGAGCCAGAACAGAACAATAATTTAACTCTGATTTCAAAGAAAAAATATTAATAAAATTAGATTTAGTGAAAAAAAATTAACTTAAATGACCAAAGATGCAGTTATTTCTGTTAAAATATTTCGATACAGTGGTGTGAAAAAGTGTTTGCCCCTTCCTGATTTCTCTTTTTTTTTGTATGTTTGTCACACTTAAATGTTTCAGATCATCAAACAAATTTAAATATTAGACAAAGATAACACAAGCAAACACAAAATGCAGTTTTTAATTGAAGGTGTTTATTATTAAGGGTAAAAAAAAAATCCAAACCAACATGGCCCTATGTGAAAAAGTGATTGCCCCCCTGTTAAAACATAAATTAACTCTGGTTTATCACATCTTTGGAAGGCTGAGTTCAATTTTCTAGCCATTTCTAAAGCTTTGGGACTCCAGTGAACCACAGTGAGAGCCATTATCCACAAATGGCAAAAACATGGAACAGTGGTGAACCTTTCCAGGAGTGACCAGCTGACCAAAATTACCCCAAGAGTGCAGCGACATTTCATCCAAGAGATCACAAAAGACCCCACAACAACATCCAAAGAACTGCTGGCCTCACTTGCCAGTTCCAAGACGAAAACCACTGCTGACCAAAAAGAACATAAAGGCTCATCTCAGTTTTGCCAGAAAACATCTTGATGAGCCCAAGACTTAAATACTCTGTGGACTGACGAGACAAAAGTTGAACTTTTTGGAAGGTGTGTCCCATTACATCCGGCGTAAAAGTAACACAGCATTTCAGAAAAGGAACATCATACCAAGAGTAAAATATGGTGGTGGTAGTGTGATGGTCTGGGGCTGTTTTGCTGCTTCAGGATCTGGAAGACTTGCTGTGGTAAATGGAACCATGAATTCTGTTGTCTTCCAAAAATTCCTCAAGGAGAATGTCTGGCCATCTGTTTGTGACCTCAAGTTGAAGCACACTTGGGTTCTGCAGCAGGACAATGATCCAAAACACACCAGCAAGTCCACCTCTGAATGGCTTAAGAAAAACAAAAGGCAAACTTTGAAGTGGCCTAATCAATGTTCTGACCTGAATCTGATTGAAGTGCTGTGGCATGACCTTAAAAAGGCGGTTCATGCTCGAAAACCCTCCAATGTGGCTGAATTACAACAATTCTGCAAAGATGAGTGGGCCCAAAATTCCTCCACAGCGCTGTAAAAGACTCACTGCCAGTTATCGCAAATGCTTGATTGCAGTTGTTGCTGCTAAGGGTTGCCCAACCAGTTATTAGGTTGATGGGGCAATCACTTTTTCACACAGGGCCATGCAGGTTTGGATATTTTTTTCCCCTTAATAATAAACACCTTCATTTAAAAACTGCATTTTGTCTTTACTTGTGTTATCTTTGTCTAATATTTAAATTTGTTTAATGATCTGAAACATTTACGTAAGTGTGACAAACACAAAAAAAGAGAAATCAGTAAGGGGGCAAACACTTTTTCACACCACTGTGTGTGTGTGTGTGTGTGTGTGTGTGTGTGTGTGTGTGTGTGTGTGTGTGTGTGTGTGTGTGTGTGTGTGCGTGCGTGCGTGTGTGCATGCGTGTAGAGAGACAGAGGTGTGTGAGATCCTAACTGACCTAAAAAAGGAAAAGTTTAGTCTGATTTAATGTCAGACAGTGAGAAAAAAGGTGATAACCCTGCAGAAGTGTTTTAAGTATATTAAGCCTGAAGATGTCACAACCTGTAACTGCAAAAGAAATCTGATTTTGTATACTGTAAGTAGATGACAGCACCTCAGCTTTCATGCACCATGATACTTTCTTCTTGACGTACCATCAGTCACTAGTTTTACTTTTTAATGAATTGTTAGATATAGAACCCAGCAAGACGATAACAAAGGATCTTTCTGATGACTGCCTTTCTCGTCCTTCATGTCCGATAAGAGGCTAATCTTGATGCAAGCAGTTTCTCTCCACCAAGATCATGGACTTCCATATGAATGACATCCATTTTTGAGTTTTTCTGGACTGTTCAACAAGACTGTTTTACCCACAGGAATGAGGAACTACAGCTACGTTTGTAAAAAAAAGCACCATCTATTGGTTGTAAAAAAATCTACATGGAGTGAGTTGGTGCATGGTTACATCTGTAATGCATGATGCTTAAAGAATAGTTTCCCCCAACCCTAACATTAACATTTACCAAATATTTTAGCACCTACCTGTTATGTCCCTCACGGATCGTCACCTTATCGTGGTGGGGGGTTTGTGTGTCCCAGTGATCCCAGGAGCTATGTTGTCCGAGGCAATTTGCCTCTGACAGGGTCACCTAAGACAAATTGGTCCTGGGTGAAGGGCCAGACTAAGAATGATCCAACAGACTCTCATGATAAATACTAGAACAAGGATTCAGTGTACCCCGCCCGGTATGGGGTTACCGGGGCCCCACCCTGGAGCCAGGCCTGGGGGAGGGGCTCGATGGCTAGCGTCTGGTGGCCGGGTTTCTGCCCATGGGACCCGGCTGGGCTCAGCCCAAAGGAGTTACATGGGTCCACCCTCCAGTGGGCTCACCACCTGCAGGAGGGATCATGGGGGTCCAGTGCTATATGGATCAGGTGGCGGTCAAAGGCGACCTTGGCAGACTGATCCCAAGCTTTCTAAACTGGCTTTTGGTACATGGAATGTCACCTCTCTGGTGGGGAAGGAGCCTGAGCTGGTGCATGAGGTTGAGAGGGGGGCTGGAGCTTGGCCTTCTCTGGAGTTGCCCTGGGTGAGAGGCGACGAGCAGGGGTGGGTATTCTTGTATCCCCCTACCTTGCTGCCTCTATATTGGAGTTTTCCCTAGTGGATGAAAGGGTTGCTTCCCTGCGCCTTCAGGTTGGGAAATGGGTCCTGACCATCATTTGTGCCTATGCACCAAATGATGTTTCAGAATACCCACCCTTTTTGGAGTCTCTGACTGGGGTGCTGGAGGGTGCTCCTCTTTCAGACTCCATTGTCCTACTGGGGGACTTCAATACGCACATGGGCAACAACAGTGAAACCTGGAAGGGGGTGATTGGGAGGAACGACCTGCCCGATCTGAACCTGAGTGGTGTTCAGTTATTGGACTCCTGTGCTAACCACAGTTTGTCCATAACGAACACCATGTTCAAGCATAAGGGTGCCCATATGTGCACCTGGCACCAGGACACCCAAGGTCACAGGTCAATGATCGATTTTGTTATCATGTCATCAGAACTCGGGTAAAGAGAGGTACACAGCTGTCAACTGATCACCACCTGGTGGTGAGTTGGATCCGATGGCAGGGGAGGATGCCATTCAGACCTGGTAGACCCAAACGTATAGTGAGGGTGTGCTGGGAACGTCTGGCTGAGGCCCCTGTCCGGGAGGTCTTCAACTCCCACCTCCGGAAGAACTTCAACCACATTCCGAGGGAGTCTGCAGACATGGAGTCTGAATGGGCCATGTTATCCACCTTTATTGTTGAAGCGGCGGCCCAGAGCTGCGGCTGCAAGGTCGTTGGGGCATCTTGTGGTGGCAACCCCCGAACCAAGTGGTGGACACCAGTGGTGAGGGGGGCCATTAAGCTGAAGAAGGAGTCCTATCAGGCTTGGTTGGCTTGTGGGACTCCCGAAGCAGCTGAGGTGTACCGGCAGGCCAAGCGGAGTCCGGCTCGGGTGGTTGCTGAAGCAAAAACTCGGGTATGGGGGGAGTTCGGTTAGGCCATGGAACAAGACTTTCGGTTGGCCTCGAAGAGATTCTGACAAACTGTCCAGCGGCTCAGGAGGGGGAAGCAGCTTCCTGTCCACACTGTGTATGGTGCAGATAGGGCGCTGTTGACTTCGACTGGGGATATCGTTGGGCGGCGGAAGGAATACTTTGAGGATTTCCTCAATCCCACTGATACGCCTTCCACAGAGGAAGCAGGGCTTGTGGACAAGGGGGACGACTTGCCTATCGCAGGGGCTGAGTTCGCCAAGGTGGTTAAAAATCTCTTTGGTGGCCGGGCCCCAGGGGTGGACGAGATTCGCCCTGAGTACCTCAAGGCCCTGGATGTTGTAGGGCAGTCATGGTTGACACACCTCTGCAGCAATCCGTGGAGGTCGGGGCCAGTGCCTTTGGCATGGCAAACCGGGGTGGTGGTTCCTCTCTTTAAAAAAGGGGACCAGAGGGTGTGCTCAAACTTTAGAGAGATCACACTCCTCAGTCTCCCTGGGAAGGTCTATGCCAAGGTACTGGAGAGGAGAGTCTGGCTGTTGGTCGAACCTCGGATTCAGGAGGAGCAATGTGGTTTTTGTCCTGGCCATGGCACATTGGACCAGCTCTTTACCCTCTCGAGAATTCTCGAAGGTTCGTGGGAGTTTGCCCAACCAGTTTACATGTGTTTTGTGGATTTGGAGAAGGCATTCGACTACGTCCCTCGTGGTTTTTTGTGGGGGGTGCTTCGGGAGTATGGGGTATCGGGCTTGTTGTTATGAGCTATTTGGTCTCTGTACGACCGTTGTGAGAGTTTGGTTCGTATTGCCAACACTCAATCGGACTCATTCCCAGTGAGAGTTGGACTTCGCCAGGGCTCCCCTTTGTCACCGATCCTGTTCGGTGACAAAGGGGAACAGAGGGTGCCATGCTTGGTGACCACAGCATCTCATCTCTGTTGTTTGCAGATGATGTTGTCCTGTTGGCTTCATCCAGCAATGACCTACAGTTCTTGCTGGGATGGTTTGCCACTGAGTGTGAAACGGCTGGGATGAGAATCAGCACCTCCAAGTCCGAGTCCATGGTCCTCAGCCGGAAAAAGGTGGATTGTTCCTCTGGGTTGGGGACAAGCTCCTGCCCCAAGTGGAGGAGTTTAAGTATCTTGGGGTCTTATTCACAAGTGAGGGGAGAATGGAGCAAGAGATTGACAGATGGATCAGAGCAGCATCTGCAGTGATGCAGACGTTGTACCGGTCTGTTGTGGTGAAGAGGGAGCTTAGTTCTAAGGCAAAGCTGTCGATTTACCAGTCAATCAAAGTTCCTATTCTCACCTATGGTCACGAGCTTTGGGTAATGACCGAAAGAATGAGGTTGCAGATACAAGCGGCTGAAATGTGCTTTCTTCGTAGGATTGCTGGACTCACCCTCAGAGACAGGGTGAGGAGCTCAGTCATCCAGGAGAGGCTCAGAGTAGAACCACTGCTCCTCCACATTGAAAGGAGCCAGTTGAGGTGGTATGGGCATCTGATCAGGATGCCTCCTGGACGCCTCCCACTTGAGGTGTTTTGGGCACATTCCACTGGGAGGAGACCCCGGGGCAGACCTAGGACTCGCTGGAGAGACTATGTCTCCCAGTTGGTCTGGGAACGCCTTGGTATCCTCTCTGAAGAGCTGGAGCAGGTGGCTGAGGAGAGGGAAGTCTGGGCTTCTCTGCTTGAACTCCTGCCTCCGCGACCTGGACCTCCGGAAAAGTGGTAGAAGATGGACGGATGGATGGACCTGATATGTCTGAGAATGAGGTGCGGACAGTGGATTTGAACTGCACTCTCCTTTATTACATACTATTACACCCTTTATTATTTATTACACACAACTGAACTATATATAGAAGGGTGGTGCTATACGGTTTGCCAAATGATGACACCACCTACGGCGAGCCACCACGTCCAAACACCACATTTACTCCCCCCCCCCATGAAAAACCCCAAAGAATTATGTACAACTACCTGGGCACCCGGGTAGACTACTGGTATCCCCAAGTGACTGAGTGGATTATTCTGCTACTGATGTTGGTCACGTCACTTAACGAGTCCACTTACACTTAAAGAGTCCACTTTTCAAAATTTAATTACAAAGTCCCTAAGGTAGTGGGGTCTCTGCCGAACCCGGGCCGAGTAGCGCTCGGGCTGTGTCACTGCTGGTGGCTCTGGCAGACGTTCGTCAGGGGTTGTGGGTCTTGTGTCACCCAAGTCCCAGCCTGACCTGGCTGTGTCAGTCGCTGTCTCCTAATCCAGAACCGAAGTCGATGTCACTTTTCTGAGGTGGCTGGCATGCCACCGTAACCCATTAGCGAGAGGAAAGGTGGCTGGGTCCAACTGTGCTGTGATCTGTATCGGCGTTGTCCAAAATGACTGCAACTTGTGGGCGCAGTCGAGACGACGGATCCGAACCCAGTCCAGCACTGTCAGTCCAGGTCTCCTCGCCCTGTGCTTCTTGTCAAACCTTTGCTTCATCCATTGTTGTTGTTCTACCACCCTCCCTCTAGGTGAGTCGGTCCAGGGGAAGGCTCATCTCGCGTCCCAGCATCAGTAATACCGGAGAGCTGCCCATCATGGTGTGAGGTGTTGCTCTATAATGTAGCAGGGTGCTCTGTAGTCTGGTTGAAAACGGGAGCCCATCTGCTAGGTGTGCCCTGAGACTGTTCTTGAGGGTCTGGTTGAATTCCCCACCCACCCACCCCCGTTCATCTGAGGGTGGTGGAAGGCAGTTCTTATGTGTTTGATGCCCCTTTCTTTCACAAAGGCCTCGAAATCTGCTGAGGTGAATTGCTGTTTGTTGTCCGTTGTGACTGTGTCTGGCACACCCCAGCGGGTGAAAAGGGAGGTGAGGAAATCGTTGACTACATCGGTGGTGACTGAGCCGGTGGGCCACACTTCGGGCCATTTTGAGTGGAGGTTGTAGGCCACTAATAGAAAGCGTTGGTGCTGTGGGGCGCTGTGCAGTTTGCCGCATATGTCCAATTGGACATGTTTCCATGGGGCTGATGGCCATGGCAGTGGCTGCAGGAGTAGGGGTGGTGGCATGCCAGTTTTCCCGCTGGCCAGGCAGGGTGCACAGTCTTTCACCATGATCTTCACATCCTTGTCGATTCCTGGCCACCATACTGAGCCTCTACACCATTGTTTAACCCTGACAATGCCCAAGTGGCCCTCATGTAACATGGTCAGGATGTGGCCTTTAAGCACCTCTAGAATTAACATGCAGTGCCCCCTTGCCACGCAGATGTCCTTCCAGCATGATAAATCATCCTTGACTCTGTGGAAAGGTGCCAATTCCCTCGGCACCATGGCGGCCGGCCCTCGCAAATGAAGGCGTGCAGCTGGTTCAGTGTCGGGTCCTGTTCAGGCACCTCCTAGAGCTCTTGTAAGGAGACAGCATTTTGAAGTGGCCCATGCAGCATTTGAATCAGTTCCGGCTCCAGTGGGTCTCAGTCCTTGTTCGGAGTGGGGTTTAACTCACTGACAGCAGCGGAGAACACAGGGTCCATACCCAAGTTGCATCCTGCTTCAGGAGGGTACGTAGTGGGTCTATCATCTCTGAGTACCGAGGAATAAAACGCCCATAAAAATTCATCATGCCCAAGAAGGACGAGAGCTACCCAGGGCATGACGGTTCAGGCAGCTGTGGTATCGCCTCGACGTTCGAGTGCAAGGGACTCAGACCTTCAGCAGACAGGCAGAAACCCACGAACTCAACAGTCATTGCTCCAAAGATGCACTTCTCCTTGTTGAGTGTGAGACTGTGTTTTGGTAGTACCTCCATAACTTTAAGGCAGGTGTCATGGGAGGCCGCTGTTGCGCCATGCACCACAATGTCATCCAAGTACACCACCACCCCTGGGAGACCGGCGAAGATGGTGGCCATGATCTTTTGAAAGCAGCTCGGAGTGGAACTAAGGCCGAAGGGCATGTGGGTGCACCTGAATATTCCCATGTGGGTGATGAAGGCTGTCAGGTTGCGGCTGTCCGGGTGAAGGGGAACCTGTAGGTAGCCTTGGTGGAGATCTAGTTTGGAAAAACCTTCGAACCATGGAACGCTGCCATGAGCTCCTCTGTTGTAGGCAGGGGATACTGTATATGTCGGGGATCACCGCTTTGTTTACCATTCTGAGGTCAATACACGGACACAAGCCACCCATCTTCTTCTTTGCTACAACCAAGTTTGAGATCCAGGGGGATGCACTGATCTGCTGCTGGCATCCAACAGCTTCTGCAGCTCTGTCATGATGTCGTCCTATAGTGCAAGGGGTAGCCGGAGGCTGAACTTTTGGGGGCACTGTTGTGTCAATGAGCAGTTGGTGGTAGAAAGAGGTGAGGCAGCCCAGCCCCGTGAAAAGCGTTGGCCAGCGGTGTTGCCAGGATGAGGTGACCGCCAGAGCGGTGGTGCACATTGGGTCGGTGATGGAGAAATCCAACTCGCTGATCAGGTCAATGCTCATCAGATCGGCCCCCTGGCGCATCACTTGGAAGGTGAACGATGGAATGGCTTGGAGCCATACTACACAGAAAAACTAACCGTCTCTACCATACCAATTCTGGTGTGACCATAACCAAATAAGTCCTCTGCATCAGCTGCAATGGTTTTCTGAGGAAACAGATTCCTGACCGTAGACACGCTCAGAAGGGACGTCAAGGCCCTCATGTCTAGCAGCAGCGGCACGTCAACACCGTCCAGTTCCACCATGAACCGCCTGAACGGTGAGTATTTAGCACCAATTGAGTGAACGGTGGCTGAGCCTGGCGAGCGGGCCGTTGAGTCTGTGCAGGTTGAACGACAGACCCCGGCAAAATGGTTTAGCTTCCTGCAGCAGTAGCATTTCACCTCTCTGGCTTGGCAGGTGGGTGATTGGGTCTGATGTCTAGATGAACCACAGCCACTGCAGTGCGGGCGCTCACTTGTGTTGTCCCATTTCCTACCCTTCTTCTTTCGGTTGCAGTGGGGAGGTGTGGGGCCGGAGTGCTGGGTGGTGACAGTGGCAACCTGTGTTCGTGGGGTCGGACAAGGTGCTTGTTTGCTAAGCGGTGTTAGCTGTGATAATAGCGTGTCCTCTGCCTCCATCTGGAATGCCAATTTCACAGTCTCGTCCAGTGTTAGTTTCTCTGCTGTTGAAAACAGCCTACACCACACCATCCTGTTGTTAGTACTCTCCACTAGCTTATCACATACTATCTCTTCCATCAACCCTCCAAAATCACAGGTGCTTGCTAGGTCTCGGAGGTTTGCTAATAATAATACCAGACCGACTCACCCTCACTCTGGTGGCGCTGGAAGAAAATCATTCTCCGTGTGGTTACATTGTTATAGTCAGCATAAAGCGTGTTCATCACGGTCACACAGTCTTTGTATGTGTCCCTAGGGCCCAGAGAGTCAAGCATACACTGTCCTTTGGTGCAGAGATAGCAGGTTAGCATCCCCCTTAGCTTCTCATTGTTAGCATCGTTCAAGCTGGTAGCGGCGATATAATTCTGAAATATCTTATGCCATTGGGGCCAGGGCATCGGCGGCTCACCTGGTAGAGTGAGAAATGGCTGCGGGGGATTCAAGCACGCTTTCATGTTGGAGTTATTAGGGTTTATCCTTGTTGCCATTTGTTATGTCTGGAAATGAGGTGCGGACAGTGGATTTGAACTGCACTCTCCTTTATTCAATACATAACTGAACTACATACAGAAGGGTTGCATCGTATGGCACCACGACCAGTTTGCAATGTGATGATGTCACCTACAGCGAGCCACCACGTCCAAACACCACACTACCCTTATCCATTGCCCTGAACTCAATCACCGAAAAAAAGTATCTTTTTAATACGAAAAATAAATGTATCAGGAACCCTGAAGTGAAGCATGAAGGTAAAAAATGACAGGTGTAAGCAAAATGGCACCAACTGGAATCAGAGGTTGTAATCCTTTCCACCATCATCCATCCTTCTCTGTACAAAATTTTGATTACTTTTGAGATGGTGAAATACTTTTCACTTTGAAACTGCACACCAAAAATTTGTTTACATGACATGCAGAATCACATTAACAGTTGGGTGGTATTTATACACATTTCCATGATATCACATTGTTTCATTCCTTTCCAAGTCCTTAGACATCATATCCTGTTTCAAAGCAGCAGGATGGTGGGAGTTTTTTGCTATTACAGTGGTTGAAAAAACAGATTTTGCTCTGACAAAAGCGCAAAAATGCTATTCTGACTGTCCTAATTATCCAGAGGTGTGTTTTGGGCATAATATGCAATAAACCAATCAGAATGGCTCGTAAACTCACCTTTCAAAGGCAGGTTTGCATGATTTATTGCTAATATAATGGCATGTTTACCTGGTGGGCAGATTGGCTTTCCACTAAAGAACCTGATGTCCTTTTGCACGAAATGAACATGCACAAGAACATCATTTACGGGAGTGCACCTGTTCCCCCAAACCTTTCCAGGAGGAGCAGGCATGAGATAAAGTAGCAGCAAGTATGTCTTCATGTGTCCCTGTATCTAAAATGAATGATGTGCAGCCATATGTTTTAAAAATGCACCCCTTATATAGTGACTGATAATGCGCCACTGACTTTAGATATGGTTTTTATTGGTCAAAAGTGCATTGTCATTAGGTGTGGGTTCAAAAGATCGGTCCAATGATTTGAATCGATCCACGTTTGACTGAGCCGACATCAATCCACAAAATCTGCAGCTCAATCTTTGAATATAATGCCTTTACAGTTTGTGAAACACAAAACGCAAGCAGCCGGCTGAAGTCTTGCGTGATGAACAATCGCGCAAGAGTTCTCTTCATTACTTCTGTGTTTACATGGCAGCCACAGAGCAGAGTTGCCAACGCTAATTTATCAACAAAAGTCACGGCTAAAGACTGTGCTCAACAGTTCCAAACATTTTTCATAAAGCGGGGATAAACGGTTTTGTACTACATGCAGCATCGTGTTGGAACATAAAAATCAACAATTGATAAACAATTTTCAAATGGAAAATACATGGACAGCGACAACAGACCAGAGGAAGACTGTTGCAGCTGCTGGGAGTCAGTAAAATATTGTGGGTTTTTTTGTCATAAATTAATCGTTCATCCAGCATGATGGTGTTTTCTATTACAAACTATGGATACAGTAGTTACCTACTATACAGCAGCTGCACTTCCTCTGTGTCCTGAGGAAGAACAACCTGGACCAAAAGCTGCTGCTGAGCTTCTACTGCTGCTCAGTGGAGAGCGTGCTCACCTACTGTCTGAGTGTGGTACGCCGGCTCCACGGCCAAGAACAGGAAGGCTGTGGAGACGGTCGTCAACACCGCCCAAAAAAATTATCGGCACCCCTCTGCCCTCCATTGGAAGACATCTCCAGAGCTTTCTGTCTCAGAAGGATCAAGGCCATCACAGGAGACTCCTCACATCCCGCCCACCACCTGTTTGACCTGCTTCCCTCTGGATGACGGTTCAGATCGATCAGGTCCCACACCTCCAGACTGACAAACAGTTTCTTCCCCTGGGCCATCCGAACTGCAAATGGTCAGAGGTCCCACCCCCCTCCCTCTGAACGCTCACATGCACAGAACTGAGGACCTTTTAATTATCACTATAACTCACCTGTCGTTGCACTCCTCACTTTCATGTATATTGATCCATTTGTGAAATCACTACTGTACATATTTTCCATAATCCTTGGGCCATTTTACTCTATATGTGTTCTGCACTCTGCGCGCCTATGTACATAGTTCCACCCGCAAAGCCACTACCGTACCTGTGTATATACCAATTGGCTACTTGTTATTTTTACTTTTACCTTTACCTCAGTCATATGGCAAATGATGTGTTCTGTAACTGTTTTATTTCAAATACTTCTCACTTACTTTATTGCACAGTAGTGGGGCACCCACAATTTCGCTGTGCTGTACAACTGTACAATTACAATAAAGCCTATTCTATTCTATTCTATTCTACCTGTTGGTTAAGCATTGTCAATAAATGCAGAATAAAGGTATATTTTTAGTCAGGACTTCATGATGGAGGCAGCTGCCTTCATGAATCGTTTCTATTGAATGACACATTTAATTTCGGACTTCTAGCACTTAAGTGAGAGATTTGAAAATAATGATAATAGTAATTACATTAAAATGAAAATGGCAGAATTAATAAAAGCAGTACAACAAGCCATTTTCACTCAACTGAACTGAAATGGCCAAATCTTCCAGGAAATTAAGTGAAACCCTTTTCAAAAA
Source organism: Pholidichthys leucotaenia (assembly GCA_020510985.1). Lineage (NCBI taxonomy): Eukaryota > Metazoa > Chordata > Actinopteri > Cichliformes > Pholidichthyidae > Pholidichthys > Pholidichthys leucotaenia. The sequence continues at coordinate 54,806,469 of CM035843.1, read as the reverse complement.
TTGAAAGTTAATTTGTATTTAAAATATAAACAAAAAATAAAAAACTAAATTAGTAAACCCTACTGTGGCGTGGGGATTTAGAAATATGAACATTAATTTTACTTTGAAATATGTATATTCTCCTTTTCATATCCCCTTCAGATCTGTGAAGACTGGGTTTCCACTCCGAGGTCCACCCTGCACTGAGACCTTCTGAAGGGAAGAGGTTGTCAGTGGAGGAGCCGTCCCTGCTTTGTTGTGGATTTCAGCACAGAAGACCTCAAATTTTTCAGGGTCTTAGTTTTCAAATTCAAGATTCAAGAAGGTGCTGCTATAATTTTCTCTATATTCTAACATGCATTAAAATGCAGTTTTATTTAATTAGCTGTAATGGCAAATTCTTTTATTTATCGTTTTTATTTACGCTCTCATCAAGAATACAGTGTTGGTCATTTTTTGACAATTTTCCTGAGCATTTAATTCTAAATAAATCACTATTTAACAGGAAATTTTCGGCAATCCTGTGCTTTTCTTGTGGTGTTACAAAGAACAGCATCACTGAGTGTAAACTATGGAAAAAGCAGCTACTTTAAAATGTGTATTTCCTCATACAACTTTCAGTGCAAAAAACCTCTAAAAATGTTGCAACTTCTTGGAAAAGCTCCTACAAATTCAGGCTTTTTGGGCGCAACAATCCCAAAAACAGCCTGGAGAACTCATGGAGGGACTGAAATACAGTAAGATTATGTATATATGCTTCATGCATTGAATTTGTTTACTTACTCTGGGTTGCTAATTTGACACTACACACCCTTTGCATTAAAGAAAACACTTGTTTATGTATTAAAGTTAAAGTATTCCTGACACAATTTGCAGCATTGGGTCTAAGATTTTTTTTTCCTTGCAAGTAAAATAGCTATTAAAATGATAATTTCCCTGATTAAATCAGGATCAGATCGAATCAAAATTGAATCGATTCAGAACCTCAAGAATCAGAATCAAATCAATTCTGGAAATTAGAGATAATTCCCAGCCCCAATTGTCACTGTGCTGTTGTAAACTAGAAACATGTAGTGAATCTGGGTGAGCCTGACACCATCTTGCTCTCTGTTCTTCTTCTTCTTTTAGATTTCAGAATCAGAATCAGAATCAGATTTATTGCCATTGTTCATGTAGTACACAAACTAGGAATTTGTCTCGGTGCAATGCTGCAACATTAAACATGATAAAATAAAAGAAATAAACTATACATGCAATAAAGTGTAGAATAAGAGTGAGTGATACTGGTCAGCAGTTAAAATATATTAGCGAGCAGCAGATGCTGTGGAGAACCATATAGTGCAGTCGGTAATGCAGGAAGAAAACAGTGATGATTGACATGAGACTGGTTGAGCTGCTGTACATAGTGCACGAGAGTCAATAAGTCACTTAGTGTTCAGCAGTCTGATGGCAGAGGGCCTGACACCATCTTGCTCTCTGTTCTTCTTCTTCTTTTAGATTTGACTGGCGGTTGGCAACCAGCTTACAGGTGCATTACCACCACTGACTTGATTATCATCAATCTATATCTTTGTATAAGGAGTTCTTATAGCTCCTGCCTTGTACAACCTCTCTCATCAGGAGCCAGGAGGAAGACTGGCTGCAGCCGGCTGATTATCCACACTTGCAGGTAACCACTGGTCTCTGGCTTTATTAGCTCCAGTCTAGGAGCTGCTTGCCACGGGATTGTCATGTGGAAAACCCTGTCTGTCTGCCAGCCTGCTGACCAGCAACCAACCTCTCTCCTCCTTGCTCTGGAACCTGAGCTCAATCTTTCCACTGGAAAGGGAAAGGACTGGTGTAAGAACTTAGCTATCTTTGCATGTTCCCCGACCACCTCCTTACCACTCTGTGCTCCACCCTTGGAAGACCCCTGTCTGGATTTGAACTCCCAATCCATGTCAACGGCCTCTCTGACCACTGCCAAACATTAATTCACGTTCATACACCAGTGTCATGAACCACTAACACACTGGAGGCAAGATGGTTAAAGTGTCTTGCTCAAGGACACAACAGCAAGGTGGGGGGAGTGGGATTCGAACCACCAACCCTCTGGTTATTGGGGAACTTGCTCTACCTCCTGAACCACTATGGCCTCATTTTTGTTTCTCTTGGAGAGATAATGCAACTGTGAGCTAGAAAGCACAACTACACTGCAAGAAGTCAAATATAAGTAAAATGAAGTAAATTAAGGCTGTTTATACTTGTTTTTCTCTAACACGATATTTATTCTTGTTGCACAGTTTATGTGTAAGAAAATTTTTACATGCTTTCAGATTGATAAGTTAAATTTTCTTGCTCTGTTGGTAGATAATTTTACTTAAAATAAGCAAAAAAAATTCTGGCAATAGATAATTCTAGTTAAAATTAGAGAAAATATCAGCCAACAAAGTAAGATTAAATTGCTTAAAACAAGTAAAAACTTTCGTAAAGCAAGTAAAATCTTACAGAAAACTGCACAACAAAAAGAAATTCCTGTCTTGTCAAAATTATCTTGTGAGAGAAAAACAAACAAAGCCTTGATTTAAGATATTTTATCTTACTAAGATTTCCATTTTTACAGTTTTGACAGATACTAGTGCCTTCAGCATAAAGTTACATCAGTGAAGCAGTGATGTAAGGTCAGGGGAGACAGATGAGATTATCATGGAAAAAATAAAAAAATAAAGAATTATAAACATATTATTATTTGTCCAGTAATTTGTCTTGTAGGTCTAAATGTAATTTCTGAATGATTCCAACTTTAGTTAAAAATCATGGTCAGAGGCTGTGCAGGACTGTTGCTCCAACGGGGGGGGGGGGGGGTGCTTGAGCACCATAGGCACAGGAATTTACTTCTTGTTCTTTTTCTATGCCAAGACTAACTGCCAAATTAGCTAAAGATATCAGAAAGTCAAGTGTACTGAGGACTCCGTTTGTGCTTTTATTTTATACAGACTGAAAATGGAAGATTTATAGCTAAACTTAAAAAATTCTCAAAATTGGACTTACAATCAAAACTGGCAGTAATCTTGATTGAGACAGAGACTTTTAAAACTAAAAGAAGATGAGGACTTTTACAACAAAGTCATTGAGATTTTTGTCCAGACGGATAGGCAGATGGATTTCATCATCACTTCTTCAGGTAAGACCGTGCATGCTTGTTTTATATATTTGAATTTGTCTTGAATTGTGAAGCTACAGGGTGCACAGCAAATGCGCTCTCTGAACTGCTATAATTTTAGTTCTTCCTTGGCTTGAAACAAGTAGTCTATAATCAATTTTGGGCTCCCAAAATTTATCTCTAAAATAACTTACATTTTATTTGTGTAGCCAAGGGTCTTTGCACTTCAGGAAAGTTGAATATAATGAAAACATGGAGGCATGGAGTTAGTCAGCAGAACTTTAACTGCTTTTCTGCAAAACAAAAGCAACTGGAGTGTACTACTATTTCTGCTTCTTCCCTCCACAATAAAAGCTCTAGACATGCATTGCAGAACTGAACTTAAATTCACTGCACATTCTATCAAGAGACAATTCAGTAAAATGCCTTAGTTGTTTTGTTAATAAATTAATCATATCACTGGATTTTATAATGTACAATTAGCAGTCCATGAAGCGTAAACTTTCAGTTGAAATTAAATTCAAGCTTATGCTATTGTGTCCATATATTTGTAAATCTAACTTTGAAAGAGTCAGTGCCTCACTACCCATAAACCTCACCACACGTCACTGCAGTGAAGTATTCCTGATTCAAACAATGCACAGCTGCAGCAATCAAAAACCTGCATAGGTGGCTGGAAAGCAGTGCAAATAGCATGTCTTGTGGATGTGGAGGCGAGGCACAAGCGTAGGATGACACAGAATCTTTATTGACCCTCTAACATATATGTACAGCCTATGGCCCCCAGCATGGGCCGCTGGGGCCGATCCCTGTAGAAGCCTCCCCAGTTTCTCTGCGTTCTCTTTATATAGCTTTATTAACCTCGCATAGAAACTGGGGTTGGCACATTATGCATTGGGTATGAACAAAGGAAATGTGTGGCACGATTATCATAACACTTGTTACATTCATCACAATATATTCACCCCCCTACCCTTCATGCTGTAGCTTGGAGCAGCAGGGGGCGACGGTGCCTTGTTGTCTGGTCTAGTTACCCCCCCGGGGGGGGGGGGGGGCTTCCCCCTTCAGTCCATTATTCTGACCCTCTTCCTGCCTCGGGGTGTGACAGAATGTCCACATGCTGTGTCTAGTGTTCACCACAGTCTTACCTTTTTAGAAGTCTTTTCTTCTGGCCTTTAAATAAAAATCCTTCATTAAGTAAGTAAAATTTATTTATATAGCACTTCTCACAGAAAGAATCACAAAGTGCTTCACAATAAAATAAAACACACAATCACAAATACAACAATAAAGGCATTAAAAACAGGTATAAAGACATTAAAAACATAAAAACCATAATCCATAATCAAACTAAAAAGCCTGTTTAAACAGAAGTGTCGTCAGCTGCTTTTTAAAAGCGTCAACAGAGTCTACTGAGTGCAAAGACAATGGTAGAGCATTCCACAATTTTGGTGCCACTGCCTGAAAGGCTCTATCACCTTGAGTTTGAGTTTGGGTTCGAGGGACAGCCAGTAAAAGTTGATCCGAGGACCTCAAAGACCGTGAGGGGTTATACACTTTAAGCAGCTCAGTGATGTATTTAGGGACCTGGTCATGAATAGCTCTAAAAACAAGAACTAAAATTTTAAATTGTATCCTAAAACCAACCGGGAGCCAGTGAAGTGCTACTAAAACCAGTGCAATGTGAGCCCTTTTCTTAGTGTGAGTTATAAGTCTAGCAGCCGAATTCTGAACAACCTGGAGGCGTTGAAGAAGCTTTTGGCTCAGACTGTCATGGTCTGAGCACCGATCTCGTCTGCACTCGGGTCATGCAGTGTTTGCTCCCCATTCTTTAGTAATTCCTTGTGGGCTGTCTGAGCTCTTATTTTGACAGCGTCTCTGCGGGGCTTCTGGCTGTCAGAGCCGAGCTCAGCAGTGACAGCTGGCCTTGATCTGATTCAGCTGCTGACGCCTCATCAGCTGATTAATTATCTCGCCCTATTTTAGGGAGCAGCTCCTGTCTCTCAGGGCTGCGATCTCGTCAGACATTAATCAGACGTCGTCAGACGTTCACTCATTGAACATTCGTCTACTCTCTTTCATCACAGCAAGTGTTTTCCCTGGGACTCCGCATCCTGTGTCTAGTTACAACCTTAGTTGTTTTTGCCCCCCGTGGCTCATTATTTTGTCATCTGTCTTTCATTAATAAATTATGCAAACTCATCGGTGGCCTATAGTGTTTCATTTGCAGTCCGCGAGGACCGCACCATGACAGTAGATCGCAGCCAGAACGAGACGCCGGTCACCATGAGTTTGCTATTGGGCTCGTGTTTTTTCCCTTCTCTGGGTGCTTGTAATTCTCGGTAGCATGTCTGCTTTCGAGCGTGGGTATTGCCCCGAGTGGTTTGAGGAGATAGATGGCTACCTGGCAGAAGCCCGTCTCCTCATGCCCACCTATGCAGCATACGAGCCCCTAAGTCTCACTCAGAGGGCTTTGCTAAAATACCACCTCACCTCCTTTCCGGAGGGTAAGGAATGGGTGGCGTGGATTGTAATACAACGTGGACTGATAGAGAGAGCGCTCAAGAAGGCAGCCAAGGAACCCTCACCGCCTTCCCCGAGTACAGCGTTCCCGATGAGGGAGGAGGTCCAGGGACTGGGGGGAAACCCTGGCAGGAGGCCGACGGCGAGGCATCTCTGCTCCTCGCTTCGGGAGTCAGCTCTTGTCACCCGTCCAGTCCAGGTGCAGTGTTTCCCTGACTTCACCTCGCCCTCTGCCAGTCGACGTCATCACCAAGCCCACGGCAAGCCTCTGCGAGAACCCCGTCCGGATCCAGTTCCGTGTCGCCGTTGGAACTCTGCCTCCCAGCCAGCTGTTTCTCCTGCGTCACAACAGGAGGAAAACCCAGCAGCTTCCGCCTGCGGGTCATCTGTTTTTGCTGTCCCATCAGCTCCTCGTTTCTGGATCGCCTCGGCTGTCACTCCCTCCTCCTTGACGCTTTCCCCAGCTGCGGTAAGCTCCACGAGTCCTGTTTCGGCGAAGCCCGTCATCGATCCTGATCGAACGGCTCCTCCTCGTCTTCCCGGGGGACCCTCCATCACCATCCCACGGGGAAAGGGAAGAACCAAGCCCTCTGCAGCAGCCTCCATCGGTCCTCAGCAGAGCAGGCAAATGTGCTTTCATTCTTTTCCTTCACTGAGCGAATTGCCTTGTCTGACCGCTGGGGGTGGAGCTCGGGGCTCACAGTCCCCTGAGCTCTCTCCATCTGCTGCAGTGATTAATCATGAACCTGCTTCCTTTGTGTCCCCTTTCCCTGAGCGTTCTTCGGCGCCAGGTCTACGCCGTCGGACGAGGAAGGGGCCTGCGGCCCAGGAGTACCTGATTCTGGTCCCGCAGCCACGTCATGGGCAAAGGAGGAGGGCAGACTGTCATTTGGAGCCTGCGCTGACCAGTAAGCGTCCCCAGGACTCCATGGAGAGACAGTCCGACCCGGCAGGTCACGGATCCCCTGCCATCACGCCGTGTGGGCCCGCGGCGTGGACATCAATGTTGGGGGGTCCTCAGACTGTAAAAAACCATCATGCCGGTTGCGGAGGCCGCCGTAGCCGAGTGGGAGCCAGAGGATGTCCTTCTCCTTACTGAACCCGGATTGTCGAAGTCCTGGACGGCGACAGAACTCGTGATCAGGAAAGTGCTCTATTTTGCCTTTCTCTTATCAATTCTAGAGCACTTTTGCCTATCTCTTGAAGCAACGAGCCTGGTGCAGCCGTCCACTGCATCCAAGCTTGTCTCGCCGGGCTCTGTTGCTGCCGGTGACCCTGATCCCGGTTCTCTTTCTTCTCCCGAGCCTTCTTCCAGGGTCACCGGTGTGGAGTCGATTCCGGTTGCCATTCTGGAGGTTCTGGGTTCGGGTTGGGAGGTTGTCTCTGGTGCTGCCAAAGTCCAATCGGGGTCCATCATGGGTGCAACTGCGACCCAATCGGGGTCCATCGTGGGTGCAACTGCGACCCAGTCGGGGTCCGTCATGGGTGCAGCCGCGACCCAGTCGGGGTCCGTCGTGGATGCAGCCGCGACCCACTCGGGGTCCGTCGTGGGTGCAGCCGCGACCCACTCGGGGTCCGTCGTGGGTGCAGCCGCGACTCAATCTGGGTCCGTCGAGGGTGCAGCGCAGTCTCGTTTGGGATCCGACTGGAGGTCAGAGCCGGTTCTGGTGGAGTTCGGAGGTGGGGCTGCAGATCCTTTGCTGAGCGACACCGGACTGGTCCTTCATCCTTCCCCCGTTCTTTTTCCCCTTCCATCGGGGGCCGCCGGAGTTATCCGTTATCGGTCCGGCCCTCCCTTGTTTTCCCTTGCTATAGGGGGGCCATCTCTGAGTTCTCCCCTGCAGTCCTGGTGGCTGTGTGACGCGGGTCGACCGCCTGGGAGACTGCCTCACCCGTTTGGCGTTCTGGGTCAGCCACCCGACCATTTGGACTTTCTGTTCAGCGACCTGGTTCGGCCACCAGAGGTACTGTGTTTCCTGGCCTGGGACTGGGGTAGGCCGCCCGAACTTTCCCTTTTTTCCCTGCCAGCGATCTGGACGCTGGATGCAGGTAGACCTCCCAAACTATTTGTTTTTTGTGTTATTGTGCTCTGCCTGCCTGCATTCCTGTAATGATTTTTTTTTCCCCTCTCTCCCTTTGATTGTCCCCTCCGTAGTCTGGGAGATGTTCTTTTGTTGCCTATGGCCGTTTATTTGAATTGATGTAAACTGTTTGTATTTCGCCGCTCTTTAGCGTGTTTTTCTTTCTCCCCCTCTGTGGTCTGAGATATGTGCTTTTGTCGCCTCTGCCAGTTTATTTGTACTGATTGGAACTGTCTGTATTTTGCTGCTGTTTTAGCGTGATTTTGTGTTTCCCCTTCCTCTGGTTTAGAGATGCTTGCAGATTATGGTTGTTTAACCGTGTATCTGTTTGTTTTTTGGGTTTGGTCTTCTACCTGTGCATTATGGAGTATATTTGTGTTTTTTTCCCTTGCTCTGTTGTGCACCATGCTCATATTTGTTCTGTATTGGCCCTGGTCATTGTTTTTTTTTCCTCTCTTTTTGTGACTCTTGCCCGCCGAGCCCTTTCCTCCCTCCACCCGCCCTGGATGGGATTTCGTAGCCTTCTGGGTGGGGGGTAGGCTTGGATGTTGCGTTTACGCCCAGAGTGCATCCTTTGGGGAGGAGTACTGTCATGGTCTGAGCGCCGATCTCGTCTGTGCTCGGGTCATGCAGTGTTTTCTCCCCATTCTTTAGTAATTCCTTGTGGGCTGTCTGAGCTCTTATTTTGACAGCGTCTCTGCGGGGCTTCCGGCTGTCAGAGCCGAGCTCAGCAGTGACAGCCGGCCTTGATCTGATTCAGCTGTTGACGCCTCATCAGCTGATTAATTATCTCGCCCTATTTTAGGGAGCAGCTCCTGTCTCTCAGGGCTGCGATCTCGTCAGACATTTGTCAGACGTCGTCAGACGTTCACTCATTGAACATTCGTCTACTCTCTTTCATCACAGTAAGTGTTTTCCCTGGGACTCCGTATCCTGTGTCTAGTTATAACCTTAGTTGTGTTTTTGCCCCCCGTGGCTCATTATTTTGTCATCTGTCTTTCATTAATAAATTATGCAAACTCATTGGTGGCCTATAGCGTCTCATTTGAGGTCCGCGAGGACTGCACCATGACACAGACAGGTAAAAAGACTATTACAATAGTCTAAGTGAGAAGAAATAAAAGCATGTATAATCATCTCAAGTTCCGCCTTCGACACCAGGGTTCTCAACTTAGAAACATTCTTCAAATGGAAGAAACAATTTCTAATTAATTGATTACTGTGGTGCTCAAGAGACACTGCCGACTCAAAACAAACACCAAGATTCCGAAGACTCGCCTGGACAGAGGAACCTAGGGCACCCATGTGGTGCTTAATAAGTGGAATCTTGTTTTCAGGAGTGATAATTAATGTCTCTGTCTTGTCTGAGTTAAGCTGTAAAAAGTTTACACTTAACCACTGTTTGATGTTAGACAAGCAGTTAGTTAAAGATGACAGCATGTGAAACTCAGACTCTTTAAAAGAACAATACAACTGAATATCATCAGCGTAAAGATGATAAGAAATATCTTTGAACTCATTATGTTCTTTAAGTCCAGCTCACGAATATCGTCATACTCTGTGGATGTATGCTTGATCCAGTCTACTTTTTACCAAGTTCGGAGTCCACTGTTGCACGCACAGCTGTCTGATGTAAGCAATCATGGCCTTTCTTCTCCCTTTGCCCTTGTTACAGATACCCCTCCATAAGGAATTAATCAGTGGTGCAGTCTCTGAGACCTTAAAATACGCCTTCAATACTGGCTCAGTGCTAGTAGAGGAATTTGGCTCAGTTAGGGCTGTGCGATATGACTAAAATTTTATATCACGTCATTTTAGTCATAAAATTTTACATCAAATTTTACGACTAAAATTTTACATCATGATATAAGTAGTCTTTTTTGACGATAACGATATATCACGATATACATTTTCTGTAAATTCAATAGTTTATATACGTATGTTAGCCAATAAAAAGGACTATCTATTTTTCTACATTTTAAATTGCATACTGAAACAAATCAATTATACAAATTCATCTGTCATTAATTTTATGCATTTTTCCCTCTTAATTTTGCAGTGTTGTGATAAAATTGTTTTTTAATGTGCATTTGAGATGACTTCAACTTTATTCATTAAGCCACTGACTTGCCTAATTAAAAATTATTAGAAATCAAGATACATTAAGAGCCAGTTTATTCCTCCGACACGTTTTAATTAATTTATTATTTATTTAATATGTATGTGGCCGCTGTCATGCACTTTTGCAGCTTTAGTAATATTTTTTCAGACAAAATTAAGAAACTCGGTAGTGATTTAAACCAGAACGACGGTCTGATACACTGATACACAGTGGTTTAGCACAGCATAGTTTACCCTCGGCCGGGGGATCATGAGATCGTGGGTTCGATCCCAGTTCCCGACCAACAGTGAGTTGTGTGGAGTTTGCATGTTCTCCCCATGTTGCGTGGGTTTACTCCGGGATTTCTCCGGTTTCCTCCCGCATACCAAAAACATGTAGGTTTAGGGCGCTCGCGTACGCAGCGACCGGCAGCCGGTGGCTTGTCACCAGACTGCAAACCAAATCTACCTACGGGTACAAATAAGTAACAAAAAAAAAAAGTTAGCATCATCATTTAGCATTTGCCATTTCATAACACTGGTCAACACCAAATTTATTGTCCTAAGTATTTTTAGCTGATTTAGGACAATTTTGATGTGCTGAATCCAAAAATCACATTGGTTTTGCTCAATCAGGTCAACTTTTTGAACTATGGCCACATGTTGTTTTTTACGTTTTTGTTTACATGTATGGGTATTTTCGCTTTATATGATGCAAAATTCTTTTTTATTTCTTGAAATTTCTCGAACTCTGAAGAGTTTGCATGTGCCAATTTATGACATGATGTCATAAATTGTCATGACGGCTGATTACTGTTGGACTCTGAAGAGAGACATCCCTGCCGCTGAGCATTCTAATGGTTCGAATAAACGGAAGATGAAGCTCAGAATTTTGAACAATGATGACGTAACATTCACTTTACATGTACTTACCTTTATCAATGTCTACTATTCAATTTATAGTAATCGAAGTTTGTAACATTTAATAAATAAATTGTGTTAGAAAACAATTTTTTCTCTTAAAAGTCTATTTCAGATGAGCAATATTAACAAAAATCAACTGATAATGTCACAAAACTGTAATCGATTTAGTCAGAAGATCAGATTTTTAAAAAATCAACAGCATAAAAACCTGACCTGATCGAGAGAAACGGATGTCATTTTCGGATTCAGCGGTGCAAAATTGTCTTAACCTCTTGCACTCCGTTGTACCACGGACGGGCAAGTCTTTGCGTCCTAGAGCGCATGAGGGCGCACCTCGTGCGCTCTAGGACGCATGATGGAGATTGTGATGTAGGTGGTGTGTGGCGTCCAAGCGCGCACTGAAAATAAAAGCTGCAGACACAGCCGCGAACAGATTAGTTCATCTGATTGACCTCTCATTCGACTAATAAGAGCCTTGAATTGGGTTTCTGAAACCTTGAAGAACCAATGACTGAAAACCTAGCAAGAAGGACCCACCTCCCAACGCTGTGAATGCAGTGAGCCAGTTGAAGCAGAGAAGTTCGCGAGCTGTTTTTTTTAAGGCTGGGTGAAGACTGACTGCTGCAGCGGATCAAAAAAAAGGACCCGCAGGAAGAACCCCACAGACCCAGCAGCACGGAGACATCCACAAATGCAACCTGTGTGACAGGGAGTGCCATTCGCGCATTGGCATGTTCGGCCACAGGCGGTGCTTATTTTGTTTTTGTTCCAGCAGAGTAGACGTTATGATTTCTTCCATGATCATAGACCGACGGAGGCTGACGACGAAGGCTGAGTGACACACACGCCTTCGCCAGTCTTTTTTTAATTACTACTGTTATTTGTTTTGAAAAATCGTTCTCCAAAAACCGCAATCATGGAAGCACAAAACCACAATAATGGAATTATGTTTTGATCGGGTCGCGAGACCAGAACCACGAGCGGACCAGCGTCGCGTTCGTCTGACAATGGGGAAGAGAAGTTCGCCAGGACACTGCTGTGAAGAGGTAAGGTGTTATAAGCTAAATTATTCTTTATTCCTGAAAATTGTAATCCAAAATTACTTTTGACCGATCGGTAAATTACAACTGTGCGGCGCACGAAGTTTGAAGTTCGTGCGCCGCGGTACAAGGGGTTGTTCGCCGCATCCAGACTGTGAACGCCGCGCCCCCCACCCCCGCTATTCTTCTGTAGCGAGGGGGGGGGGGCGCGGTGACTGCGCTGCTGTCCCACATCGCCACATGAGGCTAATCCGTTGTGTAGCGATGGCCGATGTCCATCCTCTGTAGCGAGGGGGGGGGGACAAACCCCCCCCCACACACACACACAGACACAGCCCTGAGTGTGACCTTTCATTAGAGCCCAAAATGAAGCTTCTACATTGAAGCATTCAAAAGTTACAGACGTTTTTCCAAACTGTGCCATTTGGCACAATTTGGCACAGTTCCAAAACACCTGGGAACTACCTGAGAACAAAGCTGTGTAATATATTCATTTTTTGTGGTATTGTTACAAAATTTGGACCTCAGCTGGATAACACTTGGTTCTACATTTCTATTGCATTTTCCAGCCCGGATCTGAAGCTGTGTGTTATTTGAAAGCATTTGTATCCAAAAAAACACCCAGGCCAAATTTATTTTCTTCAAGTTCACTATGTTTAGATGACTGTAACTCAGTGGCCAGAGCACTTAGAGAGATTATGACTGTTTTGCCAAAAAATTCAAAGTGTTTTCTTTTAAATGAGGCCAACCCCATGAAGATGCTGCAAAGGGTTGAAGAACAGCTTTTGATTTAATTTGGGCACGTTAATTTTTGGTGTTTTTAGGGAAATTGACCAGAGTGCAAGGGGTTAAATCAGTTGAAGAAACACAGAAAACTTACAAAAAAATTATTTTTGTAACCCTGTGTAATTAGGCAGAGATGGTGTTAACGTTACTTACCTCCAATTAAAATGAGGTTAGAGGACTATCCTCTCTGATGCAGCACAGTGGGGGAAAAGTCTCACATCCCTCGCACAGAAATAGTGACTCCACAGACGTAACGGCAAAATATTAGCTTGCAGTTAGTTGCTCTGGCGCACTGTGGGGGGAGAGGCGGGGCAGTGACAAGTAGAAATGGATATGTGTCTTTTAAATCCCGATATAAACAAAATGGTTTTATATGAAACGGTAGACGTTTTTAATCGCGTCACCAATATATATCGTCATATCTGTCGATGATGACGACGCTTCGCTTCCAGACAGGCTCAACAAATTCTTTGCACGTTTTGAAGCATCAAACCCAAAAATCAGAGGGAGGGCTGGCCCATCTCCAACATCGATTGGGCCAGCTATCACCATCAATGCAGCGGACACACGGAGGACCCTGATCAGGGTCAACCCACGTAAAGCTGCAGGTCCGGACAACATCCCGGGACATGTGCTCCGAGACTGCGCAAGCAAATTAGCGGATGTCCTGACTGACATTTATAACATCTCCCTGAGTCAGGCCATCGTTCCCAGATGCTTTAAGACCTCTACCATAGTACCGGTGGCAAAGAAACCAGTTGTGTCCTGTCTGAATGATTATCCTCCTGTTGCACTGACACCAATTGTGATGAAGTGTTTTGAACGGCTTGTCAAACCACACATCACAGCCTGCCTCCCTGCATCACGACCCGCTCCAGTTTGCCTATCGTTCAAACCGCTCCACAGAGGATGCTATAGTCACCACCCTGCACTCTGTCATCACCCACCTGGATCAGAAAGACACCTACGCCAGACTCCTGTACATTGATTTCATTTCAGCATTCAACACCATTATTCCCCAGAGACTGATGGAGAAATTACTTCTTCTCGGTCTGAACACCACCACATGTCTCTGGATCCTGGATTTCCTGACTGAGAGACCTCAGTCTGTCCGTGTTGGAAATAACATCTCCAACTCTATCACGCTGAGCGCCGGATCCCCTCAAGGCTGCGTACTCAGTCCACTGTTATTTACACTTCTAACACATGACTGTGTATCCAGACATAAGGGGAGCCAGATTATAAAGTCTGCAGACGACACCACAGTGGTGGGACTTATTCAGAGGGATGAGGAATCAATGTACAGGGAAGAAGTTAGAGACCTGGAGGGCTGGTGCAGGGAGAACAATCTGGTGCTCAACGTGGACAAAACGAAGGAGATGATTATCGACTTCCGGCGGTCACAGCCTGAACACGTCCCTCTCAGCATCGGCGGCCGTTTAGTGGAGAGAGTGGAGAACATCAAGTTCCTTGGAGTGCAGATCTCGCAGGACCTGACCTGGAGCAAGAATTCCTTGGGGATCAGGAAGCGAGCCCAGCAGAGACTGCACTTCTTGAGAAAACTCAAACAGGCCTCTCTCCCCATCTGCATCCTCAGGACCTTCTACAGAGGTGTGGTGGAGAGCGTTCTGACGTACTGCATTGTAACATGGTACTCCAGCTGCAGTATGTCAGACAAAAAAGCCCTGCAGAGGATAGTTAGGGGAGCTGAGAGGGTAATTGGAGTTTCCCTCCCCTCTGTCCAAGAACTTTTTCAGAACCGCTGTAGAGCAGGGCACTGAACATTGTCAAGGACCACTCTCACCCTCTGTATAAACACTTTGAACTGCTGCCATCTGGCAAACGATTCCGGAGCATCAGAGGCAGAACCATCAGACTGATTAACAGCTTCCTTCCACAAGCTATTAGGATGCTGAACAGTTGATCCGGAATCTCTCATACATACATACTACTGCACCTATGGACATTATGTATATTATTTGTATATTGTAGTTCTGGTTAGTTTTCAAGTATGTCTCAGGGATGTGTGAATGGCTGTGTTGGGGTGGGGGTGAGGGTGTGTGTAAGTGTGTCTTAAATTATGTTCTTTTTTTACTTATATGGATGCCGAGAGAAACGCAATTTCATCTTGCCTGCACTACAGTTGTATGTACAACAATATGACAATAAAGGTTGATTTGATTTGATTTGATAAACGCCCCTCAGGGCAGGACAAAGACCCAAACGCTGGAACTGTGAGTTTGCAGGGAGTTTACCACCCAAACAAGGTGGTAAGCCTTGTCACCCAAACAAGGGTGACAAGGCTGTCTGCGGCAACAGCAGGGGTATTTCGCTCCTTGCTGTTGCTGGTAAGTGTTACAGCTCGCCGCTCATTTGCGGCGCCAGCTGAGCGCACACCTGCACCTCGTCAGCAGCGTGGCATATAAGCCACTCTGCCCTGGGCCTCGGCCTGAAGCCGTCTGTTCCCTTCGGCTACTTGCTTCAGAGGAACCCCCTCGCCTACCAGCAAGATTACCCGCGTAAGCATACCTCCTCTTGTGTTCCAGTTTCTCCCCTGTGCACAGGTGGATCTTCCCCGGCGGCGGACTCCGCCTCTGCATCACCATCTCGTTGCTGCTGTCAGGTGCATCGTCAGGTTGCTGTCTCCTGGACTTGCCCTTGTGCACGCCTGCCACCTGCCCTGCCAAGTAAGCCAACAAATCCCTTGTTACCTGTTGTACTGGTTTGGTGCCCGTCACCTTCTCCCTGTGCTCTCTCCCCAGGGTTGTCTGGCTGTACGGTTTCCTGCCTCCGTGCCTGACGCTGACATCAGTACATCCACATACCACAGACACGCATCCACACACACACTTGATGTTAAATAAACTGTTAAACCCATTCTGAGCCTGCGTGTGTGTCTCCTGAGCCGTGCATTATGTCAGTAAGGTCCTGGCGAAGGTGATGCTTTACAGGCTGATCAACAACATCACAGAATCAGTGCTGCCTGAATCGCAATGCGGTTTCAGGAAGGGCAGGAGCTCGGTGGACATGATTTTCACAGCTCGGCAGCTGCAGGAGAAATGTCGGGAGCAACACCAGGACCTTTTCATGGCCTTTGTCGATCTCTCCAAAGCTTTCGACACTGTCCATAGAGAACTCCTATGGGAAGTTCTTCTTAAGTTTGGCTGCCCTAGTAAGTTTGTCAATATCCTCCGCCAATTTCATGATGGTATGACTGCTCAGGTGACTATAGGAGGACAGGAATCTCCTTCCTTCCCCTTTTGTACAGGGGTTAGGCAGGGGTGTGTATTAGCACCCGTACTTTTTAACATCTGCTCTGTGTCACCCAACTTCTCCACAAGGAGACTGAGGACAGCAGCGGTGTAACAGTGGACTTCCGTCTAGATGGCAACCTTTTTAATATAAGGAGGCTCCAGGCAACCACCAAACTGCAAAGGGTGAGAGTCATTGAGCTACAGTATGCAGATGACTGTGCTCTGGTATCTCATAGCCCACAAGATCTCCAGTCTGTTCTTACTGCTGCGGTGAGAGCATACAGCAGGATGGGACTGACGGTGAACACCATCAAAACAGAGGTTGTCTGCCAATGGAGCACCAATATCCCATCTACTCCACCTACCTTCACTGTTGCTGGTGAACAGCTGTCTGTTGTTTCATCTTTCAAGTACCTGGGGAGCATCCTCTCTGTAGACAACACCATTGACAGTGAGGTCCAGAACAGGATCAGGCAGGTATCAGCTTCTTTTGGGAGACTCCGGCGTCGGGTCTTCCAGAACAAGAACCTCCATCTCCAAACGAAGATCTCTGTTTACCAGGCAGTCTGTGTCACTACTCTCCTCTACAGCTGTGAATCCTGGGTGACTTACAGCCGCCACATTAGGGATTTAGAGCGGTTCCATATACGCTGCCTTCAGCGCATCCTGGGAATCACCTGGCGTGACCATGTGCCTCATTCTGAGATACTCTTTAAGACCAGCTGTAGGAGTATTGAGGCAACGATCACCCAGCACCAGCTACGCTGGCTGGGACATGTGGTGAGGATGCCCCCAAACCGGTTGCCTCGCAGGGTGTTATATGGCCAGCTACACCATGGTCGACGCTCTGCTGGAGGGCAGAAGAAGCGCTACAAGGACCAGCTAAAGATGGCCTTAAAGAAGTGCAGGATCAGACCTGAGGCTCTGGAGGAGGCTGCTGCTGACCGGAACACCTGGCAACAGCAGTACCTTGTGGGGACCAGTATGATGGAGGAGGACAGGACAGCCAGGAGACAGGAGAGAAGACTGAGGCGGAATGCACCTGCAGCCCCTGCTGCCACTACTACAACTTTTACATGCCCTACCTGCAACAGGACATGTGGGTCCAGGATAGGACTATACAGCCATCAAAGGACTCACCGATAGAAGTGGGCGTCATCATAGGACTCGATGGACAACCGCAAACAAAAGCTTAAATTATGTTCTTTTTTTACTTATATGGATGCCGAGAGAAACGCAATTTCATCTTGCCTGCACTACAGTTGTATGTACAGCAATATGACAATAAAGGTTGATTTGATTTGATTTGATAAACGCCCCTCAGGGCAGGACAAAGACCCAAACGCTGGAACTGTGAGTTTGCAGGGAGTTTAATTTAAACACAAAAATATAACAAGAACAAAACTTACAGGACAGGATTAAAGCAGGACAACGAGGAAGTGGTTGAATAGTGAACGGCTAAGGTGTATGAAAATGCCAGAGTGACCAAGTAGATAATGAAGAGAAAAGCTAGACGTGGGACTCACGACTGGAGACAAATGAGAAGGACGCTGCACCGAACTGCAATGCGATGGCCCTTAAATAGTACAAAGGAGAATCAACAAATGATCAATAGGTGTGGGTAACAGGAGCGAGGATCATTAGGTCAAAATAGTAAACAAAACATGCTGTCAAAATTAAAGCACAGACCAGGAATGAATGCAAAAGGTAACTAACAAGGAAATAAGAAGTGTTACAACACGAGAGACAAACTGGAGAAGATGACCCATCAAGGCGAGGATAAGATAAAAATAGATGGCAATATAATGCTACAAAATACCAATGTAACCGCAGGAGGGCAAAAGACAGAGGTAAGGATAGGTTCATGTCGAAACAGGTAGATATATTTTACAATGCAAAATAGGATGGCTCAGACCCATAACATAAATAAACAAGACTACAGTAATAAACTCAGAAACAGAAGCTCTCATAGCTGGCAGATACAAATGACAAACTCAAACAACACAATACAACCAAACCCAAAATCAGATATAATACTTAAACTGAAGTGGGGAAATTACAGAAAATAATCTAAATAACAAAAAGCGTGAACACGGTTCCCCAACTGTGCCCCACATCATGACAATATCGCACAGCCCTAGGCTCAGTGGTAGAGTAGGAGGTTTTCAGATCACAGTGTCACGAGTTCAAATCCCGGCCTGGGATATAGGTGTATGTCTGCCTTGCCTGTGGGTGAAAGAGACTTACAGTATAGGTGTATGCCTACCTTGCCTAAGGGTGAAAGTGACTTAGGAGGTGTATGTCTGCCTTGTCTGAGGGCAAAAGTGACTACGTCAGTCCACCTTGATGTAAGGGTTGAAACAGACTTGGAGATCCCAGGCTGAATAGGCAATTCTGGCCTTGGCCCAGAAAGTGGGTCGTAATAGCCCTTCTTCTCCAGGAAGATCAATGCTCCATTCTCGATCAATGCTCTAGATTAGAAAAATTCTTTATGCTTCAGGATTTTTTGAGCAATTCGTTTTCCCTAAGCTCTTTTCCTCTCAATAATTTTATGAGTGCCGCATTCAAACTTTTTTCCGGGCATTTTGACCGAGCTAATAACTTCTTACCTCTCACTGGTGCTTACATTATCTTATATCAAAACAATTCCTCTGATAGGCTATTGTTACGTGGTACCCACATGAGGCACTTGTAAACTGGACCAATCAGCAGCCACACACGAATATCAAGTGATGGACATAGAACTTGACCAATTAACAATAATGATCTTTTTCATTGGCTCATGATAGGCCCCTGATCTTCCTAGGCCCCTGGGCTTCAGCCCAGCTTAGCCCATTCATTAAGGCGGCCTTGACAAAACATTGCCAGCAAAAAAATGGAGCACACTTAAAAGGAAACTGTGAATATGCTGTGTTTCTTAAATGGGTCAGTGACTGAAAAATGGTGTGTTTGTAGGTTGTAACTGTCTCAAATGTGTCAACTGGTGACATAATTAGCCAAAAAAAAAAAAAAAATTTCCAGTCAACAATCTGAAAAAAACCCACTGCTTTTATCTCATTTTTCTCTCAGAGAAACTCCATAAAATGGTTTTTAACTCTTCCTGGTAATTCTTCTACATTAAGTGATCAAAAAGCCCACCCACTGCCGTCCTTGACACCAGCCCACTGCTCTATTATTGGTCTGCCTAGCTGTCTGTCATGTAGATGGAAGGTAGCCTATTAGCCCCCGAGCTATTAGCCCCCAAGCTCATATCAGGAAGCTCGAACCAAGCGTGGCTTATATTGTTATTGCACAGTGGTGCAGTGGTTAGCACTGCTGCCTAACAGCTAGAAGGTTCCAAGTTCAAATCCCCAGGCTGGCAGGGGTAGGAGCCTTTTGGTGTGGAGTTTGCATGTTCTCCCTGTGCTGTGTGAGTTTCCTCCGGGAGCTCCGGTTTCCTGCCACAATCCAAAGACATGCATGTTAGGTTAACTGATAGGGGGTTAGTGCTAGTGAAGCACTCTGAGACTAGAAAAAACACTATACAAGTACAGGTCCTTATCCCTTATTTTCTTTAGATCTTTATCACCCTAATAACCCTTCCTGTTACCACCTGGTTCACCGGTCCACAGTCCACAATATACCTCGTGGTGCTACAGCCCATCTTCCAGTGGATTCGCTGTGATTCCGCAGCCAGCGCCGGTGTGCCGGTCCCGGCAACCGCGTACACCGCAACCCAAAGCCGCTTCCCCCGAGCTCTCCCACCATCCTCCGGGGCTCAGCGCGACTTTGCTCTACTCTCGCAGGCAACACTGGATAGCCGCTTTGTGACGGCGCATCCCCAGCTGGCTGTGGGAGAGGAGCATAGTCCCACGGCGCGAGACACTGCACTTTGAGATCCAGTAGCTCGGCAGCTCGGCTCAGCCAGTGGCCTGGGGTTGTGGCGATCGGTGGGTTGCCTGGCGCACAGTGCTGGTGATTTGTTGTGGCATCCCGGTGAGGTTGTTGGGAGATGGGCTGTAATGACGTTAGATACACAATCAACTGTGTATCAGTGAACCAGCGCTGCTCATCCAAGCTAGAAGGAGGCTAGAAACTACTCAGCTAATGGCTAACTGATGTAAGAGGGAGGGCGGAGTTGAACAGCTGAAGGATGTTTCTTAAAATGATAGGCTTTAAATCCGAGCATTTCAAGAAAACAGGAAAAATTTTTAAAAAAAATTGCTTCAATAATTAAAAAATTAAAGAAAAACGTGAACAAAATATCTCACAAACACTTCATTAAGACATGTGAGCTATTAAAATGTGGAAAAAGTGCAGTCAATGACCCCTTTAAACAAAACCTGTGAATGAGTGAAAGTGTGAATGTTGAAGGTTTTTTGTTGAAATGTTCAAGCAAGTACTTACATGTTAAATGACAAAATATACATGTTCAAATAGCGCCAATTAACATGCAACTTTTCAGTTTTTTCTTTTATGATAATTCTTCATAATTAAACATTATTAAGCTATAATTCTAAATACACTACTTTTTATTTTGTTTTTCTAAATACATGAAGTTTTTGTACAAAGTATCGGTATCGGCTCAGTATCATTGATATCAGCCTAAATTTTACTTGATATCAGATCAGAAAGGAAATCGACTGTATTGCACATCACTACTAGCTTTAACCTCTAAAACTTCACCCGAAGAAAATGGGGAAAACAAACAAAAGGAAACACAGATAAGTGGACCGATAATATTATCCATTCTTTTTTGTGGCAACACTAGGGAACATGGCCATAGAGCTACAGCTGGAAAAATATACATTGTTTACCCAAGATCACTCTCTCTATATTCAACAGTCATTTTTAATGAATTCACCAAGCCCCTTTAAAATCAGGCTTTTTGAATGAAAAATATTAGAAATGATCAAATCCTCAGGCATGCAGCAACTTTGCTCTGACTTGCAGATGTTTTTTTTTTTTCTCAGTTTTTCACTTCCTCCTCCCACACATGTCTTATATCAGTATTTGCCAGATCCAAAACGACCGGCTTTGAAAATGAAGGAGAGGAACTTTACATTGTGCCAGAAAAAGGAATGGAAATTGCGGGCAGTGTCAGATAATTGAGCTTGTCGTAAGAGACATGTTAATAACAGACGGAGATGCAGAAGACTTGTCACTCCGTACCCTGGGTGACAGACTCTCTCTGCTGTTGATGAGCTGTTTTAGAGGGGAAATTGTTCCACGCAAACACCATCGTTATTACAAGCTGGCAAGCTGCTCGCTTGTGTACCCAATTCTGCTTGAACTGACAGAATCCAATTGACCGGCACATATTCATGCACTTTATTTTCTTTATTCTCACCAACAATGCAGATAATTACTGCACCAAGTAAAACTGAAAATAGAATTTCACTGTGTCCCAGAAAACAATGCTGGAGCTGTCTCAGCAACATGTCTGCTGAATTGCAATGACTGGGAGACCTACTGTAAGACAAGCAGCAATCCAATATTACCTGTCAGCTTAAATTCTACTGAAACCATGTTGAGGCTTTCTTTGCTTTTAAAATGCAATGAAATAACTTGCTGTTTTCAGCCTATAAAGCAAGGCTACGTTGAATCCCTATTCAACAAAGTTCTTGGCTTTATCATTAGTTGCTACTGGGCTATGATCCATCTTATTTTTATGGAATTCTGTGTATTTTTTTTTTAGGAGTAAACATAACCATTCAATGTCACTTGGCTTCAGAGGTTGTGCGTTTTCGTTGGCTGCAACAGCGCAATCAGTGTCTGTGAACCTAAAAGAAAAAGTCTGAAATTACATCATCTGAACTAAGTGTAGCTTTGGGGGACTTTTAAAGCAATTCCCAATAGTAGGATGATTATGTGCAGACTATTTCTTTTATTATAAAGCTGCAAACCCACAAGTAACTTTATGATCAAAAGATTGCAGTTTTTACCAATTTAAGTGTACGCAAGTAATTCATTGTTTTTTCTTTTTTTTAAACCAGTACTAAAAAAAGTAATTCTCAGTGGAAGATAGTCAAATATTTCAATTAGACGGCACTCAGAAAGCGCATACCTTTGCCAAGGCTCCGTCCATCTGTCCCTGCCTCGCTCCCTTCTTTCCTCCACCGTTGATTCGTACCTTGCAAAATAGGGCCTTGGCAGAGGTATGCGCTCGGAGGTATGCGCTTATGGATGTAAATGTAATGGGTTCATCAATAGCCCAAGGGCCACCTCTAGTGAAAATTTAATCAAAATCCGCCCAGTACTTTTTATGTAACCCTGCTGCACACAAACAAACAAGGGCCTCAGTGGAGGCCCTCGGATCACCTCCAAAATCTAATGGGTTCATCCTTAAACCGGAGTGGTGGCCTAGCTGATAGAGCATTCGCCAACTTGAACTCCACAACCAGGAGGTTGGGGGTTCAAGTTCCGGCGGGGTCATACCAAAGACCATATAAAAATGGTACTTCCCACCTTCTAGCTTGGTGCTCAGCGTAATAGAATGGGGGAAAGAGAAGGTGTCTGTGGTGCCTTGCATGGCAGCGACCCCTCTGATTCTACCTGTGATTAACATTGTAGATAGGAGAAAGGTTCAGGTTACTTTATTTGTACCCGTAGGTAGATTTGTTTTGCAGTCTGGTGACATCCATATTTACAAACCACAATCACATTCAACATAAACACAAACACAGGCACACATGAAGCTGACTATAAACATGATAAAAATACTCAAGGCTCCATCAAGCAGGATATAAGACAAACAGATGAGAGAAAAACCAGAGATAAGAGAGAAGGGTCATACTAAAAAGTTAAAGACTAGTCAAGGAGGTTAAAAACTCAAAAGTCTAAAACCCAATAAAAGATTTAGAACCCAAATAAAAAACCTACAAAAATAAGTAAATATAAAATGAAATTAATAAATAGGTAACTAAATTATGTGCAATATATTGTTACAACTAGTTCAACTCTTTGACAGCAGCAGGAACAAAGCTGTTTTTGTAGCGCTGGGTTTTACTTTTTGGGACAGCAAACCTCTGTCTTGAGGGAAGAAGCTGAAGGTGGCAGTGCAAAGGGTGGGAGTCATCATTTAAAATGGAGGTAGCAATCCTCTGTACTTGTCTGGTGTACAGGGATGTCAGGCTCAGCTGTGCCTCACCAAGCAAACGACTGGACCATCTAACTACCTGATCCAAGGATTTCCTCTGTTTCAGTTTTATCTGACCAAACCATGACACTAAAGAAAAGGATAAAACAGATTCAATAAAAGCCCAATAAAACATTGTCATTATGGTTTGGTCAATTTGGAAGCGTGCAAGTTTCCTTAAACAATGCAAATGTTGCTGACCCTTTTTACACACCCTTTCACAGTTCTCTTCAAAGTTTAAATTACTATCAATAATCGTCCCAAGATATTTGTAGGATTGTACACATTCAGTGGTCTGGCCTTTTAGTATGGTGACTTCATGCCTGGTAGTTTTCCTCCTAAAGTCAATAATCATATTTTTAGTTTTTGTCGTATTCAGCTGCAGGTAGGAATCCTCACACCAGTGAACAAAATCATCAACTACTGGGCCGTGGCCACTCTCACCATCCTGGAGGAGACTGACAATAACTGAATCATCAGCATACTTTATAATGTGTCTGTTGTCATGTCTGCTCTGACACATGTTTGTGTACAGGATGAAGAGTAGTGGTGACAACACACACCCCTGAGGAGAGCCAGTAGAAGAGCACTTTTGGTCAGACAATGTACCATTGACCCTTACTCTCTGTGTCCTGTTGGTTGAAAAATCCAGAATCCAACCCACCAGATTACTGCTCAAATCAAATTGTTGCAGGAGCCTTTCAACTAAAATATGAGGTTGGACTGTATGAAAGGCGGAAGAAAAGTCCACAAATAAAAGCCTGGCGTGTGTCCCGTTAAAATCCAGATGTTTAAAAAGCATGTTAAACAGAGTGACAGTGGCATCCTCCACTCCTCTGTGAGGCCTATAGGCAAACTGCAGAGGATCCAATGCATGCTCAGTCTGCTTTAGGACCTCAAATCTGACCAGTTTTTCAAACGTCATTTCGTTCTATTGTACATGACTGGCTGTATGGACTGAATGATTATAGAATTGGCTTCTTCTTAGGCCAACGGCCTCTGATGAAAATTTCATCAAAATTCATTGAGTAGTTTTTGCATAATCCTGCTACCAAACAAACAGACATACAAACAAACAAACTGCCCAAATTACTCGGCGGAGGTAATAAACAAGCTACACTATATTTAGGTAACAACATGTATGTATGTCCCATATTGTGTAATTTTTGACACCCACAAGGGTAAATATATACTGTACGTGTAATTTCAAAGACCAAAAAGCATTTCTATGTTGTTTACAGCTCATCAAAAAAAGCTTTCTATAATGTTCTTTTCAAAACAGTTTTCAGCCACTCATTAATATGAGCCCCTAATCTGACTGAGTTAAGGATTTCTGAGCAGGCAAATCACAAGTAAAGAAGGCATTTGGGATGGCTTTGTTTTGCTAACGAAGAAATTAAGACAACAGTTTTTGGTTTGTGACGTCATGCCAGGAAATGCACTCTGTTCGTTTCTTTACGAGTGTAACTAAATAAAGGCAGTGCCTGTTTGTTTGGGTTTTTTTTTATGACGTGAGCATTTTAACATTTTAACCATTAAAACAACATTTTGTGCAATATAGGGACTCGAAATATTTTTTCAAAATGTTTTTTATACTTGCATACTTATTTGTTTAATCACTAAGGTCAACCTACATGGCCTGGAAGTGCTGACCAACTACATCAAGCTTCAAAGGATGATGAATATTTCATTGTTCAAAGCTGGCACTTCCATTAAATATTTTTCATTGCAGTATCTCAACTGCCAAAAGGCCCTGAAAATTATTACGTTTTCTTTAACTGTTCCTATTAATAATAGTGGAGGGTTCAGAGTATAAAAACTAAACACTGAACACACACATACACACACACACACATGTTTCTTGCAAGTGTAGATTATAGACAGCACACTCCATATTTTGTACATTTTGCACAATACAAAATAAAAGAGGTGAAGAAGAGAGTGCAGGCAGGGTGGAGACGAGTGTCAGGGATAATTTGTGACAGAAGTATAGCAGCTAGAGTGTAATGAAAGATTTACAAGACGGTAGTGAGGCCTGCAGTGATGTATGGTTTGGAGACCGTGGCACTGACAAAAAGACAGGAGGTGGAGTTAGAGGTGGCAGAGAAGAAGATGCTAAGATTCTCATTGGGAGTGACTAGGAGGGACAGGATTAGAAATGAGTATATCAGAGGGCCAGCTCAAGTTGAGCGGTTTGGAGACAAAGTAAAAGAGACAAGGCTGAGATGGTTTGGACATGTGCAGAGGAGGGATAGTGGATATACTGGACAAAGGATGTTGAAGATGGAGCTGTCAGGCAGGAGGAAAAGAGGAAGACCACAGAGAAGATTCATGGATGTAGTGAAGGAGGACATGGAGAGGGTTTGTGTTACAGAGGAAGATGAAGGGATATGGTGAGATGGAGGCAGATGATCTGCTGTGGTGACCCCTAAAGAGAGCAGCCAGAAGAAGAAGACAAAATAAATGAACAGCATTCCAGATATAAGATTACTAATGTGGGCTATATTAATCATATATTCCATAACCTACATATGTTGAAGCATGTGAGAATGTTTGGTGATTACATATGTAAGGCGACTTCACACCTCTGAAAGGACAAAGACTCTCAACCGCCAGTGAAGAACAAAGACGTTCCCAGACACTGCGGTGGAGACCGGAGGAGCTACCCTCACCCCCCCAGGGTGAAGAGAGGAAGTACCAAGACAATGGGGGGATTATGATAATGAAGGATATCAGCCTTTGATATGCATGTCTTTTGTTATGTGCAAGTATAAAGTCAGAGAGCCGGAGGTATTCAGTCTCTTTTCCTTCTGCTGCTTCTGCACTTAGATGAGACTTGTTAGGAGAGCTGATAAATAAACTTTGGTTTATATATCATACCGCCTCGTTCTTTCAAGCTCTTCTACAACTAAACACATTATGAAAAACACACAAAAAAAAATAATTAGGCAACCTAAATGCAAAATTTTCCACCTAAATAAACCCAAGGAGCTTTTAAAGAGTTTTAAAGTCTCCTTGATCAACCTTAACAAGACCGTTTTTTTGTTTTGTTTTTATTTTTTTTACCTCTGCCAAGGGAGGATGGAGGTAATGTTTTTATGGTGTTGGTTTGTCTGTTGGTTGGTTTGTCTGTTAGCAACATAACTCACAAACTTATGCACAAATTTTGATTAAATTTTTAGTGATGTGTAATGGCACGGGGAACAGATGATCAGATTTTGGTGGTGACTTTGATCACAATCTGGATGCAGGAATTTTTTGAGTATTATTTACTTGTGTGGTTCCACCATAGGGCCACACACGCCTTGGCAACCCAGAAGCCAAACAATGCAGAAAAAGTATTAGGGGATGTGTCCAGCAAACCCGTTTTTTTTCTGCTGTAGGCAACTATTTTCTATTCATTCTCTATGTACTCCAGGTTTCGACCGGGGATATCGTCGGGCGGTGAAAGGAATACTTTGAAGATCTCCTCAATCCCACTGACATACCTTCCACAGAGGAAGCAGGGCTTGTGGATGAGGGGGACGACTCACCCATCACAGTGGCTGAGGTTGCCAAGGTGGTTAAAAACCTCCTTGGTGGCCGGGCCCCAGGGGTGGATGAGATTCGCCCTGAGTACCTCAAGGCCCTGGATGTTGTAGGGCTGTCATGATTGACACACCTCTGCAACATTGCGTGGCGGTCCAGGACAGTGCCCTTGGCATGGCAAACCGGGGAGGTGGTTCCTCTCTTCAAGAAAGAGGACTGGAGGGTGTGCTCCAACTTTAGAGGAATCACACTCCTCAGCCTCTCTGGGAAGGTCTATGCCAAGGTACTGGAGAGGAGAGTTCGGCCGTTGGTCGAACCTCGGATTCAGGAGGAGTAATGTGGTTTTCGTCCTGGCTGTGGAACATCGGACCAACTCTTTACCCTCTCGAGAATCCTCATGGATTTGTGGGAGTTTGCCCAACCAGTTTACATGTGTTTTGTGGACTTGTAGAAGGCATTCGACCGCATCCCTCGTGTTTTTTTTGTGGGGGGTGCTTCAGAAGTATGGGGTATTGGGCTTGTTGTTACGAGCTGTCTGGTCTCTATACGACCATTGTGAGAGTCTGGTTCGTACTGCCAACACTCGGTCGGACTCATTCCCAGTGAGAGTTGGACTCCGCCAGGGCTGCCCTTTGTCACCGATCCTGTCTTTTTATGGACTGGATTTCTAGGCACAGCCAGGGAACAAAGGGTGTCATTCTTGGTGGCCACAGGATCTCATCTCTGTTGTTTGCAGATGATGTTGTCCTGTTGGCTTCATCCAGCAATGACCTACAGGTCTTACTGGGACGGTTTGCTGCTGAGTGTGAAGTGGCTGGGATGAGAATCAGCACCTCCAAGTCCGAGTCCATGGTCTTCAGCTGGAAAAAGGTGGATTGTCCTCTCTGGGTTGGGGACAAGCTCCTGCCACAACTGGAGGAGTTTAAGTATCTCGGGGTCTTATTCACGAGTGAGGGGAGAATGGAGTGAGAGATTGACAGATGGATCGGAGCAGCATCTGCAGTGATGCGAACATTGTACCGGTCCATTGTGGTGAAGAGGGAGCTAAACTCTAAGGCAGAGCTGTCAATTTACCGGTCAATCTATGTTCCTACCCTCACCTATGGTCACGAGCTTTGGGTAATGACCGAAAGAATGAGATTGCGGATACAAGCGGCTGAAATGAGCTTCCTTTGTAGGATCGCTGGACTCACCCTTAGAGATAGGGTGAGGAACTCAGTCATCCAGGAGAGACTCAGAGTAGAGCCGCTGCTCCTTCACATTGAAAGGAGACAGTTGAGGTGGTATGGGCATCTAATCAGGATGCTCCCTGGACGCCTTCCACTTGAGGTGTTTCGGGCACATCCCACTGGGAGGAGACCCCAGGGCAGACCCAGGACTCCCTGGAGAGACTAGGTCTTCCAGTTGGTCTGGGAACACCTTGGTATTCTCTCTGAAGAGCTGGAGCAGGTGGCTGGGGAGAGGGAAGTCTGGGCTTCTCTGCTTGAATTGCCGCCTCCACAACCTGGACCTCTGGAAAAGTGGTAGAAGATGGATGGATGGGACATAGGATGCCGGTGCAGGAAGACGAGAACGGGAGGTGATGGTGGAGGAGGTGGAGACTGAATTTTGCTGCATCAAACAATCCAGAACTCGTTGATCTGACATTAAAAGGACATTGTGATCAAAATTTAAAAGCATTGGAGGAACATGTCCGCGTCTGTCAGGCGTGCCAGGTGAGTGTTTGTGCCTTTGTCATGGTCATATTTCTTACAAGTTTGTTGCAGTAGATAATATGGATACTATGTGAATTTGTAGTTGATAACTGTAAAAAAAAAAAAATGGAATGATACCGCACTGTTGTGTAATATTGCTTCATAATTATGAACCTTGTCAGTAAACTGTAATGGAGAAGAGAGGAGGAAAAAACGAAAATCGACCTGAAAGATTCAATAAACCATGATGTTGATTTAAGGTGTAATTGCCTAGCCCCAATGTATGGTCAGTACAATTATGAGTCTTATTATCATTATTATTATTATTATTATTATTATTATGTAGTCTAATAATGTAGTCATATTGTTTTTGCTGTCATTTCTCTAATAATAATAATAATAATAATAATGATGGATTGCATTTACATGGTGCCTTTCATTCAAATTTTCAAGAAAGGTGTTTAACGGCATACTGAACAGATGATTAGATTTTGGTGATGATCTCAAAATGCATACCTCTGTCAAGTCTCTTATCTTCTCACAGAGTGTTAGCAACAATACTCCGAAACTACTGGATGGATTTGGATGAAATTTTCGCCAGAGGTGGTCCTTAGGCTACAGACGAATCCATTACATTTTGGTGATGATCTGAGAATGCATACCTCAGCCAAGGGTCTTATCTTTCATAATGTGTTAGCAACAGTGCTCCGAAACAATGGCCAGACTTTGATGCAATTTTCACCAGAAGTGGCTCTAGGTCTACACACAAACCCATTACATTGTGGAGGTGATCCGTGAGGGAAGGAAGGAGCCTTGGTGGAGGTCTGCACTCTCTAAACGCTTTCTAGTTTTTGATATTTTGACTTTTGTATGTTCAAGGTTCAAGGTGACTTTATTAATACCCGTAGGCAGATTCTTTTTACAGTCTGGAGAGGGCATCTCAAACACACAACTTTGAATATCAAAACATTAAAAACACAGGACACATACGTCAGATAATTTAAGAACAGCACAGACTAAAGACATGGACAGGTACTCCAGAAACTTACTGAACATGGTTAAAAAGACTAAAATAAATAGATAAAAAATCCAACTAAAATAAATAAAATCATTAAATATCACTAAGATATTATTAAAGATACCCATAAAACCCCTAAGTTTTTTTTTAACTTGATATTGATCTGCTGTGCATTAAAATATTAATGAAAAAAGTTTTAAAAACCTGAGCAGTATTTATAAAAAACAGTAACATTTCCTTACCTTCATGTTTATTTATCCATATATCAGCCCATAAATTATCCATAGAGCCCTCAACTTAATTTCGTTTGTTTTTTTTTTCTCTGTTTTTTGAAATGTGAACTTCTTTTTTTGTGACATGCCGACAATTTAGAAATGTAACAACAAAAGACATTAGGGGGATGTGACTTTGTTTATACTGTTCAATGAAGTTTGACCTGGCTATACCAGAAGTACTTCAAGTTCTGTGTATATATCGAATTGATTGCCCTGATGAAGCTTCATTGTTGCTGCAGTTTAGTATTGCTTATAATTTACATTTAGTTTTTAAGTGCTTCACTAAACATATGAGGAGCTTAGCTGGTACAAATGAAGACAGCTACTTTTCATTCTCTCAAAAATATTAGTCTTTTACATGAATACAGTCACAATGGGAAAATCAGCATGTTTGCCTTAGTTAGCCTGTCAGTTTAATGTGTGGTAGTGCTGTGCATGTGCTAAAGCTGTTTCTGCTGGGATATTTGTAACTTTTATCTTTGTAACCCCCCATTAGTGTGCATGGTATAGCAGAGATAGGCACCCTTTGTTGCTGGCTGTTTGAGCGGCACGCTGCCCCCTGGTGAATCATAATAGCCAGTTGCAACACCGAAAATGTACTTAGTGAAATGAATTTCTTCATGCCGATACTGAATTTCACCCTATGGCTTGAAGGTCCCCTCAGCAGCTGGGGGCCCACAGCATTTGCGTATTTTACCCTATAAAGGAAATGGCTATGATTACACAGATACACTTAAGCATGGTTTAAGATGGTTCATTTGTCTGAAAATGACTGAACATAGATTTTGGTGTTGTTAAAAGGGACGCTTGCCCTAAATTTCATGACTGCGTTCCTATCATTAATCCGTTTGGGAGCTAATGTAATCAGCAGAGAAGCAAATGGGACACTGCCTGTGACGCTCGTGTCCTCAGAGAACAGCACCCACAGTGGGAAGGTAGTGTGTCCCAGGAACCAAAGGACATCTGCCGGGTTCATGCCCTTCCGATACCATTGACAAATCCCATCAATAAGCTTCTTTTACTGATGTTTATTTATTTATTTATTGTTATAAATTTAACTTTGCTGTGTGAGGAGGACGTGTGGCTGCCACTCTGATGTATAGGGACAGTGTAGTGCCGCTGTCCAACAAGTCCTCCGTTATCTGCGGGAAATGTGTCCGTCCAGAGGTGGGGGTGGCTTTGTGCTCTCAACCAGGCCACCTCTCAGCCTTTGTGCCAGTAACAAGCTCAGCTCAGGCTCCAGCGAAGCGAGAAATTGTAAACTCTCCGGAGAGGCCCAGTGGAGAGATAAGGGCTTAGTGTTTGCTGGCAATGTGCATGGGGATGAATCTGATATGGCCGAGTCCCACGCCAGAATGGGAGTGATGATACCTCCCCTTCTATGGAGAGTTATGTTTAATCCCCTTTACCAGTGTATTCACTTGCAAATATTCCTGTCACCATTAATATGTATTAACATCCTTCACACACTGTTCAATACAGATTTATCAGACTCTATTTTTCCCTCTTGTACTTGCCGTCATCTCGGGGCTGCTCTTGAACCGCAGCTTTTTATAAGCAGAATAGATGTGAATGTGCGGCTGATGTTCAGGCAGCCTGGAGAGATGGCAGATGTCAATGTATACTCCACCGGTCTGTGTACTGCTCCAGGAAAGCAAATTCCACCAGAGTTTATTTGAAATGCATGTTTTTAAATAATAAATTCTCAATTAATTAACAGAAGTAATAGAACCAAGTTAGAGTTTAACTATGGGAAAGAGATTTTTAAAAACATGGAAAGAAAAGCAAATAATGGGAAATAAAAATGAGGTCTTGTATGGCATTGTTACAACTAGTTTTCCTATAAACCAAATAATTGTCATAACTTCATTGCTAAACTGGTTGGGATGACAGAATTGATGAAACTCTTATTGCAATTAATTGCCAATCAGTTGTCCAACAAAAACCAGTTTTGCAATAACACCAGAATTACAATAATTTTATTGCAAAACTAGTAGGGATGATGAAACTGACAAAACTCTTACTGCAATTAGTTTCCAAACAGTTTTACAATAACACTATTATAATTCTAAATGTCTGATCATCCATACTTTCTAACTGTTAGTTAAATTTGTTAAATTTGGTTATATTTCTCAGATTTTCAGTAAGTCGCTTTCTTTGCTGATCAGCCCTTTTAGGCTTATACTGTATATCATCTTGTTGTAGTGTAGAAATTTGGAACTACGAGGGGGGGCTGTAAAGTTCATAGTGGTCAAATTTGACCAAATGTGGTTAATTTTTCAACATAGCCTCCCCTTCAGTCCACACACTTCTTCCATCAGCGTTGCACCGCTTGGATCCCTGTGGATGAAAACTATTTGGTCAAATTTGACCGCTATGATCTTTTCAACCTATGAACTTTTCAGTCCCCCTCATATATAGAACACAGACAAATGCATTACTGAAAAACTTTATTGCGATTTTGGATTTTTATTGGAAAACTGGTTGCTGAGTAATTGCAATAAGACCTTCGTCAGTTTCATTATCCCAACCAGTTTTACAATAAAATTATTGCAAATCTGGGTTTTATTGCAAAACTGCTTGTAACATAGCACTTCATGTAAAATAAATTTTCTACAGTAAATTTAAAACTGTAAATAGCTGATTCATTTCTGTTTTGTTGTTGCTTATGTTGTTTATAAATAACAGCAATAATGCTATCAGTCTGGTATAAATTCATCTTTTTAAGTTCATTATCTTTCCAGCAAACAAATTACCCTAAACACATGAGTAATTCCAAATACTACAAAACAACAAAAAACAGAAATTACACATTACCTATATGCATTATTAACACAGTATTGCAATTGAATTTTTAAAAACTGGTTATTTGGTGCACAAATTATTGTGAGGCACCAACTCCTAAGAGTAATATCTTCTAATAAATTATAGTATTACAGTGACATGGTTGCATGCTTTGCATTCTTGTTTCTTAGTAATACATTTTTCCAAAGAAAGATCATTACTTCATTATTTATATCTGCAAAATACAGGTGTATACAGTATCTATCTTATGTGCAAAAAAGACAAAAAAAAAGTGTGGCAATACCATAATATGTTTGTGTTTTGAGCTGCTAAGGCTTTTAATTACATTAATTTAATATCTTGAAGCTAATTTTGAGTCATGGTACAAGTCCTAAACTAACAAGATAAAGAATGTTGGATGGGATTTGTGTGAAATTTTGTTTGTGTTTGGTGGTCTAATCCAGACAAAGCCCTGAGAAGCTCATTACAGCCTGGTGAGGCCTTAAGCCTGTGCTGCCTGCATTAAAGCAGCCAAGAAGTATCTGTCAGCTTCCTGGCAGAGCCCAAATCAAGCTGTCAATTACTGGACGTGTTTATGGAAATTACATGTTTGTTAACATGCTGGAAAAATGTGCTCTCGGCTCAAGCAGCATGTGTTCGGAGAAACAATTTTGCTCGGAAATCACCTTTCAAATGGATGAAGGTGATCCTCATCAGATCACAGACACGAGGAACATTTTAACTCTCCCCGTCCTGATATGTGTAAGGAAAAGCAGACAGGAGGCACAACGAACAATCAAAGGTGGAGTCCATGAATGGCACTGTGTTTTGGTTTATTAAGTCATCTCCTGTCTGTTGTTCAGCTTCCTCTGTTACACTATGAGATGCAAAAGCAGAGGTTTGGTAACTAATCCAGCAGTGGAAAGAGCGGCCCATGCAGCTGCACAGATGCACAGATCCAGCTGGGCAATATAAACATTGCAATACATTTTTTACACAACACACAAAAACATGCCCACTGATCCCCAGCGATGGTTCAGTTTCCGCTCTTTTTATATTTCAGTTCAACAGGTTCCACCAGAAGAATGCCTCTTTTCAAATATACCTTCACTTTAAATAGATTTCTAACAATGCCATGTGAAAATGAAGCACACTCTACCATTCAGCATAATGTCTGCGATGAGATGTTTATGTCAATTTCCTCGTTGATTTTCTCTCACATAAAGGCCTTGATTTCAGCCTCCCAATGATCATGAAATTGAGCCAATCGACATGCATGTCTCGGATGTCTGGTCGAGCTCATCTTAGACAAGGTAATTTTGTCGGAGCAATTACCATTGTAATGTATTCCAAAGTCAGGGCATTTTCTGCTGCTTAGGTGAGCCGCTGACAGCATGTTTTGATTTTTAAGCAATTGTGCTTTTCACTCTGAGATCACACCAAGGTCTGCATTTCTCCCTATGTAACAATCCACCGTGATTCCATTATTTCACATTAACATCTAATTACCTTGCTCAGACCTGCAGCTATACTGAAATGCCACGGTGAGTTCTGGGGTTTGACGAAGCTGTAAGTAAAGATGGGTCGATGGGTGTTTATGGAGAAGAAACTCCAACTGTAAGACACGCAATTCCCAATGGACCCACATTACCTGTCAGGGATGATGACAATACCCTGGAGAATGTCACTGTGCAGTGAAACTGTCATCACACTATTACGCTCACCATTACTGGCCCTACATCTCCATGTAATGGCTGTGGCACACTTTACAATTCAGATTGTCTTCTCAGTCATTGGCACTTAAATGCTGCACTCCATTTTATGAAAAGATAAAGATCTCTGTAATCTGCCAGAGCTCAACCACCGCCTGAAAGCTTGTCAGGCAGCATTTTGTTGTTCACAAGAAGTTGTCATACCCCATTGCATCTCCCTTTGTTGGGCTCATGAAAGTGTCTCTTTGAGTGCACTATTGTGTGCTTGTTGATACGCGCATGCCTATGGAGTCAGATTTGTGTTTTGGTCCAGCTATCTGTTTGAGTCACCACATGATGAATGTATAATGTTATGGACTGTACAGTGACTACAGACCACCGTGGCATGTCAGGAGATCTTCAGGGATGCTTCAGTTCAGATTAAAACAAGTCCCCACTTTTCACTATAAACAGAATCTGCCAGAATCACCCTAATCACGGGTCACCGAGTACCTGAGGCAATGATATATTTGTCACTAGTTAGTGCAGTGGTGATCCATATGCTTGTATACTGTATGCCTGATTTGATGTAGACAACCATGCTGAAACATGGGAAATATGATGAACTCCCAGAAAGCATCAGGGCTGCTGAAACTCTCAGCTGCTTTAAACTGAAATTAAAAACGTTCCTCTTTGCCACTGCCTTTCAGTAGAACAATTGTTAATCTCCCACAATGCATTGTAACTTTTATCTCTTGTACTTTATCCATCTTATTCTATTTTAAATTCTGTTTCTCTTTACTTTTTAGTTTGCTTTTAAATTCTTATGTATTTTTTTCCCAACTTGCTGTAATGCTTTAATGTTTTATGTAAAGCACTTTGAATTGACTTGAAGGCCTACATGAAATGTGCTATACAAATAAACTTGTGTAACTGAGGTCATCCTGCGCAGTTCGCCCACTCGGGGACATGAACCCGCGACCTACCAGTCAACTACACAGTTCGAGCATGGGAGACACAGCACGATCGCGCTGAGCTAAAGGTCCGACCAATAGCTCAGCGCTACCGATACTGTATGAGGCTTTTCGGGAGGGAGGTTTACTAACGTTCTACGCCGAACAGTGCTAGTTGGCATCCGTTACAGTCTCCCCCTTAAACCTCACTCCCATCCGGGTCACGGCACCATTGTAACTGAGGTCATCCTGCGCAGTTCGCCCACTCGGGGACACGAACCCGCGACCTACCAGTCAACTACACAGTTCGAGCATGGGAGACACAGCACGATCGCGCTGAGCTAAAGGTCCGACCAATAGCTCAGCGCTACCGATACTGTATGAGGCTTTTCGGGAGGGAGGTTTACTAACGTTCTACGCCGAACAGTGCTAGTTGGCATCCGTTACACTTGCTTTGCCTATTAAAGTGCTAATAATCATTTGACAATCACAGAGGAAGTTGCAGCAGCCAGCACATTCCAGGTGTCGAATATATTCACACTCTTGGAGTGTAATAGTATTGATGTTTGGCCACTATCCATGCCAATATTTGTAGCTGAATACCTGCTTTTAAGCAAGCAAACCACACACATTTAATGAAGAGGTTGGACAGGCTGTGTAAATCTGCCAAGGAAGAAATGTGAATTTGTGTCCTTTTATTTGCTTGTATATTACAGTGGTGTGAAAAAGTGTTTGCCCCCTTCCTGATTTCTCTTTTTTGTATGTTGGTCACACTTAAATGTTTCAGTTCATCAAACAGATTTAAATATTAGACAAAGATAACACAAGTAAACACAAAATGCAGTATTTAACCCCTTGAACTCCGGGATTCCGTGGGCAGTCACGTCTCTGCGTCATAGTGCGTCTCAGTGCGCACTGAAAAAAAAAAGCTGCATTTCTGTTCTTCCAGTACAGACACAGCCGCGAACAGAAAGCCAAAGGAGTATTTTGATTGGTTTAGATTTGACTGACCTCTCATTCGACTAATAAGAGCCTTGAATTGGGTTTCTGAAACCTTGAAGAACCAATGACTGAAAACCTAG
This sequence comes from Pholidichthys leucotaenia, assembly GCA_020510985.1. Classification (NCBI taxonomy): domain Eukaryota; kingdom Metazoa; phylum Chordata; class Actinopteri; order Cichliformes; family Pholidichthyidae; genus Pholidichthys; species Pholidichthys leucotaenia. The sequence goes on along the minus strand of CM035843.1, from coordinate 54,770,498 downwards.
CAAGAAGGACCTGCCTACCAATGACCACGAATACAACGAGCCAATTGAAGCAGAGAAGTTTGACGATTGCAATGCATGCGTCACCGTGCGTAAAATCTTTTTTGTCTAAGTCGCTGGGTGACACACATTGAGACCTGTGTGTAACGGTAGCGTTAGCCACTCTCAGCCGTTAGCCAGTCTTTTTTTATTACAGTGATCCCTCGCTACTTCGCGTTTCACCTTTCGCGCCCTCAGTGCATCGCGGATTTTTCAAAAATATTCATCAAAAATTCAAAATTGAGAAAAAATGGCACGAAAGTTGCCCGGGCGCTAGCAGAAGGCAGGGAGACTACATTAGAACATCAGGTATCAACACGGAGAGCCCGCACAACTCAAAATCCACCTCTCTGACCACCGCTCCACACCTCTCCGCCCACCTCTTCACCGCTCGGGAATCTCGCAAGCTGATTGGCTGAGACATTTTACCTCGCAAGCTGATTGGCCGAGACGTTTTACCCAGCTTCTCTTCCTGCCGAGCGCCCATACCCAGCGAAGGAAGACCGCATTCATTGTTCTTTATCGCTCGTGTTGCTTAGTGGCACTTTTCGCTGTTCTCTTGTGCCTTTTTGTGCAAAATAGTGCTTGTGACGCCCTTGGGGGGGGGGGGTGACGCTACTTCGCGGTTTTTCACTTTTCGTGGTCGGTTCTGGTCCCCATTAAACGCGATAAGTGAGGGATCACTGTACTACTGTTCTTATTTGTTTTGAAAAATGGTTTGCAAAAACCGCAATCATGGAAGCAGAGATGGTTTGACCGGGTCAGGTGACCAGAACCACGAGTCCGTAACAACCGGACCAGCTTCATGTTCGTCTGACAATGAGGAACAGATGTGCCAACGACACTGCTGTTGTGGACAGGTAAGTGTTATAAGCTAAATTATTCTTTATCAATGAAAATAGTAATAAAAATGACTTTTGACCGATCGGTAATTACAACATGACGGACCGTTGACGGACCGTTTTTTGTGCGCCGAGCTCCTCTGTATCGGGGGGAGTGTGTGTGTGTGTGTGGGGGGGGGTTATCTTCTACATTGCAGATATTTTAGTATAATTTTTATTGCACTGTAGGTTATTTTTTCTTGTAAAAAAAGGCCACACATTTTTTACATGGCATGTTTCTTTGTGTGTGGGGGGCTTGCCATTTGGCACAATTTGGTACAGTTCAAAAACGCCTGGGAACAACCTGAGAAAAAAGCTGTGTAATATATTCATTTTTTGTGGTGTTGTTACAAAATTTTGACCTCAGCTTGATAACACTTGGTTCTACATTTCTGTTGCATTTTCCAGCCAGTATCTGACAGCTGTGTGTTATTTGCAAGCATTTGTATCTAAAAAAAACACCCAAGCAAACTTTATTTTCTTCAAATTCAGTATGTTTAGATGACTGTTACTCAGTGGCAGGAGCACTTAGAGAGATTATGACTGTTTTGTCAAAAAATTCAAAGTGTTTTCTTTTAAATGAGACCAACCCCATGAAGATGCTGCAAAGAGTTGAAGAACAGCTTTTGATTTACTTTGGGTATGTTATTTTCAGGCGTTTTTAGGGAAATTGACCAGAGCTCAAGGGGTTAAATGAAGGTGTTATTATTAAGGGGGAAAAAATCCAAACCTACATGGCCCTGTGTGGAAAAGTGATTGCCCCCTAAACCTAATAAATGGTTGGGCCACCCTTGGCAACAACAACTACACTCAAGCTTTTGCGATAACTGGCAATGAGTCTTTTACAGCGCTGTGGAGGAATTTTGGCCCACTCATCTTTGCAGAATTGTTGTAATTCAGCCACATTCGAGGGTTTTTGAGCATGAACCACCTTTTTAAGGTCACGCCACAGCATCTCAATCGGATTCAGGTCAGGACTTTGACTAGGCCACTCCAAAGTCTTCATTTTGTTTTTCTTAATCCATTCAGAGGTGGACTTGCTGGTGTGTTTTGGATCATTGTCCTACTGCAGAACTCAAGTGCGCTTCAGCTTGAGGTCACAAACAGATGGCCGGACATTCTCCGTCAGGATTCTTTGGTAGACAGCAGAATTCATGCTTCCATTTACCACAGCAAGTCTTCCAGGACCTGAAGCAGCAAAACAGCCCCAGACCATCACACTACCACCACCATATTTTACTGTTGGTATGATATTCCTTTTCTGAAATCCTGTTACTTTTACGCCAGACGTAATGAGGCACACACCTTCCAAAAATTTCAGCTTTTGTCTCATCAGTCCACAGAGAATTTTCCCAAAAGTCTTGGGAATCATCAAGATGTTTTCTGGCAAAACTGAGATGAGCCTTTAGCCACATTTCCACTATATAGTTCTGCGCTACTCTTTTCTTTTCTTTACTACTTGTTTCTCCCGCGGCTGCGCCTCCATCACAACCGCGGAAAGCCGAGAATTGCTGGGGTGGGTGGGATCGAGGTGGCGCTACACTGCTGACGTATAAAGGACGAGACTGACTCCTCAACAACACAGAAAAAAATAGCGGATTACGAGCGGAGGATTTCCACGGTTTTTAACACAATGAATGTCTTTAACGAGACAAGAGAATTTTACAGGAGAAGACGACGTGGATTGAGACAACACACGTTGGAGCAGGAGAGGAGAATAGCGGTTGCCCAGGAGGAATCTGAAGCAGCTGCATATGAAGCAGAGATCATTCAGAGATCATTTCATTTGTTCAGTGTTCATGTGCATACATATGTCAAACGTGTTTTTTAAATAAAATGTTGTGCACTTTTAAACTACGTCGCCTCTGTTGTTCAAAACGGTTAAATGTTAACAGACGGTTAATTAAATGCTGAAACACCGGGGTAATTTAAAATTATGCAGAAGCTTAATCCTAAACCCCTTTAACTTACCAAATAATTTATAATATTATAAAAAAAGCCAATCCAAATCTAGACCCATTTTGTATATTGTGTAATAATGATACACTGATGATAAACTGACTTCCCAAAAAAAGCAGCAGCTATACAACGCACTTTTGGTTTGATGGAATTGCCAATTGACCTTGGAATTATATGTGGAAACTTGTTATACTTCCAGTTAACTTTAACTTACAAAATAATTAAAAATATTATAAAAAAAAGCCAATCCAAATCTAGGCCCATTTTTTGTATTGTGTATCATTTGAGTATCATTGTACAATCTATTGTTATTTATAAGGGTTATCTGTTCAGTGGTGGCTAATTACACACTAAAACAACGTAGAAAATGACTGCAAAGAAAATGCTGCAGCTAGCCAAGTCACTTTTGATTTGATGGAATTGCCAATTGACCTTGGAATTATATGTATGTGGAAACTTGTTATACTTCCAGTTAACTTTAACTTACCAAATAATTGATATTATAAAAAAAGCCAATCCAAATCTAGGCCCATTGTGTATCATTTTTCCAATCTATTGTTATTTATAAGGGTTATCTGTTCAGTGGTGGCTAATTACACACTAAAACAACGTAGAAATGACAAAAAAAAAAATATGCTGCAGCTAGACAACTCACTTTTGATTTGATGGAATTGCCAATTGACCTTGGAATTATACGTATGTGGAAACTTGTTATACTTCCAGTTAACTTTAACTTACCAAATAATTGATATTATAAAAAAAGCCAATCCAAATCTAGGCCCATTGTGTATCATTTTTCCAATCTATTGTTATTTATAAGGGTTATCTGTTCAGTGGTGGCTAATTACACACTAAAACAACGTAGAAATGACAAAAAAAAAAATATGCTGCAGCTAGACAACTCACTTTTGGTTTGATGGAATTGCCAATGAACCTAGAAATTTTATGATTAAACTTTTTTTAATCCTACTAAATACACTGACATTGTCACACTGCCCAACACCAAATTATAATTTTCTTTTTCAAACCAAAGATCACTATGGATCTATTGAATCACAATAGCATAGGTTTATCATATACATGTCAACGTTTACAACATCGAAAATGTTATATTTGGGTTTACATGTATGGGTATTTTCGCTTTATATTATACTAGACTGCTTATAATTTATTGGAATTCTCAGAATTTGGAATGCCGATATAACATTCAATTCACATGTACTTACCTTTTACCCAATTCGACTTTCACCTTTATCAGTGTCTACTGCTGAATGTAAATTACACCTGTGCAACTGCTTACAATTTTACTTAAAAACTGTACCCAATGTAGAGCAATGGATACAGCAGTGGTAATATTTATTAAATTTAACAATAACAATTACATTACCATTAAAAATCTTGACACCTTTATGGCTGAACAGCAGGATTAGGGTCATATGAGGCAATGGAATGTGTATGTAATTATTCGCCTTTATCATCCAGTGTTATAATATACAAACCACACTTTTATCCAAAAGACTAACATTTTATTACATTACAAATATTCCCAAAACATGTTAACAAATGGGGAGCTTTCAGTACTTCGACCAGACTGCCAAAATGGTTTCGGAAGGCTCCGTGGAAGGAAGCCGTCTCTGTCAGCTCATCCCTTCTTAATGCGGCTAACTGCAGGTGTCTTTCGCGCTGTTCGAGCATCCTTTCATGGATCCGCATCTCCTCAGCATGATTCTGGGCCATCAGTGATGCAAGGTCTGCAATGTTGCTGCTTTTCAGCTTGCCTATATGAAAGACAGAAGTCATTGTATTTAGATAACACCGGATCAAAACATGTCAGAAAAAATAATATGGAATTAAACTGTTGAAAGCCTGTGGTGGGATGCTTCGTTGCTGTATTTAAGCTCAACTGTCATGTTGTTGCCCCTCAGTAGAGTGGACTATAAGAAACTTCTGTGGTGATGTGGTTAGGCCCCCCTTCATTTCAAAAAGGATTAATTGTAAAAAGTATTTTGATTTAATGGGTTATTTTTAAAAGAATTTCTTTGTACTGTGGCCTCATAAATCAGAATGGGTTAATAGTGTTAGCTGACTTGAAGAATTTCAATCAAGCATTTTGATTTGAAGTCTGTACATGTGCTCCTTTTTTTTTTGTGAAAATACAACAGTATTTCACTACCAACACACCTATAACACTGGGCCACTGTGGCTGTAAACACCCCTGAATCTAGTATTTTTATAAACGTAGAAAGACATTTTAAATTCCTTGTTATGCGTCTATAGAAAACAATCACATATAAAAACAACCGGGTGGTAATTTTCAGTTTGTTGTGCCTTACCAGCACTTGACCGGGAGATGCCGGGGCAGTCCAGTGAGGCGGACCCCAAGGGATTTGAAAACTGTGTATAGAAGGAAAAAAACACACAATAACGCTCACAAACAAAGTGCAACATGTACCGCAAACACAAAACTTTTTAACCAGAATACAATAAGCTTACGTCAGCGTTTTGTTCACGTGAATACTGAAATAAAAGCGCGATTCAGCCGCTTGATGCCAGGTAGCAGCAAGGTACAGAGGTAGCTAGCTATTAGCGGGCTAGCCATCACCACAATTGCCCACAATCAAACAACTTTCTTTATTGCTAAAATAAAGTGCGCTTTTGACCGAAAGGCAAGAAGACGGACAATAACAAAACAACACTCACCGTCACCGTTTTCCAATTCCGTGGCCGTGTCGAGTCCAAATTCTCTGCCAATAATAGCAGGCCGGACACTTCCTGGTATATTTTTTCATTGCAAGTTGCCCCACCAACTCGCTCTGGATGTAGTCATCGGCTACGAGAGACAGAAAAGTCCGCACCTCCTCGTTTGTTCATGGAATAAACTTGCGCGTGGACATCGTTATATGAGAACAAAATTTTGAATCCAGTCACCGCGGTTATATAAGTGCAGGTTAGTTAGTTAGTTAGGTTACTCGCTGAAATTACAAATGGCGGACGTGTAGCTTCAACAGAAAACAAAACGGATGCGTTTGGTGACGTTACGCCCTGACCAATCAGCGTTTAGCAGTCGATTGACGTCAATTCACACCTCGCTTTTCGCTCGCTTGTACCCTGCCTCTGAACAGGCACGAAAATCGTAACGGTTAAACCGTGAGGACTTGGGTGGAAATGGCGAAAAACCGAAACAAGTAAAAAAAAGTAAAGCCCAGGCGATACTGGTGGAAATGGGGCTTTTATGTTCTTTTTGCTCAGCAGTGGTTTTCATCTTGGAACTCTGCCATGCAGGCCATTTTTGCCCAGTCTCTTTCTTATGGTGGAGTCTAGAGGGAGGCCTGCAGTTCTTTGGATGCTGTTGTGGGGACTTTTGTGACCTTTTGGATGAGTCGTCGCTGCGCTCTTGGGGTAATTTTGGTCTTTCACCACTGTTAGATGTTTTTGCCATTTGTGGATAATGGCTCTCACTGTGGTTCGCTGGAGTCCCAAAGCTTTAGAAATGGCTTTATAACCTTTTCCAGATTGATAGCTCTCAGTTACTTTGTTTCTCATTTGTTCCTGAATTTCTTTGCATCGCAGCATGATGTCTAGCTTTTAAGGATCTTTTGGTCTACTTCACTTTGTCAGGCAGGTCCTATTTAAGTGATTTCTTGATTGAGAACAGGTGTGGCAGTAACCAGGCCTGGGTGTGACTAGAGAAACTGAACTCCGCTTTGCAAAGATGTGATAAACCACAGTTAATTTATGTTTTAACGGGGGGGGGGGCACTTTTTCACACAGGGCCATGTAGGTTTGGGTTTTTTTTTTACCCTTAATAATAAACACCTTCATTTAAAAACTGCATTTTGTGTTTACTTGTGTTATCTTTGTCTAATATTTAAATTTGTTTGATGATCTGAAACATTTAAGTGTGACAAACATACAAAAAAATGAGAAATCAGGAAGGGGGCAAACACTTTTTCACACCACTGTATATTTTTAAAGATTGACTTTTCATGGGATTGTTTAGTCGCAGTGGTTAATATTCAGGGCCAGCAAAGCCTTCTCTGCTGGCCTAAACGCTATCAGAATTACATTTACAACGTACATTCTTATATTTATTCCACGAGGATGTATTAAATTATTCCCAATAGTCTGTTCTCTTCATTTTGTAGCTTTTCTCTTGGTTGGACTCCTTCCAGTAGTGTAATGCATGTTAGAGTTTTTGTGTCCAATCATATTTCAGCCATCTGTGTTGCCAGGGTCAAGCAAACCTGCATTGGGCCTTCAGGAATTGACAGTGCGCTCTGTAGATTAAATTAACTGTTAAACTTATCCTGTTGCTTTAACCAAACAGATGTCTTCTGTATGTCCAGGGGTACGCATCGAAGGCATTTGAAAACGTTGGCATTTTCACGTCTTTTGATTGGATGGTTAGACTCCTCCAACCACAATGCTGAGGATCCTAGCTAGCAAAATGCCAGTGCAAGGACTTGCTTAAGCAGCTACAATATACTGTATCTGTTTAAACATAATCGCCATTTTTCCACCCACAATGGCTGACAGGGGAGAGGAAAATGATTTGGTCACTGATATTTTAAAAAAATCAATTTTCCAGATGGACTTTTCAAGAAAAACTGGTCATTGGGAAGAGAGGTCGGCCAACCCTGAAGTTTAGCAGGCCCGTCTCAGCCAAGGAAAGGATTTGTCCGTCACTTCCATATTAGCAACAAGCGGTATCCTTGGATTACAGGCTCAGAGGAGTGCTGCAAATTATCTTGCAGGTCAGCCACGCCTAATACAGCTGATGTGACATGTCAGAAACATCAGATGACAGGAAGAGGTAAGTTAGAAACCCATTCAGTAAGTTACACATAGGTTCAAAGAGGTTATTCATGTTAGAAATAATTTTTGGGTACTCCTAGACATTAATCTCGACGTACTTCAACTTCTGAGTAACTATGAGCCGCTGACAAGTAACGTGTGTAAAAGAACACATAACTTCCCTACAACCTTTGCTCCATGAATGCGCGACGTATCAGCCATACGCCGGATACATCGGAAAATTTTCAGAGGAGCTTGGAGAGCAACACTGTATACATATCAGCGTGCTTCAGGGTGCTTCAGCATTCTTCAGCATGCTCTTAACTTAGACAAAACTGAGCCATAACTGATTCAACGTAAGCCAGTGTATTCACCAAATTTTTCATACGTTTTGCAAACGCTATCTAAATCATCTAGGCGTGACAAGGCCTTAACCAAGGCCTTAACACTTACAAGCAACGGTACTTTTAAACTTTTGGGGAAACAAGAGCGGATCTGCATCTCAATAAACAAGTGCGCAGGGAAATGGAGCTCTAAAACGAAAAGGTAAAGATTTTTAAAACTATAATTTTATAGTTAAAGTTATCTTTAACATGCTTTGTGTGGACAGCCCTATAGGCTATTTTTATGGTGCTTGGTATGAATGGCACTTAAATCGGGTAGGTCACTACTGAAGGCCTAGTTGTAAAATACACAGTCCACCACTGTTTAGTCGGCATAAGGCACAAAAAAAGGTAAGCTAGGCAAAAAGTGACATGGGGCAGGTTGTTATACCCGCTCCTGCCCGTGCTACGTGTGCGTGGCCTTTCTAATTTTAGACTCAATGCATATGCAATACAGAGGTTGCGTTAACTGAAAATTGTCCTTTATTGACAGATTTTTTTCAGCAGTGACTCAAAATTTTGAAAGCTGTCTGTCATTTGACAGATTAATTAGATCACCCTCAGTGTAAAGTAATTTGAAATGACAGATAATAATAGATTGACAGAATTTTTACAAGCCTGTCTGTCAAAATGACATAACCAAAAAGTCTAGTGCAACCTCTGATACACACTATGCTCTCCCGCAGCACATATGGATCTTTGTACATGAGAGAGGACAGAAAAATGAATTAGGAACTCTCCGAAAAAATTTTTTTTTGAAAAATCTGTTGTCTTCTTCATAGTTGTCAGACCCTAGTGATCTCGTGCACAGTATCTTTTCTCGTGAAACTATCGGGCCACATGGGCCCGTGCCTATTTTCATGTTAAGTAGTACAGGGTTCCTTCCTATTGGTGACAGATCTAAATGACGATGACGGTGCAAGTTGTTACAGAGAGCCCAGGGGCACATTGTTACAGTGTAACTGCTATATAGCATTTTGGAATACTGTCAAGTTGGCAACATGGTGTAATTATGTAAATAAAAACTTGTAAATGTTTTAGGTATGATCCCATGAACAATTTATTTACATAAATAATCATCACAACACGTGTTTAAGGTTTGAATTTGTTAGATATAAGGTAAGGCTTCAAAATTTCACCATGAGCTTGTGCACCATTCCTTCTGTTTTCCACAAATGTTTTGATTTCAAGCCACATGTAGTCAGCAGTGAGCATCTTTATCTGTGTGGACTGATACACTGCATTCACAGTTTATTTCACATATAAAGCACATAAAAAAACCATCGAAATAAGTACTTTATCTTGTGAATTTATCAACTTACCACCCACTGTAACAACTTGCCCTGGTATACGTGACAACACCTTTCCTTGGCAGTGGGGTAAAAAGTTACACAACCATATATTTTTTTCATTTGTCCACTACAGGCATTTAATACAAAATAAAAACAACTGAATCATATACTGACAATATCAGTCGCTACGGAGGGTGGCAATATGTATGGGTACATGTTCATGCTATGTAGGATAACTAGGTAGACGGTTATGCTGTTTATTCCATCTTGCTACAATGCTCCGCACTTTGTATATATATTTATACATTTATGTGTATGTATGTATATCCACCGCTCTTATTTATATTTTTCGGATCTTCTTGATTATCGCTCTGAGTGTTGCTATCCCTGTGCTGTTGCAATCCTGGAATTTCCCCATTGTGGGACTAATAAAGGCTTAACTTATCTTATATAAAGAGGACATGTCCAAAAGCACGTGGACAAGATTTGTGTGACAATTGTAAAAAAAAAAAAAAAAAATAAAAAAAACTAATATACCAAGGTCTTCAAGACTTAAAAGGAGACAACACATCTTATATAAAAGAGAGATGGGAAAAAGAGGGGAATTTCACTTTACAACTGGAAATATGGGAAAAGCTAAATAAACAGCAATGGAAAAGTACCTCATCCCTGCAGTGGAGAGAATTTGGATGGAAAAACTTGGCAAGATTTTTCAGAACACCTGCACAAAACAAATTTACCCATAAGGGATTGAACTGTTGGCGCTTGTGTGGTGAAAAGACTGCAAATCATTTTCATGTGTTTTGGTCATGCCCAGTTATCCACCAATATTGGACCAAGGTACAGACAATATTGGGGAAAATATTCAAAATTACAGTTCCCTTTTCTTTTGTAACTTTGTATTTGGGTTTACTACCGGACTCACTGGAAAGACAAGGAGAAAAATACTTATTCAATGTTTTAATATTGGCAAGCAAAAAAGCTCTAACTAAAAAATGGATGTTGAAGGACTGTCCTACACCTGAAGATTGGACTAACGTGATCCAAGACATTTACTCGATGGAAAAGTTGACATTCGCACTGAGACAGGACATGGATGTGTTCATGAACTTTTGGCAACCCTGGACCGCATATGTGTCTTCCATTAGATCTAATCTTTGACAAATACCATTTCAATAATGGTTCCGCTCTTTGTTCCAACACTACTCAGATGCTCTTTTATCTTTATTTACTTACTTTTTCTTTTTGTTTGTTTTTTACTGGTTTGTTTGGTTTTTTTTGTTATTTGTTTTTTGTTTTTTTTTCTCTTTAATTTCACTTTTTCTTTCACTTAAAAAAAAAAAGGGGGTGTTGTAAGAATTAATCTTCCAATGTTGTCAGATATCAGAAAATAAGGGAACATGTGATGAAAATGTAAACAATGCATTGCTGTAATGACCTGTATACCCTTTACAAAAACTTAAATAAAAAAAAAATAAATAAAAATAAAAAAAACTATTTTTTTTGCCCCGGCTTACCCTACTGGGTTAGGAACATGCTGCTTTAGAGGTGTAACCCTTTGCATTCTCACATCACACGTTTGGACTGTAGGTTAATAATGTTGTAGTCCAGTGCATTGCTTTTGAAAAGCACCCTCTGACGGGCTCCGACCAAACAGCAATATATTATGGACTCAGCATGAAACTAGGCTGGAGGCAACATACTGTATGGCCTCCCCATCAGATGTCAAAGCCCAGTCTCTGTGTAATAGATGGGAATACTTGCCGCTCACTATAACAATACGTCTGCTTCTTAAAGCACTGCTCCTATCCACATTCTGCTGTAGGCATTTGCCAAACTTGCCTATAGGACAGACCACCATTCTACATAAATTATGCAAAGGGCATGATTTTTTTTTTCCCAGTGGAAGCCTACTTTCCTTTTTTGTCACAATGCATTTGATAGATTATCACAGGTTAGCTTTTATTTGTGTAAATCTATATTTGTAGTTACATGATCACACTAGCAAATCTGCTTTCGATTTATACAGTCACTGATTGCAAAATCTCACTGTGGATAAATGGAACCTATGTCAGATTTCCAAATAACCGACTTGACCGTTGCTCCAATGAGCTAAGATTCCCATCAACATAGTCTAGTCAGGTAGGTCCTGCTTAGGCCTAAATGCCTGTTAGCCATGGCAACCGCTAATTTGATCCACTCAATAGAACCCGTGACCATGTACAAAGTATTTTGATGCAATAATCTGACAAAACTGATGTTCTGACTCCCTATTCAAAAAGTCTCTCCTTCAGTTTTATAGAAAGAGAAATTCTTATATTTTCTTAAGTCACAGGTTTGCTCGATGTGCCAAGTTTCTTATTTAGCAGTGACATTGCAATTATCTCTCATTTCTTAGTACTGTCACTTTTAGCTAAAAGAGAAAGGGAGAGCAAAAAACAAACTTCATCTTCGTAGCAGGTCCAACCATCTTTCACTCTATAGACACTAATACTTTGGTTGTGATTTAGCTGAAAATACACAGTACGTCCACACCTGTTTGTAACTATTTAAGGTGTATATAAATCAAAACCAGCCACAAATTGATATTCTCTCTATTGAAAATTCCACATTTTCTCTGATGAGCTGGGTGCTTCTTGTAAATGTGGTTTAGACAGTTTTTTTAAGCACATCAAGTTGTCCAATTATATTTAATGACATATCAATATCTGGATATGTATAACTTTTGTGGGCAATTGTGGAAAGTAGTGATAACAAAGAACAGTTCTCACTTTTAATTTTTTTGTATTCGTAAATGATTGGAAAATACATTCTGTTTCACTTAGCATTGAATGGCTACAAAAATACACTAATTCGTTGTTCTTCCTGTGGGAATTGTTAACAATACAAAAAAAAAAATTACACCAGCCTGATCCCTCATGTCTCAGTGACTAGCAGCTCTGGGAGCGGTCCAAATGCAGAAAGCCACTCTGTGTGATAGCAGATTGGGTTTAACAAGCCAGATGGGTTGTAATTGTCTGATCAATCCAATGTTTGCAGGCTTTTATGCCTTTTCTTATGGTTTGTTTTCCTTACGTGTTATTTCCTCTGCTGATCTGCCTTCCCTCGGGGAGTGTCTGCGTCTAAAACACTTGCTGCCTGACCAGCGATTCCCTGGCCCAGGCTGTGTGTGCAGGCTGAGTTGGGCAGCGCCGCCCACAGAGGTGACTGGAGCGGTATCATCTTCCACGCCTGTTGGCCATGCAGCTGCAGCTTCACTCCTTTCTGAGTTTCTGTCTGTTACTTTGTACAGACATTAGTGAAGACTCTACCTTTTGGGGAAGTCACTGAAATGTAGTTTGTTTAAGCCAAATAATATATTTCAGTTACTTGCATTTAGCTAATTTCCCAAGTCTACATGTACTTGGCTATTCATGCATCATATATTAATATGACTCAAATTAAAACTATCAGAAAGAGCTAAGGATATGAGTTTGAGTTTTCTGAGTTTTATAATGCTGCATTTTGTTATTTTTGTGCCAGATGAAACAGCAGGCATCCCTTCTAATCATAACTTAAGAGCTGGTCCCTGTACAGATGTGAAGAGGTTAACCCTTCACTTTCAGAAGTCGCTGACTAGTTTTCATGCCGCTCCTTTACTTTATCACAGTAATTGAAACTCTTTCATGGTACTCCTGTTTCTTTTCCTTGATATATAATGTGCTGGATAGCTCCTCAACACGCTCAATCACGGAGAACTAATTTGACTGTATTGTTTGACAAGTGTACCTTATAGCTCAGTGTGAGCAAAATGCAATCTAAGAACAATTATGCCATTTTCCAAGAACAGTATGGGGCAGGTAAGAACCGTTTTAGATTTTCACAGGTTAAATGTAATGGCTAGTCTTAAGTGGTGGATTTCAGAGTTTTGGGGTTTCTTGTGTTTTAACCTGACTGCCTTTTTTCTTTTTTTTTTGTCAGAAAGTGAGAAAAGAAAGTAAAATATCAGGGTATTATGTGTGCATAGAAATGTATGAAAGGCCTAGACGTGTGTCCTCGGAGACAGAAAGAGAGATCCAGTCATTTTCACACAGACAGGGTTGAGGGTTTAATTTTAATTCTGCACCACATCAGGTACCTAATCTTTAAAAATGGCCCGCTAAAAGACCCTGAAAGTGTGCTGGCATTTGAGAGGTAGCGAAGTAAAAGAGCTCAAGGTTGTCGAGGACTGGAACCCATCCGAGCCACGTCTTCCAAGCCCCTGTTGGACTTTTAAATTTTTATCACTCCTGATATTTGTTCTCAATGGCAAATTAACAGCCATCCAGTTTCCTTTCTGAAGACAAGGCTTAAATTTTGTCTAACTGCCTGAATTTACTACTCTTCTATTTTTCACACGACAGAATCGATAGCAGGACTGAAGAAGAGGGGATAAAAATTTATGGTATCTTGCAATTTAATGGTTGAAAAGATGCAATTTGAAAGATCATAAATTGTGAAGGGGCTTATGCTTCATTGCACTTGATTCAGTGCTTGCTGTTAGAACTTGATTTGCGAGTGTCTGCAAAGTGTGATTAACGAGGCGATCAATGTGCAGTGCAGCACACTATGGCACTCCTAATGCTCTTCATTAGAATAAATAAAATAAATTGACTGCAGCTCTGTGAAAACTCTGTAATGGTTAAAAATCAAAGAATGTCATCCCCCCTTCCCCCAGCCACAATTTAGCTTCTCTCCAGCCTGCATCCACCTTGATCACATTATCCTGACAGACTTGTCTCTGAACCTGCGGGGGCCCCAAAACGAGCTCACGGTGAGGGAAGTAAAAGGAAGTGGTGTGTCGGTGGGGGCCACAGGCTATTGCTTAGTCGACTGGTAATCATAAATCGGAGGCTTTTGTACAGAAAGTGTTGGGGGGAATGCAGTCTGCGGAGTATTAATGCATGAAATAGCATTTCAAGCTGATAAACGGTTCGCAGGATGGTCAGTCCACGCAGATTGCTCTTCCCTCTTTCTCTTTCATGGAGGCATATTGTTTGTAATAACATTTACCAGAAAAATTTATTCCACCTCATCTCATGTTTTCTTGCCAGACAGCTTGGTATTGCTGTTGTGGCGGCGGGGAGGTGAATTGTCAAAGCCGGTTGTAATATTCACTCCTCCTGCCTGTTCTCTTTGGATTATTGTCTTTCCAGATTACACCCTGTCCTCTATGAGAGCTGTCATGCAGTCACTTAACTTGGCGCTTTAATTGATTTCTTGCTACGTCTCCCGTGTAGCTGTTAAAATCAATTAACTATAAGTAACTGGGCAACAGAATGTATTGTAAATGAGCTGGTATTGATATTTTCATCTTTCTCCATTAAAGGCAGAGCATCAACTCAAAGGGTTTATGTTATGTGTCATGTTGTCTTCTCAGCGCTATTACTGAGGAAATAGCTACAGCTAAAGCAAATATTACATTTGTAACATTCAGCAGCTTCTGGGAAGTTAAAAGTTTGAGTACATGGGCACGAAAATGTTTTTGTATCCAGTTAAACTGCTGTAAATATAGAGAAAATTTATATATGTGTAAGTATATGCATTATTAGCAACAGTTTACTAGTTTTTATGATATAATAAAGTATTGAATAATTAGTGAATAAACAAGACCTTAGATATGAATTATGATATTTCAAGACTTGTTGGGTTTAAATTAATAAGTTTATAACTACTAATGAAATGTTCATGAGTATTCCCACAATTTCAGTAAAAAAAGGCTTAATTTTGAGTTATCTGGAATTTATTAACACTTGAATTTTGTGTTTGAGTCTACGCTTGTGTTATTTCCACCTAAAAAGATCCCTACTGAGCAAAGTGAATTAATATCATAATTCATAGCTTGCTTATTTGCAATCATTAAGTAGTGATTAAGTGTTTATTAAGGAAAAAGTCCTGCTACAGAACCCAAGTGCGCTTCAGCTTGAAGTCACGAACAGATGGCTGGACATTCTCTTCAGGATTTTTTGGTAGACAGCAGAATTCATGGTTCCATTTACCAAAGAAAGTCTTCCAGGTACTGAAGCAGCAAAACAACCCCAGACCATCACACTACCACCACCATATTTTACTGTTGGTATGATGTTCTTTTTCTGAAATGCTGTGTTACTTTTACGCCGGATGTAATGGGACACACCTTCCAAAAAGTTCAATTTTGTCTTGTCAGTCCACAGAAAATTTCCCCAGAAGTCTTGGGGATCATCAAGATGTTTTCTGGCAAAACTGAGACGAGCCTTTATGTTCTTTATGATCAGCAGTGGTTTTCGTCTTGGAACTCTGCCATGCAGGCCATTTTTGCCCAGTCTCTATCTTATGGTGGAGTCATGAACACTGACCTTAACTGAGGCAAGTGAGGCCTGCAGTTCTTTGGATGTTGTTGTGGGGTCTTTTGTGACCTCTTGGATGACTCGTTGCTGCACTCTTGGGGTAATTTTGGTCAGCTGGCCACTCCTGGGAAGGTTCACCACTGTTCCATGTTTTTGCCATTTGTGGATAACGGCTCCCATTGTGGTTCGCTGGAGTCCCAAAGCTTTAGAAATGGCA
The DNA here is from genome assembly GCA_020510985.1 of Pholidichthys leucotaenia. Classification (NCBI taxonomy): domain Eukaryota; kingdom Metazoa; phylum Chordata; class Actinopteri; order Cichliformes; family Pholidichthyidae; genus Pholidichthys; species Pholidichthys leucotaenia. The sequence continues at coordinate 54,754,592 of CM035843.1, read as the reverse complement.
AGAAAATTGAACTCAGCTTTCCAAAGATGTGATAAACCACAGTTAATTTATGTTTTTACAGGGGGGCAATGACTTTTTCTCACAGGGCCATGTAGGTTTGGATTTTTTTTATCCTTAATAATAAACACCTTCAATTAAAAACTGCATTTTGTGTTTACTTGTGCTATCTTTGTGTAATATTTAAATTTGTTTGATGATCTGAAACATTTAAGTATGACAAACATACAACAAAATGAGAAATCAGGAAGGGGCAAACACTTTTTTCACACCAAAAAGTGTCTGCCCCCTTCCTGATGTTTTTTTTGTTGTTTTTTTTTGGAGCGGGCTAGTCAAAGTCCTGACCTAAATGCAATTGAGATGCTGTGACATGACCTTAAAAAGGCGGTTCATGTTCAAAAACCCTCTAATGTGGCTGAATTACAACAATTCTGCAAAGATGAGTGGGCCAAAAATTCCTTCACAGCGCTGTAAAAGACTCATTGCCAGTTATCGCAAACACTTGATTGCAGTTGTTGCTGCTAAGGGTGGCCCAATCAGTTATTAGGTTTAGGGGGCAATCACTTTTTCACACAGGGCCATGTAGGTTTGGATTTTTTTCCCTTAATAATAAACACCTTCATTTAAAAACTGCATTTTGTCTTTACTTGTGTTATCTTTGTCTAATATTTAAATCTGTTTGATGATCTGAAACATTTAAGTGTGACAAACATGCAAAAAAATGAGAAATCAGGAAGGGGGCAAACACTTTTTCACACCACTGTATTTTTCATCATTTCTTCATTGTAATTTTAGCAATTCTTCATAATTACAAGTAATTATAATCAATTATCAAAAATGTGCAATTTTAATTAATTGTGTAAAAAATGCATGAATTTCCAGCACTAATATAAATATTTACTCAATTATTTCTATATATTTAGTTGCTATTATGTTTAATGTCTGTGTTCAGAGTGGCCCAACAATGGCTGAAACTCCTGTATCAACTAATAACATCGGGCCAGCATCATCTTTCATACTTTCATTAAAATGTTTAATACAACAACATTATATTAGCCTGTGTAAGGAGTATTGGGACAAAGCTGATATGTTGCCATAGTTAAACAGCAGCAGTAAAGTGAACTCTATGTTTCTGTGAATGACTAGATAGCAGTTTACAAAGAGTATAATAGGAACGCAAAAATAAAGTTTTTTTTATAGACTTATTTGACAAGCATTTTTTCCCAACAAAGTACATTTTTTTAGGTTTTATCACCTAAAAGCTAGCAAAGGCATACACAAATTTACTACAATTTAATGAAGTAATTTCAAGATTTCAATAATGTGAGTAACGAGTTGTACTTTGTGCATTCTGTGTGGTTGCAAGCTTGCAGTTGTTGATTTGTCATGCCTCCATGTAGGACATGGCATATGGTGGTGACCATCAGTCCTCCTCTTGTCTCTTTCACCACCTTTGTGTTGTTACTGTAAGGTGAGTCACCTCTGCTGCCACTCAGTCCAACCTTTATTACCTCTCTGCCCATTAAACATGGCCTGAGTGCTCATTTTTGCATAGAGACACTTAAATGCATGCTACTTAGGCACTAGCCCTAATAGGCTAAGTGCTGGCTCCCATAGTGACTACATGAACTGCATGTGAACAATAAAACTGTCTTCCTTCCCACAATCTTCACCACTCATTGTAATAATCACTGCTTAGAAATCACACTTTTTTCCTAATTGCACATTGTGTAAATTAACCTATAAATTATAATTAAAACAAGTCCTTTGTCACACAGATTGTCATATGGGATTATTCAGTGCTTTATAAAACCTTTAGGTTTACTAAAACCTGAAATTATGTAATATAAGTATTGTATGTCATTTATATTTTTATGTACTGTTGAAACGGTGAACAAAACATATTGTGATATGGCTATAGTTTTTACAAAGAGCAACTTTCTTCTACAGATGTTAAATATTTGTATATTAAAATAAAGGAAAAGTAACAACATCAAGCACCAAGACCACCCCTACACACCTTTAGGCTGTTCCTTCTTCAGGGTCGCCACAGCAGAACATGGGTCTGCATATTTGATGTGGCAAGAGTTTCATGCAGGATGCGCTTCCTGGTGAAACCCTCCCCATTTTACCCAGGTTTGGGACCAGCACAAGAAATACACTGTTTTTGTGCTTCCCCCTGTGGCTGGGTGATCAACTTTCCTTTCCCCATTCTATGCTGAGCACCAAGCTAGAAGGTGGAAAGTACCATTTGTATGGTCTTGGGAATGACCCGGCTGGAGCTTGAACCCACAATCTCCCTGCTGTGGGGCGCATGTAATTTACCTAGGGGGGTGTCTTGACTGTAGGTGATGGTAATTTGTAACTGGTTCGGGACACTATTAATGTACGAGGTGTGTCAGAGAAGAAACAGGACTGGGGTCACAAAAAATTTATTTCTAATGTAAACTACAAGCTACAAATTTTCCCCTTCAAAATAATCCCCCTTGAGTCTAACACACTTTCCCATTCTTCTCTGCCACACCTCCATGCAATCCTGGAAGGATTCTCCCTGGATTCTCCGAAGTTCTGTTGTCACGGCCCTCTTGATGGCTTCCATGTAGGGCTGTCGCGATAACCGCAATTATGTAGTACCGCACTATGGACGAGCCTACCGCGGAGGACAACAAGCAACCACAACAACCCTGAAAGGTTTATTATTTCATGCACTGAAGAAAAACACTAGGCTTTTATTTTGATAACGGTGGTTTTGTTTTCGCTTCCTGTGCCTGCCTATGGAATTGTCAGTAAGGCTACAGCACTTAGCACAGACAGTTGAGCTACAAACGCTAACAATAATTGGTTTATGGACCCATAATGAGGCACAAACTCTTATAGTGGTCGTAGTTTACCGTACGTCAAGGGTTGCGCCCGGGCTGGGCAGATAACAGGACTCAATCACAGAGCAAGTGTTTAACATAATATATTAAAGCCCGAAACAAAGCGGCTCTGGAGTCGTAAATAATGCTGCACACTGCTACCAGATAAAACGGAATACTAGAGGAATGTGTGTGTTCATGCCACAATGACTTGCAACTAACGACTTAAGACGCAGCGCCCAGGTGAGGGGTTGTGTCCCTTAAATAACAGGTGGAGAAAATGACAATGATTACACACTGGTGTGTGCACTCAGCAAATTAACAAAACCAAATAGGCAATGAAGAAGGGAACTGAGAACACTGCCAAAAATAAGAGCAAACCTGAAACAGAAGATCACGACAGGAAAAAGCACAGTGATGACAACTCAGGATAAAAATAAACACAAGAGTAACTTAAAGGATGAGCCTGGTCCTTCGACCAAACTCGGTCGAAGGACCCCCCCCCACCCCCACCCCAAGCAGTGGAACCCAGACACCTCAAGACAAACAACAAAAAAGTTCATCCTTCTTCTAGGGAAGGTGGTTGGGGCACAGGCCAGGTGCGCTGAACACAGCATCCTACCCCCCACAGAGACTCAAAAAACAAAGGTACAATCTGTGGTCCAAACAAAGTCCAAGACCGCAAACTTAACCAAAAAATGAGTCAGGAAGTCTACCCAAGTCCGTGGGCCACCGGACCAATTAACCCGGCGAGTCAGAGGGTCTACCCAAGCCCATGGGTTCTCAAACCAGACTGCAGGGCTGATCTGAAGGCCTACCACTGTCTTTTGGCCACCAAACCTTGAACAGGGTGGGAGTCTCCTGATCCCGGAGACGTCAGCCAGAGGTCTCCTGACCCCTGAAGCTACGACTGGAGGTCTCCTGATCCCTGAAGCTACGGCTGGAGGACTCCTGACCCCTGAATTCAATTCAATTCAACTTTATGTATATAGCGCCATTTCACAACAACAGTCATCTCATAGCACTATCAACTGTAGGGGGAACCCCCACAGTTGCAGAAAGACCCCAGCAATCAGGCGATCCCCTGTGAGCAAGCACTTGGCGACGGTGGAGAGGAAAAACTCCCTTTTAACAGGAAGAAACCTCCAGCAGAACCAGGCTCAGGGAGGGGCAGTCATCTGCTGCGACTGGCTGGGGGGTGAGGGGATAGAGAAGAAGAAAAGAACAGACATGTAGAGAGCAAACAGCACGATGGGGACTCAATCTATGGGAGAGAACAAACAAATGTTAATGACCAGCAAAAAAAATATTTCATTGAGAGTGAGAAAAGGAGTGAGGCCCAGTGCATTACTGGAGGTCCCCCGGCTGACTAAACCTATTAGCAGCATAACTAAGGGAGGGTTCAGAAACACATGATCCCTCCCTAATTGTAGGCTATATCAAAAAGGTAGGTTTTAGCCCTATTCTGAAAAACAGAGATCAAGTCTGACTCCCGAATCCAGATTGGCAGCTGATTCCACAGGAGAGGAGCTTCATAACTGAAGGCTCTGCCTCCCATTGTACTTTTGGAGATTCTAGGTATTACAAGTAATCCTGCATTTTGGAAGCGTAGTGCTCTGTTAGGATAATACAGTAGTATCAGATCTTTTAAATAAAAAGGAGCCTGATTGTTTAGAGCTTTGTAAGTAAGAAGAAGGATTTTAAACTTAATTCTAAACTCTATGGGAAGCCAATGAAGGGAGGCCAGAACCGGAGAGATATGATCTCTCTTTCTAGTACCTGTTAAAACTCTTGCTGCAGCATTTTGGATCAGCTGAAGACTTTTTAAAGATGTTTTAGGACAGCCTGATAATAAAGAATTACAATAATCTAATCTCGAGCTAACAAAAGCGTAGATCAGTTTCTCAGCATCACTCTGAGACAAGATGCTCCTAATCTTAGCAATATTACGCAAATGATAGAAGGCAGTCTTAGAAACAAATTTAATATGTGAATTGAAGGTCCTGATCAAAAATAACTCCAAGGTTCCTCACAGAGCTATTAAGAGAAAGAGTAACCACATCCAAACTGAAAGTTTGATTTGGAAAGGAATTTCTAAGGTTTTTTGGACCAACAAGAATGACTTCAGTCTTATCTGAATTTAATAGCAGGAAATTACAAGTCATCCAAGCTTTGATTTCCTTAAGACAGGCTTCTAACTTGGCTAATTGATAACTATCATCTGGCTTCATTGACAGGTATAATTGTGTGTCATCAGCATAACAATGAAAATGTATACAGTGCTTTCTAATAATGTTGCCTAACGGAAGCATATATAAACTAAAAAGAGTAGGGCCGAGCACAGATCCCTGTGGAGCTCCATGACTGAGCTTTGAGTTGAAAGAAAACTCATTATTTACATGAACAAACTGGAACCTATCAGATAAATAAGATCTAAACCACTGCAACGAAGTTCCATTAAGTCCAACATAGTGTTCTAATCTATCAAGTAGAATATTATGATCGATAGTATCAAAAGCTGCACTAAGGTCTAAAAGGACAAGTACAGAAACTAGTCCATTATCAGATGCAATGAGGAGGTCGTTAGTGACCTTCGCTAAGGCTGTTTCAGTACTATGATGGATTCTAAACCCAGACTGAAATTCTTCAAGTAAACCATTTCCCTGCAGGTGGTCAAATAATTGCGTAGCAACAACTCTTTCTAAGATTTTTGAAATGAAAGGGAGATTAGAGATTGGTCTATAGTTAGCTAAAGCTCCTGGATCTAGCGTTGGCTTTTTGAGTAAGGGTTTAATTACAGCCATTTTAAAAGCCTGCGGTACATGGCCTAAAGTTAATGAAGAATTGATTATATGAAGAATAAGGCTACCAATAAGTGGGAAGACTTCTTTAAATAACCTGGTAGGAATAGGGTCTAAAAGACAAGTTGAAGGTTTGGATGAGGAAACTATTTTGTCTAACTCACAAAGGTCGATTGGAGTAAACTCATCAAGACAGACATCAGTAGAAGGAGTTGTAGTAGTTACAGTATTTAAGTTAACTGTGGGAAGAATCTGATTGATTTTATCTCTGATGGATGAAATTTTATTATTGAAAAAGTTCATAAAGTCCTGACTAGTAAGCTCTAAGGGAATGCTAGGATTGACAGAGTCCTGACTCTTTGTCAGTCTGGCTACAGTACTGAAAAGAAACCTGGGATTATTCTTCCATCCATCCATCCATCCATCTTCTACCACTTTTCCGGAGGTCCGGGTCGCGGAGGCAGCAGTTCAAGCAGAGAAGCCCAGACTTCCCTCTCCCCAGCCACCTGCTCCAGCTCTTCAGAGGGGATACCAAGGCGTTCCCAGACCAACTGGGAGACATAGTCTCTCCACCGAGTCCTGGGTCTGCCCCGGGGTCTCCTCCCAGTGGGACGTGCCTGAAACACCTCAAGTGGGAGGCGTCCAGGAGGCATCCTAATCAGATGCCCATACCACCTCAACTGACTCCTTTCAATGTGGAGGAGCAGCGGTTCTACTCTGAGCCTCTCCCGGATGACTGAGTTCCTCACCCTATCTCTGAGGGTGAGTCCAGCAATCCTACGGAGAAAGCTCATTTCAGCCGCTTGTATCCGCGATCTCGTTCTTTCGGTCATTACCCAAAGCTCATGACCATAGGTGAGAGTAGGAACGTAGATTGACTGGTAAATCGACAGCTTTGCCTTAGAACTAAGCTCCCTCTTCACCACAACAGACCGGTACAACGTCCGCATCACTGCAGATGCTGCTCCAATCCGTCTGTCGATCTCTCGCTCCATTTTCCCCTCACTCGTGAACAAGACCCCAAGATACTTAAACTCCTCCACTTGGAGGAGGAGCCTGTCCCCAACCCGGAGAGGGCAATCCACCTTTTTCCGGCTGAGGACCATGGACTCGGACTTGGAGGTGCTGATTCTCATCCCAGCCGCTTCACACTCAGCGGCAAACCGTCCCAGCAAGAGCTGTAGGTCATTGCTGGATGAAGCCAACAGGACAACATCTGCAAACAACAGAGATGAGATCCTGTGGTCACCAAGCATGACACCCTCCATTCCCTGGCTGCGCCTAGAAATCCTGTCCATAAAAATTATGAACAGGATCGGTGACAAAGGGCAGCCCTGGCGGAGTCCAACTCTCACTGGGAATGACTCCGACCGAGTGTTGGCAATACGAACCAAACTCTCACAACGGTCGTACAGAGACCGAATAGCTCGTAACAACAAGCCCGATACCCCATACTCCCGAAGCACCCCCCACAAAAATCCACGAGGGACGCGGTCAAATGCCTTCTCCAAGTCCACAAAACACATGTAAACTGGTTGGGCAAACTCCCACGAACCCTCAAGAATTCTCGAGAGGGTAAAGAGCTGGTCCGATGTGCCACGGCCAGGACGAAAACCACATTGCTCCTCCTGAATCCGAGGTTTGACCAACGGCCGGACTCTCCTCTCCAGTACCTTGGCATAGACCTTCCCAGGGAGGCTGAGGAGTGTGATCCCTCTAAAGTTGGAGCACACCCTCCGGTCCCCTTTTTTGAAGAGAGGAACCACCACCCCGGTTTGCCATGCCAAAGGCACTGCCCCCGACCTCCACGCAATGTTGCAGAGGCGTGTCAACCATGACTGCCCTACAACATCCAGGGCCTTGAGGTACTCAGGGCGAATCTCGTCCACCCCCGGGGCCCGGCCACCAAGGAGATTTTTAACCACCTTGGCGACCTCAGCCCCTGTGATTGGCGAGTCATCCCCCTCGTCCCCAAACCCTGCTTCCTCTGTGGAAGGCGTATCAGTGGGATTGAGGAGATCCTCGAAGTATTCCTTCCACCGCCCGACGATATCCCCAGTTGAAGTCAACAGTGTCCCATCCGCACCATACACAGTGTGGACGGGGAGCTGCTTTCCCCTCCTGAGCCGCCGGACAGTTTGCCAGAATCTCTTTGAAGCCGACCGAAAGTCTTGTTCCATGGCCTCACCGAACTCCTCCCATACCCGGGTTTTTGCTTCAGCAACCACCCGAGCTGCACTCCGCTTGGCCTGCCAGTACACCTCAGCTGCTTCGGGAGTCCCACAAGCCAACCAAGCTTGATAGGACTCCTTCTTCAGCTTAATGGCCCCCCTCACCACTGGTGTCCACCACTTGGTTCGGGGGTTGCCACCACGAGATGCACCGACCACCTTGCGGCCGCAGCTCTGGGCCGCCGCTTCAACAACAGAGGTGGAGAACATGGCCCATTCAGACTCCATGTCTCCAGACTCCCTCGGAATGTGGTTGAAGTTCTTCCGGAGGTGGGAGTTGAAGACCTCCCGGACAGGGGCCTCAGCCAAACGCTCCCAGCACACCCTCACTATACGTTTGGGTCTACCAGGTCTGAATGGCTTCCTCCCCTGCCATCGGATCCAACTCACCACCAGGTGGTGATCAGTTGACAGCTCTGCACCTCTCTTTACTCGGGTGTCCAAGACATACGGTCGCAGGTCTGATGATACGATAACAAAATCGATCATTGACCTGCGACCTAGGGTGTCCTGGTGCCAAGTGCACATATGGACACCCTTATGCTTGAACATGGTGTTCGTTATGGACAGACTGTGGTTAGCACAGAAGTCCAATAACTGAACACCACTCGGGTTCAGATCGGGCAGGCCGTTCCTCCCAATCACCCCCCTCCAGGTTTCACTGTCGTTGCCCACGTGCGCATTGAAGTCCCCCAGTAGGACAATGGAGTCTCCAGGAGGAGCACCCTCCAGCACCCCAGTCACAGACTCCAAAAAGGGTGGGTACTCTGAAACATCATTTGGTGCATAGGCACAAATGATGGTCAGGACCCGTTTCCCAACCCGAAGGCGCAGGGAAGCAACCCTTTCGTCCACCGGGGAAAACTCCAATATAGAGGCAGCAAGGTGGGGCGATACAAGAATACCCACCCCTGCTCGTCGCCTCTCGCCCGGGGCAACTCCAGAAAAGGCCAAGCTCCAGCCCCTCTCCAGGAGACTGGTTCCGGAACCTGAGCTGTGTGTTGAGGTGAGGCCGACTATATCTAGCCGGTATCGCTCAACCTTGTACACCAGCTCAGGCTCCTTCCCCACCAGAGAGGTGACATTCCACGTACCAAAAGCCAGTTTAGAAAGCTTGGGATCAGTCCGCCAAGGTCTCTGCCTTTGACCGCCACCTAATCCACACAGCACCGGACCCCCATGATCCCTCCTGCAGGTGGTGAACCCACTGGAGGGCGGACCCATGTAACTCCTTCAGGCTGAGCCCGGCCGGGTCCCATGGGTAGAAACCCGGCCACCAGACGCTAGCCTTCGAGCCCCTCCCCCAGGCCTGGCTCCAGGGTGGGGCCCCGGTAACCCCATACCGGGCGGGGTACACTGAATCCTTGATATACAATTTATCATGAGAGTCTGTTGGATCGTTCTTAGTCTGGCCCTTCACCCAGGACCAGTTTGTCTTGGGAGACCCTATCAGAGGCAAACTGCCCCGGACAACATAGCTCCTGGGATCACTGGGGCACGCAAACCCCCCCACCACGATAAGGTGACGATCCATGAGGGGGGGGGATTATTCTCTCACTCTGATCCTGCAACGGGTAGACACACACGTGTCTCCTCTCCTTCTCTGAGAGCCGTGGGCTCGCTCTCGGCGCTCACGCACGGCGCCGGGAGCGGAGCTCGTGACGGCGGTATGATTAATAAAACCTGCTTAAAACCACAGCATCGCTGCTTATTTTTGCATGCCGCCGCACTGGTGGCACTGGTGGTGCGGCGGTATGCAAAAATAAGCAGCGATGCTGTGGTTTTAAGGAAGTTTTACTAATCATACCGCCGTCACAGGATCCCCTCTCCGGTGCATAGTGTGAGCAGCCCGGAGCGGGATCCCAAGGCTCTCTGAGAAGGAGAGGCGGACACGTGTGTGTCTACCAGTTGCAGGATCAGAGTGATTAATAGAAGAGAACAAGGGATTATTCTTGTTCTCTTCTATTAATGCAGAGTAATAACTCGTTCTAGCTTTTCTAAGAGATTTTTTATAAATTAAAAGATGATTTCTCCAAGCTAAATAGATTTCATCTAAATTAGTGGAGGGCCATTTTCTTTCTAATTGACGAGTCTGAAGCTATGGCTTGAGGCCTCCTGACCCCTGAAGCTGCTGCTGGAGGACTCTTGACCCCTGAAACTACGGCTGGAGGTCTCCTGACCCCTGAAGTTACAGCTGGAGCATGGTCCTCCTGCAAACCCATCCTTGACACGGCCACCTCGGACGATGGAGGAAAACAGGAGGTCAGCGAGGCGACACCACAGTCATTAACCACAGAGACTGATGGGATGTGCACTTGGGTCCCCCCACTAGGAGCAAGACAAGTCTTTTCAAAATTTGTGTTTGAACATAAATGAAAAGGTACTTGCCTTAACTCCTGGTCCCTAGCTGCCAGGGCGACCACCACACAATCAGGAGCTGAAAAATGCTGTGGAGCAGATACAGGAGCTGGGAGGCACTGTGGAGCAGGTACTGGGACTGAGAGGTGCCATGGAGCAGGTACTGGGGCTGGGTGGCGCCGTGAAGCGGGTACTGGGGCTGGGTGGCGCCATGGAGCGGGTACTGGGGCTGGGTGGCGCCGTGGAGCAGGTACTGGAACTGGGTGGCACCGTGGAGCAGGCACTGGAGCTAGGTGGCGCCGTGGGGTGGGTGCTGGAGCTGCTGGACCATCCGACTTCAACTGGATCCAACCCAGCAGGGACATATGCTCCGGAATGAGCCACAGCTTGTAGTCCAACATAAGCTCCTCCTGAGTTAGCACAGCCTGCCAATGCTCCTTCTGTTCCTCCTTGTCATCCTCACACAGGGGTTCCAAAGCTGCAGCCCCAATTTGGCAAACCTCGGTGTCCTGTGGCGTCCATGTCGAAGCAACTGCTGCTGATGGGCCCTCCAGAACAGCACTCTTTCCAGACAATCCGGTTTCCTCCCAATATTGGCAAACGCTCTGAGAAAACACAAAAAGCGGGGGAGACGCAGGTGAGGATGGAGATATGGAGGAGACAGCAGAAAAAATGACAGATGCAGGTGGTGAGAGTTCAGCAGCGGCAGATGGCCAAAGTTGAGCCCTCCCACCGGGAACCCAGCAAGACCTATCATTTATAGATGTTAAAAAATGAAAAGGTACTTGCCTGAGTTTTCGCTCTGCTGCCGCTAATTGTCTAGACATCTCCCTTTGGGTGGCCTCGGAGATCATCTGGTTGGGAGCTGTGGGCAAAGGGGCAGGGCGACGAGAGGAGCAGCGTCGAAGCGCAGGAAGCGTGAGTCTCTTCATCCGGGGGTGGGAGTACAAATTTGGTCTGGCGCACATCAAGTTTGCTACTCCTCCCCAGCAATGCCCCGCGTCCTCCAGGGATGAGCTGCTCCAGGCAGCAGCAACCAGATCCTCCACAGCGGCCACCACCTCACGCTTGTTGCAGCTCCACTTCCTTCTCCTCCTGCCAAACTCGCTTGCTGAGTCCATGACTGGTTGTGTCTTTCTGTCAATGGTTGTGCCCGGGCTGGGCAGATAACAGGACTCAATCACAGAGCAAGCGTTTAACATAATAAATTAAAGCCCAAAATAAAGCGTCTCTGAAGCCGTAAATAATGCTACACACTGCTACCAGATAAAACGGAATACTAGAGGAGTGTTTGTGTAATGACTAAAGACGCAGCACCCAGGTGAGGGGCTGCATCCCTTAAAAAACAGGTGGAGAAAATGACAATGATTACAAACCAGTGTGTGCACTCAGCAAATTAACAAAACCAAATAGGCAATGAAGAAGGGAACTGAGAACACTGTCAAAAATAAGGGCAAACCCGAAACAGAAGATCACAACAGGAAAAAGCACAATGATGACAACTCAGAATAATAATAAACACAAGACTAAATTAAAGTAACTCAAGAGTTACTTTAGAGTAACACAAGAGTAACTTTTTTTTTTTTTTTTTAATGGCGCCGGAAGCGGGGCAGCCATACCAGCAGCAACTCTCTCGTGTCTTTGTGTTTCTGTCTGCTGACTCCTGTATACAGTGTGTCTCTTACTAACCAGGGCTCTGTAGGAAGATTTGGATTAAGACTGGACCAAGTTTTTTTCTATTTTAGCCTGGTCTTTCTCTCAGTTTTTTTTTTCTCTTCCTCGGACAATGGAGATCAACAGAGGGGGGGCGGAAGCATTGTTTACACACGCAACCAGCTGATTGCACTGAGGAGGCCAGCGCTGATGCCCAGAGCGAAGCCCCTCATCCCAAATGAACTAAAGAGGAGACGCCGTAGGCAAAGGGCTGGAACTAAAGTGAGGAGGAGGAGGAAGAAGCATAAGCCGGCTGTATCGATGGCCATCACTGGGAACGTGCAATCACTCAGAAACAAAACAGATGAGCTTACAGCGCTGGTCAGGATGCCAAAGGAATATCGTGAGTGTAGTATCATGTGTTTCACAGAGACGTGCTTACACTCACAGATCCTGGATGTTAACGTAGCGATACCTGGCTTCAAGACTATACGGGGGGACAGAGATGTGATAAGTAGCAGGAAAAAGAGGGGAGGAGGAGTGGCACTTCTTGTGAATGGGAAGTGGTGTAATCCTGGACACATTTATGTGAAGGAAAAGTGCTGCAGCCCGGACACTGAACTGCTGGCTGTAAGTATGTGACCTTATTATATGCCACGAGAAATGACGTGTGCCTTAGTGATTATCGTCTACATCCCTCCACCAGCTGACGCAACGGTGGCCTGTGACGTCATCAGCTCCACTACGGCCACATTACTGGAGAAGCACCCGGATGCATTTATGGCCATCATGGATGATTTTAATCATGTCTCACTGGGAAAAACATTACCAAACTTTCAACAGTTTGTTGACTGTCCCACCAGAGAGAACAAAACACTGGATTTACTGTATGCCAATGTCAGAAATGCATATAGTGCCACAGCTCTACCCCCCATTGGCAAATCAGATCACTGCATGGCCATGTTAACACCCAAGTACATTCCCCTTGTGCAAAGGCAGCCTGCTAATACACGGACTGTGAGGAGGTGGACACAGGAGGCTGCTGATGCACTCCAGGACTGCTTCGAGACAACAGACTGGGGCGTACTCTGTAAACCACATGGGGTGGACATAGGCAATATGACCGACTGCATCACAGAATACATCAGATTCTGTGAAGACACGACCATGCCAGCTCAGACTGTACACTGCTTCTCCAACAACAGACCATGGGTCACAAGTGACCTGAAAGCACTTCTAAACAAAAAGAAGAAAGCTTTTAGGTCCAGAAATAAGGAGAAGCTGAGGGGAGTGCAGCATGAGCTGAGAGAGATGCTGAGGAGGTGCAAGGACAATTACAGGAGGAAGTTGGAGAATAAACTCAGGCAAAACAACGCTAAAGATGTGTGGGCGGGAATGAAACAAATAACTGGGTGCAAGGGGAGAGTCAAGCAGACATCTGGGAGCCAGGAGAGAGCTGAACTTAATCTGTTTTTTAATAGGTTCAACTCACAGTCTGTCACACTAACAACACAGCCAGACCCCCCCACACCCCTCCCCCCACCTTCCTGTGCAGCACCTCTCTCCATCCCCCCACCCCCCTCCTCCTCCTCGGGGGAACACCAGGCCCCTCCCTCACATCACTGTGACTACAGACCAGGTTAAGAAACAGCTGGAGAGACTCCGTTAGTGGAAGGTGGCAGGCCCTGATGGCATCTCCACCAGGATCCTAAGGACCTGTGCCAACCAGCTAGCTCCGGTACTGAAACACCTGTACAACCTGAACATGAGTCTGGAGAGAGTACCGGTGCTGTGGAAGACATCCTGCCTGGTTCCTGTCCCCAAGAAGTCATCTCCATCAGACCTGAATGACTATCGACCAGTTGCCCTCATATCTCATGTGATGAAGGTCCTGGAGAGACTGGTTTTAGCCCACCTGAGGCCGCAGGTGAAGATGTGGCTGGACCCTCTGAAGTTTGCATATCAGCCCCATTTAGGAGTTGAAGACGCTGTCACCTACCTGCTGCAACGAGCCCATCTGCACCTGGATGACGGAGGAGACACTGTGAGAATCACATTTTTTGATTTCTCCAGTGCCTTTAACACCATCCAGTCATTGCTGCTGGGTGAGAAGCTGCGAGTGATGGGGGTCGACAGCTCTGTGATCTCCTGGATTACTGACTACTTGACAGGCAGGCCACAGTTTGTCCGGCTGGGCAGTGTCTTGTCTGACGTGGTGGTTAGTGATATGGGAGCTCCACAGAGGACTGTGCTCTCTCCTTTTCTCTTCACCTTATACACCCCTGACTTTCAGTGCAACACTGAGTCATGCCACCTGCAGAAATTCTCTGACAACTCAGCTGTTGTAGGGTGTATAAGAGGGGGAGAGGAGGGGGAGTACAGGGCACTGGTAGACATATTTGTGGAGTGGACAGAGCAGAATCACCTGAGGCTGAATGTCAGCAAGACCAGAGAGATGGTGACTGACTTCAGGAAGAAGAGGACGCCTTCTCAGCCATTGCACATTAAGGGGAAGGATGTGGGGATGGTTGAGGACTACATATATCTGGGTGTCAGGATCCGCAACGGGCTGGACTGGACAGCCAACACCGATGCTGCGCACAAGAAGGAGATGAGCAGAGACTGCTTCCTGAGGAAGCTGAGATCCTTCAACGTGTGCAGCAGGATGCTGGAGCTTTTCTACCAGACCATTGTCACCAGCGCCAGCTTCTTTGCTGCTGTCTGTTGGGGTAGTAGTATCAGGGCCAGCGACAACAACAGACTTGACAAGATTATCAAGAGGGCTGACTCTGTAATTGGCCTTAGGCCGGAGACCTTTGAGACAGTGGTGGAGAGGAGAACACTAAATAAACTGTGATCCATCATGGACAATCCTGATCACCCCCTCCACCACACACTGGACAGCCAGTGGAACACTTTCTCCAGTAAACTACTACAGCTTTGCTGTCGAACGGCCAGGTACAGGAAATCTTTCCTGCCACATGCCATTTCACTGTACAATAACTCACTATGATGTTGTATTCTGGTCATAACTATGCTGCCATACTGCACCTTAAAGTCTAACTGGCACCTCACATTTCACTCTGCTTCTGATAGTCCTGCATTGTGCAGTGGGTATGATTCATGTGTTTATATGGATCACCATATATTCAGCTATGATCCACATAGGCTTTTACAGTAGTGTTAGTTTTACTTTCCATGGGTAATTCCTTTGTCTGTCATGTGTGTGTTTCTGTTGTTTGGTTGTCTACTGTCATGCTGCTGTTACACTGTAATTTCCCAGTTTGGGATCAATAAAGTACATCTATCTATCTATCTATAAAGGATGAGCCTGGTCCTCTGACCAAACTCAGACCCTGACAGTTTGTGTTTTATGTGTATTGTGCTAAAATAAGAAAATAAAACTATAAACTTCACCAGCAGTCAAGACCATTGCCATCACATATTATGGGGATCCATACTCACCATGTTCACTTTTTTTGTGTGTGTGGCTAAATCTCATTGTTCATTTATGTGCCCCTATTGATTATTAAATAAATTGTTTAATGTTGTGTATTTTTATTGCCGCCAGCACCATGTGGGGGACTCTGTAGACGGTCTCCTTGCTAAATACAGCCGTGACAGTGAGCACTTAAAGGGCACAAAGTGTGTTATTTCCTTCTGAGGAAAGTGTTTATGATCCTGACAATTGAGCTCCAAGAGTGAAACAACTACTGTATAATGCATTGCTTGTTTGAACGTGATTTTTCGGACAGTGGCAAAAATCACGGAGATAAGAGCCATGCAGGGTCCTGTATGGAGGCCGTCATGTTTAAATAAGCTGAATGTCGCTGCAGTCTCCAACCAGTCCACACACCCTGTAGTTGAAATACTGGAGTTACCACCACTGCTTTATGAAAATGATCAAGTTTTTTTTTTTTTTTTTTTTTTTTTTACAGAATCAGCAGATCATAGCTGTAGGACAAGGATGGGCAACTTTGGTGGTAGTGAGGGCCACAAAATTTTTTCCTCACTTCCCGAGGGCCAGATTCACATGCAAACCTGTGGGAAGGGGTATTATTTCCTACAAAGTTAAAAGTTTCACAATTAAAACTGAAAATGCAATTGAAAATAAAAGCAACTCAGTGTTTTATCATATTAGAATTAATATTATTGATAAAATTATATCTACCCTACAATGGACTGGCGATCTGTCCAGCATGCACCCTGAGGTTCCTACTCACACATGGAGTGATTTAAAACAAAACAAACCACAATAGTGGATGTGCAATGTTTGTTTATGTTATCAATCTTTTCTTGGGGGGTTTGTGCACTGAAGTGTTTGACAGTTCTTTTTTAATTCAGCTAAATGCACTTTGTGATGTGCCAAGGTCAGTTATGACCAGGATGTGTAGTATAACCAGGATGTAGTATATTTTATTTCAAAAGGGAGACAGATGTTAATGCTACTATCAGTGCACATTGAGTTTTTATGCACTTTGAGATATGCCTGAGTAAGATGTGACCAAAATGGTTATTTACAGAATTTTATTTTTCCCCCATTCTACTTATTTAATTGTTGTTCAAGAGGAAAAATATTTCTACTACTTCAAGTTCTGCTCAACCCCAGCACTGCTAATGTGTTTTTATGCACTTTTGATGTGCCTTTGTCATGGTAAATGGTAAATGATGTTCACTTATATAGTGCTTTTATTTTCATGTCTTGATGACCAAAGCGCTTTACAGATCCTGCCATCCACCCATTCATGCACACATTCACACACTGATGGTGGTATGCTGCCTAACATGGCACTTCCAGACCCACCAGGAGCACTTGGGGGTGAAGTGTCTTGCCCAGGGACACAACGGCAGGATACTGGGGAGAGCGGGATTCAAACCGACGACCTGCTCTACCGTCTGAGCCACTGCCGTCATGAGCCTGTCGTCCTGAGCCACTGCCGTCATATGCCAAGTGCACATTTAAAACCATCGTCGTCATCGTCGGCCTCCGTCGGTCTATGATGACCATGGAAGAGAATCCTAAACGTCTACTCTGCTGGAACAGCACCGCCTGTGGCTGAACAGGCCGATGCGCGAATGGCAGTCCCTGTCACACAGGTCGCACTTGTGGGTGGTCTCCGTGCTGCTGGGTCTGTGGCGGTTCTTCCTGCGGGTCCTTTTTTCATCTGCTGCAGCAGTCAGTCTCTCTTCACCCACCTTGAGCTGTCTGGTCAGGGTGCCTCTCCATTTGGAGCGGTCCATTGCAAGGTCCTCCCAGCGCTCTGTGTTGATCTCCAGTTCCTTCATGTCTCTCTTGCAGACATCTCTAAAGCGCAGCTGTGGGCGGCCAACGTCTCTCCTGCCAGTTGCCAGTTCTCCGTAGAGGACGTCTTTGGGGATTCTGCCATCCTCCATACGGTGAACATGGCCTAGCCAGCGGAGCCTGCGCTGCCTGAGTGGAGTGAACATGGAGGGAAGGCCGGCGCGGGACAGAACTTCTGTGTTGGGCACTTTGTCCTGCCAGGATATGTCCAGGATGTGGCGAATGCAGCGCAAGTGGAAGGAGTTCAGTCTCTTTTCCTGCCGGGCGTATGTTGTCCACGTCTCACTCCCATAGAGCAGTGTGCTGATGACGCAGGCATTGTACACTGCCATCTTCGTCTTGACAGAGAGTTTGGGATTCTCCCACACTCGTGCGGTTAGGCGAGCGAGTGTGAAGGCTGATTTTCCAATCCTCTTGTCGATCTCTGTATCAAGGGAGAGGTTGTTACTGATCGTGGACCCCAGGTACGTGAACTGATTCACGACCTCCAGCTCGTAGTCGTCGATGGTGATGGTTGGTGGTGCTTCCGTGCCTTGCGCCAAGACGTTAGTCTTCTTCAGGCTGATGGTAAGCCCGAAGTCCTTGCATGCCTGGGAGAAGCGGTCCATCAGGGTCTGAAGCTCCTGCTGTGTGTGGGTTGCGACTGCAGCGTCGTCTGCGAACAGCATGTCTCTGATTAGAGCCTCGCGTACTTTGGTTCTGGCTTTCAGGCGGGCGAGGTTGAAAAGCCTGCCGTCAGATCTTGTGTGCAGGTAGATTCCCTCTGTTGCTGTGCTGAAGGCATGCCTCAGGAGCATAGCAAAGAAAATCCCAAAGACGGTTGGCGCAAGTACACAGCCCTGTTTCACTCCGCTGCATATGTTGAATGGCTCTGAGACGTTGCCATCGTGCTGCACTATCCCCTGCATGTTGGTGTGAAACGATTCGATGAGGCTTTGCAACTTTGGTGGGCATCCTATCTTTGGCAGGATCTTGAAAAGGCCCTCTCTGCTGACCAAATCAAACGCTTTGGTGAGGTCGATGACGGTGACGTACAGGAGCATGTTCTGTTCTCTGCATTTCTCCTGGAGTTGGCGGATGGAGAATATCATGTCTACCGTGGATCGCTCAGCGCGGAAGCCACACTGAGACTCGGGGTAGACACGTTCGGCAAGCTTCTGTAGACGAACGAGAACAACTCGTGCGTGGACTTTACCAACAACGCTGAGGAGGGAGATGCCCCTGTAGTTGTTGCAGTCGCTTCTCTCCCCTTTGTTTTTGTAGAGGGTGATGATCTTGGCGTCCCTCATGTCCTGTGGTACGGCACCTTCCTTCCAACACTGGCAGAGGACGTCATGCAATGGCAGCAGTAGGGCGGTCTTGCAGTGCTTGATCAGGTCAGGGGGTATGCCGTCGTTGCCGGGTGCCTTGCCAGCGGCCAAGCTATCAATGGCCTTGCTGAGTTCGTCGATGGTTGGCTCGGCGTCAAGTTCGTCCATGGATGGCAGGCAGTCGATGGCATCAAGGGCTGACGGTGTCACGGTGTTCTGTCTGGAGTAGAGGTCGGAGTAGTGTTCCACCCATCTCTCCATCTGCTTGTTCTTTTCTGTGATCATCACCTCAGTGGAGGATTTGACGGGGGCCGTCTTGCTCTGAGCCGGACCAAGTGCTTTCTTGATGCCATCGTACATACCACGAATGTTCCCTGTTATGGCAGCGGTTTGAATGTCTTGGCTGAGCTGAGTCCAGTACTCGTTGGCACAGCGCCAAGCAGTCTGCTGAACTTTGCTTCTCGCAGCCCTGAGAATCTGGAGATTCTTCTCGTTTGGGTACTTCTTGTACTCAGCAAGTGCTGAGCGCTTGGCTTCAATGACGGGGGTCATCTCGGTCAACTTGGCATCAAACCAGTCCTGTGACTTCGAGGTCTTCCTCCCAAAGGTAGCCAAGGTTGTGCGGTGGATGGTGTTTCGCAGCTCTTCCCACTTCTGCTTTGCAGATTCTCCTTCTTGTGGTACACCAAGTTCTTTCTCAAAGGTGGAGGCAAACTGCTCAACAAGTTCTGGTTGAGCCATCTTGCTGGTGTCAATCCGTGCCTTTCCAGGTTGTCTAGCACGATGGAATTTCTTCAGCTGCAGCTTGACCTTGCAACACACCAATGAATGGTCTGTGTCGCAATCTGCACTCTGGAACGAAAGGGTGATTAGCACGTTCTTCAGTGAGGTGCGCCTGGTCAGGATCAAGTCCAGCTGGTGCCAGTGCTTTGAGCGCGGATGTTGCCAGGAAACCTTGTGTTGGGGCTTGGTCTTGTAGAACGAGTTTGTGATGCACAGATCGTGATATGTGCAGAACTCGAGCAGCCGCTGTCCGTTGTCGTTCATTCTTCCCACGCCAAAAGGTCCAAGACAGGAGGGCCAGGAGTCGTGGTCAGCACCCACTCTGGCATTGAAGTCTCCAAGGAGAATGAGTTGTTCAGAGTTGGGGATGGTCCTGACAGTTGTTGCGAGATTCTCGTAGAACTCGTCTTTTGCCTCTGGTGTGGCTGTCAGTGTTGGGGCATACACACTGACGAGGGTGACTGGGCCTTGAGTGGTGTTCAGGCGGAGGGTAAGGAGTCGTGCAGAGCCAGTGCTGCCCGGTTCCACCATCTTCAGCAAGGTGTTCTTCACTGCGAAGCCCACTCCGTGTTCCCTGTGTTCGTCACTGCCCTTTCCCTGCCAGTAGAACGTGTAGTCCTTCTCTCTTAGTGTGCCTGCGTCAGCCAACCGTGTTTCCTGGAGAGTGGCGATATCCACTCCCAGTCTCTTCAGCTCATTATTGATGATGGCCGTCTTCCTGGTGTTGTTGATGTCCTTGAGGTTAGCAGCGAGTCCTGTCATCATAGTGCGGACGTTCCAAGTTCCCAGTTTTAGAGTTGGTCTCTTTTGTTTTATTGTCTTACCTGGTGCGAAGGTTCTCAGCCTGCTGTTCGGACTTCTCCTCATCCCCATGCACCCAATGAGGAAAGCAAGCTGTGGCGGGACAACACCTTATTGGCTGGGGGCTGCCCAGCTTAAGGTGGGCGGTAGCTGTCCAGTGAGATCCGATGATCCCTCCCACCGTCGGGAACAACCCCTGGCGCTGCGCTCTACGCCAATTGAGTGGTGGCTTATAACCGGTAACTGTCATTCCCCGTGTTTTTTCTACACCAAAGGCGAAGCTGGAGTGTCCTCTCCAGTGATCCGGTGTTCTACCTTCCAGCATTGGCGTTGGTAGGATTCAAGCCTGGGCAGGAAGATATGGAGGACAAGATGTTGCCCATGCAGCATGTCCCCCCTCTCCACGTCACTGATGAATCCAAAGGAACAGCAGGGCTGCTACAGTTTGGCACCAGCACCGTTGCAGGAGCTGCCAGAACGATGTTGAGCACAACATAGAACTGCCTTAGGGGCTCCGACTGCGGATTTTTCCTCAAGGTTGACTCCCGAAGCCTTTCCCGTGACCGGGTGTGCCACAAGGCAGCGGAGGTTTGAAATCAGGGTTTATCTTCCCCTAGATGGGCTACCTTCCCAGGTTGACGAGCCACCATCTACCCGAAGCATCTGCTTTTAAGGCGCCAGAGATCCGCCCTCGCCCCTTCTCCTATTAGTAAAAGCAGTTCCGCCGGGCTTAGAGACTAAACCACACGGGCAGGCTAGGAGTTGGACTTAGTTGTCAGAGGCTTTTCGAGATGCACGCCATAAGGAGCATTTTATGAGCACTGGGAGCTTAACCCCAGTGCCGTTCCTGGCTATGACAACCTCGGAACCATTTAAAACCAAGCCAATGAATAAAAAGTACTGTAGAAGCATGCTCAAATAACGAGGCTGAGTTTCAGTCATAAAACCAGCTTTATTTGACAGAACGCAGCTTCTAGCATTCTCAAAGCAGGAAAGAGAAAGAATCATACTTCAACCCCCTTTTATACATTTCCAGCATCAGAATTCAAGTCACATGGTGTCTTCAGTCAACATACAGTTACAAAGCATCCCCTTGAAGCTTCACCATTGTCTCTCATTTCCTGATGAACCGGAAAACCCTCTGGGGCGTCTTCTGTGGGACAAAGAGACAAATCTCACACTTCCTTGTTACCTCCTGTAGATTCGAGTCCTTAGTCCTTGCAGACGTGACACCCCACAATACACATTCAGTCCTGTCTCTGTGGCAGCGTGAGCCCACAATGTGTGTCGGCCACACTACCCCCCCCCCCCACACGTGTAGTAAGGCAAAATCTAAATGGCATAACAAAAAGAAAGACACAAAGCACTCCATACATCGCTAATCAATCCACCAACTGCCTAGGTTTTAATCTTCTGCCGAATCTGCTGCAACCTGGCTTGGCTGCACCTGCAGCATCTCTCTGCACCTGTGGATTAAAGCCGTTAGCACCTCTCTGTGAAGACTTTGGAGAATGTCCCCTCGGCGGCCTGCCCCGGCGGGGGGGCCTCGCGAGCTGCACCTCCTCGTCAGCCAGAACAAAAGCGGGTTTGAGTCTGTTAATGCAAATCAGCTCCCGTCTGCCCCCTAAATCTAGCAGAAAATGCTTCTGCCCGGTCTCCAGCACTCGAAACGGTCCGTCGTAAAACGGCCGCAAACTTGGACGCTGGGCGTCATGTTTAACAAAAACAAACTCTGCATTTTTTAAAGCTTTGGGCACAAAAACGTGTGGGAAACTGTGATGGATTGGAAGTGTGTTTGCTCCTGAGCCGCTCTGCCACGGCTGAGCGGGGGGGCCACTAGGTGCGGGATTATCAGGAAGAAATTCCCCGGGCAAACGAAGCGGTTGGGCGAAAACTAATTCAGCCAGGGAAGCGTGCAAATCTTCCTTAGGTGCAGAACGCAACCCTAATAAAACCCATGGGAGTTTGTCTACCCAATTTGTATCCGTTAGCGACGCTCTGAGGGCTGCTTTCAATGACCTGTGAAAGCGTTCGCATAAACCATTAGCCTGGGGGTTATACGCGGTGGTGCGATGAATCTTCACCCCTAAGCTGCGGGCCGTCGATGACCACAGCTCGGAAATAAATTGGGGACCCCTGTCGGACGTTATGTCCGACGGTACACCAAAACGCGCAACCCATGCTGCTAAAAATGCTCGCGCAACTTCTTCCGCTGTGGTTGATGCCAGAGGAACCGCCTCTGGCCAGCGCGTGGTGCTGTCTACCATCGTCAAAAGGTGTGTGTGCCCGTGTGATAACGGAAGCGGGCTGACCAGGTCAATATGCACATGATCAAAATGCTTAGCGGGGATGTGGAAAGGTTCTAACGGGGCCTTAGTGTGTCTGTGTATTTTAGCTCGCTGACACGCTACGCAGGCTGCTGCCCATTCCTTGACCTGTTTGCGCAACCCGGGCCAAACAAATTTCTCCCCCACCAACTTAATCGATGCGCGCACCCCCGGGTGCGCGAGAGAATGGACCAAGTCAAAAACACGGCGACGCCACGCGGTTGGCACCACAGGGCGGGGCCGTCCCGTGGAGACATCGCAGATTAGCGGGGGCATACCGTTTTGTTGCACCCTGTGCTCCAGCCTTAACCCTGTTGGTCCAGACTGGAGCGCGCGCACGTCCGCGTCGTTAACCTGCTCCGCAGCCATAGCTGCATAATCTAACCCAACACAGACCGGGGCTGCGCGCGCTCCCGCGTCGCTGCCCGGGCCCGCGGCCATGGCTACAGAGTCTGCCCCTATGGGGCTTGGCGGTGCTACTGCACGCGAGAGGCAGTCTGCTACAACATTGTGTTTACCCGCGACATGCTGAATATCAGTAGTGAACTCCGATATGGCGGCTAGTTGCCTTTGTTGCCGGCCTGACCAGGGTTCTGAAATTTTGGCCATCGCAAACATTAGCGGTTTATGATCCACAAAAGCGGTGAAACGTCGCCCCTCTAACCAGAACTGAAAATGACGGATGGCCAAGTGTAGGGCCAAAAGCTCCCTGTCAAACGCGCTGTATTTCCGTTCACTATCGTGCAAGGTCCTGCTGAAAAACGCGAGGGGTTGCCAGGTACCTGCCACAAACTGTTCAACTACCGCCCCCACCGCTACATCGGAAGCGTCAGTGGTGAGCGCCATGCGGGCCGTTGGAACTGGGTGCGCTAACAAAACTGCGTTTGCCAGGGCTGATTTGACCTGGGCAAAAGCGCGCTCCCGCTCCGGAGACCATTCAACTTTATTTGCGGGCTTTTGTTTTTTTAACGCGGTGTACAATGGCTGCATGAGTCGTGCTGCGCTTGGGAGGAAACGGTTGTAAAAATTAACCATCCCTAGAAACCCCTGAAGCGCCTTGACCGTTTGAGGTTGCGGAAAATCCGTTATGGCACGCACTTTATTTGGAAGGGGAACTGCTCCCTCTGCCGAAACGCGATGTCCCAAAAAATCAATCTGCGCCACCCCAAACTGACACTTCGCTGGGTTAACTATTAACCCGTGCTCTGCCAACCTCTGGAAAACTGCTGTGAGGTGTTTTTCATGTTCGCCTTCGGACGCGCTGGCTACCAAAATATCGTCCAAATAAACGAACACGAAAGGCAGGTCGCGTAAAACTGCATCCATCATGCGTTGGAAAGTCTGCGCGGCCCCCTTGAAGCCAAAAGGCATGCGCAAGAACTCAAAAAGGCCGAAAGGCGTTATGACCGCTGTTTTGGGTACATCCTGCGCGCGCACTGGCACCTGGTGATAGCCGCGCACCAAGTCTATTTTAGAAAAAATGCGCGCCCCCGCCAAATGGACAGAAAAATCCTGAATGTGCGGAATCGGGTAGCGGTCATGAGCTGAAACGTTGTTCAACCTGCGGAGATCACCGCAAGGTCGCCACGAGCCGTCAGCTTTTGGGACCATGTGTAACGGCGAAGCCCAAGAGCTCTTGGAACGTCTAACAATGCCCAGTTTTTCCAGATTAGTGAACTCCTCGCGCGCGATGGCCAGTTTAGCTGGGTCCAAGCGCCGAGCCTTTGCAAACACGGGAGGGCCTGTGGTCGTTATGAAATGTTCTACCCCATGTTTGGCCACCGTTGCTGAAAACGTGGGGACTGTGAGTGCTGGAAACTGAGCAAGCAGAGTGTGAAACTTACCACCCGCAGCTGAGACGCTGGCATGTGCAGTTGGCGGGGCCACCCGAGCTGTGCAGGGAATAGAATGAAAGGACAGTGCATTAATCAGACGTCTATTAGCAAGGTCAACCAATAAACCATGTGAGCACAAAAAATCAGCCCCTAACATGTTGAAACTGACTGCTGCTACAATAAATGTCCACTCAAATGAACGGCCCTGTAAGGACAGAAGCATGGTCCTCTCACCAAACGTTTTAATCGTGGAGCCGTTCGCTGCTGACACTGACACCCAGGGGGCTTTAGAAGGCAACAGCCGTTCCGCGTAGGTGGGTGTGACGAAGCTCAGCTGAGAGCCCGTGTCCATGAGGAACTGTTTCTCCGAGCGTGCATCCGTCAGGTAAAGCAGCCTGTTCTCGTTGCCGAGGGTCGCAGCTGCTACTGGCCCTCGGTCTTGGCGTTTCCCTGGCGCTTAAAATTGCACGGTGGGATGCACCTGTGCGCTCTCTCTGCAAAACGGCGGTGGTAGAAGCACGAGCCGTTCTCCGCTCCGCGTCGTCTGGCTCCTGTCGCCGCCGTCGTTGGTGCGTCTGGCGCCGCGGCCGCTGTACCCGCACTGTGTCCGGACGCCGTTCCTGGACTGGCCGCCGCGGCCGAGACCGCGTTCCGCTTGTGGGCGTCGACCAACCTCTGCGCCTCCTTGCTCAACCCATGGTAGTCTCGCCTGGCCAATCGGGGTGACTCTGCCAGGGCCACTCTCACTGCTGGTGGTAGGGTTCAAAGGAAAAGGTGGGTGAAAATGAATTCGCCATCCTCAGAGGCTTTGAGCTGCAGCATCTTCACCATCAGGTCCGCAGGTCTATCGTTTTCGGCCTCCGTCAGCGCCAGGAGCCCCTCTGCTCGTTGTTGGACTGAGGGGGTGAAATGGCTGATCAGCGCGTCCTTCAATGCGCTGTACTTGTCGCTGTCTGGTGGATGATTAACCAGATCTTCCACTCTCTGGACCGTGTCGCTGTCCAGCTTCGCTACCACGTGGTAGAATCTTGTGTCATCGTTGGAGATTCTCCGGAGGTTGAACTGCGCCTTGATTGCGCTAAACCATGAGCGCGGGCTGTGCTGCCAGAAATCGGGCAGCCGGATCGTGGAGGCGGCCATCAGGCTGGCTTCCACCGAGCCCCGCTCGGGAGAATTCTGTCTGCTCATTCTCCGTCGTAGGTCACCAGTGTAGAAGCATGCTCAAATAACGAGGCTGAGTTTCAGTCATAAAACCAGCTTTATTTGACAGAACGCAGCTTCTAGCATTCTCAAAGCAGGAAAGAGAAAGAATCATACTTCAACTCCCTTTTATACATTTCCAGCATCAGAATTCAAGTCACATGGTGTCTTCAGTCAACATACAGTTACAAAGCATCCCCTTGAAGCTTCACCATTGTCTCTCATTTCCTGATGAACCGGAAAACCCTCCGGGGCGTCTTCTGTGGGACAAAGAGACAAATCTCACACTTCCTTGTTACCTCCTGTAGATTCGAGTCCTTAGTCCTTGCAGACGTGACACCCCACAATACACATTCAGTCCTGTCTCTGTGGCAGCGTGAGCCCACAATGTGTGTCAGCCACAGTACAATATTTTTCATCATATTGATCTGTGTTGGTTTGAAATTTATGATATTCAACAGATCGCTGAACATGTGCGGCCTAGTTACATGTCTTGATTTCAAATTGTGGCCCAATTGATTTTGTAATTGAATAGCCCTGCAGTAGAAGATGGATGGATGGATGGATGGATGGATGGATAAAATTATATCATGACCTAATTTTTAAAACTCTTGGCATCAAAATAATGAGCAAAGATAAATTCCTGACGATAATTAACAAAAAAAAGTCAAGAAGAAAAGAAAATATGGCAAGGCCTTGCTTGCTCGTGGATTAATTGTAGGTGTGGAGGGGCAGAGAAATAGCTGTGTGGGCTTGGTAATGTCTAGCTTCGCAAAATGGGGAAATAAAAAAGTTTAAGAGCAACTGGTATAAATGAACAAAAAAAAAAAAAACAGCAGATTACAACAACCAGTCTCTGAACTTTTATTGCTGACATGGGCTTCACCTGCCAAACAAGAATAAATGCTACAGCTCCTCAGCTGTACAATTTATTCTTGTTTAAAAGTAGCCTACTTTGTACATTTAGTGTTGTTTACAGCCTATTAATGCGGTCTTAGCATGCAAAACATACCTAACAACACTCCGGTGCACACTGTTACTGCCGCTCCCGCTAGTGGCTCCCTCACTCTTGCTCTATGCTCTATCACTTGCAGAGGGTGGTACTAGTTTTTGGTTAGAGCTCCCTCTGCTGGTCGACTTTATAACTGTATTTAAGAATGTGGCTCCAAACATGATATAAATAAATAATTGATTTTTGGAAATGGACTGGCAGGCCACAGTGGATGACAGGGCGGGCTGCCAGTTGGCCATCCCTGCTGTAGGAAAACGGAAGCGCCGCACAAGTTGAGAGTGGAGCTGCAGCAAGTTTCTCACAGCTTCCATCGTTTGCCACATAAGTTATGAACCCTGTTTAAATTAAGAGACCATGGGGTCCTAAAAACATTTGCAATCGCGATGTTGAGCTATCCACCGTCACCAGAGGGGAAATTCCTCCACTGTAACAGCCCTACTTCCACATCTGGAAAACGTGTCCCCTTGATGACCCCTTTGAGCTTAGGGAAAAAGGGAAAAAAAATCATATGGAGTCAGGCCAGGTGAGAGAGGTTGCTCCAGCATGGCGATGTTTTTCTCAGCCCAGAACTGCTGGATGCTCAGGGCATTGTGAGCTGGTGCATTGTTGTGGTGATGCAGCCATAAGCTGTTTTGCCACAACTCTCACTTCTTCTCGTGCACCAAACAAAGGAAGCATCACAAGATCCCTTTGTAGACATGCTGGTTGATCGTTTGGCCCTGTGGCAACGTGTTAATCCCTACCCCAATCATAGCTCTCACAGCACACTAAGTCCTGTTACTTTTATGACACACCTTGTATGTAATGTTTGTTCTGAGTGTTGTGGCTGTATTTGTCTGGTTTTGGCCACAGACACAAGAAAAGTTTTCAAAAGGATAATACAGTTTCTAAATTCTTCTAACTAACTTCTAAGACATATACTGTACATGACTTATTGTAAATATTGTTCCAGCCAGCATGCCCATGTGGGCCTCACCATAGGTTTAATCTAGGCTGTCTTATGGGCCCCATGTGGGTTTGTCCATGGGTTCTACATTGACCCTATGTGTGTTGCCAACATAGACTTTATCTATGGTGCCAGTGTTACTGAAACCTGCTCATCTGCATTAAACCCATGTGGGGCCCAGATAGGCTTAAAGTGGGTAAGTAGATTGCCTGCTTACCTGTACCACAGGTAAAGTCCATGTAGGCAAACACAGATGGGCCAATGTGGAACCTGCGGACAAACCCACATGGGGCCCATAAGACAGCCCAGGTTAAGCCTATGATGGGGCCCACATGGGCATGCTGGCTGGGGTATATATGCTGAATTATAAAAAGTTAGCCAGCTGGTCAGAGTTGTTATCATGTCTATCCTCCAATCAAGATGTACAGTATATGTGGAAAGTTGTAACAACTATGGCTCTGCTTCCTGAGCTCTTGCTAACAACAACTTAACCATCTGAATATTTTTCATCCATCCTGAAGTGGATGCTGTAGCCTGGAAATATTCAAAAACATGCATAAACATAAGCATGCCCAGATCTCTCTTGAAAAAGAGATCTTGATCTCAATGGGACTTCCTGGTGAAATAAAAATAAGTAAGCTACTGCCATCAGCTTTATGGGCACAGATGTTGCACATGATAATGAGTTGGGAAAGCAATACAGATATATTTGGTGCAGAATTCTCTGCTTTGGCAAGCATCACACAAGTAGCAGTAACACTGAGCAATGTTGATGATGACCTGACCAAGAACAAGTGAAACTGAATCACACACAAAAGGCACAAAGTATCAGACACTGGCATTAACAATGCAGTCCAAAGTCCTCACATAACGATGAACAGAATCACTGGCATAAAGGAGCATGATTTAAGAAAATTCATCTTTTTCCTAACACTAACCAAGTAGTTTTAGTGTCAAAATTTAACCAGCAAGTGAAAATGGAAGGCGCAACTTAAAAAAAATTATACAAGGGGAAAAAATGCTGTCGGCGGCGCGGTGGCGGAGTGGTTAGCACTGCGGCAGCACAGCAACTCACCCTTGGCCGGGGGATCCTGGGTTCGATCCCAGCCTCCGACCAACAGTGATCTGTATGGAGTTTGCATGTTCTCCCCGTGTCTGCGTGGGTTTACTCCGGGATTTCTCCGGTTTCCTCCCACATGCCAAAAACATGCAAGTTAGGTTAATTGGAATCAAACTGGGGATTCTAAATTGTCCTTAGGTATGACTGTGAGAGTGAATGGTTGTCTGTCTCTCTGTGTTGGCCCTGCGATGGACTGGCGATCTGTCCAGGGTGCACCCTGCCTCTCGCCCAAAGATGCTGGGATAGGTGACCCGAAAAGGATTAAGCGGAAGAAGATGAATGAATGAATGAATGAATGAAAAAAATGCTGTCAACATGGGGTACGATGATACTTTTTCTGCATAGCACAACATTTGTCTATGCCACCACTAATCCTAAAACTTGCTTATGGAGAGTTAGTTTTAAAAGCATTACACCTTGGTGGCTTTATATCACCAAGTCCTTTGATGCTCTCAGCTTCAAATATAGATACTGTCAGAATATCACAATTCCAACACCCGGTACCCTCTACATTCATTTAAAAGACAGACAGCTTATGATGCACCAGAGATGAGAACAGATTGTAAAAACATGCATTTATGCATTTTAACGTAACCCTCATATTAAGACTGGCATGTATATGGAAAAAAAATGCTCTGCGTTATCACATAGTGGAACAGGTGATTGTGTCTAATCATAGTCTAATGTCAAAAACTACAATAATGTGATTGTTTTCATCATAATCTGTTTGCCGTTACGAACTAAAAGCCTCTCATTTCACTTTGTATTTATAAACAACACTGATTACTCATTACTACAGTTGATTGAGAGCCTTCTGTGCAGTCACTGTAAGGGTATTCAGTTTCCACAGGTTTTTTCTTTGCTTCTTGAGGGTTTGTTTTATCAATCCATAATGGGAGGAGCATTTCTTGTCCCTTGTTTGTGTGAGATTTCTGTAGCTACCGTGGGTCAAACACCAGACATGGTGGCCACTGATATATTCCATGAGAGAGTACTGCATACCCTAAAGTAATTATGGCTGCATCCTCAATTTTTTTGTTTTCTTCATAATTTCCCTGGGTGTCTCCTTACAATTAGAGGACAATGTGTGCAGTCGTTTCTTCATCCTTGTTTCCACCATCCACCATAATACTGTTAATAACCCATGAAGTCATTTTTTTCTGAAAGGTAAACTGTATCCCAGCCCAGACTAATGGGAAGGACCAACACTGGAGGAAAAATATCAAGTGTGTGTGTGTGTGTGTGTGTGTGTGTGTGTGTGTGTGTGTGCGCGCGTGTGTGTGTTAAAACCGTTTGCAAAAGGAATAAGAGTTCACCTTATTTTGAAGGATTTCTTCAAGACCACACTAGATTTCTCAGGTGAACAAATTCCATCTAAAAAATGTTTCAAAAATATACAAACAATGAACAAATGAATGTGAATTTTATTCAGTAATGAATATACGATAAAAACAACAAAAATATGCAGGACACATAGAACAACCGAAAGGGTGTAGGCTGAAGCAATTATAGAAGTTACCAGGAAACTGTTTAACCAAGTAGCTAAGGTTAATTTATGTTATACAGATACAGTAAGCTAAAGTTATCAAATATACTGTCTTGATAATGCATCAGATTTTATAGAGCGCTTTTCATGGACACTCAAAGATGCTTTGACAATGGATACATTCTTCATTCACTCAACAGACAGACATTGATAGTGGTAAGTTACTACTGTAGCCACAGCTGCCTTGGGGCAGACTGACGGAAGCATGGCTGCCAATCCGTGCCAACGGCCTCTCCGACAACTACCGAACATTCATACACATTCATACCCAGAGTCATGGACACTAGTAGCAAGGTGTCTTGCCCAGGGACACAACAGTAGGATGGCTGGGGACAGAGGGATTCGAACCACAAGCCCTCTGGTTAGTGGACGACCCGGTCTACCTCCTGAGCCACTGCAGCTCTTGAGTGAGTAAACTGATGAATTTAAAGGGGTCATCGATTGCACTTTTTTCCCCACATTTTAACAGTTCACATACAGGGATTTGAACATATAGGGATTTGACCTCTGGGGCTTACTGTAGCTGACGCCAGGCAGTCAATGTGGTGATGTCAGGCGGGCTACGGCCAGTACGTATACTGAGTGTGAATCCAAATAAAGTTCAGTTCGTTGCTAAGTTCAACATGGCTCAGGTCTCCCGTTATTAGGACATAATATTTTAGTGACGAGGACTAAACCATGGGAGCGTGCATAAAACCGCAACCTCTGTTCTTACAGTCTCCAGGTGTGCCAACTACACCATGGTGCCACTGGCGGGAGGCGTTTGAGGTGTACATCACCGCGGCTGGCCTGGGCGGCACCGACGAAGAGAGACAGAGCTTGCTCATTCATTGCCTCGGTGAGGAAGACCAACAAGTGTTTTGCGTGCTGGGTGGCAAAGGCTTGTTGAAGGAGTGTCTGGACATAATAGACAATTTCTTTATGGATCAGTTCAA
The DNA here is from genome assembly GCA_020510985.1 of Pholidichthys leucotaenia. Classification (NCBI taxonomy): domain Eukaryota; kingdom Metazoa; phylum Chordata; class Actinopteri; order Cichliformes; family Pholidichthyidae; genus Pholidichthys; species Pholidichthys leucotaenia. Next base: position 54,723,577 of record CM035843.1, on the reverse strand, counting down.
CATCACAGCGCGAAGATATAAATTATTTGACCGCTAACAACAACCTGGTGAGTCCACCCAGCATTTCATGATGGAACTCCATAGCCTAGCAAGAAAATGCATCTTCGGGCCGATTGAGGAGGAGTTGGTCCATGATAAGCTAGCACACAGTATGAGCAACAAGTGGCTGAAAGAAAAGCGAACACTAGCTACGGACGTCTTCACGATGAAGAAAGTAGTTGAATTGACCAGCCAGATTAAGTCTGCTACCCAGCCACGTCTACAACTGATAGCTAAAGAGAACCTAGCCACCCAAGCTTCCACTCCACGTCAGGCCACTAGCAGCACAGCTAATCCTTCGGGGCGGACCCCCAAAGGGCAGTGGACCGTGGCACGGCAGGAGCGGAAGCTCGGGGTCTGTGTGGCGGCTGTGGTTATCTCTGTCACCGGGCGGGCACGTCCACTTGCCTCGCCAGAGGGAAAAAGTGCCATAACTGTGGCCGTTCTAATCACTGGGCCAGGGTCTGCACCACCGCTAATAAATCAACTGCAGAGCCCGAAAGCATGACCAGGAAGGAGCTGTTAAAGTGGTATGTCTTGCAGCTAGACAGGGTCAATGTGCCGCTTATGGTGAACTCAGGGGCTGGTAAATCCATACTGAGCATGGCCACATTGAAAAGACTTTTCCCATGCAAAACCATCAAAGCAGGGGCAGTGAAAATGTTTGGGTACGGTCATGCTAAAATTGACACGGCGAACACAGTCAGCTTCTCGGTAAAATGTGGGTCAAGGATTATACCCGCGTTTACCTTCCAGATTTCACACCAGGGGGCCGACTTGCTGGGAATTGATCTGCTGGGTGAATTAGGATTCTCCATCACAGACCCAGCAGGCTCAAGAGTGCTGACGGTGTCCCCTGAATGGCATGTCCGCTGGCCAGAGTTGTTCGTGGGCCTAGGATGTATTAAAGCGTTCAACCACTGCCCGCTCATCGACCCAAGCGTAACGCCCAAGATCCACCCATTACGGTGGCTTCCCCTCGCCCTGTGGGACGATGTCACAGCAGAACTGAACAAACTGCTTAAAGCTGGCATTATTGAGAAAATTCATGTGTCACCGTGGATTTTCAACACTGTGGTGGCCAAGAAGAAAATGGGCGGCATCTGGCCATGTATTGACCTCAGGATGGTTAACAAAGCGACTAGCTGGGACAAATACCCGCTTCCCACAATGGAGGAACTCATCGCAACATTCAGCGGATCAAGGGTGTTCACAAAGCTAGATCTCCACCAGGGTTATCTGCAGGTGCCTCTTCACCCATCCAGCAGGGACTTGACGGCGTTCATGACCTACATGTGCGTTTTCAGGGACACCCGCATGCATTTTGGTCTGAGCTCAGCACCTAGCCACGTTCAGAAGATTATGTCTACGATTCTGGCCGGCCTCAGAGGTGTAGTGGTGTACCTGGATGACATCGTCATCCACGGCGCATCGTAGGGAGAACACGACAGTCGTTTGAGACGAGTGATGGAGGTGCTGCTGGAGCACAGAGTCACATTAAATGGGGAAAAAGTGCATTTTCGCCGCGGATTTCATTAAGTTTGTGGGATTACGACTGGTGGCCGAGGGACTGAGCCCCCTGCACTCGAACGTGGAGGCGGTCCTGTGTCTTCCCAACCCCACAACACCCGCACAAATCTCCTCGTTCCTGGGCATGGTGAACTTTTACAGACATTTTATTCCCCATTATTCAGAGACTATAAAACCACTCCAGGCCCTTTCTGAAGCAGGACACACCGTGGCAGTGGACCCCAGCCTGCTCAGCGGCAGTTGCTAAGCTGAAGTCTCAACTTACCTCCCCTCCAGTGTTGGCCTACTTTGATCCAAAATGGCCGACTTTTGTGACTTGTGATGCGTCTGGTTCGGCAGTGGAGGCGGTTATGTCTCAAGTGCAAGACGGTACCGAGCGCCCAGTGGCGTTCACGTCGAGGTTCCTTTCAACAGCTGAACAGAAATATGCCGTGAGTGAGAGGGAGGCGCTTGCTTGTGTCTGGGCGTGTGAACAGTGGCACATCTACCTCTACAGACGCCATTTCACACTGCAAACGGACCACCGGGCACTGACGACACTACTGGAGACGACAGGCCCCTAAGGATCCACAGGTGGACTGAGCGGCTGAGGGCCTACAACTTTACTACCCAGTTCACTCCTGGAAAAGAGAACGTACTGGCGGATCTCCTGTCCCGTGCCACGGCCAACACCACACAACCAGACAATGACAATGACCCCACAGAGGCGGATCTGGTCAACATGCTGCACGGACCCCTCCGGGGTGTCCCTCCATGAGCTCCAGGTGGAGTCGAAACGGGATCCCACATTGTCACAACTATGCTCAGTCATCAGGGAGGGTTGGCCCACAAAAGTACAGGACAATCTGGTGCCTTTTCACCGGTTCAGAGACGAACTGACTTGCTGGAACGGGGTGTGTGCTTGGCAAGGGGACACTGCACGCTGATTCCGGTGTCTCTGAGATCACGAGTTCTGACAATGCTCCACAAAGGTCCCCTGGGTGTGGTCAGGGTGAAGCAGCATTGCAGGGATTCAGTTTGGTGGCCTGGTATCGATAAGGACATTGAAACTATGGTGAAGAACTATGTTCCATGCTTGGAGCGCAGAAAGACCGGCGGGCCACTCCCCACCACCCCTGCGATCATTACCATACCCAGAGGGCCCTTGGAAGCACATCCAATTGGACATTTGCGGTGAACTACATAAGGCACCCCCAAACAGCCATTTCTTGCTAGTGGTCTACGATCTGTTCTTCAAATGGCTGGAGGCATTACCCACTAATTCGGTCATGACTGCTGTGGTTACAGGTTTCCTCTCGTCACTGTTCACTAGATGGGGGGTCCCAGATGCCATCACTACAGACAATGGCCCACAGTTCACCTCTGGGGGATTTGAGGAGTTTTTGGGTGTTAGGGGCATGGAACACATCAAAACCACATTCTATCAACCCCAAGCCAATGGGGGCGTGGAGCATTTCAACAAGACTCTGAAAAACGATCTGAGAGCCCATTTGGCAGATGGCTTCATGTTCCCTGATGCCCTCCAGAGCACACTCCTTCACTTCAGGGCAACGGTCCATGCCACAACAGGGTGCTCCCTGGCGAAACTCATGCTGGAGCGCGAACTCCACCTGCCCCTGGATCGACTGAGGCCCCCCACAACCAGACACTCCATGAAACCGGGCCGTCGCCCAACAGCAGAAGATGAAATGACGTTTTGACAGGAAGCACAGGGCAAAGGCTCCCGGACTCAATGCGTCAGACTGGGTCTGAATTAAGCTTCCCAACCGCATGCATAAACTCAACCTTTCTGGACGGGGCCACTACAGATCATGAGTCGGCGGGGCCGGGACACGTTCGAGCTCTCAGACGGGTCACGGTGGCATTCCAGCCAACTCAGGAAGTCATTGCCTGCACAGGGCCCACAGGGGCCATGGTCCGCTCCGACTGATGAAGGTTGGGACTTATCTGATGGGGGTGTTGGGGACTCTCAGGTGCAGCCGACGGAGCCTGAAGCAGGTCCTCCATCGGCGAGGCACTCAGCTAGGATGCGTCAGAGGCCCAAATACCTTGATGACTTTGTGTGTAAAGTAGCTTTAGCTGAAGCATGTTGGGAATGGGAGGCAGAATAATCCACCCCAAAACGGAAGGGTACCCTGGCAGTCTACCCAGGTGCCCATTTAGCTGGCTAGCGTTGTTGTTCTGTGTGTTGGGAAAAAAAAAAAACTAAACCGTCTACATTGCATGTGTTCTAAGGGGTTTTCTTGCTAAATTTAAAGGGGGGGGGGCATTTTGTATATATGTGCTCGTTGTGGTGCTTTCACGTTTTGTAAGGGGGGGGGGGGGCTGTATAGGGATTTGACCTTTGGAGCTTGACGTAGCTGACGTCAGGCAGTCGACATGATGACATCAGGCAGGCTACGGCCAGTATGTATACTGAGTGTGAAACCCAAAAAAGTTCAGTTCGTTGTTAGGTTCAATATGGCTCAGGTCTGCCGTTATTAGGACATAACACACCCGTCTTAATTAAATGTTTGTGACATATTTTGTTAAAAATTTAATTATTTGATTATTGGAGCAAATTTGTTTTTTTATTTTTCCAGCTGTTCTTAAAATGCTTCTTCTCCACCTCGGCAGAGGTGCACATTGGGCAGCGCAGGGGGTATTGCATCACTACTGTGTCGATGCGGTCGCTGCATTGACCCGACACGGGTGCAGAAATCCAGCTTTATGACATGAGTGTGGGGTGGATCTATATAATCCCCCATCGTCACATCGCCACATGTAGTTCCCAAGTCACTCTTCACCAAGCACGGCATGAAGGCAGGGCCAAGATGAGTTGCACCAAGTTATATCACCTTACGTTCCCCTGGATTTGGTTCAGTTCGCGCAACTGAGAATGCATGGAACCTGTAATCACACCCCGTGAAGTGGGCCAAAGGAATAAGAGGAACAACGATGCATGAGAAGTTAAATAAAGACCTGAATCTGCAAAGTGGGCTCTGTATTTGTAGTTTCCCTGCTCTGAGGAACAGTCGTTACATACACAACCTCACATTTGTCACACTACTGAGAGAGGTAGTTGAACATTTGCCACAAGACAGAAGTTAGGCACAAGAGGAGACTTGTTGAAACATGAGAATGCTTTGTACAAGTGACACACAACATATAACTGATTTGCTGTCTTAAGTCAGTGGTGAGTGGTGGCTGTGAGTTAGGGTTAGGGTTAGGGCATAGGGCTTTACTCTAACATTTGCACAATGTTTACTACTGCACGTTTTTCAGCATGCTGAACACACTCATGGTCAATGTGGGAAACTGACACACAAACACACTGACAAAAAACAGAGCTCTGTGGGACAGCTAATTATGCAACACACTGAGGTTGGCACTCTAAGACCAAGAAGTGATGGTATTCTAGCACTGAAATGTAAAGCGTGTTCGGGGAGCCCAGCTCATAAGAATTGTTGCTTTGAACTCAACAAGAAGCTGTATTGGTGATCCAAGCGTGTAACTCACAGTGGTACTCGTTTATCAAACATGGGTAAGACAGAAAAGTGGTCATATGATCATTTCAAAGCAGAAATCAGTATCTATCAATCTGGACGTGACTGTAGAACACGCAAAATCTCACAACAGGTCTGAAATCGTGTACCCTGTGCAAATTTTCAAGTCTCTGTCTAAGCGCAGTGCAGCAAAGAAACCTGACTGTGTGGAAGAATTATTTGATCGGATTATTGAGCAGTTCAGCCTTTCGCATGATAAGTTTGACTTGTGTTACAGTGGATATAAAAAAAAATCTACACACCCCTGTTCAAATGCCAGGTTTTTGTGAAGTAAATAAATGAGACCAAGATAAATCATTTCAAAACTTTTTCACCATTAATGTGATCTACAACCTGTACAACCCAATTGAAAAACAAACTGAAATCTTTTAAGGGGAAAAATAAAAAATAAAAAACTTACAATAACCTGGTTGCATAAATATGCACAACCTTAAACTAATACTCTGTTGCAGCACCTTTGGCTTTTATTACAGTACTCAGTCTTTTTGGGTAGGAGTCTATCAGCGTGGCACATATTGATGTGACAATATTTGCCCTCTCTTCTTTGCAAAAATGCTCCAAATCTGTCAGATTGCGAGGGCATCTCCTGGGCACAGCCCTCTTCAGATCACCCCACAGATGTTCGATTGGATTCAGGTTTGGACTCTGGCTGGGCCATTCCAAAACCTTAATCTTCTTCTGTTGAAGCAATTCTTTTGTTGATTTGGATGTGTGCTTTGGGTCACTGTCGTGCTGAAAGATGAAGTTCCTCTTCATCTTCAGCTTTCTAGCAGAAGCCTGAAGGTTTTGTGCCAACACTGACTGGTATTTGGAACTGTTCATAATTCCCTCCACCTTGACTGAGGCCCCAGTTCCAGCTGAAGAAAAACAGCCCCAAAGCATGATGCTGTCCCCACCATGCTTCAACTGTAGGTATGGTGTTCTTTTGGTGATGAACAGTGTTGTGTTTGCGCCAAATATCCCTTTTGGAGTTATGACCAAAAAGTTCGACCTTGGTTTCATTGGACCATAACACATTTTCCCACATGCGTTTGGGAGATTTCGAATGTGTTTTTGCAAGATGTAGCCGGGCTTGGATGTTTTTCTTCGTAAGACAAGGCTTCCATTTTGCCACCCTAGACGAGAGATTGTTGTCACATGTACTAAACATCCAGTACTTGCCAGAAATTCCTGCAGCTACTTCAATGCTGCTGTCAGCCTCTTGGCAGCTTCCCTGACCAGTTTTCTTCTCGTCTTTTCATCAATTTTGGAGGAATGTCCAGTTTTTGGTAATGTCACTGTTGTACCATATTTTCTCCACTTGATTATGACTGTCTTCACTGTGCTCCATGGTATATTTAATGCCTTGGAAATTCTTTTGTACCTTTCTCCTGACTGATACCTTTGAACAATGAGATCCCGCTGATGTTTTGGAAGATTTCTGCAGACCATGGCTTGTGCTGTAAGAAGTGACTACAAAAATGTCAGGAAAAGCCTACTAGAACAGAGCTGAACTTTATTTGGGGTTAATCAAAGGCACCTTAAATGGCGGCAGGTGTGTGCTGACTCCCATTTAACATGAGTTTGAATGTAACTGGTTAATTCTGAACACAGCCACATCCCCAGTTATAACAGGGTGTGCATATTTATGCAACCAGATTATTGTAACTTTTTTATTTTTTATTTTTCCCTTTAAAAGATTTCAGTTTGTTTTTCAGTGGGGTTGTACAGGTTATAGGTTACATTAATGGTGGAAAAAGTTTTGAAATGATTTATCTTGGTCTCATTTTTTACATCACAAAAACCTGGCAGGTGTGTAGACTTTTGATACCCACTGTATATTTAGATGAGCATTTTAACGATTAACGAGGCTGCTTTTACCAATTACAACGTTCTTTACACATTTATGTCACTGTGGCAAATAAACAGATTTAAGCAGAAATGTAAAAAAAAAACTAGTTATTTGATGGAAAGGAGAAGAAAAGAGAGAGGTAAGACTTCTGCTCTTCTACAATCTATCCATCCATCTTCTACCGCTTATCCAGGGATCTGGGTCACGGGGGCATCAGTCCAGGCAGAGTAGCCCAAACTTCCATCCAGTTCACATAGCACCATGATCCCCATGATCCCTCCTGCAGGTGGTGAGCCCACTGGAGAGTACACCCATGTGCCTCGTTTGGGTACACTGGGTCCTTGATGTAACATTTTTCATGGAGATCCACTGGACCGCTCTTAATCTGGCCCTTCGCCCAGGACCAGTTTGCCTTGGGAGACCCTACCAGGGGCGGGGCCCCCGACAACATCCCTGGGATCATTCGGGCACTCAAACCCCTCCACCACGATAAGGCGGGGATCCACAGAGAGGCACTTCTATAGGTGCATTTCAATAAATTAGAATGTCAACTAAAAGTTTATTTATTTAGGTAATTCAATTAAAAAAATATAAACTTCTATATTATATAGAGTCATTACACAGATAGTGATATATTTCAAGTGTTTATTTTAATTTTCATGATTATGGCTTATAGCCCATGAAAACCCCAGACTCAGTTTCTCAAAAAATTAGAATGTTACATAAAATTGATTTTAAAAAATAGTTTTATAATAGAAATGTTGGCCAACTGAAAAGTATGTCCATGTACACACTCAATACTTGGTCGGGGCTCCTTTTGGATTAATTACTGTATCAATGTGGCATGGCATGGAGGTGATCAGCCTGTGGCACTGCTGAGGTGTTATGAAGGTCCAAGTTGCTTTGATAGTGACCTTCAGCTCATCTGCACTGTTGGGTCTGGTGTCTCTCATCTTCCTCTTGACAATACTCCATAGATTCTCTATGGGGTTTAGGTCAGGAGAGTTTCCTGGCCAATCAAACACAGTAATGCCATGCTCATGAAACCAGGTTTTGGTACTTTTGGCAGCTGTGTGGGGGTGCCAAGTCCTGCTGGAAAATGAAATCAGCTTCTCCATAAAGTTTGTCAGCAGAGGAAAGCATGAAGTGCTCTAAAATTAAATCAACTTTTTGTTGATATTCTAATTTATTGAGATGCACCTGTATCCATCCATCCATCCATCTTCTACCACTTTTCCGGAGGTCCGGGTCGCGGAGGCAGCAGTTCAAGCAGAGAAGCCCAGACTTCCCTCTCCCCAGCCACCTGCTCCAGCTCTTCAGAGAAGATACCAAGGCGTTCCCAGACCAGCTGGGAGACATAGTCTCTCCACCGAGTCCTGGGTCTGCCCCGGGGTCTCCTCCCAGTGGGACGTGCCTGAAACACCTCAAGTGGGAGGCGTCCAGGAGGCATTCTAATCAGATGCCCATACCACCTCAACTGACTCCTTTCAATGTGGAGGAGCAGCGGTTCTACTCTGAGCCTCTCCCGGATGACTGAGCTCCTCACCCTATCTCTGAGGGTGAGTCCAGTAATCCTACGGAGAAAACTCATTTCAGCCACTTGTATCCGCGATCTTGTTCTTTCGCTCATTACCCAAAGCTCGTGACCATAGGTGAGAGTAGGAACGTAGATTGACTGGTAAATCGACAGCTTCGCCTTAGAACTAAGCTCCCTCTTCACCACAACAGACCGGTACAACATCCGCATCACTGCAGATGCTGCTCCAATCCGTCTGTCAATCTCACGCTCCATTTTCCCCTCACTCGTGAACAAGATCCCAAGATACTTAAACTCCTCCACTTGGGGCAGGAGCCTGTCCCCAACCCAGAGAGGACAATACACCTTTTTCTGGCTGAGGACCATGGACTCGGACTTGGAGGTGCTGATTCTCATCCCAGCCACTTCACACTCAGCAGCAAACCGTCCCAGCAAGAGCTGTAGGTCATTGCTGGATGAAGCCAACAGGACAACATCTTCTGCAAACAACAGAGATGAGATCCTGTGGTCACCAAGCCTGACACCCTCCATTCCCTGGCTGCGCCTAGAAATCCTGTCCATAAAAATTATGAACAGGATCGGTGACAAAGGGCAGCCCTGGCGGAGTCCAACTCTCACTGGGAATGAGTCCGACCGAGTGTTGGCAATATGAACCAAACTCTCACAACGGTCGGACAGAGATCGAATAGCTCATAACAATAAGCCCGATACCCCATACTCCCGAAGCACCCCCCACAAAAAACCACGAGGGACGCGGTCAAATGCCTTCTCCAAGTCCACAAAACACATGTAAACTGCTTGGGCAAACTCCCACGAATCCTCAAGAATTCTCGACAGGGTAAAGAGCTGGTCCGATGTGCCACGGCCAGGACGAAAACCACATTGCTCCTCCTGAATCCGAGGTTCGACCAATGGCCGGACTCTCCTCTCCAGTACCTTGGCATAGACCTTCCCAGGGAGACTGAGGAGTGTGATCCCTCTAAAATTGGAGCACACCCTCCGGTCCCCTTTTTTGAAGCGAGGAACCACCACCCCGGTTTGCCATGCCAAAGGCACTGCCCCCAACCTCCACGCAATGTTGCAGAGGCGTGTCAACCATGACAGCCCAATAACATCCAGGGCCTTGAGTTACTCAGGGCGAATCTCGTCCACCCTCGGGGCCCGGCCACCAAGGAGATTTTTAACCACCTTGGCGACCTCAGCCCCTGTGATAGGCGAGTTGTCCCCCTCGTCCCCAAACCCTGCTTCCTCTGTGGAAGGCGTATCAGTGGGATTGAGGAGATCCTCGAAGTATTCCTTCCACCGCCCGACGATATCCCCAGTCAAAGTCAACAGTGTCCCATCCGCACCATCATACACAGTGTGGACAGGGAGCTGCTTTCCCCTCCTGAGCCGCCGGACAGTTTGCCAGAATCTCTTCGAGGCCGACTGAAAGTCTTGTTCCATGGCCTCATCAAACTCCTCCCATACCCGGGTTTTTGCTTCAGCAACCACCCGAGCTGCACTCCGCTTGGCCTGCCGGTACACCTCAGCTGCTTCGGGAGTCCCACAAGCCAACCAAGCTTGATAGGACTCCTTCTTCAGCTTAATGGCCCCCCTCACCACTGGTGTCCATCACTTGGTTCGGGGGTTGCCACCACGAGATGCACCGACCACCTTGCGGCCGCAGCTCTGGGCCACCGCTTCAACAACAGAGGTGGAGAACATGGCCCATTCAGACTCCATGTCTCCAGACTCCCTCGGAATGTGGTTGAAGTTCTTCCGGAGGTGGGAGTTGAAGACCTCCCGGACAGGGGCCTCAGCCAGACGTTCCCAGCACACCCTCACTATACATTTGGGTCTACCAAGTCTGAATGGCTTCCTCCCCTGCCATCGGATCCAACTCACCACCAGGTGGTGATCAGTTGACAGCTCTGCACCTCTCTTTACCCGGGTGTCCAAGACATACGGTCGCAGGTCTGATGACACGATAACAAAATCGATCATCGACCTGCGACCTAGGGTGTCCTGGTGCCAGGTGCACATATGGACACCCTTATGCTTGAACATGATGTTCGTTATGGACAAACTGTGGTTAGCACAGAAGTCCAATAACTGAACACCACTTGGGTTCAGATCAGGCAGGCCGTTCCTCCCAATCACCCCCCTCCAGGTTTCACTGTCGTTGCCTACGTGCGCATTGAAGTCCCCCAGTAGGACAATGGAGTCTCCAAGAGCAGCACCCTCCAGCACCCCAGTCACAGACTCCAAAAAGGGTGGGTTCTCTAAAACATCATTTGGTGCATAGGCACAAATGATGGTCAGGACCCGTTTCCCAACCCGAAGGCGCAGAGAAGCAACCCTTTTGTCCACCGGGGAAAACTCCAATATAGAGGCAGCAAGGTGGGGGGATACAAGAATACCCACCCCTGCGCGTCGCCTCTCACCCAGGGCAACTCCAGAAAAGGCCAAGCTCCAGCCCCTCTCCAGGAGACTGGTTCCGGAACCTGAGCTGTGTGTTGAGGTGAGGCTGACTATATCTAGCCGGTATCTCTCAACCTCGTACACCAGCTTAGGCTCCTTCCCCACCAGAGAGGTGACATTCCATGTACCAAAAGCCAGTTAAGAAAGCTTGGGATCAGTCCGCCAAGGTCTCCGCCTTTGACCGCCACCTAATCCACATAGCACCGGGCCCCCATGATCCCTCCTGCAGGTGGTGAGCCCACTGGAGGGCAGACCCATGTAACTCCTTCAGGCTGCGCCCGGCCGGGTCCCATGGGTAGGAACCCGGCCACCAGACGCTAGCCTTCGAGCCCCTCCCCCAGGCCTGGCTCCAGGGTGGGGCCCCGGTAACCCCATACCAGGCGGGGTACACTGAATCCTTGATATAGAATTTATCATGAGAGTCTGTTGGATCGTTCTTAGTCTGGCCCTTCACCCAGGACCAGTTTGTCTTGGGTGACCCTATCAGAGGCAAATTGCCCCGGACAACATAGCTCCTGGGATCACTGGGGCACGCAAACCCCCCCACCACGATAAGGTGATGATCCATGCGGGGGAGATGCACCTGTATATTGTAAGTAATATTTTTTATGTTTGACAAGTATGCTTTAAAATGATCAAACAAACTACATTTCATCAAAAAATTTATTTAGTCCCATTTTTGTCTGTAAGCAATGAAAGCAGAGTCACTCCTCTTTGTTAAGTTCGACTATTTTTTTTTGTTATAATATAGGTACTATAACCCAAATACACGATTAACTCATGTCTGTACAGATTTAAATTATAACTCTCAGCTGAAGATCATCAGCTGGTCAAACTAATGGTGTTGCAGCCTCAGTCTGCACCAAAACATGGTTCTTTTGCATTGAATGAAACTTTTGACACCGCCACACAACACTATTTTTTCCCTTCTCTTATGAAGATGTCAATTTCTTTGACAGAGAAGTGTTTCTTTTGCCATTTTGCATTCTGCTGTGTCACAATTTCTGGGGGTGAGATGTAAGTGTGGAATTCAAATGATGCTTGGCTCCATCCTTGAAAATGAGTGAACCATCGTACAATAAGAGTGACCAAATACACACGATTTCATAAATACCATGCAGACCTTTTCGTAGGATCATATTTGCATCCAAATGTGTGCCAATTTCTACGCACTTTTGATAAATGAGGGTCAGTGACTCTAATCTTCCTGAATAGAGGCACAGCAGGTCTATGAGGTGGATGCAGACGGTGTATGGGCAGCGCCCTCCTGAATGCAGTAATTTTGGCACCATAAAACATAGTAATTGTCCATAACTGGGTACAGTGTCATGGGTAAACAAGGATTTCACCCATTTAGCACTAATTCCGAGACAAAGTCAGGGAAGGAAGGAGGTGGTGTTTAATTTCCCACGGTTCCTGGGAAAACCCATGAAATGACATGCTATTAATGTTAGCAGAGTAGACTACTAGTCAACCTCCAGCTTCATAGTGGCATAATGAGTGGGGGAGAAAAAAAATATTTGAAGCCAGCCCAACTAGCACGAGCGTGCAGGCAAGTTGGAGAGACGTTCCTCATGATTTACTTACCTCAGAGGTTGGGGTTGGCTAGCTAGCTCATTGTTTAAGTGCTTAGCATTACAGCAAGCAGCCTGGGAGAGAGTATGGACAGCTAATGGCATGTCCTAGGGCTTTAGCTCAGATTTGCCATTTGGTTAGCTCAGTTTCCCGCGGGGATGTTGAGCAGAAAATCAACATCGTTGGAGAGGTGCAGCAGCTCCTCGGGAGGCACCTTCTTGGTCCCCAGAGTCTTCACTACAAACAACACCTGCTTCTCGAGGGTCAACCAATGTAAATCACTATAAAGGCAGCGTCCGTCAGCCACCGTGAGCGCCACATGCATGAGGAACAGCCAGCCAGCCAGACGGGTCAGGCCTAAATTAAAAGAGGTTGTTTGCAAGGTAAAGAGCACATGAACTGAAGGAGCGGTGTGATGAGCATGAGGGGCATGTATTCCTGAGTTGCACCGAGTTAATTGAGTACAAGAGAATGCTTCCTTTTCACCTCTTTACACAGATGTTTTTTTTATATCAGCGGTTCCTAAATACAGTGATTTTTATTTCAGTGAATATGCTGTTTTCTTCTTTTTACCTGACAATTTAAGCTTCAAACATGTTGCAGGTAAAATTATGTCGTCTCTGCATAATTTGACATCATGCGGGTTGTAAAGCTCCCACCGTCCTCCATGCTGAGAACAGAAACAGCTGCTTACAGCTGCGTTACACATGAATGAATATTTTTTGTACAAAAGCAATTGAAACTTTGACATCAAACTTCTCATCACGTTGGAGCATAAGAAGTTAGGAGGGGGCACAGGGCAGCCGAGCTGTGAATAGACCTCATCAGTGAGGGTGAGGGTTCAGACGCTTGTATTAGTTATACAGAAGTCACCCTCCCCGACCTAAGGCAAATAAGCCACTTAACGCAATTATTTGCAATCACTAAAGGTGGTGTTCATTTAAAAAAAAAAAGAAAAAGAAATCTTGCCTTAACATAATTTCCTATTGTTCAAGTAGAAATGGCAACCAAAAGCACACTTTAAGTGTTATTGTGGAGAGGGAAGCACATTTTGCTCCAAAGTCTGAATAAACTTTTAAATTGTGAGATAAAACTGAGCCTCATTATGCACTGACCCTTGCTGTGAGGGAAAATGGCAAGCTTCCTTAGCACATTGTATTGGTCTGATTTGTAAATATGAGCTTTTGAAATTTCAGGACAATGCTCCATCATGAATATTTCATCTGTTCTACATTTCACTCTATTGTAATACTTGGACTGTTTTTATTAACCTTATCAGTAGGTATTGTGGTTGCAGATTTTTCATCTCGAGAAGAAATCGTTTCTGTGCACAGAGAAAGCAGATGAACAATCATCCCAAACTTTCCCTCTAGTGTTTATCTGTACATCTGTCTTCGTTTGATTACAGTTTCGAGAACAGAAGCCTCACTCTCTTTAGCCTCCTATCTGCGTGGGGTGTGATGTGCTATTTGGTAATGCATAACAAATATCTGACTAATTAGCAGCTCCCTCACGTTGCTATACGTTTTTTCGCTCTGCAAATTTCTGCCTTCCAGATAGTAATGCAATTAAGCACAACACTTTTTTTTTCCTTTGCAAAATTGCTTAAGTAGATGTAATTAGTGAGCAAATGTTGTGATGAGGAGAATAGAACTTATGGAGTATACTATATCCATAAGCCTTGGCAGTAGCTGTAGAAAACACGCATTTGTCATGAAATAGCCTCATATCTTTAAGAGTCTAATCCAGTATAGCAATCCACATGAAGACTACCACTACAATTAGTGTAATTCCTCCTTTTCACAACGTGAATTACAGAATTCCACTAATGTGTTTATAATAATAATGGATTGCATTTATATAGCACCTTTCAAGATACCCAAAGCGCTTTACAGTGAGTCCATTATTCATTCACTCCACAGACAGACAATAGTAGTGGTAAGCTACTACTGTAGCCACAGCTGCCCTGGGGCAGAACTGATGTTTAAATTGACCTAAACTGACTGTTTAGGGCAATTTAGTGCAAAAAAGACTTTTTCCCCCTTGTTGCCACAAAAGTGTTTTGTAATGTACATTAATGAATATTTAAAGAAGAAAACTGGAACGGAAATGTTTTATTCCAAAAACAGTCACACATGTTAAATTTCAAAGATGGCAGCATCAACATACACGTACTAAACTAGCTACTAAACTGGAAGACCTATAAGAAAAATACTACGTCATTTAACAATAAGGATATTTAATTGAACCATTTTGTTCCACTTGATTGGGACACAGTTACTTGGGGTTACTCAGAATATCCATAAAGCCTCACCAGTAATATTGCATTTCATGGTAAGCATATAATATATTAAGAAAAAAAATGTAAGTAAACAAATTCTTGAATTTTATGCTTTGTCTCATGCATAAACTCTTTGTTTTGTGCATGTAATTGTTCGTTGCATATTCCATGTATATATGAAGCCATTCCTTAGTCGTGTGTCATTCAGAAACCTTCCATTTAATGAGGAGGCAGCTGAGCCGATGCCTCCTGCCATTAAATCCCATATACCGAGCGGGGAGCTGGAGAACTTGTGGCGGCATGCGCATCTGTGTGAAAACTGGTGGCAGCATGATGCGTCACAATCGCCTCTGATCAGTTACAATGGAAATAAATAATTCATGCTGGAGGAAATGAGTCTAATTAGCAGGCAGTTTGGGTCCTTTGATAAAGCTGAGGACTAATTCTATGAAGGGCAGGAAGCTCTGTCATCAGTCAGCCCTGAACAGATTAGCATCTATTATGAATGAGGGACGAGCACCCTGGTGAAACCAACTGTGTCCGAGAGACAAACTTAATAACTCCTGCGATGGGACAAACTTCCCGCACCCTCCAGCTCCCACCCCCCCACCCTGACAGACAGACAGACACACACACACACACACACACGCAGACACACCTCCACACTATATCCACATTCCTCCCCCTTCTCTCCATCTCTCACATGCTCCCATCCTCCAGGTTTATTGTGTGCAGACAGAAGCATGCCGTTGCAATGGAGGGACTCACCCCTGGCCCCTTTGTCCATCACCCTGACAGCTGCGGAAAATACATTCGCCATGCCGCATTAAGACACATCCACAGTGTTTAATACCACACTTAAACACAAAAGGAATCGGGGGCATCTTCCCCGTGCCGATTTTCTGCACCCTTGTCCCAAATTCCTAGATGTTAAAGAAAATACCCCTGAATTTAAATGCAAGTTTTCCCCTCACTACCCCTTTCACTTTCTAAAGAATGGAGTGCAGTGAGGAGACACTTATTTAAATGTAGAACTTGTGGTGCAAAACGGTGCCACATCTCACTTTTTTTCCCTTGCAAGAACAACACAATTGAGACGAATTAGAACCGAGTGCAGCGCCGTTGTGACAAGCAAAGGTCCTGGTATCAGGGGGACATGTGTGGGCGGGGTGGACCTGTCAGCGCCACATTGAGGGAGATAACAATAAATACCTAATAATGACACTTAATGAGCTTGATTAAGTTGATTTGTTATGGAAAAAGTGCGGCGAATTGTGGAAGCAGGCGATGTGATGAGAGATTGATTTTAATAGATAGAGAACACTGTTGGGGCTTTGCTGCACAATGGGGCTGCAGAGGGAAAATAAGGTACAAAGGGATGCTGAATGGATTCTCACGAGACATATTTGAGATAATTAGATAAATTTCACACTAACATACATCATTCACTCAAGGACATGATGAACATGTCATAGCCTATTTCTCACCAGGATTTCTTACATTCGGAAGAAACGGCTGGTCTGATTATTTTCAACTTACATGTTTCCAACAAGTGCAATATGTTCATACAGTATATGAATGTCGGTAAATGCTATAATGGGAGCAGTAATGACTGCCAGATAATTATCCCTCCCACTCAGACTTGACGGCTGCTGAATTCTTTCATTTCACCACATAATTGTCTGTGATTGAACTGGAGATTTTATATACTTCTCTGTTCTTTCAGGCTGAGTTGACTTTCCACAGCGATGGTGGAGGTTATCACGGGGCCCTACAAGTCCCTCCGAATTGCCCTGTAAACAACATGGCATAGTGAACAAAGTTTCCCTGCATGCCTTTGAATATGCCTCCCCCCAATTTTCCCTCGAAAGCCACAGAAAGTCATATGAAGGGAAGTTTAATTAAGTAAGAACCTGTTGAGGAAGATTTCCAATCATGGTCTTCAGAATGAGTGCATTCAGCGTATTCATCTCCAGGCGATATGCTCTCTCTTTATCCAAGTGTGCGCTGGAGTTCTCTAGAGGGACCCCAGTTAATTGAATACATTAAAGTAGAGCGCCAGAGGCTTTATTTATTTTTCTACTTTAGTCAGGCTTGTTTAAAGGAGACCAACTGCTGATGTTTGGCCCCTTCTAGAGTTTAAATGGTCTCTACACTGGGAGTGGGGTGCAGGAGTAGTGGTTTGAGAAGAGATTTGATGTAATCCACAGCCTTCTTTATTCAACACGAACCCCTGAGTGAGCCTAGTTTATGTATTTGGCAGTCATTCAAATGTGCATCTTGGCCCTCGGGCCTGTGTCCCATTATCCGTCTATAGGACTCAGTACGTAGATGAAGGATTAATCTTGCTCCCCTTAAAGTTTCTACGCTGCTCTCTGTGCATTCTTTCGTACTTGTAACTTTTATTACAAGTTGCTTTACACACTTTCCTTAAATTAGACAAACTGACATTGTTCTTAGGCTTTAACGTTTGCATTTTTATGTACAATATTACCTAAATTTAATGTGTCTTTCAAATGCATTTTGGAGTTTGTATTAAGAATATTTTAATTTTGCTATTCAAGCCAATTTGTACTACTTTTTTTTTTTTCAAAATTTGTTATATTGAACTCTGTTGTGCTTCAAAAATAATGATTTACATAACTTCACTCACAGGAATATCTTTCTGTACTTCTTTGAGTTAGTGACATTTGTAGATACTGATGTATCTAAGTCCTCCAACTAATATACCAATAAAGATCATTTGTTCCAGTCGTCCTAAAAAAACCTGGTGGACGTCTCAAATACAGCAACGTTACTGTTTTTCACTGCATTTCACTGTTTCAAATCCTCAAAGAGATGGGTGGGAGAACACTCAAGCCTCATTTCCACTAACTGCGGTTGCGTTCACTTGCGGCTGCGATGCGACTTGAGTCTTGCGGCACTCCCCACCGTCTGCGTTTGTGCTTTGAAGCAGTACAGATTGTTCGCATTACAAGATCACTTGGGAATTATACAAAATAATGCACAAACTCGAAACGGACAGAGACAGACTGAGAGAGACCAATGGCGATCATGTCATAACAACAAGGAAGCAGACGTGTCGGATGTCCATTCATGTGCATTAATAATGTGTGAGTAGCCTTTAAATGGTACTTCTGTGAAGTGTTTGTGTGTTATGTCAAAGTTTTTATCTTTACTGACACAGTGGTGGAGAAGTAGACGACCTCGGAAAATAATGGACGATCTTTAAATGTTTTTTTAATGAATAGTTGTTAAATACAGTAGACACTGTAGCATTTCCTTGCATGCTGGATGCAGCATCTGTCAAAAATGGACTCGTTGGGTATTTTTAGCGATCAGTTTCTGGTGGAGAGTAGAACATTGACTAAAATGGGAACCATTTTCTGCGGTGACAGCATCGCAGCCGTAACGGGCCACAACCACAGTCAGTGGAAATTGGGGGTTACTCATGCAACAGATGTGTGACCACTTCCACGCTGATGGCTTTTTCACTCATTTGTGTTAATTTTTGGTTCTATATTCAATTTTTATTTACTTTACACATTAAGTGCATATATTTGGGTGGTTAAGGTTTGGCTTATGGTTAGTGTCAGGCACTCAATTTTCCTAGTTAATGTTAGGGTGAGGGTCTACTTTACTTTACCTTAGATCTACAGCTCTAACCCTAACTGGAGGGCATTACATCTAGGGATGGGGGAAATAATCATTTTTCCGATGCATCACAATGCAGACATGAACAATTCTGAATAAATGCACAGATGTCAAGATTCTAATTCTTAAATACTATTATTTTAATTATTAATTAATAATTAATTAATAATCAAATTAATTTTATTGAAATGAAAAAAGCAGAACCTTAAAATGTGAGAATTAGTGCCCGGATGCATCTGTGTGTTGCGTCTTTGGTGCAGCACACAACAGACACTTGTTGTACCCCGGCACAAACTCCTCATTTTATTTAAATCTGGGTGTTCAAACCAGTTTGCTGGACCATCACTTTCATATACAGTGCATCCGGAAAGTATTCACAGCGCTTCACTTTTTCCACATTTTATTATGTTACAGCCTTATTCCAAAAGGGATTACATTCATTTTCCCCTCAAAATTCTACACACAATACCCCGTAAAGACAATGTGAAAAAAGTGTTGGGGTTTTTTTTTTGAGATTTTTGAAAATTTATTAAAAATAAAAAACTAAGAAATCACATGAACATAAGTATTCACATCCTTTGCCATGAAGCTCAAAATTGAACTCAGGTATATCCTGTTTCCACTGATCATCCTTGAGATGTTTCTACAGCTTAATTGGAGTCCACCTGTGGTAAATTCAGCTGATTGGACATGATTTGGAAAGGCACACACCTGTCTATATAAGATCCCACAGCTGACAGTGCATGTAAGAGCACAAACTAAGCATGAAGTCAAAGGAATTGTCTGTAGACCTCAGAG
The DNA here is from genome assembly GCA_020510985.1 of Pholidichthys leucotaenia. Taxonomy (NCBI): domain Eukaryota; kingdom Metazoa; phylum Chordata; class Actinopteri; order Cichliformes; family Pholidichthyidae; genus Pholidichthys; species Pholidichthys leucotaenia. Next base: position 54,704,324 of record CM035843.1, on the reverse strand, counting down.
ACAGGATTGTCTCGAGGCACAAATTTGGGGAAGGGTACAGAAAACTTTCTGCTGCTTTGAAGGTCCCAATGAGCACAGTGGCCTCTAGCGAACGTAAATGGAAGAAGTTCGGCACCACCGGGACTCTTCCTAGAGCTGGCCGGCCGTCTAAACTGAGTGATCAGGGGAGAATGGCCTTAGTCAGGGAGGTGACCAAGAACCCAATGGTCACTCTGTCAGAGCTCCAGTGTTCCTCTGTGAAGACAGGAGAACCTTCCAGAAGGACAACCATCTCTGCAGCAATCCACCAATCAGGCCTGTATGGTAGAGTGGCCAGACGGAAGCCACTCCTTAGTAAAAGGCACATGGCAGCCCGCCTGGAGTTTGCCAAAAGGCACCTGAAGGACTCTCAGACCATGAGAAACAAAATTCTCTGGTCTAATGAGACAAAGACTGAACTCTTTGGCGTGAATGCAAGGCGTCATGTTTGGAGGAAACCAGGCACTGCTCATAACCATGCCAGTGGTAGTGGCAGCATCATGCTGTGGGGATGTTTTTCAGCGGCAGGAACTGGGAGACTAATCAGAATAGAGGGAAAAATGAATGCAAGAATGTACAAAGAAATCCTCGAAGAAAACATGCTCCGGAGCACTCTTGACCTCAGACTGGGGCAATGGTTCATCTTCCAGCAGGACAATGACCCAAAGCACACAGCCAAGATATCAAAGGAGTGGCTTTAGGACAACTCTGTGAATGTCCTTGAGTGGCCCAGCCACAGGCCAGACTTGAATCCAATTGAACATCTCTGGAGAGATCTGAAAATGGCTGTGCACCAACACTTCCCATCCAACCTGATTGATCTTGAAAGGTGCTGCAAAGAGGAATGGGCCAAACTGCCCAAAGATAGGTGTGCCAAGCTTGTGGCATCATATTCAAAAAGACTTGAGGCTGTAATTGCTGCCAAAGATGCATCAACAAAGTATTGAGCAAAGGCTGTGAATACTTATGTACATGTGATTTCTTAGTTTTTTATTTTTAATAAATTTACAAAAACCTCAAAAAAAAAACGTTTCTCACGTTGTCATTATGGGGTACTGTGTAGAATTTTGAGGGAAAAAATGAATTTAATCCTTTTTGGGATAAGGCTGGAACATAACAAAATGCGGAAAAAGTGAAGCGCTCTGTGAATACTTTTCAGATGCACTGTATGTGGACATATGGATCATACAGTAGATTGCATTCATTTCACATGCATGAAATGCAGCTGTGTGACAGACAGCTTCAGTGCCTGATGACGAAGTGGGCGGGTCACCCAACCTGCATAGCTGCAGCTAGACCAAAATATGGAACCACCAAAGACAGCAGATAGGAATGCTTCTCTTTTTCATTAGAAGTCTGTTACAGTGAATATAAAAAGTCTACGGTTCCAAGGTTGTCATAGCCAGGAGCAGTACTGGGGTTAAGCTCCCAGTGCTCATAAAATGCTCCTTAGGGCGTGCGTCTCGAAAAGCCTCTGACAACTAAGTCCAACTCCTAGCCTGCCCGTGTGGTTTAGTCTCTAAGCCCGGCAGAACTGCTTTTACTAATAGGAGAAGGGGCGAGGGCGGATCTCTGGCGCCTTAAAACCAGATGCTTCGGGTAGATGGTGGTTCGTCAACCTGGGAAGGTAGCCCATCTAGGGGAAGGTAAACCCTGATTTCAAACCTCCGCTGCCTTGCGGCACACCCGGTCACGGGAAAGGCTTCGGGAGTCAACCCTGAGGAAAAATCCGGAGTCGGAGCCCCTAAGGCAGTTCTCTGTTGTGCTCAACATCGTTCTGGCAGCTCCTGCGACGGCGCTGGTGCCAAACTATAGCAGCCCTGCTGCTCCTTTGGATTCATCAGTGACATGGAGAGGGGGGACATGCTGCATGGGTAACATCTTGTCCTCCATATCTTCCTGCCCAGGCTTGAATCCTACCAACGCCCAACGCTGGAAGGTAGAACACCGGTGCGCATCGGCCTGTTCAACCACAGGCGGTGCTGTTCCAGCAGAGTAGACGTTTAGGTTTCTCTTCCATGGTCATCATAGACCGACGGAGGCCGTCGAAAAAGTCTACACACCCTTGTTCAAATGCCAGGTTTTTGTGATGTAAAAAAAAAATGAGACGAAGATAAATCATTTCAGAACTTTTTTCACCATTAACGTGACCTATAACCTGCACAACCAAATTGAAAAACAAACTGAAATCTTCTAAGGGGAAAAATAAAAAATTAAAAACTTACAATAACCTGGTTGCATAAATATGCACACCCTTAAACTAATACTTTGTTGCAGCACCACTGGTTTTTATTACAGCACTCAATCTTTTTGGGTCAGTCTATCAGCGTGGCACATCTTGATGAAGCAATATTTGCCCATTCTTCTTTGCAAAAATGCTCCAAATTTGTCAAATTGCATGGGCATCTCCTGTGCACAGCCCTCTTCAAATCACCTCACAGATGTTTGATCAGATTCAGGTCTGGACTCTGGCTGGGCCATTCCAAAACCTTAATCTTCTTCTGTTGAAGCAATTCTTTTGTTGATTTGGATGTGTGCTTTGGGTCACTGTCGTGCTGAAAGATGAAGTTCCTCTTCATCTTCAGCTTTCTAGCAGAAGCCTGAAGGTTTTGTGCCAACACTGACTGGTATTTGGAACTGTTCATAATTCCCTCCACCTTGACTAAGGCCCCAGTTCCAGCTGAAGAAAAACAGCCCCAAAGCATGATGCTGTCCCCACCATGCTTCAACTGTAGGTATGGTGTTCTTTTGGTGATGAACAGTGTTGTGTTTGTGCCAAATATCCCTTTTGGAGTTATGACCAAAAAGTTCAACCATGGTTTCATTGGACCATAAGACATTTTCTCACATGCGTTTGGAAGATTTCAAATGTTTTTGCAAAATGTAGCCAGGCTTGGATGTTTTTATTCATAAGATAAAGCTTCCGTCTTGCCACCCTACACCGTAGGCCAAACATATGAAGAAGACGGGAGATTGTTGTCACATGTACTAAACAGCCAGTACCTTCCAGAAATTCCTGCAGCTCCTTCAATGTTGCCGTCAGCCTCTTGGCAGCCTCCCTGGCCAGTTTTTTTCCTCATTTTTTCATCAATTTTGGAGGGATGTCCAGTTCTCGGTAATGTCACTGTTGTGCCATATTTTCTCCACTTGATGATGACTGTCTTCACTGTGTTCCATGGTATATGTAATGCCTTGGAAATTCTTTTGTACCCTTCTCCTGACTGATACCTTTGAACAATGAGACTCCGGTGATGCTTTGGAAGCTCTCTGCGGACCATAGCTTGTGCTGTAAGATATAACTACAAAAATGTCAGGAAAAGCCTACTACAACAGCTGAACTTTATTTGGGGTTAATCAGAGGCATTTTAAATGGTGGCAGGTGTGTGCTGACTCCCATTTAACATGAGTTTGAATGTGATTGGTTAATTCTGAACACAGCCACATACCCAGTTATAAGAGGGTGTACATATTTATGCAACCAGGTTATTGTAAGGTTTTTTATTTTCCCCCTTAAAAGATTTCAGTTTGTTTTTTCAATTAGATTGTACAAGTTTTAGGTCACATTAATGGTGGAAAAAGTTTTGAAATGATTTATCTTGGTCTCCTTTTTTTACATCACAAAAACCTGGCATTTGATCATGGGTGTGTAGACTTTTTATATCCACTGTATACCGTATGTTAAAAATTCAGAGTATATTTGACTGAATGACCATATTACTTATGGGAGGAGGAAAAAAGCCTGAATAGAAAAAAAAAAAGATGCAGTGAGCTGCATCAAGCATTGGAGCCCCCTGAACTGATTCTGAATCGAATCGTGAGGGGCTTAATGATTCTCACCCCTAAATTTATATCCGCTGATAAAAATGCCTTCCTTTGATGTTTTCTGTTGGAGGTCAGACTAAACTTGTCATAACTCAGAATAAATATACTACAGACCTAATTTAATGTATGTGGGTGAGAGAGATTTGATTCTAACTTCATATAAAGAGTTTATATAGTTTCTAATCAACCACAGCACTATAGTAAGAAGCTGTGAGTGCAAAGCCTCTAGTTATACTGTAAAACTGCTCCTCTGAACCTCTACATGTGTACAAATGACAATGTTGATTCTTTAACAAGCAGCTTGACTGGTGAGCCTAGTGAATATTAATGGGATGTGATGTGTGAAATTCAGACAGTGGTTTTCTCCCCAAAGGGCAGAGCGATCTGATCCTTGGACAGTACTCGTTAGTCAACGTACTTTTCACTGCCATCATCACATTTATCACAACGACACAGAAAACTTACTTGCACAAGCACATTATGTGCTCATTAATAACCTGGTACAACATTCATCTTTGCAGAAAGGGAATTAATTTCCCTGCTCTTGTGCACTTGTTCATTTTAATGTCAATTTTCAGAAAGCTCTTTCTTTGTTTTGCTAAGCAGGATTTGCAGTATCCATTTAATCATAGTTAAAAAGGGTAATGGGACGGATTTTATTTTGCATTGTTAAACTGGTCGACTATTAAAACATGTTTTGAAAGGTTAAAGCGTTCTCTTTTTTTAACCATAACAAGCATGAATTTGCAGACAAACAGACAGTGCCTTTTAAAGGTGTATTTGCTGGAGAAAGTTTAGTTTGATCAGAATATGTTAAACACTGTAATTTGAATACCAGGATGCCTTTTAATAAAAAGGACTAAAGTGAGATTTAGAATGAACAAGGTGATTAAGGGTGTCTGTGCTGGACATTTATAGAGCAGGACTGCACATAATGAATAAAGATTCATGCTTTAGTCCCAAATTTAAATTTTTGCACAAAGTGTGCCTGATGTAGGCAGCTTTTAATCACCTCACTGACAGGAGTAACTGCTTTCATTTAACCTTGACTGAAGATCATGAATTCTAAAGCATTTAATTGGATACATCATTTAACAGAATGAACAGAGCAAATTTTCACCAATTCAAAGGCTCAGATTGACAGACAGTGGCAGTAAGACCCACCACAATTAAAGCTGATCTGTATTCACTGGCCCTGTCACCCATCGCCATTAGTGATGTGACTGTTTGATCATCTCTGCAGAGAAACTTTGCCGAACTTCACCTTGTTTTGAAAGGATTAGACATTGAATGAAAGACGAGGTTGGGGAGGGGAAGGGGACTCGGAAGGATAGTGAACCGCACACAGACAGACACACACACATATATACGTACATAGCAGCAGGAGCGTAACTCTGGGGCCAAAACTCCCTCTGATGCACCTCTGGTTCATCAGGGGTACCCGTCCAGAAAACGGACACAGCCGAACAAAAGAAAACCCTGAAGGTCTCAACGTCGTCATGTTTATTATATCTGTAAGTGGCTTAATTGAAATGTTTCAAAATCAGAAAATAACAATGCCATCTTTGCAAGACATTTGAAGTAATGGCTTTGTCTCGGTGCTCTCTGCAGACAATTGCCCCAGTGATGTGAAAAACTGTGTCAAGTGGTACACTGTGAAATGTGCAGCAGACACTTAATTGTTTTCCTGCCTTTGACTTTAGAGAGAACAAATTCAATCTGTGTGCCAGACATTTCCTCTGTGACTAAGCCTAACCAGCCAAAGCATGTTTGGTTAAGCAACCAGCCCCAGGGTTAAATTTTAGATTTTGCAATTACAGTTTTTTTTTTTTTTTAATGCACAAAATACATTGTGTTATTTAAATGATCATTGCTTGGGGATGTTTCTGTTAACCTGAGCCAATATAATGGCTCTCAAAGTGAGGTCTGGGGACCCCTCCCTGGGGGTCTTTTGGGGGAGGGGGGTGCCCTTGGGGTTCTGCGGAAAAATGAATTGTAGATTAATTTCACCCTATTTGGAACTTGTAATTTCAAAGAGCGAGAATAGATCGTCTCTTTTTGGGTCATCAACAAGACATCTCTATAATGTGTGGAGTGTGTTTATGATGTTCTTATGGCAGACTGTGGTGTTTAGATTTAGGAGAAAATGTATCTCATCTCAAGAAATAACTAGAATGAATTAAAAGTTTAATGATTTAGCTACAGACCAAACACTTCATTATGTCCTTTGGGAAAAGTCTTCTCACAGATTTTACAACTGGGGTGACAGACACTGACTCATTCCAGCTGGAGTTGATCAACACTGACATTCTGGAACAGAAGAAAGACATGTTAAAGGAAATGCAGATTAGGGAGACCAAATCAAATCCACTCAAGTGTTGTTCATTCTGCCCTGCCACAATGCAAACCATGTGTGCTGCTTTTAAGTGGTGAAAATAATCTCAAGATTACAGAGTGGTCTTTGGTGCTAATTGTCTAAGAGCTGTTTTTCTTTTGCTCCCATTAATTCTTCCTTTAAGAGCTTGCCCCAAATGTTTTAACTGGATTTTGGCAACTGTTAGCTTTGGAGATATTATTTGATGGCAAATGTAATGAGATAATCATCATTTCAACATGTATGGTGAAACAGAGCTCACAAATGTTCTCCAGGACAGCTGTCGCAACAGATTTGAAATATTAAGAAGTTTAGACTGCCTCAAAGGAGAGGCACTTAGTGGTTGCTCACTGATGTGTGCCAGTCTCATGCTCAGCGAGAAAAGACTTTGACAACAGGCTTAAAGCTTGGACAACCTCACTGCTTATATGCATGGGGCTGTGATGCATCCTTTGAACCATATAAAATGTTGTATTTTGAAAATTTCAACTCAAACATGAATTATTCCCAAAATATGACAGGGCTCCCAACTTTTAGAAAAGTACTGAATTTGCCTTACTTTTTCCTTTTAATTGTAGCCCTGTTTTAGCTAAATACCTTTCAACAGAGCCATTTCTGGCTATAAAGCAGCGCTGAGATAGGCACAGAGGTAGGGAGGAAGCAGGCCAAGTAGACCTTTATATATACTAAGTCTGTTCCAGTGCATTTACCGTTGAGTTTCAAGAGCAGATCAAAAAGCCGGAGAATACAACTCAGAGTGATGAATTCGAGGTTTACAATTAATAATAAATTGAAGGGAGCCATGATAAACAATGAGTTCATCCTTAGCCCAAGGGCCACATCTGGTGAAAATTTAATCAAAATCTGTCCAGTAGTTTTTGTGTAATCCTCCTAACAAACAAACAGACAAGCAGACAAACAAACTACCCCGATCACATTAACTCCACGGCGGAGGTAAAAAGTCATAATTTTATCATAAAGAAGGTAGGAATTTTTAAGAAAAGAAAGGACGTAAATTTACAAGAAAACGGCTACAAGTTGATGAGGTAAAATCCCACAAATTTATAAGAGACGCTTGTCAAATGAAAAAAAGATGAGGGGAAAAATGGCCACAGATGTATCAGAAGAGAATCTAAAATTTAAGAGAAAATCCTCCCTAAAACTGATGAGATTAAGTCCCTATGCATGACTAAAACTAACTTTTAATAACTTTTTAAATGGATACTTTTATACATATACTGCAAACCCCAATTCCGGTGAAGTGGGAACGTTGTATAAAATGTAAATAAAAGCAAAATCCGATGATTTAAAAATCCTTTTCCACCTATATTCAACTGAATATACTACAAAGACAGGATATTTAATGTTCAAACTGATAAACTGTTTTTTTTGCAAATATTCACTCATTTTGAATTTGATGCCTGCAACCCGTTCCAAAAATGTTGGGATAGGGGCATGTTTACTACTGTATTACATCACCTTTCCTTTTAACAACACTCAATAAGCGCTCAGGAACTGAGGACACTAGTTGTTGAAGCTTTGTAGGTGGAATTCTTTCATTCTTGCTTGATGTACGACTTCAGTTGCTCAACAGTCCAGGGCCTCCGTTGGCGTATTTTGCACTTCATAATGTGTCGCACATTTTCAATGAAAGACAGGTCTGGACTGCAGGCAGGCCAGTCTAGTACCCACACTCTTACTATGAAGCTGTGCTGTTGCAACACGTGTAGAATGTGGTTTGGCAATTGTCTTGCTTAATTTAGCAGGTACATCCCTGAAAAAGACGTTGCTTGGATGGCAGCACATGTTGCTCCAAAACCTGTATGTACCATTCAGCATTAATGGTGCCTTCATAGATGTGCAGTTTACCCATGCCATGGGCACTAACACACCCCCATACCACCACAGATGCTGGCTTTTAAACTTTGTGCTGATACCAATCTGGATGGTCCTTTTCCTCTTTAGCCCAGAGGGCACAACATCCATGATTTCCAAAAACATTTAAAATGTTGACTTGTCAGACCATAGCACACTTTTCCACTTTGCATCAGTCCATCTCAGATTAACCTGGGCCCAGAGCAACCAGCGGTGTTTCTGTGTGTTGCTGATATATGACTTTTAAATTTTAATGAAAAGAAGACAGAAGTGATTGTGTTTGGACCCAGTGGCTCCTGTGAGTCCCCCCCGTTGACTTGGGCTCCTTGACAGGATTTGTCCAACCTACTGTCACTAATCTGGGTTTTAAGATGGACAGTGATTTTAAACTAGATTGTCAAATTGCTGCAGTAGTGAAGTGCAGCTTTTTTCATTTAAGGCAACTGGCAAAGGTTAAACCCATTCTCTGTAAACAGCACTTTGAGACAGTAATCCATGCCTTCATCACATCTCGGCTGGATTACTGTAATGCACTTTATTTAGGAGTCATCCAGTCTTCCCTCGCACGTCTCCAGTTGGTTCAGAATGCTGCTGCACGTCTTTTAACTGGAACACGTAAGAGGGACCACATTACACCTATTTTAGCTTCCCTCCACTGGCTGCCTGTGCATTTTAGGGTTCATTTTAAAATATTTTTATTTGTTTTTAAATCATTGAATGGCCTTGCCCTGCCTCACCTCTCTGAGCTTCTTCACTTTTACCCTCCTGCTCGGTCTCTCAGGTCAGCTGATCAGCTGCTCCAGGAGATACCAAAATCAAAGGGGAAGCTCTGAGGAGACAGAGCTTTTTCTGTTGCTGCTCCTAAACTATGGAACAGTCTTCCTTTGCCTATTAGACAGGCTCCTTCACTATCCACTTTTAAAACTCATCTTAAAACTCATTTTTACTCCTTGGCCTTCAACCCAGCATGAGACATTGATTGTACTTGTTTTATTGCTTTTATTATATGATTGTCGTTTTTACTTGTTTTGTTTTATACCTTTTTAGTTGCATTTTATTGTCTTTTATGTCCTTTTATTTTATCTATTCCTGGTGTATAGCACTTTGCATCAGTTGTAGCTGTTTTTAAAGTGCTTTAGAAATAAAGTTTAATTGACTGATTTTGTTTTGCATAGTAGAGTTTTAACTTGGACTTGTAGGTGTAGTGATGAACTGTGTTAACTGACAATGGTTTTCTGTAGTGTTCCTGAGCCCACGTAGTACTACCCTTTACAGAATGATGTCAGTTTTTAATGCCGTGACACCTGAGGGATTGAAGGTAACAAGAATTCAATATTGGTTTTCGGCCTTGCCATTTACGTGCAAAAATTTCTCCAGATTCTCTGAATTTTTTAATATTATGGACTGTACATGGTGAAATCCCTAATTTCCTTATAATTGTACGTTGAAAAAATGTTGTTTTTAAACTATTGGACTATCTGACCACACAGTTGTTCATAAAGTAGTGAACTTCACCCCATCCTTGCTTGAGAACGACTGAGCCTTTCGAGGTGTTCCTTTTTTACCCAATCATGACACTCACCTGTTTCCAGTTAACCTGTTCACCTGTGGAATGTTCCAACAAGGTGTTTTTCCCCAGTCTTTTCTTGCCCTTGTTCCAGCTTTTTTGGAATGTGTTGCAGGCATCAGATTCAAAATGAGTGATGAACACTCATTACTTCCGGCGCCACACAAGTAGGCTGCCTCTTTGCAACAGCGGCTCAATTCTGAGTTTTTCTTCTTGTTTTGTATTTACTATCTGCCTTTTTTTGGTCAAACTTTCTGATCCTGCGACACCTAATCCATCACGGACACACAAATGGCTGCACTGGTGCTGATATCAGTCTGATATTCGGCTCATATCTCAAATGTCTCCCAAGCCAGCGGATGGTATGGCAGGAATCAGCTATTAGCACTTCATCGCCCCATGGTGTTAATGCAAAAACTCGACATACCAAGAGAAATCAGGCGGAAACGACACAGATGTCGAGGTGAAGCAATGCGACAAGCGAGGAACATAAGGTACAGACCCGTCCTTCCATCCGTTATCATGGGGAATGTATGATCGCTACTTAATAAGACAGATGAGCTGGCGGCCATGTCCCGTTACGAGAGCGTCTTCAGAGAGATTAGCATGATGTTGTTTACCGAGACGTGGCTAACAGAACAAGCAACAAATGCTAACATCGAACTGGAGGGTTTCCACGCAATACGGGCAGACCGGACACCAGACAGTGGGAAGACAAGGGGTGGAGGGGTGATAATGTACTGTATGTGAACAACAGGTGTAATCCTGGGAACATAACGATTAAAGAGCAACACTGCAGCAAAGACACTGAGTTGCTAGCTGTTAGCAGCTGCGGCCTGTTTACCTCCCTAGGGAATACTCACACGTGATCTGCATTGTTATTTATGCAAATCCGTCTGCGAGCGCTGGGGCAGCGCATGACACCATCCACTCAGTAACTAGAAGGCTGCTGACAACACCCAAATCCTCTCCTTCTCATCTTGGTTGATTTTAACCATACTTCACTGTCTTCCACTCTGCCCACCTTCACCCAATATGTCATGTGCCACACCAGAGACAATAAAACACTGGACTTATTTTATGCAAATGCTAAGGAGGTGTACACCTCATTGCCACTCCCCCCACTCGGGAGATTGGATAACAACTTGGTTCACCTCCTGCCTGTGTACAAGCCCCTAGTACACAGGACAACCTCCGGTTACCCGCACAGTGAAAGTATGGTCTGAGGAGGCGATGGACACTCTAAAGGACTGTTCTGAAATCACTGCATGGGAGCAGCTCTGTGATCCACTTGGTGAGGATATTGACAGCCTCACACACACCATCACAGACTACATCAACTTCTGTGTGAACAACACCATACCCACCAAGACCATACAGTGTTGCTCAAATAACAAACCCTGGATCAACCTTGAGATAAAGTCCCTACTGAAAGAAAAGAAAAGGATCTTCAGGTCGGGAAACAGGGAGATGAAGTCCGTACAAAGGGAGCTAAGGCGGAAGATCAGAGAGGGTAAAGACAGCTATAGGAAGAAGACGGAGGACAAGCTGCAACAGAGTGACATCAGCGGGGTCTGGAGAAGTCTTAAAACCATCTCTGGGCTCCAGAATACCTCCTCCCAGGCCATGGGGGGCAGGGAGTGGGTGAACAACATGAACCTGTTTTTTAACAGGTTTGACCAACCACCCTCCCCTCCGCCGGCATACCATCCACTGCTGCCTCTACCGTCACCTAGTCCTGCTGTCCACGCCCCCCCCCCCCCACCAACACCCCCGACTCCCAGCACACAGCCCCCCTGCCCCAACCTGACCCTCATTAAGGGCGCATTCACATAACCACTGTTTGGTCCAGACTAAAGGACCAAAGTGTGTATTCCGTGGATAGTTCAGTTCATTTGGCACCGCCTGAATGCGCCTGGAACTCTGGCGCAGCACCAAACAAGCAAACTCTGGTCCCCCTGAAAACGGAGGGTCTTGGTTCGCTTGCAAACGCAGTCTGGTACACTTCACTTGCCGTGTGAATGCAAATGGAGTATCCAGCGGACCAAAGGGCGGACGTGCCCCTCGGTGTTTGTGTAACCACAGCAACACACAGTGAGAAGAGAAAGTGACGTTTACTGTAAAGGTGCCTTCACATCAAACGAGAACAGGCAAATTTTTCACACAGCACGATTACATTATAACTCAATGTAAATACATGAAAACCGGAGTGGTGGCTCAGTTGGTAGAGCATCTGCCCCACGCCCGGGAGGCAGGGGTTCAAATCCTGGCCGGGTCATGCCGGAGACCATATAAAAGTGGAACTTCCTGCCGTCCAGCTTGGTGCTCAGCAAAAATGGAATGGAGGAGGGAAATTTGTGGCGGCGCCTTGCATGGCAGCGGCCCTCTGATTCTACACTTGGGGTGTGTGTGATTAACACAGTAGATAGGTAAAGCACAATCTCGTTCTACTGTACATGATTGGTTGTACAGTTGAATGAAAATAAAGGGTGATTTAATTTAAAAAGACATTAATTCACCATCTGGGTGAGATACAGACAGACGAAGTTCCCACTCACCTGAAAAAGTTGTCCCTGTTGAAAACTTGATGTGTGTTTCCTTGCAGCACGTCCGTGGTAGGAATCTGTGGGTAAATAAATAAATCTAACATCCTGATTCAGCTGAAGAGCTCCTGGTTCTTCAGCCTCCATTTTGTTTAGAAAATAACAATAAAGTCAACCACGCAGATCCAATAAATACTTTTACCAGAGAAAACCCGAATAGAAAAGTTTAAAAAAAAAAAAAAGATGTCTTTTGGACTTGGAGTAGTGACGAGTGAGGAGTGAGATGCGGGCTCTGATAGATATTTGGTCTGAGAACCAGATTTCTCAGCTGAATACTGATGTTTTTAAAACATTTAGTGACATGATGGCGGTACGGGGGGTTTATACAGACAGCGGAGCTTTTCATTTTTATTAGTTTGTGGCACATAAACACCTTACTGAAGGGAACAGTGTTATGCTGAGAATTGCTCACTTGCCGAGAACTGCATCCCATCATCGAATAAACATAATTTAAAGATAATTTACAAGAGGTAATAACAATTTTTACTTCTAAAAATATATAACGGGTACTTCTAAAAATGCACAAATGGTTACAAGTCTGGCTGTACTGTTATATTTTAGTTTTAGTGCATGGGATGCAATTCTTGGCAAGCGAGCAATTCTCGGCATAACAGAAGTCCTGGCCAATCGATGAGCCAGATTTCTCTTCTTCGCCAAGATTTTTTCTTCCTGGTCAGTGGTGGCTTCAGCTACAGCACCACAAACGAGCAGCTGTTGTAACTCCATGACGTTGTCCAAGCAGTTTAGTCCGCCTGAGTGAAGTGCTGTGTGAATGCAAACCGAACCAAACGAAGGTGTGAAAATTCTTGCCATCCCCCGCCAAGTCAAACCAAGACTCCCGGACTATCCTGGTGTGAATACAGCCCAAGACCCAGGTGAGGGCGGAGCTGAGGAAGATCAAGGAGAGGACAGGCCTCGGGTCCAGACCCCATCAGCTCGAAGCTCCTCAAGTCCTGCACAGACCAGCTGTATGGGATTGGGGAGCACATCTTCAACCTGAGCCTGAAGCTGGGAAGGGTACCACAGTTGTGAAAAACATCCTGTGTGGTGCCCGTACCAAAGACCTCCCACCCCAAAGACCTGAACAGCTACAGACCAGTGGCCCTCACATCACACCTGATGAAGACCCTGGAGAGGCTGCTCCTTGCTCACCTCCGCCCCCTGGTGGGACCAGCGATGGATCTACTCTAGTTCGCCTACCAGCATGGCATCAGGGTTGAGGATGCAATGATCTTCCTCCTTCACCGTTCCCTGTCCCACCTGGAGAAACCTGGGAGCACGGTGAGGATCATGTTCTTTGATTTCTCCAGTGCTTTCAACACCATCCAACCGGTGATCCTGAAGGACAAGCTACCGTGCGCAGAGGTGGACCAGCACATGTCATTGTGGATCCTGGACTACCTCACAAACCGGCCACAGTTTGTGAGAACCCAGGATTGTGAATCCGACACCATCATCTGCAGTACGGGGGCCCACCAGGGAACAGTTCTGGCTCCCTTCCTGTTTACCCTTTATACTGTGGACTTTTCACACAACGCACCACACTGCCATCTACAGAAGTTCTCTGACAACACTGAGATCATCGACCTCATCTTTGATGGAGATGACGCAGTGGACTGCCGCAGGCAAGGACAACTCCCCACAGCACTAGTAAACATCCGGGGAACAGACATTGAGATGGTGACATCCTACAAGTACCTGGGTGTTCATCTGAACAATAAACTGGACTGGTCACACAATACCAACACACTCTACAAGAAGGGACAGCGCAGGCTGTTCCTCCTGAGTACAAGGGGCACTCCTGAAGACCTTCTACAATTCAGTGGTGGCATCAGCCATCACATTTGGAGTGGTCTGCTGGGGCAACGGCATCATGACAGCCGACAGGAAGAGACTGAATAGACTGATCAAAAAAGCTAGCTCTGTCCTGGGGAGGCACCTCGACCCAGTGGAGGAGATAGGAGAAAGGAGGATTTTTTTTTATTATTTTTTTTTGTATACTTTATTGATCCCCACAGGGGAAATTGAGGGCATCCACCTGGATGGATGAAGCAGCCACGGTACGGCGCTATCCCTTTACCATTCACACACACATTCACACCTAGGGCCACTTTAGAGTCTCCAATTAACCCAACTTGCATGTTTTTGGCATGTGGGAGGAAACCGGAGAAATCCCGGAGTAAACCCACGCAGACACGGGGAGAACATGCAAACTCCACACAGATCACTGTTTGTCAGGGGCTGGGATCAAACCAGGGATCCCATGGCCAAGGGTGAGTTGCTGTGCTTCCACAGTGCTAACAACCACCGCCCAGGTGTGGGCGCAGTGGCTAAGCTGTCATCTCTGCTGGAGTCCGAGTCCCACCCCATGCAGGACACATTGAATGCACTGAGGAGCCCATTTGGCAGTAGGCTGTACCATCCTAGGTGCGCGACCGAGAGGTTTTGCAGGTCCTTCCTACCTACGGCTGTCAGACTTTATAATCTAACCAGGGCTGCTCGTAGAGGTTGTACTGAATGCACAAAACGTAACAAACTAGCAGAATAATGGTCCCCTCCATTATACAACTAGGACAATATCAATCGTGACAGAGGGTGACAACAAGGCTGATTCAAATGCGAAATATACTGTATGGGTATACTATACTCATACTTTGCGGGGTAACTGAATAGACCGTTATGCTGTTTATACCATCTAGCTACAATGCTCCACACTGTGTATATTTCTGTGTACATATGTACTGTATATTCAATGCTCTTATTACACAGGGTTACAAAAATAATTTTTTTGTAAGTTGTCTGTGTTTTTTCAACTGATTTAAGACAATTTTGCACCACTGAATCCGAAAATGACATCCGTTTTTTTTCCGATCGGGTCAGGTTTTTATGCCAAGTTGATTTTTAAAAAATCTGATCTTCTGACTAAATCAATTACATTTTTGTGACATTATCGGTAGATTTTTGTTAATATTTCTCATCCGAAATAGAAAATGATTTTTTCTCTTAAAAATCTAACACAATTTATTGATTAAATGTTACAAACTTCAATTACTGTAAATTGAATAGTAGACATTGATAAAGGTAAGAAAATGTAAATTGAATGTTACGTCATCATTGTTCAAAATTCCGAGCTTCAACTTCCGTTTATTCGAACCTCTAGAATGCTCAGCGGCAGGGATGTCTCTCCTCAGAGTCCAACAGTAATCAGCCATCATGACAATTTATGCCATCATGTCATAAATTGGCACATGCAAACTCTTCAGAGTTCGAGAAATTTCAAGAAATAAAAAAGAATTTTGCATCATATAAAGCGAAAATGCCCATACATGTAAACAAAAACGTAAAAAACAACATGTGGCCATAGTTCAAAAAGTTGACTTGATTGAGCAAAACCAATATGATTTTTGGATTCAGCACATCAAAATTGTCATAAATCAGCTAAAAAAAAAACTTAGACAATAAATTTGGTGTTGACCAATGTTATCTTCTGAATTATTGCTCTGAGTGTTGCTGTCCCTGTGCTGTTGCAATCCTGGAATTTCCCCATTGTGGGACTAATAAAGGCTTATCTTAATGTTTGAATAAATAAAAAACAATGAAGTTTATCAGTTTGAACATTGAATATCTTGCCTTTGTAATGTATAATATGTATAATATTTCTATGATCCACTTCAACAGCAGAAGTCTCTATGCCAACTTTAATAACATTTATTTATTTAGTGAATGCAAAGTCCTCAAGCCAAGCAGTTGCCTCCTGGTTTGCTGTATGAAGGGTGTGTAATCCTCCTTCCAGTCTTTGGAGCGGGCAAGCCTCTATGATGTGTTCCATTGTTTGCTCCTCTCCACATGCGCACTGTGGGCTAGGGCTACTGCCCCATCTGTGAAGGCTGGCCAAGCAGGGGCCATGTCCAGTCCTGAAGCGACTGAGTGTAGACCACTGTCTCCTTGGGAGGTTGGTGCCCGGGACCTGTTGGTTGGGGTTTGTCACCAGGTGTTTGTTTGGGACCTCCTTGGTCTCCCATTCCTCTTGCCAAGCTGTCTGGATGGTGAAAATAGCTGGGGGAGGGTTTTTCCAAATCGGCCGTCTGGATGGAAGTCGGGCAGTGGGTGGGGTGTAGATATCTGCATGGATTGGTAAGTGAGGAGAGTCTTTGGCTTTTTGAAGCATCCTTTGAGTTAGTGCTGCCCGCCGGATGTGTGGGGGGCTATGTTTGACAGTACAGGGAGCCAGGGGAGTGGTGTTGAGCGGATTGTCCCAGTTATGGTTCTCATGGTTATGTTGAGCTGGGTGTCTACGTGGTGTGTGTAGGATGACCTGGACCAGACAGGGGCACAATATTCTGCTACAGAGTATGAAAGGGCCAGTGCTGAGGTGCGCAGGGTGGAGACTGTCGCCCCCCATTTTGCACCAGCAAGCTTGCAGAGCAGGCTGTTTCGTGCCTTCACTTTAGCAGCCGTCCCCTTTAAATGTTCCTTGAAGGATAGGGTCCTGTCAAGGGTCACTCCAAGGTAGGTTGGATTTGAGGCATGCTTAAGCTTGAGTCCGCTCAGGTGGTTGTTTAGTTCTCTGGCAGCTTTTACACTGTGGAGATGGAATACACTGGAGACAGTTTTTGCTGGGCTTGGTTTTAGGTGCCAGGTTTTGCAGAACTGGTCCAGTTTGGCAAGATCTTCCGTGAGCACCCGTTCCAGTGTGTTGTCAGCATAGATGAATTTGCGGGATTTTGTAGTGGGCAGGTCGTTTATGTAGAGGTTGAACAGGGTTGGAGCTAGAACTGAGCCTTGTGGGAGTCCGTTTTTCTGCGTTCTCCATGCGCTTGTGTTCTGACCGAGGTGGACTCTGAACCTTCGGTTGGTCAGCAGGGTTTTTATAATTGCTGTTGCCCAGGCAGGGATCGCCTTTGTAAGTTTCAGGAGGAGGCCTTTGTGCCAGACCGTATCATAGGCGGCTGTAAGATCGAGAAACACAGCCCCTGTCTTCAGTCTGTTCTCGAAGCCATTTTCGATGAAGGTGGTTAGGGCCAGTACTTGATCTCCTGTGCTGCGGTCTTTGCGGAAACCTGCTTGATCCACACTTACAATTTCCTCTATTCCTGGGGAAATACGTTGCAGCATTAGGCACTCCATGATTTTATAAGGAACGCTGAGTAGGGAGATTGGGCGGTAGCTTGCTGGTAGTTTGTGGTCTTTGCCAGGTTTTGGTATGGCAATGACCTTTGCTGTCCGCCATTTCTTTGGGATTGAGTTTGTTTGTATGATCCTTGTGTAAAGTTGTGTCAACCAGGTTAGGGCTCGGGGGCCAAGATTTTTCATGAATTCTGGGAAGATGTTGTCGTATCCTGTTGCCTTTCCACATTTCAGGCCCTGTAGGACTTTCTCCAGTTCAGCAGCCTCGAAGGGTTCAGGGTTCTTTTCCTCTACGGGCATTTTTTGGTGTTTTTTTTAGCTCAGTTGTAACTGCTCTTCTGGTGTCTTTGTCTTGGGGTGCTTTGGCGATGGTCAGTAGGTGGGATGCAACTTGGTTAGGTGTGACAGATGCTCGGCTTTGGCTAGGGGGCTTCTGTGCAGCTCCTAGGCGACGGATGAGGCTCCAACATTTCCTGCTAGAGTGGATAAAGCTCCGGTCAGCAACTGTCTCCTCCCATTTCTTTCGCCGGGCTGTACTTAGCGATTCAATGAGATGGTCTGCTATCTCTGGGTCCCCTGATGTTTGATAGGATTGTAGGAGGGCAGCGCTTTCTCTGTCCAGGCATGGGACATAGAGGGGTCGGTAGCCTTGTGGGATTGCAGTGTGAGAAGCCTTGAAGATTGCGCTGCAGAAGCGGTTGTATGCTTCATCTACAGTGATGGTGTGGAGTGGGATGGTAACAGCACTCCGATCCAGGGTTTCACTGAATTTCTTCCAGTTGGCCTTGCAGAAGTTCCAGCGCATCTTCCTTGGGCTGTTTATGACTGGAAGTTGTAGGCCAATGTGTACAAGCAGGGGCCGGTGTTGGCTGTGTGGAAAATCGTCAAGAATGAGGATCTGTGTAGGATATGGCGTCCCATTCAAAGAGCTGACCCAGCACAGGTCAGGAGAATAGTCCTTCTTCCACCTAGCAGAGTGGAAGGTTCCTCTTTGTTTGGGGTCGTGTATCAGAGCGAGATCATTTCTAGATGCCCAGTCTGAAAGTACCTCCCCGTCACTATCCACTGCTGGGTACCCCCAGTCAGGGTGATGGCTGTTAAAGTCCCCCACACAGATGGCAAGGTGGGGTAGGGTGAGTGAGACCTGCAGATCCCAGTTGGCACTAGGGGGCTTGTACACATTGACAATATGGAAGCCACCAATGGTTATGGTGACTGAGAAATGTGTTGTTGTCAGGTGGTTTACTTCAACTATGTCAGAACGCACATAGGTGGCACGTCCATGTTTGGCATGTGGAACATAGCACAGGAGGTCAAAGCCATTGATGGTGTAGCGGCCAGCTTCCTCTGTGCCAATATGAGTCTCTTGGAGGCAGATTACATCAATCAAGTGTTGGAAGGCGAGGACTTCAATAAGGCTTCGCTTGGCTGCAGATAGGCCTTCAACGTTTAGTTCTAGTATGCGAAGGGCAGGTCCTACCACAAGGTGCTCTTGGGGCTGTTTGCTTTCAGCTTTGGGACTGTGACTAGGATTCTTCTTTGACTTGGCACTGAGGCGTCGTCTCTTCGAATTTAGTCTGCTGGTAGGATCATTAGCTTCCCTGGGCAAGCCCGGGTACTGGTGGAGGGCGCGATGAGAACACTGATCCATTGCCCTCCTTTAATGTTTAATAACATTAAAGATTATTTACATCAGTTTAAAGAGCCATTCAATATTGTGACAATATCAGAGACGTGGCTCAGTGAAGAGAAAGGAGTGGATTTTACCATGGATGGCTATGAATTAAATTATATAAATAGAAAAGTGAAAAAAGGAGGAGGAGTTGCAATTTATGTTGACAAGAGCTTGCAATACAAGGTTGTTGAAAATTTGTCAGTAACTGTGGATGATTTATTTGAATGTATTACAATAGAAATCTGTCTGGACAATGTGAAGAATATGGTTGTGAGCTGTGTATATAGAACACCTGGATCAAACATTGACTTATTTAAGGACTGGATGGAAAAAATGTATGCAAAACTAACTCATAACGTTATGTTCATCTGTGGGGATTTCAATATAGATCTTATGAATTCAAAACAACATAGTTTGACAGAAGAATTTATCAACACAATGTACAGTATGGGCTTACATCCAACAATTACCAGACCTAGCAGAATCACATCATACAATGCCACACTAATAGATAACATATTCACAAACATTATGGAAAATAATATCATAAGTGGGCTTTTACTGAGTGATATCAGTGACCACCTGCCAATTTTTGCTATCAATGGGATTATAGGAAGAAAAAGTATACCAAAAATATTAAATATAAAAGAATAAGAACTGAAGAATCTATGTATTTTCTGGCAAAAGAATTATTAATACAAGACTGGAAGATAGTTTGTGATGAAAATGATATAAATAAAGCATATGATAAATTTTCATTGTACAATAAAAACTGTCCTATAAAACAATACAGTGACAGACAACAAAACAAAAATATTCCTTGGGTCACCAAGGGGTTATTAAATGCATGTAAAAAAGAAGAATATATTATATAAACAATTATTTAAGTGTAGAACAGTGGAGGCTGAGATCAAATATAAAAGATATAAAAACAAGCTTACTAATATAATGAGAACTTGCACAAAAGAATACTACAATAGAATATTAGAGGAAAATAAAAATAACTTAAGAGGAATATGGCAAGTACTCAATGGGATTATTAGTAACTGATCTAAGAATGCTAATTATCCAGAATATTTTATTGAAAATGACAATTTGATAAATAATATGGAGGATGTGGTTAGTGGTTTCAATAAATTTTTTGTAAACGTTGGTCCTGAATTAGCAAAATCAATATTTACACCAGAAACAAACAACAGTGGTTCTGTAAATGAAATAGAAGATAGAAATCCAAACACAATCTTTTTGGGTGCAGTTACTGAAAAGGAAATTATCGAGACTGTGAGTAAATTTAAGAACAAAAAATCAACTGACTGGAATGAAACTGACATGACAATAGTGAAAAAAGTAATTGTAGGAATTGTTAAACCACTCACCCACATCTGTAACCTGTCATTTCAAACTGGTACATTTCCAAACAAAATGAAAATAGCTAAAATAATACCACTATACAAAACAGGAGACAGTCATTGTTTCACAAATTACAGGCCGGTCTCTCTAGTCTCACAATTCTCTAAAATACTTGAAAAAATCTTCACTAAGAGACTGGATGATTTCATTGAAAAACACAACCTCCTTACAGACAGCCAGTATGGTTTTAGAGCAGATAAATCTACATCTTTATTGGGGGGTGCGGTGGCACAGTGGTTAGCACTGCACCAGCACAGCAACTCACCCTTGGCCATGGGATCCCTGGTTCGATCCCAGCCCCTGACCAACAGTGATCTGTGTGGAGTTTGCATGTTCTTCTCGTATTTGCGTGGGTTTACTCCGGGATTTCTCCGGTTTCCTCCCACAGGCCAAAAACATGCAGGTTAGGTTAATTGGAGACTCTAAAGTGGCCCTAGGTGCGAACGTGTGTGTGAATGGTTAAGGGATAGTGCCGTACCGTGGCTGCTTCATCCATCCAGGTGGATGTCCTCAATTTCCCCTCTGGGGATCAATAAAGTATACAAAATCAAAAAATCAAAAAAAATCAAAATCTTTGGCACTGATCGAACTTATAGAAGAAATTACTAGTTGTATAGATAAAAAAAAGTTTGCTGTAGGAGTATTTATAGATTTAAAGAAAGCTTTTGACACCATTGACCACAGAATTCTACTGAGGAAATTGGAAAGGTATGGGATAAGAGGGGTCGGACTGAGTTGGGTGGAAAGTTATTTAAGTAACAGACAACAATTTGTACAAATTGGTGAGCACAAATCACCCTTCATGGACATCACTTGTGGTGTGCCCCAGGGGTCAGTTTTAGACCCAAACTCTTTATCTTGTGTATAAATGACATATGCCAAGTATCAAAAATTCTGAAATTTATTTTGTTTGCGGATGACACAAATATCCTTTGCACTGGTGAGAATTTGCAGCAGGTTTTAGAGGTGGTCACAACTGAAATGAAAAGGTTAACGCAGTGGTTCAACAAAAATAAATTATCTCTAAATCGGAAAAAAAACAAAACAAAGATTATGTTGTTTGGAAATTATAAAATAAATCATGAAATAATGGTAATGATAGATGATACCAGAATAGAAACAGTACAGGAAAATAAGTTTCTGGGCAGGACGCTAGACAATAAAATCTGCTGGAAACCTCACATCAGTCACATCCGGGCCAAGTTGGCAAAATGTACAGGGATACTGGTGAAAACAAGACACATCTTGGACTATAAATCATTGTTCTTACTGTACAATTCACCGTTTCTACCTTATCTTAACTACTGTGTAGAGGTCTGGGGAAACAATTACAGGACCAACCTACAGCCAATATGCACATTACAAAAAAAAGCTATAAGGATAATAAATTATGTAGGATATAGAGACCATGCCAGTTTGTTGTTTTTTAAAGTCACATGTCATAAAGTTCATGGATTTAGTTAAATTTAAGACAGCACAAGTAATGTACAGGGCAATTAATAATCAACTCCCAACTAATATACAAAAAATATTCAAAAAAAGAGACAATGATTATAATTTGAGAGGAGAATTAAACTTTACAAAAACCTAAGGTACGAACAACTAAGAAAAGTATGTGTATATCTCTCTGTGGGGTGGATTTGTGGAACAGTCTGGAGCTGGAACTGAAACTATGTACAAACAGAAATCAATTCAAAAATAGGTATAAACATTATTTGCTGAAAGAATATATGTTAGAAGGGTAGTATTTATATGTACAATTCACTATGCTCACTCTGGGACACTATAGAATGGTAGGTGGGACAGTACTGTGTATATCTGTGTTGTTTGGGGCTGGGTTTTGGGTTTTGATGTATGGACTGTATGTACAGCGGTGGACAAAATTGTTGATACCCCTCTGTTAATGAAAGAAAAACCCACAATGGTCACAGAAATAACTTGAATCTGACAAAAGTGGTAATGCATAAAAAGTCTATGAAAATTAACCAATGAAAATCACACAGTGCTTTTGAATTGTGGTTCAACAGAATTATTTTAAAAAAACAAACTCTTGAAACAGGCCTGGACAAAAATGATGGTACCCTTAACTTAATATTTTGTTGCACAACCTTTTTTTTGTTGTTTTTTTTTAAATCACCCTTTATTGTCATTCAACTGTACAACCAATCATGTACAGTAGAATGAGATTGTGCTTTATCTTAATATGCTTTATCTTTTAAAAACGCCGCGGCTGCCGGGCTGGAGTAAGGCGGAGGACAAAAAATATAAGGTACAGACCCTCCCTTCCATCTGTTGTCATGGGAAATGTACGGTCGATACTGGGAAAGTTAGATGAGCTAGCGGCTATCTCCCGTTATGATAGCACTTACCGGGAGTGCTCTCTCCTTTTGTTTACTGAGACGTGGCTAACTGAACTAGCAGCAGATGCTAACATTGAGCTGGAGGGTTTTCACATGATACGAGCTGACTGAACACCAGACAGTGGCAAGGCTAGGGGTGGTGGAGTGATAATGTATGTTAACAACAACTGGTGCAGACCGGGACATATCACTGTTAAACAACGACACTGCAGCAAAGACATTGAGTTGCTAGCTGTTAGCATGAGGCCTACATATCTCCCGAGAGAACACTCACACGTGATCTGCATTGTTGTTTATGCAAATCCGACGGCGAACGCTGGGACAGCACGTGACGTCATCCATTCAGTAACCAGCAGGCTGCAGACAGAACACCCAGATGCTCTTCTCCTCATCTCAGGCGATTTCAACCATGTTTCACTGTCTCCCATTCTACCCACGTTCACCCAGTATGTCACATGCCACACTAGAGACAATAAAACACTGGATTTATTCTACGCAAACACTAAGGAGGCGTACACCTCATCACAACTCCCCCCACTCGGGAGATCGGATCACAACTTGGTTCATCTCCGGCCGGTGTACAAACCCCTAGTGCACAGACAACCTCCGGCCATGCACACTGTGGAGTTATGGTCTGAGGAGACAATGGACACCCTAAAGGGCTGTTTTGAAGCCACCGCCTGGAAGCAGCTCTGCGATCCACATGGTGAGGACATCGATGGCCTCATTCACACCTTCACGGGCTACCTCAGCTTCTGTGTGGACAAATCCGTTCCCACCAAGACCATACGGCGTCACTCAAACAACAAACCCTGGATCAACCCTGAGATAAAAACACTTCTGAGAGAGAAGAAGAGGATCTTCAGGTCAGGGAACAGGGAGATGCTGAAGTCCGTACAGAGGGAGCTGAGGAGAAAGATCAGAGAAGGCAAGGACAGCTTCAGGAAGAAGATGGAGGACAAGCTGCGACATCAGCGGGGTCTGGAGAAACCTCAAAACCATCTCGGGGCTCCAGAATACCTCCCCCCAGGCCACAGGGGGCAGGGAGTGGGCGAACAACCTGAATCTGTTTTTCAATAGATTTGACCAACCGCCCTCCCCCCTGACTGCACAACAACCACTGCTGCCTCTAAAGAAATCAAGTCCTGCTGCCCACTCCCCACTCCACCAACACCCCCCCACTCCCAACACACAGCCCCCCATCCTGACCCTGACCAGGACCCAGGTGAGGACGGAGCTGAGGAAGATCAAGGCGAGGAAGGCGTCGGGACCGGACGGCATCAGCGCAAAGCTCCTCAAGTCCTGTGCAGACCAGCTGTGTGGGATTGTGACGTATATCTTCAACATGAGCCTGAAACTGGGGAGGGTACCACAGCTGTGGAAAACATCTTGTGTGGTACCTGTACCAAAAACTTCCCACCCCAAAGACCTGAACAGCTACAGACCGGTGGCCTTGACGTCCCACTTGATGAAGACCCTGGAGAGACTGCTCCTTGCTCACCTCCGCCCCCTGGTGGAACCAGCGATGGATCCACTCCAGTTCGCCTACCAGCATGGCATTGGGGTGGAGGATGCGGTGATCTTCCTCCTTCACCGTTCTCTGTCCCACCTGGAGAAGCCCGGGAATATGGTGAGGATCATGTTCTTTGACTTCTCCAGTGCTTTCAACACCATCCAACCGATGATCCTGAAGGACAAGCTGCTGCGCGCAGGGGTGGACCAGCACCTGTCATCATGGATCCTGGACTACCTCACGAACCGGCCTCAGTTTGTGAGAACCCGGGACTGTGTGTCCGACACGATCATCAGTAGCACGGGGGCCCCCCAGGGAACGGTGCTGGCTCCCTTCCTGTTCACTCTTTATACTGCGGACTTCTCACACAACACAACACACTGCCATCTACAGAAGTTCTCTGATGACTCTGCGATCGTTGGCCTCATCTCCAATGGAGATGAAGCTGAGTACAGAGGGCTTATCCAGGACTTCGTGGACTGGTGCCATCGGAACTGCCTCCAGATCAACGCGAGGAAAACTAAGGAGCTGGTGGTGGACTGCCGCAGGCATGGGCAGCCCCTCACAGTACCAGTAAATATACAGGGAACAGACATCGAGATGGTGACATCCTATAAGTACCTGGGTATTCATCTGAACAATAAACTAGACTGGTCACACAATACTGATGCACTCTACAAGAAGGGACAGCGCAGGCTGTTCCTGCTGAGGAGACTCAGGTCTTTTGGTGTACAAGGGGCGCTGCTGAAGTCATTCTATGACACGGTGGTGGCATCAGCCATCACTTTTGGAGTGGTCTGCTGGGGCAGTGGCATTACTGCAGCCGATAGGAAGAGACTGAACAAACTGATTAAGAAAGCTAGCTCTGTCCTGGGGCAGCGCCTTGATCCGATGGAGGAGATAGGAGAGAGAAGGACGGTGGCTAAACTGTCATCTCTGCTGGAGTCCGAGTTCCACCCTATGCAGGACATACTGAATGCACTGAGGAGCTCATTTAGCAGCAGACTACATCATCCCAGGTGCACAACCAAGAGGTTTCGTAGGTCCTTCCTACCAACGGCTGTCAGACTGTACAACCTAAGCAGGGCTGCTCACAGAGATAGCAAAAAGACGTAACAAACTAATAGTTTTTTGAATGCAAAAGATGCAATAGACTTACACAATGGTCCCCTCCGGCATACAACTAGGAACATACCGGTCGCTATGGAGGGTGAGAATATGTATGGGCACATAATCATACCATGTGGGATAACTAAGTAGACGGTTATGCTGTTTCATTCCATCTAGCAACAATGCTCTGCACTGTGTGTGTTTATATATTTACATATTTATTCCATCTAGCTACAATGCTCAGCACTGGGTGTGTTTATATATTTATATATCTACATATTATTCCATCTAGCTACATTGCTCCGCACTGTGTGTGTTTATATACTTGCATATTTATTCCACCTAGCTGCAATGCTCCGTACTGTGGGTGTTTATATATTTACATATTTATTCCATCTAGCTACAATGCTCTGCACTGTGTTCATATATTCATATATTTATTCCATCCAGCTACAATGCTCTGCACTGTGTGTCTGTGTGTGTGTGTATATATATATATTTTTTAGTAATACGTACATATGTATATTAGCTGCTCTTGCTTGCTTGTTTTTTTCTTGCCTTCTGATTGTTGCTCTGAGTGTTGCTATCCCTGTGCTGTTGCAATCCTGGAATTTCCCCGTTGTGGGACTAATAAAGGCTTATCTTATCTATCTACTGTGCTAATCACACACACCCCAAGTGTAGAATCAGAGGGCCGCTGCCATGCAAGGCGCCGCCACAAATTTCCCTCCTCCATTCCATTATTGCTGAGCACCAAGCTGGACGGCAGGAAGTTCTGCTTTTATATGGTCTCCGGCATGACCCGGCCGGGATTTGAACCCCTGCCTCCCGAGTGTGGGGCGGATGCTCTACTTACTGAGCCACCACTCCGGTTATTGCTATAATGATTTTGAGGCAATCACTGCAATCAAACAATTTCTGTAACTGTCAATGAGACTTCTGCACCTCTCAGCAGGTATTTTGGCCCACTCCTCATTAGCAAACTGCTCCACTTGTCTCAGGTTTGAAGGGTGTAAGACGGCATGTTTCAGCTCCTTCCACAGATGTTCAATAGGATTTAGAACAGGGCTCATTGACGGCCACTTTACGGAGTGGTGGCTCGGAGTGGTGGCTCAGTTGGTAGAGCATCTGCCCCACACCCGGG
Organism: Pholidichthys leucotaenia; assembly: GCA_020510985.1. Taxonomy (NCBI): domain Eukaryota; kingdom Metazoa; phylum Chordata; class Actinopteri; order Cichliformes; family Pholidichthyidae; genus Pholidichthys; species Pholidichthys leucotaenia. Next base: position 54,677,726 of record CM035843.1, on the reverse strand, counting down.
AGGCAGGGGTTCAAATCCTGGCCGGGTCATGCTGAAGACCATATAAAAAAGTGGAACTTCCTGCCATCCAGCTTGGTGCTCAGCAATAATGGAATGGAGGAGCGAAATTTGTGGCGGCGCCTTGCATGGCAGCGGCCCTCTGATTCTGCACTTGGGGTGTGTGTGTTTAACACAGTAGATAGGTAAAACACAATCTCGTTCTACTGTACATGATTGGTTGTACAGTTGAATGACAATAAGGGTGATTTAATTTTTTAATTTTAATTTAATTTAGAATAGTCTAATGTTTCGCTCTTAGCCATTCTTGGGTGTTTTTAGCTGTGTGTTTTGGGTCATTATCCTGTTGCAAGACCCATGACCTGTGACTGAGACCAAGCTGTCTGACACTGGGCAGCACATTTCTCTCTAGAATACCTTAATAGTCTTGAGATTTCATTGCACCCTGCACAGTTTCAAGACACCCTGCGCCAGATGCAGCAAAGCAGCCCCAGAACATAACAGAACCTCCTCCATGTTTCACAGTAGGTACAGTGTTCTTTTCTTGGTATGCTTCATTTTTGCATCTGTGAACATAGAGCTGATGTGCCTTGCCAAAAAGTTCCAGTTTTGTCTTGTCTGTCCATAGGACATTTTCCCAGAAGCTTTGTGGCTTGTCAACATGCAGTTTGGCAAATTCCAGTCTGGCTTTTTTATGATTTGTTTTCAACAGTGGTGTCCTCTTTGGTCGTCTCCCATGAAGTCCACTTTGGCTCAAACAACGACGGTGGTGCAATCTGACACTGATGTACCTTGACCTTGGAGTTCACCATGAATGTGTTTAGAGGTTGTTCTGGGCTCTTTTGTTACCATTCGTATTGTCCATCTCCTCCTGCGGCCACATCCAGGGAGGTTGGCTACAGTCCCGTGGATCTTAAATTTCTGAATAATATGTGCAACTGTAGTCACAGGAACATCAAGCTGCTTGGAGATGGTCTTATAGCCTTTACCTTTAACATGCTTATCTATAATTTTCTTTCTAATTTCCTGAGACAACTCTCTCCTTTGCTTCCTCTGGCCCATGTTTAGTGTGGTACACACCATGTCACCAAACAGCACAGTGACTACTTGTCACCCTTTAAATAGGCTGACTGACTGATTACAAGTTTGTAGACACCTGTGATGTTAATTAGAGGACGCATCTTGGTTGAACATGTCCCTATGGTCACATTATTTTCAATCTTTTCTAGGGGTACCATCATTTTTGTCCAGGCCTGTTTCATGATTTTGTTTTTTAAAGTAATTCTGTTGAACCAAAATTCAAAAGCATTGTGTGATTTTCATTGGTTAATTTTCATAGACTTTTTATTTATTACCACTTTTGTCAGATTCAAGTTATTTCTGTGACCATTGTGGGTTTTTCTTTCATTAACAGAGGGGTACCAACAATTTTGTCCACCGCTGTACATACAGTCCATACATCAAAACCCAAAACCCAGCCCCAAACAACATAGATATACACAGTACTGTCCCACCTACCATTCCATAGTGTCCCAGAGTAAGCATAGTGAATTGTACATATAAATACTACCCTTCTAACATATATTCTTTCAGTAAATAATGTTTATACCTATTTTTGAATTGATTTCTGTTTGTACATAGTTTCAGTTCCAGCTCCAGACTGTTCCACAAATCCACCCCACAGAAAGATATGCACATACTTTTTAGTTGTTCGTACCTTAGGTTTTGTAAAGTTTAATTCTCCTCTCAAATTATAATCATTGTCTCTTTTTTTGAATATTTTTTGTATATTAGTTGGGAGTTGATTATTAATTGCCCTGTACATTACTTGTGCTGTCTTAAATTTAACTAAATCCATGAACTTTATGACATGTGACTTTAAAAAACAACAAATTGGCATGGTCTCTATATCCTACATTATTTATTATCCTTATAGCTTTTTTTTGTAATGTGCATATTGGCTGTAGGTTGGTCCTGTAGTTGTTTCCCCAGACCTCTACACAGTAGTTAAGATAAGGTAGAAACAGTGAATTGTACAGTAAGAACAATGATTTATAGTCCAAGATGCGTCTTGTTTTCACCAGTATCCCTGTACATTTTGCCAACTTGGCCCGGATGTGACTGATGTGAGGTTTCCAGCAGATTTTATTGTCTAGCGTCCCGCCCAGAAACTTATTTTCCTGTACTGTTTCTATTCTGGTATCATCTATCATAGGGTGGGACTCGGACTCCAGCAGAGATGACAGTTTAGCCACCATCCTTCTCTCTCCTATCTCCTCCACTGGGTCAAGGCGTTTCCCCAGGACAGAGCTAGCTTTCTTGATAAGTTTGTTCAGTCTCTTCCTATCGGCTGCTGTAATGCCGTTGCCCCAGCAGACCACTCCAAAAGTGATGGCTGATGCCACCACCGTGTCGTAGAATGTCTTCAAGAGCACCCCTTGTACACCAAAAGACCTGAGCCTCCTCAGTAGGAACAGCCTGCGCCGTCCCTTCTTGTGGAGTGCGTCAGTATTGTGTGACCAGTCTAGTTTATAGTTCAGATGAACACCCAGGTATTTGTAGGATGTCACCCTCTCAATGTCTGTTCCCTGGATGTTTACTGGTGCTGTGAGGGGTTGCCCTTGCCAGTGGCAGTCCACCACCAGCTCCTTAGTTTTCCTCGCGTTGATCTGGAGGCAGTTCCGATGGCACCAGTCCACGAAGTCCTGGATAAGTCCTCTGTACTTCATCTCCATTGGAGATGAGGCCAATGATCGCAGAGTCATCAGAGAACTTCTGTAGGTGGCAGTGTGTTGTGTTGTGTTGTGTGAAAAGTCCGCAGTATAAAGGGTGAACAGGAAGGGAGCCAAAACCGTTCCCTGGGGGGCCCCCGTGCTGCCGATGATCGTGTCGGACACATAATCCCGGGTTCTCACAAACTGTGGCCGGTTAGTGAGGTAGTCCAGGATCCATGATGACAGGTGCTGGTCCACCCCTGCGCACAGTAGCTTGTCCTTCAGGATCATCGGTTGGATGGTGTTGAAAGCACTGGAGAAGTCAAAGAACATGATCCTTACCGCGTTCCTGGGCTTCTCCAGGTGGGACAGGGAACGGTGAAGGAGGAAGATCACTGCATCCTCCACCCCAATGCCATGCTGGTAGGCGAACTGGAGTGGATCCATCGCTGGTTCCACCAGGGGGCGGAGGTGAGCAAGGAGCAGTCTCTCCAGGGTCTTCATCATGTAAGATGTCAGGGCCACTGGCTTGTAGCTGTTCAGATCTTTGGGGTGGGAAGTCTTTGGTACAGGTACCACACAAGATGTTTTCCACAACTGTGGTACCCTCCCCAGCTTCAGGCTCAGGTTGAAGATGTGCTCCACAATCTCACACAGCTGGTCTGCGCAGGACTTGAGGAGGTCTGCGCAGGACTTGAGCTTCGCGCTGATGCCGTCCGGTCCCAAGGCCTTCCTCGCCTTGATCTTCCTCAGCTCCGTCCTCACCTGGGTCTTAATGAGGGTCAGGTTGGGGGGCTGTGTGCTGGGAGCTGGGGGGGGGGGGGGGGGTGTTGGTGGAGTGGGGTGTGGACAGCAGGTCTCGATAACTGTAGAGGCAGCAGTGGTTGGTGTGCAGTCGGGGGGGGGGAGGGCGGTTGGTCAAACCTATTAAAAAACAGGTTCAGATTGTTCGCCCACTCCCTGCCCCCCGTGGCCTGGGAGGAGGTATTCTGGAGCCCAGAGATGGTTTTAAGGTTTCTCCAGACCCCGCTGATGTCGCTCTGTTGCAGCTTGTCCTCCATCTTCTTCCTGAAGCTGTCCTTGCCTTCTCTGATCTTCCTCCTCAGCTCCCTCTGTACGGACTTCAGCATCTCCCTGTTCCCCGTCCTGAAGATCCTCTTCTTCTCTCTCAGAAGTGTTTTTATCTCAGGGTTGATCCACGGTTTGTTGTTGGAGCAACACCATATGGTCTTGGTGGGTACGGTGTTGTCCACACAGAAGTTGATGTAGTCCATGATGGTGTGAGTGAGGCCATCAATGTCCTCACCATGTGGATCACAGAGCTGCTCCCAGGCAGTGGTTTCAAGACAGTCCTTTAAAGCGCCCATTGCCTCCTCAGACTATATCTTCACCGTGCGTATGACCGGAGGTTGTCTGTGTACTAGAGGTTTGTACACTGGCAGGAGATGAACCAAGTTGTGATCCGATCTCCCGAGTGGGGGGGAGTGGTGATGAGGTGTACGCCTCCTTAGTGTTAGCATAGAATAAGTCCAGTGTTTTTATGATGGGAGATGGGAGAATATCTGTCTGGATGTATGGGAATTGCCTGTGGGGTCCCCCAGGGGTCAGTATTGGCCCCCAAATTATTTAACATATATATAAATGATATACTCCAAGTTTCTAAATTATTAAAAATAATATTATTTGCTGATGATACTAATATATTTTATTCTGGAAAAAATTATAAGGAACTAATCCATACTCTAAATAATGAATTAAATAAGCTTAAAAAATGGATGGACTGAAATAAATTATCACTAAACATACATAAAAACTAAGGTAATGATATTTTGTAATTGTATAAATGAAGAACTATAAACATATTCATATAGATAACGTAATTATTGAAAATGTTAAGGAGGTCAAATTTTTGGGTGTAATACTAGATGATAAAGTTAGTTGGAAACCACACATCAGATACATACAAAACAAAAGTGGCAAAAAATATTGCAATTATAAATAAAATTAAGCAAGTCCTAGATTACAAATTGCTGTACTGCTCATTAGTACTTCCATACTTGACCTATTGTATAGGGTAACAATTATAAAAGTGCACTTAATTCATTGCTAACATTACCAAAAAAAGGCAGTCGTGTTATACATAAAGTCGGGTATCTTGAGCATACTAATTTATTGTTTTTACATTCAAAGTTATTGAAATTACAGGATCTGGTTGATTATTATACAGCACAGTTAATGTTTAAAGTCAGTAAAAACCTTTTGCCACATAATATACAAAATATTTTTAGTCAAAGAGAAGGGAAATACAATTTACGGGGGAATACAAAATTTAAAATGCACCTAGTAAGATCTACTACGAAAACTCTGTGTGTCTGTGTGAGGTAAAATTGTGGAATGGGTTGGGGGAGAAACACAGGCAATGTTCAGACATCCATATATTCAAATCAACATATAAAGAAATAATTCTTGAACAATATGTTGCTCTGAAAATATTAAAACATGTTCAACTCTGAAGCAATTCAAAAAAATTGTACAAAGATGAGAAAATCTCCCAGTATCTCACTGTAAATGCTGGGAGATAAATTTGTAATAACTTAAAGGTTTTTGTTTTGTTTTTTTTGTCTACTTGTTCCATTTGATTTTCTTTGTTGATTTTGGGTAAGACTTAAAAGTTTTATGTTATTGATTTTAAAATTGTAATGGGGTAGGCACTATATAAGCACTAGCTTCAGCCTACACCCTTTCGGTTGTTCTTTTGTGTGTTCTTATTGTATTGTATGTGTTTATTATTATTACCGAATAAAAATAATTCATTCATTCATTCAATATAAAAATAAAGGACAGTAATATTATAATGTGTCGTCAATGAAGAAAGGTTGTTATTGTTGTTATTGTTGAATATACTGTATATATATACAGTGGGGTAAAAAAGTATTTAGTCAGCCACCAATTGTGCAAGTTCTCCCACTTAAAAGATGAGAGAGGTCTCCAATTTTCATCATAGGTATACCTCAACTATGAGAGACAAAATAAGAAAAAAAAAATCCAGAAAATCACATTGAAGGATTTTTAATGAATTAATTGGTAAATTCCTCGATAAAATAAGTATTTGGTCAATAACAAAAGTTCATCTCAATACTTTGTTATATACCCTTTGTTGGCAATGACAGAGGTCAAACATTTTCTGTAAGTTTTCACAAGGTCTTCACACACTGTTGCTGGTATTTTGGCCCATTCCTCCATGCAGATCTCCTCTAGAGCAGTGATGTTTTGGGGCTGTCGCTGGGCAACACAGACTTTCAACTCCCTCCAAAGATTTTCTATGGGGTTGAGATCTGGAGACTGGCTAGGCCACTCCAGGACCTTGAAATGCTTCTTACGAAGCCACTCCTTCGTTGCCCGGGCGGTGTGTTTGGGATCATTGTCATGCTGAAAGACCCAGCCACGTTTCATCTTCAATGCCTTTGCTGGTGGAAGGAGGTTTTCACTCAAAATCTCACGATACATGGCCCCATTCATTCTTTCCTTTACACGGATCAGTCGTCCTGGTCCCTTTGCAGAAAAACAGCCCCAAAGTATGATGTTTCCACCCCAATGCTTCACAGTAGGTATGGTGTTCTTTCTCCTCCAAACACGACAAGTTGAGTTTTTACCAAAAAGTTCTATTTTGGTTTCATCTGACCATATGACATTCTCCCAATCCTCTTCTGGATCATCTAAATGCTCTCTAGCAAACTTCAGACGGGCCTGGACATGTACTGGCTTAAGCAGGGGGACACGTCTGGCACTGCAGCATTTGAGTCCCTGGCGGCGTAGTGTGTTTCTGATGTAGCCTTTGTTACTTTGGTCCCAGCTCTCTGCAGGTCATTCACTAGGTCCCCCCGTGTGATTCTGGGATTTTTGCTCACCGTTCTCGTGATAATTTTGACCCCACGGGGTGAGATCTTGCGTGGCGCTCCAGATCGAGGGAGATTATCAGTGGTCTTGTATGTCTTCCATTTTCTAATAATTGCTCCCACAGTTGATTTCTTCACACCAAGCTGCTTCCCTATTGCTTATTCAGTCTTCCCAGCCTGGTGCAGGTCTACAATTTTGTTTCTGGTGTCCTTTGACAGCTCTTTGGTCTTGGCCATAGTGGAGTTTGGAGTCTGACTGTTTGAGGTTGTGGACAGGTGTCTTTTATACTGATAACGAGTTCAAACAGGTGCCATTAATACAGGTTACGAGTGGAGGACAGAGGAGCCTCTTAAAGAAGAAGTTACAGGTCTGTGAGAGCCAGAAATCTTGCTTGTTTGTAGGTGACCAAATACTTATTTTACTGAGGAATTTACCAATTAATTCATTAAAAATCCTTCAATGTGATTTTCTGGATTTTTTTTTTCTCCTTTTGTCTCTCATAGTTGAGGTATATCTATGATGAAAATTGAAGACCTCTCATCTTTTAAGTGGGAGAACTTGCACAACTGGTGGCTGACTAAATACTTTTGTTGCCCCACTGTGTGTATATACTGTATATATATATATATATATACTGTATATATATATATATATATAAATATGCTGAGTTACTGTTGAATATATATGCTGAGTACTACTATTATTGATATTGTTGCTCCCCTGGGTAGCGGCCCAGGAGGAGGAAACGTGCATGTGGAAGTTAACTCTCCAACCTGTGATAGAGAATCAGCAGAACACGTTTCGTTATTTCACACAAGGAGTTTTATTCTTCTTTCAAGTCATTCACATGACCAACATCAACTGACTAGTATTTACTATCAAAGTCCATAGTTTCTCTCTTGTCTGATCACATCACCATTAAACAAAACACAATCATGTCCATTTATCACAATTTCCGATTTGACATCAACTGTATACTTAACATTCTTAACAAATTACTCTAACATGAAATGAATTATTGGTTTTATCTCCTTCCCATGTATATAGCTTTTAACTTGTTCAAATATTTATATTTTAAACAATAACCCATGAACTTACATTTACATTAATCATTTTAAGCACTGTCATAAATGTACAGCATGTGGTGTTATTCTTAACAATTCACTGACCTGGCCACTGTGTACCTAACACACTTACAACAGTATTCCTGGTATTCGGTAATACACCCGAAATGTGCACACTTGGTGACAAATCAAACCAGTAAATGTCGTACTGTATGAAAACCGTTTCATAACTGTCTTTAAATAAAGTAAGCAAATGGTTTTTAACGTGGGCGGATTTCACTGTTGTGGTACGTCCCATACACTCGATCATTAACATTAGCAGGTTAGCTTATACAACAACACATCAACTTTAACAGAAATACCCTTACAAACCCGCTTTTCGCCTCACACGTATCACAATATTATCTCGGACATCCTAGGACTCTTACAGTTTATATTGCACTCTTGAATTATTAGTATTTACCAACCTGTGATAGAGAATCAGCAGAACACGTTTCGTTATTTCACACAAGGAGTTTTATTCTTCGTACTCCAGTGCGTGAGTCTACTCTCTATCACTGTGCGACATGCGCCATCTATTGGTCGGCATATGGAACTGCACTCAACTCACATGAGTTATAATGGAACCAGGTGGATTACAAATGCATTGTAGAAAAATAAACAATTAAGGAATAACATAAAATTGTAGGGGTGCCTGTTTTTCTTAAATTTTCTTATCCAAATGTCTTCTTCACCTCTTACATAACTATTAACTATTTCCAACCCTCTACAATATAATTATTACTAGAATATTACAATGGTATTATAGTATTATGATTGTTGTTCAGGATGGAATTATTTAAAGTATTATATAGGCCAGGTGGTATTATTATTGTTGTTATTGTAATTAATATATGGCTACCTATTATTATGAGTATTATTATATGGTTATTTATTGCACCTAGATATTGTAAGCCACATGGGGGTATATGGTGGTATATATGGTGATTATGATGATGGTAATATTGTCTATAATTATATTAACATACCAGAAGTATTTACTTATTATTATTACAATTATTATTAGATGGTGGCATTATTGTCACTACAAACTATCATTGTTGTATTATTTCTATTGCATAATTTAATTATAAGATGCAATATATATTATGGTATTGTATAATGAATGTAATTATAGTATGGATAATGACTAAAATGATATAAGTTATTGGTTATGGAGAAGGGATGGGACTATATAAGCGTCGGCTTCTTCCCACTCCTTTTGAACAAGGCTTTTTTTTTCCTGTTATGTTTCTATTTTTTTTTCTTGGTTTTGATTCCAGGTTTTTAAATTTTTTGTCTTGATGTTCAAATAAATAATAAAATAAAATGAAATAAAATAAAATAAAATATTCAATTAAATACAGGTTGAAAAGGATTTGCAAATCATTGTATTCTATTTTTATTCTGTATTTTTATTTTACACAATATCCCAACTTAAGTGGAATTGGGGGTTGTACGTACTACAAAAGGTAATGCTAATTTTATTTAGAACAATTACTCTTCTCACCCCTGCTTATTTCATGTGGCTTCCAACAGTTTACATCTTCTAAAACTAAGATGGTTTGGTTCTTTTCAAAGTATTAACTCTTGTGGTTTTACTTTTAAGTTTAGCATTTTAAAACAGATGCTTGCTTATGATATTTTTCTTCATATGCTATGGAGGGGGCAGCACGGTGATGCAGTGATTAGCACAGTGGCAGCACAGCAAGAAGGTCATGGGATCGATTCCACCCTTGACCATCGTGGGTTTGATCCCACCCCCAGACCATCGGTGACCCTTCTGTGTGGAGTTTGCATGTTCTCCCCATGTCTGCGTGGGTTTACTCCGGGCACTCCGGTTTCCTCCCACATGCCAAAAACATGCAAGTTAGGTTAACTGGCATCAAAACTGGGGATTCTAAATTGTCCTTAGGTATGGATACGAGAGTGAATGGTTGTCTGTCTCTCTGTGTTGGCTCTGCGATGGACTGGCGATCTGTCCAGGGTGTACCCTGCCTCTCGCCCAAAAGATGCTGGGATAGGCTCCAGCCCCCCCGCGACCCGAAAGGATTAAGCAGTAGAAGATGGATGGATGGATGGATGGATGGATGCTATGGAGGGAGACTTTTTTTCATCCCATTTTAAAGGGTTTTAACTCTTACTCTTTGAAAAAAAATAGGGGGCCCCAAACGTCAGCCTGTGGTGGATACACATACGTGACCTGCTTTTGGACTCACATTTTAGATCAAAACAAAGGCAGAGCTTCCTTGGTGATTACAGGAAGCTGCAAGAGTGTTAGCTTTGGTATGCAAGGCTTGAGACTGTGGGTATAATTAAAGAATTAAAGAGGGGATGCATTGTAGACAGTGGGGGTGATATCATGGAGAGAGGATGCATTGTTACTGTCATTATAATGCAATGTGGTCTGTGATACATGTGACTTGTGAACTGTAAGAGTCCTGTTATTTAAGGACGAGAGTTCCCTGTGTGGATCTCTTTTTTCTGCTTCGAGATGTTGGAGATGTGAATAAAGCTGACTTGAGAGAGAACTCTGCCTCGTCATTCTCACATCCCACACTGGTGACCCAAGACATATCATGCAAGAGGAGAATTCCCCCGGGCCAGCCTCGGCAGGAGCCCCCAGCCAAGCGAGTGCTGCTACAGTCCAGCTACTGGACTTCTGGCAGAACAATCCGCGCTCCTGGTTCAACGCGGTTGAGGCGCAGTTCAACCTCCGGGGGATATCAGTAGACGCCACAAAATTCTACCACGTAGTCGCAAAGCTGGACAACAACACGGCCCAGCATGTGGAGAGCCTGATCGACCAGCCGCTGGACAGCGACGAATACAGCACGTTGAAGGCTGCATTCATCCAGCAATTCACCCCCTTGGCGGAGGAGCGAGCAGAGAGGCTCCTGGCGCTGACGGAGTTGGAAAATGACATGCCCGCGAACCTGATGGAGAAGTTGTTGAGGTTGAAAGACTCTGACGACGATCACTTCATTTTCACCCACCTCTTCCTCAAGAGCGACCCTGGCCAGTTCACCACTGTTGGCCCAACGGGACTACCGCGCGCTGAGCCGAGAGGCGCAGTGGATTGTCAACGCCACCAAGCGGCGCGCAGACACGGCCGCTGCAGCGGAACTCGGCGCGACGACCGTAGACGACAGGAGGCCAGAGGCAGCGGTAGCAGACTCACCAATGACAGCGGCGGCAGGGGCCAGGGAACACAGATCGGACGTCCTTTGTTTTTACCATCGCCGCTTCGCAGAGAGGGCACACAAATGTGTACCACCGTGCCAGTTCGGGCGTTCGGGAAACGCCAAGACCGGGGGTCGGTAGCAGCCGCGGCCCTCGGGGAGGAGAACAAGCTGCTCTACTTGTCGGACTCACGCTCGGGGAGGCAGTTCCTCGTCGACACAGGCTCCCAGTTGAGTTTCATCACACCTTCCTACGCGGACAGACTAGCCGGTTCCGGACGTCCCCGGGTAACAGCAGCGAACGGCTCGGAGATTAAGACCTTTGGTGAGAAGACTCTGCTTCTGTCTTTACACGGCCGTACATTTGAGTGGACTTTTGTTGTAGCAGCAGTAAATTTCAATATGTTGGGGGCTGATTTTTTGTGCTCACATGGTTTGTTGGTTGATCTCGCTAACAGGCGCCTGGTTAATGCACTTTCTTTTGATTCTATCCCCTGTACAGCGCGAGTGGCCCCGCCAACAGCACAAGCCAACGTCACAGCTGCAAGCGGTAAGTTCCACACACTGCTCACTCAGTTCCCAGCACTCACGGTCCCCACATTTTCGGCAACAGTCGCTAAACATGGGGTGGAGCATTTTATTACCACTACCGGACCGTCCGTTTTTGCAAAAGTTCGGCGCTTGGACACAGTTAAACTGGCCATAGCGCGCGAGGAGTTTGCCAACCTGGAGAGGTTGGGCATTATCAGGCGTTCAAACAGTCCGTGGGCTTCCCCGCTACACATGGTCCCGAAAGCTGACGGATCATGGTGACCTTGCAGGGATTTCCGCAGGTTAAACAACGCTACAGCGCACGACCGCTACCCAATCCCGCATATCCAAGATTTTTCCGTTCATTTTGCAGGAGCACGCGTTTTTTCTAAAATAGACTTGGTCCGCGGTTACCACCAAGTCCCAGTGCGCGCTGAGGACATACCCAAAACAGCGGTAACTAGAAAAGCACTCGGAGAGCGCAGACCTCCGCCAAGCGCCACAGTTCCCCCCATACAGTGTTTGTGTGTACGTTTTCAGATTCCTTGACCATGAAAACATATGACTAGCAATTTGACAATGATATGATTAGTGGTTCAGTAGTTATTCACGAAAATGACATTTTCCGTAATGGCGGCCACAGTTCCCCCCCCCCCATACAGTGTTTGTGTGTACGTTTTCAGATTCCTTGACCACGAAAACATATGACTAGCAATTGGATTGACAATGATAGGATTAGTGGTTCAGTAGTTATTCAGGAAAATGGCATTTTCCGTAATGGCGGCCACAGTTCCCCCATACACTGTTTGTGTGTACGTTTTCAGATTCCTTGACCATGAAAACATATGACTAGCAATTGGATTGACAATGATAGGATTAGTGGTTCAGTACTTATTCAGGAAAATGGCATTTTCCGTAATGGCGGCCACAGTTCCCCCCCATACAGTGTTTGTGTGTACGTTTTCAGATTCCTTGACCATGAAAACATATGACTAGCTGTGGGTGACTCCCCACAGCCTACAGACTAGCAGAGCGCACAGCTGGAGCAATTAGCAGAACAATGACTGATATCAATAGGCAGCCTCTCTTTTGTCTAGCTTCTTCCTGCCAGTAATCTGCTTTGATATGTGTGACTCAAATGCAGGTGTTCATGCTTCCTGTTCTGTGATGCTAGTGTGCCTTTCATGTATTGTCTGTAACTGGGAGACCTCGACGCAGAGCCACCACCAGGCGAAACTCTCCGGAGATCACCCACGACCGGGAAAGCTGCAGAAAGCTTCATGGTGAGATCTGCACGCCTGAGATCTGCACATCCACGCTGGGACCGGCCGCTCTCACAGCTCCTCCACACGAGAGCGCACACACCTCGTCCTCTCTCCACGACGGCGACCTCCAGGGCCGACGGAGAACGCAGCGCGTGGACCTGAACGCACCATGACCAATCTACAGCAACAACTCAACAGGGATGACCATCGACGCCGACGACGCTGATCTCCATCAAGCTCCCTGACCCTGACTCGCCTCTACAGCGGTCCTGCCATGCACCGAACCCCGCACACACACAGGGGGGTTACAAGGACAGCGCACCACGCACGGAACAATAACGGCTCCACAGACCGCCATCGTCCTTCGCCGCTGCACACAGAACCTTCAGGGCTTCTCACACACCTGAAGCACGCACGCAGCTCGCTCACAGGATTTTCTAATGGTCTCAGCCACAGCGCACAAGGGAATTCAGCCGTCAGCTGTCCCCGAGGACTTTAGGACTGCGCGCGCACCTAAAGTCAACACGCCAAGTCCCTCACACTGCTGCAGCTCCTTTTTTTCTTCATGGCCGCGAGAGGAGTCAGAGACTAATTTTTCTTCTTACAGCTGCTGTGGACCTCCGCACGTTCAACGAGACAGCCCCTCAACACCGTGGATCCACATGCAATTTTTGCGCGGCCCAGACAATTTCACCGTCCCGGGCCGGCACTTGCTACCCCCACCCTCCTCCCTCCCCCTCCTCCGGCACAGACTTTCCTCACAGCTCGATACCAAAGCCGGACGATCGAGGCCTCAGCCCCCTGCTGAGCCCTCTGGGGGGGGAGTAGTGTGGGTGACCCCCCACAGCCTACAGACTAGCAGAGCGCACAGCTGGAGCAATTAGCAGAACAACGACTGATATCAATAGGCAGCCTCTCTTTTGTCTAGCTTCTTCCTGCCAGTAATCTGCTTTGATATGTGTGACTCAAATGCAGGTGTTCATGCTTCCTGTTCTGTGATGCTAGTGTGCCTTTCATGTATTGTCTGTAACTGGGTATAAAAACTGCATTGCTCTGTAACTCATTCTCTCTCTGACTGCTCATCTGACTAGACGCATTCACTGTCTGCTAGGAGCGCCTCCGGGCTCGCTCTGGCGTGCATGCACGGTGCCGGGGTGAGTTCTGTGATGGCGGTATGATTAATAAACTCCCTTTTAAACTCTCAGTTCGGCGCTTATTATACTATACCGCCACATTAAATGACATTTTCCGTAATGGCGGCCACAGTTCCCCCCCATACAGTGTTTGTGTGTACGTTTTCAGATTCCTTGACCACGAAAACATATGACTAGCAATTGGATTGACAATGATAGGATTAGTGGTTCAGTACTTATTCAGGAAAATGGCATTTTCCGTAATGGCGGCCACAGTTCCCCCCATACAGTGTTTGTGTGTACGTTTTCAGATTCCTTGACCATAAGAACATATGACTAGCAATTGGATTGACAATGATAGGATTAGTGGTTCAGTACTTATTCAGGAAAATGGCATTTTCCGTAATGGCGGCCACAGTTCCCCCCATACAGTGTTTGTGTGTACGTTTTCAGATTCCTTGACCATGAAAACATATGACTAGCAATTGGATTGGCAATGATAGGATTAGTGGTTCAGTAGTTATTCACGAAAATGGCATTTTCCGTAATGGCGGTTTTCTTCTGGACGGTGATCCGGATCATCCCCAAAATTTAATCAGTTCTTCCTTGTACCATTTCCAACAATGCCTGAAAGTTTCATCGAAATCCGTCCAAAACTTTTTGAGTTATCTTGCTAACCAACAGACAGACAGACAAACAGACAGACAAACGCTGGCAAAAACATAACCTCCTGGCCTTCGGCCTGGCGGAGGTAATAACTCCGTTTGGCCTATTCGAGTTTTTACACATGCCATTCAGACTTAAAGGGGCTGCTCAGACGTTCCAACGCATGATGAACGCGGTGCTTCGCGATCTCCCTTTCGTGTTCGTCTACTTGGATGATATTTTAGTAGCCAGCGTGTCCGAAGACGAACACGAAAAACACCTGGCCACAGTTTTCCGAAGGTTGGGAGATCATGGGTTAATAATCAACCCAGCGAAGTGTCAGTTCGGGGTGGCGCAGATCGATTTTTTAGGACACCGCGTCTCCCCCGAAGGAGCAGTTCCGCTTCCTGACAAAGTGCGCGCGGTGGCAGATTTTCCCCGGCCGCAGACGGTCAGGGCGTTGCAGGAGTTTTTGGGAATGGTGAATTTTTATAACCGTTTTCTCCCCCACGCAGCGCAACTCATGCAGCCGCTGTATGCCGCGCTCAAAAAAAAGAAACCCGCGGATAAGGTCGAGTGGTCCCCGGAGCGGGACCAAGCATTCTCGGAGGTGAAAGCAGCCTTGGCAACGGCTGCGTTGTTGGCACACCCAGACCCATCGGCCCGCATAGCGCTCACCACTGACGCATCAGAGGTGGCCATAGGGGAGGTCATGGAGCAACATGTAGCCGGGGTTTGGCAGCCCCTCGCCTTTTTCAGCAGGACCTTGCGCGATAGCGAACGTAAATACAGCGCGTTCGACAGGGAGCTGCTGGCTCTCCATTTGGCCATCCGCCACTTTCAGTTCTGGCTAGAAGGACGCTCTTTCACCGCGTTCGTTGACCACAAACTGCTAACATTCGCGATGGCCAAGGTTTCCGAACCGTGGTCAGGCCGGCAGCAGAGACAGCTGGCCGCGATATCAGAGTTTATCATTGATATTCAGCATGTGGCGGGCAAACTCAATGTAGTGGCAGATAGCCTCTCGCGCGCCGTGGCGGCCCCAGTCAGCGTAGGAGTAGATTACGCGGCCATGGCCGCGGAGCAGGTTGGTGACGTGGAGGTGCGCGCGCTCCAGTCTGGACCAACAGGGTTAAGGCTGGAGAGCAGGGTGCTGCAAGACGGTATGCCCCCCCCCCCTAATCTGCGATGTCTCCACTGGACGGCCGCGTCCGGTGGTACCGGCCGCGTGGCGCCGCCGCGTTTTTGACTCGATTCATTCTTTGGTGCACCCGGGAGTGCGCGCATCGGTCAAAATGGTAGGAGAGAAATTTGTGTGGCCGAGCCTCCGCAAACAAGTTAAAGAGTGGGCAGCAGCATGCACGGCGTATCAACGAGCCAAAGTACACAGGCACACGAGGGCTCCTTTGGAGCCGTTTCACATTCCGGCCAAGAGGTTCGATCACGTTCATGTGGACCTCATGGGCCCCCTCCCGCCATCACAAGGGTGCACACACCTTCTCACAATGGTGGACCGCACCACGCGCTGGCCTGAAGTGGTCCCGCTGGCATCAACCACGGCCGAGGAGGTGGCACGCGCGTTTTTAACAGCTTGGGTAGCGCACTTCGGCGTTCCATCGGACATTACGTCCGACAGAGGCCCTCAATTTGTGTCCGAGCTTTGGTCGACAATGGCCCGCAGCCTGGGTGTCACAATTCACCGCACAACCGCGTAAAATCCGCAGGCTAACGGGTTATGCGAACGTTTTCATAGGTCATTGAAAGCAGCTCTCAGAGCGTCACTGACGGATGCAAATTGGGTGGACAAGTTACCGTGGGTGTTATTGGGGTTGCGTTCTACGCCTAAAGAGGACTTAGAAGCCTTCCCAGCGGAGCTTGTGTTTGTGCAGCCACTCCGGCTACCTGGGGAGTTTCTCCCAGATAACCCCGCGCCAGACGCCTCCCCGTCTCAGCTGTTGCGGAGTAACATAGAATCAAGCACGCTGCCCGGCCCCGCGCACCACAGTTTTCCGCGCGTTTTTGTGCCCAAAACTTTGAAGAACGCAGAGTTTGTTTTTGTCAGACACGATGCGCATCGAACCCCGCTGCGACCGCCTTATGACGGACCCTTCAGAGTGCTGGAAACAGGGGACAAGCAGTTTTTGCTAGATTTGGGGGGTAGGAAAGAGAAAGTTGGCATAAACAGACTCAAACCCGCTTTTGTGGTGGCAGATGAGCAAGTGCTGTTGGCGAGGGCTCCGTGGCGAGGTAGACCCCCGCGGGGGGCTTCACAGAGTAATGTTTCCCCAGAACACCCACAGGTGCTGACAAAAGGTTTCCACCCCCAGACGGCAAACCCCCAGCGTGACAGCGCCGCAGAGACGTTGAATCCCAGCTACAGCAGATACGGCAGGAGACTGAAGCCCAGACAGCATGTGGACTGATGTGTATTGATACTATCACGGCATGCATGTTGTTATTCTCTTGTTTGTTCTAAAATGTTGGGGGGGCTTTGTGTAGTGGACACACATATGTGACCTGCTTTTGGACTCACATTTTAGATCAGAACAAAGGCAGAGCTTCCTTGGTGATTACAGGAAGCTGCAAGAGTGTTAGCTTTGGTATGCAAGGCTTGAGACTGTGGGGTATAATTAAAGGATTAAAGAGGGAATGCATTGTAGACAGTGGGGGTGATATCATGGAGAGAGGATGCATTGTTACTGTCATTATAATGCAATGTGGACTTGTGAACTGTAAGAGTCCTGTTATTTAAGGACGAGAGTTCCCTGTGTGGATCTCTTTTTTTTGCTTCGAGATGTTGGAGATGTGAATAAAGCTGACTTGAGACAGAACTCTGCCTCGTCATTCTCACATCCCACAATCCCATTTTAAAGGGTTTTAACTCTTCCTCTTTGAAAAAAAATAGGGGGCCCCAAACACAATTAGCCTTCTTCTTCTTTCAGCTGCTCCCTTGAGGGGTCGCCACAGCGGATCATCTGCCTCCATCTCACCCTATCTCTTGCATCTTCCTCTGTTACACTAACCCTATCCATGTCCTCCTTCACTACGTTCATGAATCTTCTCTGTGGTCTTCCTCTTTTCCTCCTGCCTGGCAGCTCCATCTTCCACACCCTTTGTCCAATATATCCACTATCCCTCCTCTGCACATGTCCAAACCATCTCAGCCTTGCCTCTCTTACTTTGTCTCTAAACCACTGAACCTGAGCTGTCCCTCTGATATACTCATTTTTAATCTTGTCCCTCCAAGTCACTCCCAATGAAAATCTTAGCATCTTCAACTCTGACACCTCCAGCTCCATCTCCTGTCTTTTTGTCAGTGCCACCGTCTCCAAACCATATATCATAGCAGGTCTTACTACCATCTTGTAAATCACTTTCACTCTTGCTGCTACCCTTCTGTCACAAATTACCCCTGACACTTGCTTCTAACCACTCCACTCTGCCTGCACTCTCTTTTTCACCTCTCTTGTGCATTTTCCATTACTTTGGATGGCTGACCCTAGGTATTTAAACTCACCTACTTTCACTACCTCTACTCTTTGCATCTTCAATGTTGCACCCTCTCATTCGCACTCATGTATTCTGTCTTGCTTCGACTGACTTTCATTCCTCTTTTCTCCAGAGCATACCTCCACCTCTCCAGGTTCTCTTTCACCTGCTCCTTACTCTCACTACAGATCACAATGTTGTCTGCAAACATCATGTTCCACGGAGACTCCAGCCATTTGTCAGCCTGTCCATCACCATGGCAAACAAGAAGGGGCTTAGAGCCGATCCCTGATGTAACCCCCACTTTGAACCCATCTGTCACTCCTACAGCACACTTCACCACTGTCTCACTGTCCTCATGCATGCCCTGCACAACCCTCACATACTTCTCTGCCACTGCTGACTTTCTCATACAGTACCACACTTCCTCTCTTGGCACCCTATCATATGCTTTCTCTAGATCCACAAAGACAGTGGAACTCCTTCTGACCTCTATACTTCTCCATCAACACTCTTAAAGCAAACATTGCATTTGTAGTACTCTTTCTTGGCATGAAACCATACTGCTGATCACTGACTGTCACCTCTCCTAACCTGGCTTCAACAACTCTTTCCCATATCTTCATAGCGTGGCTGATGAACTTTATACCTCTGTAGTTACTACAGCTCTGAGCATCACCTTTGTTCTTGAAAATTGCTACCAAAACACTACTTCTCCTCTCACTCTCCAAGACTGTGTTAAACAATCTGGTTAAAAAGTCCATTGTCATCTCTCCTAAACATCTCCATACCACCACAGGTACAGTATGTCATCTAGACAAACGGTCTTTGCATTTTTCATCCTCTTCAAAGCTGCTCTCACTTCTTCCTCGGGACTTCCTTGTTCACCATCTTTCCTTCATCCATCCTCCTCTCTCATTTTGTTTATTCATCAGCTCTTCAAAGCATTCCTTCCACCTTCTCAAAACACTTGTCATTTGTTAGTATGTTACCATTTCTGTCCTTAATCAACCAAACCTGATGCACATCCTTTCCAGCTCCATCTCTCTGTCTAGCCATTCGATACAAGTCCTTTTCTCCTTCCTTAGTGGTTAGCCTCTCATACAACTCACTATATGCCTTTCCCTTTGCCACCTCTCTCTTTGCTATGCGCATAGCTTTCAAATACTCCTGTCTACTTTCTTCATCTCCCTGACTATCCCGCTTTCTCTTTGCTAACCTCTTCCTTTGGATACTTTCCTGTACCTCCTCATTCCACCATCAAGTCTCCTTGTCTTCCTTCCTCTGTCCACTGGATACACCACATACTTTTCTACCTGTTTCCCTCAGTACTTTTGCTGTACTTTCCCAGTCATCTGGTAATTCTTTCCTACCACCCACAGGCTGTATCAACTCCTTCCTGACCTCTGTGCGATGTTCTTCCTTCTGTAACTTCCCCCACTTAATCTTTGGCTCTGCCTTCACTCGCTTCCTCTTCTTGATTTCCAAAGTCATCCTACAGACTACCATCCAATGCTGTCTAGCTACATTCTCCCCTGCCACCACCTTGCAGTCTCCTATCTCGTTCAGATTTCTTCTTCTACATAAGATGTAGTCCACCTGTGTGCACCTTCCTCCACTCTTGTAAGTCACCCTATGTTCCTCTCCCTTCTTAAAGTATGGGTTCACCACAGCCATTTCCATCATTTTAGCAAAATCCACAACCATCTGTCCTTCCACATTTCTCTCCTTAAGACCATACCTACCTAGGAACTCCTCATCACCTCTGTTCCCTTCACCTACATGTCCACTCCAATCATCACTCTCTCCCCTGTGGGAACACTCTCTACCACTTCATCCAACTTACTCCAGAATTCCTCTCTCTTCTACCTGACATCCAACTTGTGAGGCATACGCACTGACAACATTCAACATCACACCTTTGACTTCTAGCTTCAAACTCACGATTCTATCCGACTTCCTCTTTACCTCCTGAACACTCTTCACATACTCCTCCTTCAAGATTACTCCTACTCCATTTCTCTTCCCATCTTCACCAAGGTAGAACAGTTTAAATCCACCTCCAGTGTTCCTAGCCTTGCTTCCCTTCCATCTGGTTTCTTGAACACACAGTATTCTCTCCATCATATCAGCCAACTCTCTGCCTTTACCGGTCATAGTCCCTACATTGAACATCCCTACTCTCACCTCCACACTTCTGCCTTTCCTTTTCTCTCTTTCCCTCCTAACACGCCTACCCTCTCTCCTCCTCCTCTTTGACCAACAGTAGCCTAATTTCCATCGATATCCTGTTAGTTAACAGCACAGGTGGTGGTCGTTAACCTGGGCCTCAACCGATCCAGTATGAAAGTCTTATTTGTCATGATCTGCATGTTTGATTTGGCAAAGGTTTTACATCGGATGACCTTCCTGACACAACCCTCCCCATTTACCCGGGCTTGGGACCAGCACTAGGATTACACTGGCTTGTGCACCCCCTGTGGCTGGGTTCCCAAACACAATTAGCTTAAAGCACCTAAAAAAAAAACAAAACAAAAAAATAGTCCTGCTTTTCAACATACTGCAAGAATATATTTTTGTAGTTTTAGGCTCTGATAAAAGTCAAACTATAAAAAAAGGAATGCTTGCCGGTGTTTTGTGAAAGAATGCACCTGTTGTCTTTAAAACTACTCATGTGAACTGACTATAAACAATTCTTGACATGGATTCCTGGAAAATGAGGCTAACCTCTAATTGTGGTAAGCATACTGTCTCAGTCATTTATCCAAAACTTTTAACTACATATTCTTTGTATAATGAGTAACCTACTTTCCATTATTTTGAACTATTATCAACTGTGAGTGTATTAAGCTTTAAAGTGACACTCTGGCAAAAATCAAGTTTTTTCTGTTGTTAACATGTCTGGTATACTTTTTTAATCCCCAGAGGGAAATTCAGGGCATCCACATGGATGGATGAGACAGCCACGGTACGGTGCCAATCCCTTCACCATTCACACACACACATTCACACCTAGGGCCACTTTAGAGTCTCCAATTAACCTAACTTGCATGTTTTTGGCCTGTGGGAGGAAACCGGAGTACCTAGGGTAAACCCACGCAGACACGGGGAGAACATGTAAACTCCACACAGAACGGTCACTGGTGGTCAGGGGATGGGATCTAACCCACGACCTTCTTACTGTGCTGCCCCAGTGCTAACCACTGCCCCACCGAGATGCAGCGCAAAATCTGACTGCTGTCCCAAGTCTGTGTTTTTCTGCTGTGAATTTCCAGCTAAGCTCAAACTTCAGGCTCAAAGTCCTCTTCTTCCAGTAGAATATTCATAGATCTGTGCATACCTAAGTAGGTGGAAGATGTAAAATGCTCTTTCCAAGCAATTTTAAGGCAATGAAATTTTTTTTTGTGTATGAAAAAAAAACACAATATAATATTTTGGGCAATACACATTTGTTTTTGATGGTGTTTTTGGTGGCTTTAGAGCCACCAGAGTGCGTCTTTAACTTTTTTTTTTCCCCAAGATGGCGACCGGGATGGTCACACTTTTTCAGTGCTGAGACTAAGTCACTGATTTTGCCATTAAAAAAAAAAAATAACTAACCTACAGCGATCGGCGCTCGTGACAGACACCCACGGGCCGAATTTCCACCTCCGTAAGAAAACTGCTGGAATACCCTTTTAATCGGGTAGAGCTGCTGCTGCTACCCGAAGCGATTGCTAAGCTAACGCTAACGCTAGCTAACGCTAGTTAGCTTAATACTGGCCCAGTTGTGCCACCTAACTCTGACACGAAGCGACTCAGCCCCCGGTGAGGACTTACCGGAGGAACTAACCGAGGCGGCAGCTGAGCGCAAGCCGGATCGGAGCTCGGGCGCAGCGTTGGTGAGAGACGGGGGCCACCTGGACCCAGCGGAGGAACAACCAGACTGACAGCGGTTGGTGACGGGGCCTAGCAAAGGTACCACCCAGGCAGACGGCGGCAGGCGGCGGTGATCAGCGGCGGTGATCAGCGGAGCTCGGCTGCACCGGCGGTGTGCGGCGTGACTTGGCGGAGGAGCTGTACAGGAGCTCGGTTGCGGCAGCGAACCCTCACCCTGAGTCGGAGCCCAGCTGCGAGGCCCAGCGGAGGAACAACCAGACTGACGGCGGTTGGTGACGGGGCCTAGCGAAGGTACCACCCAGGCAGGCGGCGGCAGGCGGCGGCAGGCGGCGGCAGGCGGCGGCAGGCGGCGGCAGGCGGCAGCAGGCGGCGGCAGGCGGCGGCAGGCGGCAGGCGGCGGTGATCAGCGGCGGTGATCAGCGGAGCTCGGCTGCACCGGCGGTGTGCGGCGTGACTTGGCGGAGAAGCTGTACAGGAGCTCGGTTGCGGCAGCGGTGCGCAGAGGGACCAGCAGCGGCGGGGCTAGCTGAGGCCCAGCCGGATTCACTGTTTTTACTATCCACAGGTCAGTAAAATGCCACCAAAGAAAGACGAAATGGAAGAGATCAAAAAATCTCTGAACTTTGTGTCAGAAGAATTGGCCAAATTGACTAGCCAGCAGGCCAAAATAATAGGCCTAATAGAAGATGTACAAGCCCTACAATTAATAATTCAAGAAAAAGACAAAAAAATTAAGGGCCTGGAGCAACGCGTCGAGGATCTTGAACAAGGTTCTCGTATGGATGACCTAGTTATAAGTGGACTAGACATCAGATATCAGTCATACGCCCATGCCACAACAGGACTGAGTGGTGAGGATGCTCCCATGAGTGAATCAGTCTCCCTAGAAAATCAGGTGCTTCAGTTCCTTAATAATAGAGATATTAAGGTAGAAGCTAATGCAATTTCAGCCTGTTATGCTTTACCGAAGAAAGATAACAAAACAAAGAAATCAATTGTGATGCGCTTTGTGAACAGAAGGGTAAAGAATGACATACTGAGGCAGGCCAGAAAGCTACGGGGAACACAAGTTTACCTAAATGAACATCTGACAAAAACAAACGCTGAAATAGCACAGCAGGCACGGATGCTGAAAAGACTAAATAAGATACAGGCAACCTGGACAAGAAATTGTAGAATTTGGATTAAACCAAATGGAACACCTGAGCAAGCAAAGAGTATAATGATCAGAGATGCTACTGACTTGGATAAATACAGATGAACACTGATTAAGAAAATTATGAGTCAATGATAATCCATATTCACACACACGGTAAGAATAATTCTTTTGATACACGATGCCAAAGTACTTTAAAAAAAATAAGCAAAACAAACAAAAACTTATGACCGACTCGAGTAGACACCAATTATCCCCAGTTGGAGGAAGTCATTTGACACAGAGTGAGGAAACTCAAACTCTGAAAATATGCCATTATGCTGAACATAAACCACAAGAGATGGAGAATGATATTGATCCTGATAACCATTTTTTCAATAATATTCATAACCATTGTGAATATTACACTGAAAAGCAATTCAAAAGTCAAGTGCAATTAGATGGTAAACTGTCAATAATACACTTCAACAGCAGAAGTCTTAACAAAAACTTTCCACAGATTCAGGACTATTTAAAACAGCTAGACAGAAAATTTACAGCTATCGCAGTCTCTGAAACTTGGCTTAATGAAGAGCAGGCTCCCCTGATGGCAATAGAGGGATATCAGATGTTTCATATTAACAGATCTCAAAAAAAGGGTGGTGGTGTTGCACTGTATATTGATGACCTGTATAGGTGTAAGCTTGTAAATGGAATGTCCTTTGCACTACCAGGGATCTTGGAATGTGTCACTGTTGAGATTGACCAAGATAAAACAAAAAATCTAATTATAAGTTGTATATATAGAACGCCGGGAACTTGCATTGAGACATTCAGAGATAAATTAGTCGAGCTGTACAATAAAATTACTAGTAAGAAAATGGTAGAGATTTCAGTATTGATTTACTGAATCCACATCAACAAAATGTAGTTACAGAGTTCATGAACTCTATGTACACCATGAGTCTATATCCCACAATAACACATCCCAGTAGAATCACAGTTCACACTGCTACACTTATTGACAACCTGTTTGTCAATGTTATTGATAAGAAAATAGAAAGTGGATTATTGATAAATGATATAACTGACCACTTGCCAACCTTTGCACTTATCCATGGCCACACTGGGGCCAACACTGAAAAAATTTCAAAATCGTTCAGATACAAATCACCAAATGCAATCAGTTCTTTTAAAGAGGACTTGCTGAAGCAAGACTGGACAGAAGTCTATGTATCAGATGTAAATGAAGCCTATGACACATTTATAAACATTGTAACCACTCTTTATGAAAAAAACTGCCCATTAGTAAAAAAAAAAGCTTAAACATAAATTTGCTGATAAACCATGGTTAACCAAAGGACTACAAAAGGCGTGTAAAAAGAAAAATTTATTATATAAAGCTTTCCTAAAGAAAAGGACAAAAGAAGCAGAGCAGCGGTATAAAACATACAAAAATAAGTTAACATATATAATAAGATGTAGTAAAAGAGACTATTACAGTAAAGAACTGGAGAAAAACAAAGACAATATTAAAAATACATGGACAATACTCAACAGTATCCTTGGAAATAAAAGCAGAAATACAAGCAACCCAACCAATATTCCAAAAAATAATAAAACGACTCAGAGCGTGAATATAGCTTCACCTGCAGATGAATTTAATAATTTTTTTGTTAGCATTGGACCTAATTTGGCTCGAGAAATACCCACTTCGATGCCTACAGGTGATACAATATGCAATAACACTGCTGTAAAAGACTCCATCTTCATAAAGAACACAGACGAAAGAGAGGTCATTGAAATTGTTAAATCGTTCAAAAGTAAAACATCTACGGACTGTGATGGTATTGACATGCTCCGAGTCAAAACTGTTATTGAATGCCTAGTAAAACCACTGACGTATATCTGTAACCTGTCTCTCCAAACAGGTATATTTCCCAATGCAATGAAAATAGCTAAAGTAATTCCGATATACATGACGGGCGACAGAGGGGAACTCTCAAACTATAGACCAATTTCACTATTACCGCAATTTTCCAAGATACTTGAAAAAATATTCTATGAGAGAATTGACAACTTCATACTGAAGAATAATTTATTGTGTGAGTAGCAATATGGGTTCAGACACAAGAGGACAACTGCATATGCCCTAATGGAATTTACAGAAAAAATATCAACAGCCATCGAAAATAAAGAGTATTCAGTTGGAGTATTCCTGGATCTTAAAAAAGCATTTGATACAGTGGATCATAATTTATTATTAAAGAAACTACAAAATTGTGGTATTAGATGGGTAGCACTGTCCTGGTTAAGTAGTTACTTAAAGAATAGATATCAGTATGTATGTGTTAGCAACAAAAACTCACA
Organism: Pholidichthys leucotaenia; assembly: GCA_020510985.1. NCBI lineage: Eukaryota > Metazoa > Chordata > Actinopteri > Cichliformes > Pholidichthyidae > Pholidichthys > Pholidichthys leucotaenia. The sequence goes on along the minus strand of CM035843.1, from coordinate 54,652,386 downwards.
GTTACTGAAGGTTACATGTGGAGTCCCACAGGGTTCAGTTTTGGGACCATTATTATTCAATATGTTGAATGATATATGTAACGTTTCAAAAAAAATGGACTTAATATTGTTTGCCGATGACACTAATCTATTATGCAGTGGAAACAATTTGGAACAACTTCTGGATACACTCGGAAAGGAATTAGGAAAGCTTAAACTGTGGTTTGATTCAAACAAATTAAAGCTCAATTTAAGTAAGACAAAATTTATAGTCTTTAACAACCATCACAACAACCCAGTACCTAAACTCAGTGTAAATGGTGTAGAGATTGAAAGGGTATCTGAAACTAAATTTCTTGGAGTAATAATTGATAATAAACTGTGTTGGAAGTCACATATTAATTATATTAAAGGTAAAGTATCCAAATCAATTGCAATATTACACAGAGTGAAATATTTGCTGAATCAACCCACACTATACACCTTGTATCATTCACTAATACTCCCATACATGACATATTGTAATGAAGTATGGGGAAATACATATAAAACAAACATATATCCACTCTTTATGCTTCAAAAGAGAGCTATTAGAATAATAAACAAAGCAGCTTACAGGGAACCAACAAACCCACTTTTTCTTAAACAAAAAACTCTCAAGTTGAAAGATCTGGTTGACTTTAAAACCGCAATAATAATGTTTAAAGTGAAGAATTTATCACTGCCCACAAATATCCAAAAGTTGTTCCAAATAAGGGAGAAACGATATCACTTCAGAGGAACATGTATATTTCAAAAGCCTACAGTGAAAACAATCACCAAGCAACACTGTATTTCAGTGCAAGGAGTCAGATTATGGAACGATTTTGGACCTGAATTAAAATCATGTACAACGCTTGGGCAATTCAAACAAAAACTAAAGGAAGAAATACTCCAAACATATATACAAGACGACATGTAAAATCACATAAGGATTGCCATATCCAGCCTGTGTTGTGTTGTAGCTTAGTTTTTTTTTTCTTTTCTTTTCTGTCACATTTTGTCTTAGATTTGTTTTTGAATAGTAATCGCTTAACTTAGAGAAAAAAAAAAAAAAAAAAAAAGCTGTCACATTTTGTCTTAGATTTGTTTTTGAATAGTAATCGCTTAACTTAGCTTTTTTTTTTTTTTTTTTTTCTCTGTCACATTTTGTCTTAGATTTGTTTTTGAATAGTAATCGCTTAACTTAGCTTTTTTTTTTTTTTTTCCTCTGTCACATTTTGTCTTAGCTTTGTTTTGAATTGTAATCGCTCTCGTCTGTTTTCTCTTTTTCTCTTTTGAATTCTTGGATGGAATATGGGTGGGCAATATAAGCTGCGGCTTCAGCCATCACCCATTTCGGATAACTTACGTTGAATTGTATAATCAGAGGAGTCATTGTCTAATTTGACCTTGTTGTTATATTATTCAGTTTCTTTTAACCTGTACTGTACTATCCGAAATAAATAAATTCATTCATTCATTCATTCAACTGCTATATTAAATTGTTTTAACTTTTGAGTAATAATTTCAAAACATTGTTCATTGAGCTGTTAAGCATACATTTTGGTTTATTTACATATTCACCAACAATTCAGAACAGTCAGAGCAAATATTGCTTTTATTTTTTCATTTTCATTTCTTTCATTCATTAGCATAGGCTGTTATCTTTGCTTACTCTGTCATATGTTTGTCCTACATGTTTTGACTAAAAGTCATATTTCCAGAGAATGATATCTAAACTTTATTCCTAAATTCTATGGCGTCGTCTACGCTTATGTCTCTGATCGTGTGATTTTTGCCTTAGCAGCAGAGCAAGGTGCAAGCAATCCCCCGTTCTCAATGTATTTCAGTGGAAATGTTAGCTACATTTAAACAAGAAATATGTCAAAATGGTGTGCAACTGGCTCATGTAGCCATCACCATCTTATGATACATGACAGTGGCAAGCATAAATATAAGCTTTTTTAGATTCCCATTGGCCAGCAAAGATTACCGAAGGAGGGTATTGAGGGCTAATGCCTGCTGTAGGAGCATGCCTTTTCATAATAGGATGCGGAGGCAGAGAGATGATGTGACCCACATCTACGTCTGTTCTGACCACTATATAACAGGTATGTCTATTTACCAAAACTATAGACTCTTATTTAGCATTAAAAGTAATTTGCCTACACATAAAGTTCATGCAAACATGCGAAAAACACCCAAATTTGCATTTGACAGAGTTGCTAGCTAATAGAAATGTTGGCTCGGTAGGAATATTAATTCCAATTTGAGCCACTAATCAGCCTCAGAGTAAAAGTATCAACACTGCAATTAAACTAGTTTAAAAATGAGACTGCTACTCGCCTGCATACAGATGGACTGAAGCTCTGTAGAGCTGAAACCAAGGGTCACGATTAACGAGGGCTACAAGTGTAAACAGACCACAGTCTCTCATCTTTGTGGAGGCAAGTAATATTTTCCCAACTGTGAGCTCTGGTGGATAAATTTTGCAAACCTAAATAGGATGGCTTTTTGGGGATTTCCACAGCAGTTACAACTTATTTTCTATTATTGGAGAGTTCTGCCAACGCGCAGCGAAACTGGTGTATGTAACCCATAGCTACAAATATCAGTAAATGTTTCTGGCCACTCTGCTGGATTGTTCTTCCACATACTGGCTGGTAGATGGTACAGACCCTTTTCAAAATCATAAATTTAAAGTTTTTGATCATACCTGATCCAATCTTGTGGTGAATGCTCATCATGATATTGATATGACATATTGTTTCAATGGTAAACTGCCAGTTTTTTATCACCTCCACACATTTTGACGGCCGTGCTCCCGCACCAAGTACCCAGATGTGTAGACAGCTGCATAGCTTTTGTAAAATCTTTACTCAGTATACTGTAGCTTACTTTTTCTTTTATCTGCAGTAGGCCTATATTTTACCTAGCAATTCTCTTAAATTAAGCTCATGTCATTATTTAGCACCTTAGCATATCTTGGCTTACTCTTTCATTTTTTTGTCTATTTTAACAAAAAAATTCAGACTGCAAGTCAGACTGTAAATTAATAATATCCTAATTTTATTCCTAATTTCCATAGCTTTTTTTGCCCTTTCACCACTGGTCTGTTTAGCCCACCTTTTCCTTTATTTCACTTCAAGTAATCAGCAAAGCTAATAATATCCCTCTTTTAGCATCTTACATCTTGTCTTTCATGCTTTAGTAAATGTTTAATTAGTGTGTCATTTTTTTAACCTATATTTTAGCTAACAATTAACAGTAAAAGTCATACTTTCAGTTAATGGTATCTAATTTTCATTTCTATTTTTAGCATTAGCCAGTGTTGCCAACTCTCACTCTTTGAGAGTTTCACACTTTTGCCCTGTTTCACACTCTGTCACACCACAAACCTTATTTCTCACTCCAAAATGAGGAAAATACTGCCAATATCCTGTTGACTTATTTCAGATTTTTACACAATAAAAGCTCTCAAGGCAGTGGTTGACTGTCAAGGTAAGATCAAGGTAGCCCAGTCTCACAAAAAAAAAAAAAAAAAAAATGTAAAATTGCAACAACAACAAAAAAATTCATGTGGAGTGGATAGGTGGCATTTACAGCTTTAAGAAACATGTCTACCAGCACCATAAGTTTGCCAGTTTCTCTTCCTTTCACTTTCATCCTCTTTCACCATTCAAGGTGACAACAAACCAAAATATTTTTCCTCATCCTAACAGTTAGAGGAGGTAATCCCTAAATCTAACCTTTCATTAGTGGAGTGAAAAACAAACAAAAAAAAGTCGCTTAAAGATCAGTGTGGGACTCAAACTTGTGTGTTGTTGACTTGAAACTAACTATCCACCATCCCCCTCCCACCCAGCCAAATGAGCGCTGGAAGACTACTTAAAAGTGGTGTTCTGCTCAGGCGTGCTGAGGACAGTGGGGGGGGGGGGGGGTTCTCATGCATTTGCACATGTGCAGTGAGTGAAGGCATGGATTCCACTTTAAAACGTTTCCAGGTATGTTTTGTTTTTGTTTTACATACAAACTAGTGCATGCCCGTAGAAAGCAAGTATTCCTGTCCGAAACAAGTAGGCCAATCAGGCTTTACAGGCCCAAATGTAGGCTGTGATTGAAAGTGGAATACAGAGGTGTAGCCTATATGTAGGCAATCACACATGTTAGACTCTGGCAAATATGAAAGGGACTGAACTGAGATTTATTTGACTGTGTGAATATTAATTACAGAATAATTGATTGAAAATGAATGAGACGTCCAATATTAGCCACTGTTAAAGAACCACTTATTTTTTTCCAGGGCATCCACCTGGACGGATGACGCAGCCACGGTACGGCGCCAATCCCTTCACCATTCACACATACAGTACATTCACACCTAAGGCCACTTTAGAGTCTCCAATTAGCCTAACTTAAGTGTTTTTTTATACACAGCCGAATGACCCATTTGGCTGCAACTGTGGCATCAGTGTTGCCCATTTGTCTGTAAATATTTAAATAAAAATGATTTTGTTATTTGAGCATTTTTGCATTGTGTTGTCTTGTTGCATGTGTCCGCATATGATATGCAGTTGTTCTGGCCATTCCGCTCCACAATGAAGCAGCAGTCGAGACTGCCGTCTACCACTGACTGGGCATGTTTACAAATATTTGAGACCCATTCTAGTGCATCTTTTAATATTTTAGGAATATTATAAGTACAAAACACTGATATTAAACACAGCAGAATGACCTGTTTGGCTGCAACTGTTGCATCAGTGTTGCACATTTCTCAGTAAATATTTAAATAAAAATGATTTACTTCATTAGTCTGACGGTCGTCATTTAGTCAAAACATGCAAGTGACCGCATATGATATGCAGTTGACCTGGGCATTCTGACCAGACCAACCAACACCGGTGTTGGAGAAGGCAGACCCCGGGTCCCCGCTGGCATTCCCCAAATTATCCTTTAGACGTACGCAATCACAGCAACATTACAGTATAATTTTTTTAAGCATTACACCTTCACTATGCTGTCTTTCTTGTCAAATTTGTCACTTTTTACTTCCTTTTTTGCTTGCGAAACATTGCGGTGACTGACTGGTAATGATGCTGCGTATTATCCAATCAGCATGGTCGTGACGTTGTGTATTATCCAGTCAGCATAGTCGTGATGTCGTGTATTATTTAATCAGCATGGCCATGATGCCGCGTATTATCCAGTCAGCACGGCCATGATGCCACGTATTATCCAATCAGCACGGAGTCAAGCCGACACCACGCACACACTGAGGGGCATGAAGAGACAGAGTGGTGACAGAGCGGTGGCTAAACTTTTATTGATAACAGTTACATATTTTGACTGAGCGACTCCATACTCGGGGATGCACACCCTTGTAACCTCAGTAAAGCACTTATAAAATCTGAGGCCAGTCTGACGAACGGTTCAAGAGATATGCGTGGAATAGACGCACACAGAGTTTGTGCATTTATAGATAGATGTACGTTTTTGAGGGGTGGAAAAATGTTCATTAGTTATGTTTTTAAGTGAGATCGGGTTGGATCAAGGCTGACTGCCATGGCTTTTACATTTAAAGCAAATAAAAACAACTTGAATGTAGTGCTCGGGTTTGTGTGGGAAAATTTTCTAATTATCCATCCATCCATCCACCTTCTACCACTTTTCCCGAGGTCCGGGTCATGGAGACAGCAGTTCCAGCAGAGAAGCCCAGACTTCCCTCTCCCCAGCCACCTGCTCCAGCTCTTCAGAGAGGATACCAAGGTGTTCCCAGACCAGCTGGGAGACATAGTCTCTCCAGCGAGTCCTGGGTCTGCCCCGGGGTCTCCTCCCAGTGGGACGTGGCCGAAACACCTCAAGTGGGAGGCGTCCAGGAGGCATCCTAATCAGATGCCCATACCACCTCAACTGACTCCTTTCAATGTGGAGGAGCAGCGGTTCTAATCTGAGCCTCTCCTGAATGACTGAGCTCCTCACCCTATCTCTGAGGGTGAGTCCAGCGATCCTACGGAGAAAGCTCATTTCAGCCGCTTGTATCCGCGATCTCGTTCTTTCGGTCATTACCCAAAGCTTGTGACCATAGGTGAGAGTAGGAACGTAGATTGACTATTAAATCAACAGCTTCACCTTAGAACTAAGCTCCCTCTTCACCACAACAGACCGGTACAACGTCCGCATCACTGCAGATGATGCTCTGATCCGTCTGTCAATCTCTCGCTCCATTCTCCCCTCACTCGTGAATAAGACCCCAAGATACTTAAACTCCTCCACTTGGGGGAGGAGCCTGTCCCCAACCCCCTCATGGATCGTCACCTTATCGTGGTGGGGGGTTTGCGTGCCCCAGTCATCCCAGGAGCTATGATGTCCGGGGCAATTTGTCTCTGGTAGGGTCACCCAAGACAAACTGGTCCTGGGTGAAGGGCCAGACTAAGAACGATCCAACAGACTCATGATAAATACTAGAACAAGGATTCAGTGTACCCCGCCCGGTATGGGGTTACCAGGGCCCCACCCTGGAGCCAGGCCTGGGGGAGGGGCTCGATGGCTAGCGTCTGGTGGCCGGGTTTCCGCCCATGGGACCCGGCCGGACTCAGCCCGAAGGAGTTACATGGGTCCCCCTTCCAGTGGGCTCACCACCTGCAGGAGGGATCATGGGAGTCCGGTGCTATGTGGATCAGGTGACGGTCAAAGGCGGAGACCTTGGCGGACTGATCCCAAGCTTCTTAAACTGGCTTTTGGTACGTGGAAATTTTCTAATTAATTCTAATTAATTATGAAAAAATTTTAAAATTGCAAAGAATTTGCCAATATTGTGCATGGGTTATGTAGGCACCCATATCTGCACTCATGCACAACAACTGCAATTTATGTTAAAATTTTTCTGTCCCATTACGAGTGAAATTAAAAAATTTCCCACGGAAACCTGAACATTCCAGGGTCCACTAGTTGAAAAACACTGGTTTACAGTATGAAATGTTAGGTAAACTTGTATAATCCAGTTGATCAACTTACCTTACAAATTCACTCAACACAACCGCTAAAGCAGACTGAACGTGTTCTAAAACTTATTCTGAGGTAAAGAAGTGCATGCATTGGTAAAGAAATAACCGTTTATGTTTATTGTGCACATGCGAGTTCACTCCACCCTTATTCCTAAGCTTCCCACGTGCACAATTCCCTCTAAACTTACTCCCAGCTTTTCTGAAAAGTTGGCAAATCTGGAGTATTTGGAGAACGGCGTTCCTGAGGGAGTTTCCAAAATCTCTCAAAACGTTTGAAGGGTTCTGCGACTCAGTAACACAGGTTTTACAAGAACAAAGAAATGAAGATACAACTTTGTAGGAGTTGATTCAGCAAAATGTGAAGAAGATCTACAGGCCCCTGCCAAATGATAAGTAGAAATTGTGTATTGTTATAGCATACTATTAGTTTGAAATTAAATCTGGCAAGAAATCAAATATAAAAGCAAGTAATTTTCTTCCTGAGTGTGTGGCCAAGAAGAGGCTTTTCCCCCCATTTATTGAATTTATTAAATGTATTTTTTTCCTCATGTGATGCTATACATCATTTAGTACACTGATATTATCTGTGTAAGATAGGTCATGGTTGCAAATGTGCTGTAAATTCTAAGTCAGTGTGATTCCATATGAAAACTGTCACTAATTCTATCTCCAACTAGTCACGAGTTGTCGCAGCCCTGTGAGACACAGGCTTTATGCTGTTCAAGTTGTTTTAGCGAACATTTTAGGTGTACATTCAACTAATTTCTAATTTTTCATTATACCTTTAGTTAACTGTGTCAGTGTTTTGCTCATAATATTTATTTTCACATTTGTTTATCCACATGCTGCAAGTGTAAGATATAATTTTAACTGTCCATCTCCCCATATAACTCACTCTGTGCAGTGCTTTTGGGTCTCCATTTCTGCTGCTTAACATAATTGGCTAATGTTCAATCAGTTCTTTGAATTTTCATCTCTTCACTGTGCGCTTTAGGTTTTTTTGTTTTTGTTTGTCTCTGATCATTTGAAATACAGAGCATTACAGATACTATAGAGGACTCGAACATTTATCCCAATTTCTTTAGATTAATACTTTAAAAACGCAAATGATACAACAACCTGCCCGGGTGAATGTTACTCCTGTTTCTCACCTGCAAATTGGACCGACTTTTCCAGGAATCCACTGTTTAATTGTCCTTTCACCACAAGTATACACAGAGTGATATTGTTTTATCAGTCAATCACATGAGAAAAAGGAAGGATGGAAGGTTGGGGAGAAGAGGTTGGGAGTGGAGGGGGGACAAAAGCAAACCAACACCATCCATTTATCCCTCTTTACCTGCTGACACCCTCCCTCTGCCCGCCTTCCAATCCAGCGGAGGCCATCACTTGTCTGGAGTTAATGGCGACGCAGGGCATAGCAGCATGCATAGGTGCTTTCATGACTGATTGATATTGTTGGGTTTGAGGCTATAATATTAAACAAATGGTCCATTCTAAAGGGTCCACAGGGGAATTTTGAATTCCTTGCTGTAAAACAAAAAAGCAAATGGCGAAGCACTTTGTAACCACAGAGGCAAAGACGTAAGTAAACACAAGGCGGGAAAATACAGTAGCTATCCGAGGGTGTGTAATTATCATCTGGGATTTTAACCAGTCCCTGATGCATTTTGAAAACAGCCACAGTGACATTCATAATTGTTTCCAAATGCCTTGTTGTCAATATCAGACTTTTACATCCTTGGCACATCTCAGAACAAGCATCAAGATTTCAAGCATCCAGTTTTTGTTTCCATATTTTTATTTCCTTTATGTGGCCACAATTACTTTGACAGCTGAACCGACATAGTACTTATTGTGACTTATTGTAAATGAACCCTAGCCATAAGTTTCAAAGACCTCACACACAGGCTCAAACCGATCTGAGATGATGCACATTTCATGTGTTACTGATTTGTTTTGACAGTCTTATTCTGTGTATCCATTCCAGTGAAAGTCATCCCAAGCTCGTCAGTTTGCCTGTAACCTGAATTCACGGCCGGCAATGAATATCTCCGCTGAAGGGTCTGAAGGAGAGAGTTAATGAAGTAAAAATTAATGAAGCACGTGAGCACCACCATCTCAAGGCTGTAAGCTCCTCCATGCCCCATTTATAATGTATGATCTCAATAAAAATCAATCCAATGTACCAGCTCTTACTTAGGGTAAGAATAGATTTACAGATTACAGCCCAGCGTTCACCTGGTCATAATTACCCCACCTCCATCTTCCCCTCCTACACTCTGGAGAAATTTTAATGTGAAGTTTTACAACGCCACGAGCAGACAATGTCATTGTCTTCCCGTCAAACTGGTGCATATTAAGGTGTGATGCAGCAAACATCGTCTCAAGGCCTCTTTATTAAGGACGCGACGTGCATCCAAATGTCGTGCTAAAAACCTGAGCAGCACGTGTGTGTTGTGTGTCACTTTTTTTGGGGGGGTGGTGGTGACTGTGGCGGAGGGGGGGGGGGATCGTGTGAAGCACAGCTCTGATAGCCTTTACACTTTCTCATCCACTCTTAAAGACTCACTGAAAGTTGAAGCGAGATAAGGAGTGCCAAGTTACCTGTATTAGAGCTCCCCCTTCAGGTGTCATGGAGAACTATGGGGCTTACTATAGAGCTCTTCTTCAGGGGTGATGAAGAGCAGCAGCATTACATGACTGCACAGCTTATTACTTAGCTGATTTATTTGCTATATTATTATTATTTTGGGGTAGCTATTTTGGCTTTGCTTTCAACAGTTACCAAATTGTGTTTTTGTGGCAAAAGAAAAAGCACAATATTAATATTTATAGTATAATTCTTTGTAAAAAAAAAAAAAATGTGCATAACAGTCATCATAATTACTCTTTATCATCCATTTTTCTGGTCTTTTATATTTTTTTTGTCATTTCCTCTCCAAATAAAGTTGCAATCTTGTTAGCATTCACAATTACAATTAAATATATTATTTAAACGAATGCATGACTCTAAAGTGAATGCAAAGCTGATTTTGTTTCTGATAGACCCATACAGGTTTTGGACACCCGCGTTTAAAAAAAATGAATTGTCAAGTTCAGCTGCCTGATGTGCCTAGCCCTCCACCTCCATGAACAATTCTGTATTTATAATGTCATCTTATCACGCTCCCCTTGAAGGCAGCAGCAAGTGCACTCATGCCTTCCTTTGTTAGGGTGAGTTGGCAATTTCCTGTGAGATGGAGCAACTGCAGGCAGCCCTTTTCTTTGATAATGTCCCTGACACCTGGACCAAACTGCTGTTTCCATCACTTTCCAGGCTGGAACAGGAGGAAAGGAACATGTCATAAGCCTCCTGCCACCCAGAGTCACTCACTATGCATTTAACAGCACTCTCCTCACTATACTTTACAGGATGTAGAGGTCAGAGCCAGTGGGTGATTCTTGTGCGGAAAGTCGTCTTGCTGAGCTGCATCAAAAAGTAGAAAACAGTCAATGTGACTTCTCATCTCCTTTTTCGGTTTCCTCTTCTGTTGTCACAAATATGCAAGTATTTATCCAATTATCATGTATGCATTCACAGCAACGGCTTTACATGGTGTTGGAGCAGCACAACACACCATGTTACGTTCGCGCCACATAAAGCTGGTTATTAAGCAGCAAGCCTGAAAGGGTGTTTATTACAGAGGCCTGACAGATTGATTCTAAATTATAATTAATCAGTTGATTTTGACCCACAGATTGTGATTGTGCCCTGTGAGTTTCATTTATTCAGCTTTTCTTCTGGCTCTGCTACAATCACCGTAGACCTGCAGGACTCTCAAGCAAATTAACAGTCTTCACGCTACCCTGCAGCCATAATGAAAATATCAGTCAATCAAAACCCATATTATGCTGCCAAATCCTACCACATATCCTCAGACCTGCATACAAATAGAAAGTGCAGAACAAGCACTCAGCTTGTCCCAGACTTATAGCTGTGGGTACGCCAATAAAACAATATTTAAAAGCCCTGCCGGTGGGATTTTCTATTGTTGACGTGCAATAAAATAGATGATGTGGACATTAAGATGCGTTGGGGGAATCCAGACTTAATACCTGGAGGTGGGATTGTGGGGCATGGAGGAATGCGGAGCCCATCTGCGGCCTGTCTGCAGGTCCGGTGATGTATAGCTGTGGGCCGGGCGGCCACGGTCAGGGCTGTATGTTGCTGCTCGCTGTGCCATGGTACTCATTCAGGGCACTTCAACCCCCAGACCTTCCTTTCAGGTACCTCGCAGCAGCCCTCCACCGTGCGCTACTCATTTACTGCTACACTGGTTTTCATAATTAGCGCCGCAAGGCCTCATTAAATCTGCTCTAATGAATAAATATTGTATTTCATAGCCTGATTACCAGATCAGCTCAATGCTTGAGCGTTGTAAACAATTACTTCCCTAAATATTCATCACCCCAAAGTGGATGATCATTGGTATTTAATACAGGACTAGTATTTTCAAGTGCATCTTTATTATACTAATAATAGTTTTTGAAATGTTCCTTTTTGGAGAGAAAATGAGGAAAAGAGGAGATAAGGGATATTATATTTGAAGTTATATGCCCCCTTAAAAAAGTATGAAGACAATGATGATTTCAATGATTATTAATTAAGGAACTCTAGAATCAAAGACTTAATTAGGAATGAGTGAAAACAACAAACGTAATAGATTTAGTCACACAACCACTTTTTGAAATGATTAAGAAAATTTCTTGACAGTCTATTTTTGTCAAGTGTATGAAGACTTTGTGATGGCAAATTTCAATTTAGAGTAGTAATTTCATTTTTTTTTTTTTTTTTTAAAAAAGAAAGATTTATTTTGATTTCCAAAATGAGAAATCCATTGAATACAGGAATGTAAGCAGTTATGACTATAAACAATGGGAAATCATGACAGAATTTTCATACAATCACCTGTACATTTCAGTATTATTTTTATGACTTTTACATGATATTTTGAATTCTCCAATTTTTACTGTTTTATTTTTAATATTTTTTAACTTTAAAGGGATCAATGACTGAAAAAGAAAAGCCGTTCTGACTCTTCCAGGTATTTTCCTGTACATCAAGAATTGGGAAATGTCACTGAAAGGTAAACGCCACTAGCCTTGATACCTGCCTGCTGCTCTCTTATTGGCCAACCTAGCTGTCTGTCATGTAGTTGAGCGAGGAGCCAAAGGGGCTAGTCAAAGCGCTCACGTTAGTGCTAGGAAGCTTGCGTTTATACTGTTATTCTCTTTAGATTTCAGTCACCCTAACAGACATCGCTGTTTCCACCTGGTTCCCCTAATCCACAGTCAATAATATATCTCAAGGCATTCTAGCTTATTTTGTTATATTTTCACCGTGACACTACATTGAACTGTTTGCACCACCAAGGCAGCTAGCTCAAGCTAGCAATTTAGCCACTGGTCTTGTCTCATTCACAAATGTTTCTGTACTTATTGTACCCCAGGGACAAGTCATAGCCTACTGACCACTGAAACCACACACCCCTGTCCACCAGCAATGTCACTATAACAGGCCCAAAGTTTTGTCATTCACTCTTTCATTTATGTTAGTAGCCTCCAAGATAGGAGCTAGGATCTAGCTAGCTAAAATTAGCAATAGTGACATAAGAGGGCAAAGTTAAATGTGGTCTGAGAGATTTAAAGAGACATGTACCAAAACCAGCCATTCTCAGAAAGGCTGCAAAAGATGATTCACAAATATGCTGCAAGAATTAATTAAATAATTAAAGAAAATTTGACCAAAATCCACCTTATTCCTAGGCCCTATGATGCCTCGCGTGAATTATGGTAGCAACTTCCAGTACTAATTTAGAAAGTATGGTTGTTGTGGTCTATATTAATCATATATCCCATAACCTACATATGTATAAGCATGTGAGAATGTTTGGTGACTACATATGTAAAGCGACTTCACACCTCAGAACAGGACAAAGGGTCTCAACCGCCAGTGAAGATCAAAGAGCATCCGAGGCACTGCGGTGGAGACCAGATAGGTCGCCCTGACCTCCCAGGGCCAGGTGGAGGGGTACTGAGACAAAGGAGGGGATTAAGTTAATGGGGGATGTCAGCTTTGATATGCATGTCTTTTGTTGTGTGCGAGTATAAGTACACAGAGCCGAATGTGTTCGCTCTCTTACTTCTTCTGCTGCTGCACTAGATGAGACTTGTTAGAGGAGTGAAGCTGATAATAAACTTTGGTTTATAAGTCACACCGCCTCATTATTCCAAGCTCTTCTACAGTTGTCACTGAAATGGGACACTTTTCCTTGTTAAAAAACAATGACTTCGGCATCAGAAATGCGGGAACACGGCCTTTTGCACCTCAAAAACAGTGATATAATCATACCACTTCCCACAACTATCGAGGGATGAGAAGATGACCTTAAAAAGTGGCCTGGCAGACCGTAGCTCTGTTTGTTAGCACCACCGCTAAGACGCCAATACTGTAAACAAATGACCTGTGCTGGCAAAATTAGTCACACTGAGGACATTTTCAAAACTGATGTAACGTTATTTCCATATTCTGTATTGGAAGACCTTCAAAATGATATTTAATTTGTAGGAAGTGCGCAAAAACTGACCCAGAAAAAGACTATTTGTTTATATTTTGGCTAAGTTGAAAAGTCACGTTTGATCGGTCAGGAGTTACGTCTTCCGCAAAAACTGTATTTTTAGAAAGTACGATTTCTAAGCTTTCCAATGATGCCAGGCACTCATGGGGGTTTTCCCGGGACTTGCCGCTAGCAAACAAAGGAAGAGTCATGCTTTATGACTTCTCTGCCTGTAGCTCGTAATGACGCGGTGCACATTCTGACTCATTTTGCCAGCACGGGTGGCACATATCAATGTCTCCACCGCAATAAAGTCGGCTGCATTTTGTTAAAATGTTGGACATAATCAGATTTACCTCAGAGCAGACATAGACTCTAGTCAGAGCCACAAAGAAGCCTCCATTTATACAGTCTATGGCACAACCACGAACACCAGCAACAAGTACCAGAACTACGCCAAAACATTCAAAAAATACAAAAACTACAAGTGCTGAAATTACCTGCCACTTGAGTGCAAAACACATATGTGGACTATACATTAAAATGAATTTGAAAAACTTTTAAAAACGCTATTTTAAATGCCCCTTCTACTCCACTCTTACTCTGATTTAACACTACGTAAGCCGAAACTGGAAGCTCCGCCATAATCGTTCCTACAGCGGCACCCCCAGGAATAAGGTGGATATGTCACAAACATTTCATTAAGACATACATGTGAGGTGTTAAAATGTTGAAAAAGTGAAGTCAATGACCCCTTTAAATTATTTTAAGATGTGTGTCTTTACTGTTCTGTTAAGCAATTTCTATGATCTTTGGTATGACCCAGCTGGGACTTGAACCCCCAACCTCCCGGTTGTGGGGCAGATGCTCTGTCAACTAGGCCACCACTCCAGTGGTCTAGCAAATACAGTAATAATAAAAATATGTCTGTTAACTCTATGTGCTTCTTTAATGGGAAGTTCTTGAATGCCAGCAGTTTGTGTTTTTCTGGTGGGCACAGCTCACACCGCATTCTCTTTTTGCAGCCAGTTTGGAACATCCCCAACAGGTAAGGCCAGGGATGATTCAACACATGCTGCTGCTCTCTGTCTGCTGAATCTTCATCACCAGAGTCTTCATTTTCTGTCATGATGTCACTAATCATGCTATTCCCTGTTACAGACATGTTTTGACTTTATGCTCGTATTTCTTGCTCGTGTTTTGCACGTTCATCTCTACGTCGTGTACATGAGTTTCATGTGAACCAATGATGGGTCAGTAAGATTGTTGATTTTGTGTTATTGTTCCCTCTGGTTCAAATCTGCCTTGCAATTGACTGGTGATCTGTCCAGGGTGTACCCTGCCTCTCGCCCAAAGATGCTGGGATAGGCTTCAGCCCCCCTGCGACCCGAAAAGGATTAAGCGGTAGAAAGTGGATGGATGGATGGATCAAATCTGTTTAATGTTGGGAAAATGCGAAGTAATTAATAACTCTCCTCAAAAGTCTTAAAGTGATGAGACTGTTTTGAAAATGTAAGAAGTAGAGAGTACAGATGCTTGAGTAAAAATGTAGGCCGTAAAAGTAAAATGTACATGGAAAACATTTACTCAAGTATAGATACCTGAAAAATCTACTTAAGTACATTAGCGAAGTATTTCATTGGACTTCATTACTTCCCACCTCTGATGGCCGACACGGCTGTCAGTCTGACCCTGCACATTTATCCATGGTGTACAGGATGGCGAAATTAGTATTCTATATCCCTAGTGAATAATCACCTCATTCTATACATTTTCAGAAGTGGTGTTGGGCAATTAAAAAAAATTTTAATCGCGATTAAGCTTTTGGAATCTTGAGTTAATCACGATTAATAATGCATTAATCACATGTTTTTCCATTCAAATACAGCGTACCTTAAGTTGGTAATTTTTCAAGTTTCTCATACCGGTACATACATGGGAGTGGACAAATATGCTTGCTTTCTTCACTTGCAGGTTTATTAAAGCTGTCAACATATCCAAAATAACAAAAACTATCCACAATATTTTCCAGAAAATCCTCAAACATACTACTGCATGTGCAAACAACAGAATGCCAGGGCTCAATAACGTCACTGCAACACTACTGACAATCAGTCCCTCCAGGATTTCGCGGGATGTTTTTATGATTGTTGCGGCCCAAAAAGCCTGAATTTGCGGGAACTTTTTAAAAAAAGTTGCAATAAAAGTTCCAGTGTTTTGAGAGGTTTTTTTGCACTAAAAGTTGTGGGAAGAATTACAAATTTTAAAGCAGATGTTTTTTTTCCAGTTTACTGCAGTGATATTCTACATAACAATACAAGAAAAGCACAGGATTGTCAAAAATTTCCTATTTGTAAATTAAGCAGAAACTTCTTCTATACAGAAAAACTCTTGTGCAACAGCAAATACAGACTTTAACACAATATCCATTACAACACCTAAATTCCGCTGAATGCATGTTAAAGAGTATAGATTTGGAAATTATTGGCAGCACCTTCATTTGAAAACTCCCTACGGTCCCCAACCACTCGGTACCAAGCAGAGAGGAAAAAATAATTTATTCTGTTGCTCTGTTTTGACTATAGGAGTCCGTGTTTTTCTGGAAAAAAAAATACAGACAATATTCTCTCCCTTTCCGTGCTTAACTCCTACCTGTTTATCTGCTGCCCGTCGGTCTTGACATACACACATCTTTCATTTACTGCGGGACAGCGGCGGCGGCGCGTTTGTCTGTCCAGACCGGAGATTCACAGCTTTAAAGCTCATTGAACAAATGTAGTAATGATTTTACCTCTAAAGATGTATAAAACGATCAAACGCTGGCTGTAGTGTTAGATTTGCATGTTATGTTTGTGGTTTTATGGAGTCTCTCCTCACGTGCACTCCCACGACGGGGTGCTTTTGGGACAGGCGGACGTTTTTCAACACAAACCCAGCACTTCGTACACGCAGTCAGGACGGAGACGTGGCGAGACATCCACAGGCAGGCTGGGGGAGACAGAGGAAGGGACGGCGTTGGAAACCTCGCAGGTGAGTGGGAGTTTTTTTTAAGTCACACACTCCGTTTGCTGATGAGTTCCCTTCTCACTGTAAACATGGAAGTGAACGCGGTGCAGCGATGCATTTGGTTGGTTAGACTGTGTGTTTGCGCCCCAGTCAGAGACAAATTTGAGTGGTGAAATTGGCGGAAGTTGACAAGGATTGGCCAAAATTGCAGGAAAGTTGCAGTGATTGGACAAAGTTGTAAGGTCGCACAATAGTTGCGCTGACTGGCTGATTTTGCGTGAATTGACACGATCGCAACATCGCAAAATCCTGGAGGGACTGGACAATACTGACTCCCATAGCAAACATCGACTGCTTTTAAACAGCTCAACACAAAACAATAAACCTCATGTGTCACAACAGAAACAAATATCGATTTTAGTAGAAAAATTGTAAACATAAACAAACAACTGTCTCGCCACGATGACGTCACCACTCCGGCCGCAAAAACAGGGCATGGGAGTGAGTGGCCATTACAAACACAGCTTGAGAATTAGAGAATTTTAGACTGCTACTCACCTGCTGACAGATGAACTTGAAGCTATGATGATAGAACAGGCGGAGCGTCTGTGCGATATATAGGAAATGGCACAATGCACCACACTGCTGTGGCACATACACACACGTGACATCATCATGCCACAGGGTATACAGTGCATCTGTAAAGTATTCACAGCGCTTCACTTTTTCCATATTTTGTTGTGTTACAGTGTTACTCCAAAAGGGATTAAATTCATTTTTCCCCTCAAAATTCTACACACAATACCCCATAATGACAATGTGAAAAAAAATTGAGATTTTTCCAAATTTATAAAAAAAAAAACCTAAGAAATCACATGTACATAAGTATTCACAGCCTTTGCCATGAACTTCAAAATTGAGCTCAGGTGCATCCTGTTTCCACTGATCATCCTTGAGATGTTTCTACAGCTTAATTGGAGTCCACCTGTGGTAAATTCAGTTGATTGGACATGATTTGGAAAGGCACACACCTGTCTATATAAGGTACCACAGTTGACAGTGCATGTCAGAGCACAAACTAAGCATGAAGTCAAATGAATTGTCTGTAGACCTTAGAAATAGGATTGTCTTGAGGCACAAATCTGGGGAAGGGTACAGAAAAATTTCTGCTGCTTTGAAGGTCCCAATGAGCACAGTGGCCTCCATCATCCGTAAATGGAAGAAGTTCAGAACCACCAGGACTCTTCCTAGAGCTGGCCCGCCATCTAAACTGAGCGATCGGGGAAGGGCCTTAGTCAGGAAGGTGACCAAGAACCTGATGGTCACTCTGTCAGAGCTCCAGTGTTCTTCTGTGGAGAGAGAACATTTCAGAAGGACAACCATCTCTGCAGCAATCCACCAATCAGGCCTGTATGGTAGAGTGGCCAGACGGAAGCCACTCCTTAGTAAAAGGCACATGGCAGCCCACCTGAAGTTTGTCAAAAGGCACCTGAAGGACTCTCAGACCATGAGACACAAAATTATCTGGTCTGATGAGACAAAGATTGAACTCTTTGGCATGAATGCCAGGCGTCATATTTGGAGGAAACCAGGCACCGCTCATAACCATGCCAATGGTGGTGGCAGCATCATGCTGTGGTGATGTTTTTCAGTGACAGGAACTGGGAGACTAGTCAGGATAGAGGGAAAGATAAATGCAGCAATGTACAGAGACATCCTGGATGAAAACCTGCTCCAGAGCGCTCTTGATCTCAGACTGGGACAATGGTTCATCTTTCAGCAGGACAACGACCCTAAGCCCACAGCCAAGATATCAAAGGAGTGGCTTCAGGACAACTGAAAATGGCTGTGCACTGACGCTTCCCATTCAACCTGATGGAGCTTGAGAGGTGCTGCAAAGAGGAATGGGCCAAACTGCCCAAAGATAGGTGTGCCAAGCTTGTGGCATCATATTCAAAAAGACTTGTGGTACCAAAAATGAACCTGATTTAACAAAACTAAATGGGTTTTTGAACGAACTATCTATACCGTGTATTCCAAATGAAAACAGGGAGATATTGGAGTCTAAAATTAGTCAAGAAGAAGTTGGGCTAGCCATTGATAATATGAAATCAGGAAAAAGTGCAGGACCAGATGGTCTTCCAGTTGACCTTTATAAAAAATTTAAGAATAAATTAATAAAACCTTTTTTGGAAATGGTTTTAGAAGCATTTCAAAATAATAATTTACCATCATACATAAATAATGCCTTAATTATACTGCTGCCAAAACCAGGTAAGCCCTCTAATAAATGTGAAAATATGAGACCAATAAGCCTATTAAACGCCGACCTCAAGATAATCTGTAAAATTTTAGCAAGACGAATACAAGAAATTTTACCAAATATTATTAATCGAGATCAGAATGGCTTTATAAAGGGTAGACAAGGCTTCCATAATGTAAGAAGACTATTTAATATTATTTATTTTAATAAAGAAGCACCGGATACAGCTCTCCTATCATTGGACGCCGAAAAGGCCTTTGATAGAGTTGAATGGCCCTTTCTTTTTGAAGTCCTACAAAGGTTTGGACTTGGAAATAATTTCATAAAATGGGTTCAAATAATATACAATATTGCTACAGCAGAAATCCTAACAAATAACAATATTTCAAAACCAATAAAAATCAATAGAGGATGTCGACAAGGCTGTCCACTTTCACCTTTACTGTTTACTATGGCAATTGAACCTTTAGCGATAGCGATACGTTTACATTCACAAATATATGGAATTAAAGTTGGACCAACAGAACATAAAATCTCCCTGTACGCCGATGATATAATTTTGTTTATGTCGAATCTAAAAAAATCAATTCCAACCTTGTTGAATTTAATAAAGAATTTTGGGGAAATATCAGGATATAAAATAAATAAAACTAAATCTTCAATATTAATGCTAAATGAGACCCAGAGAAATTACCCAGCCCCTGAGGTAAATCAATTCAATGTTGTAAATCAGTTTAAATATTTAGGAATCCAAATTATGCCTAAGCTAGAATCAGTCGCCAGCGTCAACTATGAAGCCTTAATGTCAGATATCAATGAGTTAACTCAGAGATGGATGTCACTACCATTGTCGACTGGTGAACATAATATGTATACTTATGTATTGGATTGTCTAGACTAAACAGAGGAGCATTGTTGAAGACTTGATTTTGTTGGTGGTTGTTGGTGTTTTTAGTGCATTTTTTTTTTTTTTTGTAGTACTTTAGTGTTAGGGTTTGATTGTTTGTATCATGTTTGTTAAAAAAAAAAAAAGGTTCAATAAAGATATTGTGGAAAAAAAAAAAAGACTTGTGGCTGTAATTGCTGCCAAAGGTGCATCAATAAAGTATTGAGCAAAGGCTGTGAATACTTATGTATATGTGATTTCTTGGGGTTTTTATTTTTAATCATCATCATTACCTCCGCCAAGGAGGTAATGTTTTTGCCGGGGTTTGTCTGTTTGTCTGTTTGTTTGTCTGTCTGTTGGTTAGCAAGATAACTCAAAAAGTTTGGGAAGGATTTCGATGAAACTTTCAGGCGTTGTTGGAAATGGTACAAGGAAGAACTGATTACATTTTGGTGGTGATCCGGATCACCGTCCAGAAGAAAACCGCCATTACGGAAAATGCCATTTTCGTGAATAACTACTGAACCACTAATCCTATCATTGTCAATCCAATTGCTAGTCATATGTTTTCATGGTCAAGGAATCTGAAAACGTACACACAAACACTGTATGGGGGGAACTGTGGCCGCCATTATGGAAAATGTCATTTTCGTGAATAACTACTCAACTGCGGCGGCATGAAATAAAGCGGCGTTGTTGGAGGTTTTAAGTAGGTTTTATTAATCATACCGCCGTCACGGGATCCCCTCTCCAGCCCAAGTGTGTGCAGGCTGGATGGGGATCCTCTGGCTCTCAGAGAAGAAGACACAGAGTGCGTGTCTGCAGCAGAGGTTGAAGCGTGAGTGAGAGGAAGTGTTACAGAACCTGTGCAGTATTTATACCCAACTCAAACAACACATCAAAGCAGATTCACAGCGGTTGGTCTGATCAAAGGGACTGCAGAACAGGCATGAGATATTTGCATTTGTGAGACATACATCACAATAGGCAGATTTGCTAGACTCTGCTCCAGCTGCAGAACAAAGAGCTTAACAGGCACATCTACATATTGATCTGAGTCTCTAGGTCACAGTAAGGACAGGACGCATGAACACAATGCATGAAAGGTGACATTATCACAGTAGTGTAGCGGAAAAAACCAGGAGTAGCGAGCTGTCTGTCCTTAGTCTGTTTGTGGGGGTTTTCCCAAACCGCCACAGCTCCCCCCCAGAGGGCTCGGCAGGTGGTCGAGACCTCGATAGTGCAGCTTGGGCAGCGAGCAGGGAAAAGCTCTGTGCAGGAGGGGGTGGAGGTAGTAAAAGCCGGCCGGAGACTATGAAAACGTCCGGGCCGCGCAAAAATTGCTTGTGGGTCCGCGATGTCGAAGGGCTGGTCCGTTGAACGTGCAGAGGTCCACAAGAAGAAAAATTAGTCACTGGCTCCTCCCGCGATTAAGTCCTGCAAGGATTAATAGCGGCCATGAAGAAAAGACGAGGCTGCGTGGCGGCTGTGATGAGAGCAGAGGGACTGGCGTGTTGGCTTTAGGTGCGGGCACAACCTTAAAGCTCTCGGGAACCGCAAACCGCTGAATTCCCCTTGTGTGCCGTGGCTAAGACCATAAAATCCAGTGAGCAAGCTGCGTGCCTCAGGTGAACGAGCAAGCCTGAAGGGCCAGTGTGCAGCAGAAGGAAGGCGGTCAGAAAAGCCGTATTTGTCCCGTGCGTGGTGTGCGCCGTCCTCGTAACTCCCCGGTGCGTGTGCCGGGGTTCCGTGATGGGTGGGCCAGCTGGAGAGGAGAACCAGGGTCAGGGAGCTTGATCATCCCTGTTCAGCGTGTTGGAGCGGTGAAGGGAAGTAGACGCTCTGTCACTCGCTCGGTCATGGTGCGTTCAGGTCCACGTGTGCTCCGTCGGCCATGGGGATCGCCGTCGTGGAGAGGGGACGAGGTGCATGCGCTCACGTGTGGAGGAGCTGTGAGCGCGGCCGGTCCAGCGTGGATGTGCCGATCTAGGCGTGCAGATCTCACCATGAAACGTTGCTCAGCTTTCCCAGTCGTGGGTGTTCTCCGGGGAGTTTCGCCTGGAAGCTCCGCGTTGCGGTCTCCCTGAAGCAGAAGGGAGGGCAGATCAGTCAGGCTGCCGCGTTCGCTTGTCGTCGGAGAATCACCGCCGGGTGTTGCGTTCGCTGGCAGTGTGTTCGTTTCAGCGTCGGGTCACCAGTGCGGTGGCATGAAATAAAGCGGCGTTGTTGGAGGTTTTAAGTAGGTTTTATTAATCATACCGCCGTCACGGGATCCTCTCTCCAGCCCAAGTGTGTGCAGGCTGGATGGGGATCCTCTGGCTCTCAGAGAAGAAGACACAGAGTGCGTGTTTGCAGCAGAGGTTGAAGTGTGAGTGAGAGGAAGTGTTACAGAACCTGTGCAGTATTTATACCCAACTCAAACAATACATCAAAGCAGATTCACAGCGGTTGGTCTGATCAAAGGGACTGCAGAACAGGCATGAGATATTTGCATTTGTGAGACATACATCACAATAGGCAGATTTGCTAGACTCTGCTCCAGCTGCAGAACAAAGAGCTTAACAGGCACATCTACATATTGATCTGAGTCTCTAGGTCACAGTAAGGACAGGACGCATGAACACAATGCATGAAAGGTAACATTATCACAGTAGTGTAGCGGAAAAAACCAGGAGTAGCGAGCTGTCTGTCCTTAGTCTGTTTGTGGGGGTTTTCCCAAACCGCCACACAACCAGTAATCCTATCATTGTCAATCCAATTGCTAGTCATATGTTTTCGTGGTCAAGGAATCTGAAAACGTACACACAAACACTGTATGGGCGGAACTGTGGCCGCCATTACGGAAAATGTCATTTTCGTGAATAACTACTCAACCAATAATCCTATCATTGTCAATCCAATTGCTAGTCATATGTTTTCATGGTCAAGGAATCTAAAAACGTACACACAAACACTGTATGGGGGGAACTGTAGCGCTTGGCGGAGGTCTGCGCTCTCCGAGTGCCTTTTCTAGTTTTTAATAAGTTTGCAAAAATCTAAAAAAAAAAAACAAAAAAAAAAACTTTTTTCACACTGTCATTATGGGGTATTGTGTGTAGAATTTTGAGGGAAAAAATGAATTTAATCCCTTTTGGAATAAGGCTGTAACATAACAAAATGTGGAAAAAGTGAAGCGCTGTGAATACTTTCCAGATGCACTATATTAGCCAACTACCCAGGGCTAGCCTCGCTCTTGCCCTCCATCCTTTGGTAACACCTTCCAGTCACCTGCACTGAGTGCCCCTCCTAGCTTGTTCCAGCTAACGTTCAATAAAAGCTAACCTCAACATGTGGACATGTCCGCATCCATTATTTCTAAACACAATTGGCGAAGAGGAGAAATTTGGACAACGACGATATGGAAATGCTGCTGACACCACCACCACCGTTCATTGCTTTGCTCGGTGAGCCGCCCATTCCTTGGTCACGTTGGCACAAATCATTTGAAACGTTTGTGTCCACCATGGCCCTAGCTAAAGCTAGCAAGCCATGGCTGCGCGCCATGCTAATTCACTGCCTTGACAGTGAGGGACAGCGTGTCTGTCAGGAGGATTAGATTTTGCCAATGCCGACAACATGTTGGTGAGTGGGTCCAGCAATATGTCGCCGACCTCTGCTGTTTGGCCAGCACGTGTAGGTTTGCACAACTGGAAGACGAGATGGTGCGGGACCAGTTAGCGGAGTACACCACCAACCTGAGGCTGTGGGAGAAGCTGCTAATGGCGCCAGACGACCTGTCGCTCTCCACGCTCAACAGTGGAGCTGGCATCCCAGCTAGAGACCACGGCTCAGCTAACCACCTAGCTAGGAGCCTCCAACCCATGCTCCCCACACTTCGCTCTACTAGCACAAGCTATTACCCCAGCTGCTGAGCCCGCCAACCCCGTGTCCTCCCAGGAGGACCCCAAAGTTAACACCGTGGGGCAACAGGAGAATACAGCACATCGTCCATGTGGTAGCTGTGGCTCTCCCTCACACTGGACACGCCCACCTGCCTGCCCCGCCAAAGATCACAAGTGCCAACGCTGCGGTCAGCCCCGGCAAGCCCACCGTCTAGCTCGCTCAGTTGGCCCAGTCACACCACCATACATTCAGTGGACTGCAGTAACACACCGTACAAGTGGTGCACAGTACTGTACATCTGTCACGGTCAGAGAGCACATCTGTACACCCGATGTGGAGCTGCTGTCCGTATTGCTACGCCCCTTTTATCTGCCTTGCAAGTTCCCCCAACTTTTCATCACGGCTGTGTACATTCACCCGAGGGCAGACGCTGACTCCGCCTCCAGCACCGTCTTTGATGTGGTACAGCAGCTGCAGTCAATTTCTCCAGAGGCTCCAAACTTTATTCTTGGGGATTTTAACCATGTTTCTTTAAAGAAGACACTTAAAAACTTTTATCAGTATGTCTCCTGCCCAACCAGGTGAAAAAAGACATTGGACCTGTGCTATGGATCCATTGAGAGGGCCTATAAATCACTCCCCCTTCCTCCTTTAGGATCCTCAGATCACAACTGTGTGCATTTGCTGCCCACATATAAAACTGCTCTCAGAAGAGGCAAGGTGAAGACCAGAGACATTGATGTGTGGAGAGAGGATTCAGTGCACTGCCTCCGGGAATGCTTTAACTGTACGGACTGGGAGGTTTTCACACTGTCCTGCGGGGATGATTTGGAATCTTTGGTGGACGTCACATGCTCATACATGGCTTTCTGTAAAAATATGATCGTTCCACGTAAACATGTCAAAATATATCCCAACAACAAGCCATGGGTTACAAAATCAGTTAAATCCTGCTTACAGAGGAAAGCACTTGCCTTTAAACAGGGGTCTGTTTCAGAGCTACAGGTTGCCACAAAAGAGCTGAAGTCCAAAATTTTAAGAGCAAAACAGAATTATAAATCAGAATTGGAAAGTAAGATGGCAACAAAGAAACTTGGTTCAGCCTGGGCCAGTATGAAAACTATTGCAGGCCTTCAGAGCACAGAGCGCAGTAATCGTGTATTTTTAGATGGTTTTAATTCAGACAGAGCTGGCTAATGCTCTTAACTGTTTTTATGGTCGTTTTGACTCCTTTGATTTTAGCACAGAAACCCAAGATTTGAAACAGAAACTCAAAGACAATCGGCACTTTAATATTGAGGTGCAGGATATTAAAAGGGAGTTCTGCGCTGTAAAAGTGAACAAAAGTCAGGGCCCTGATAATATATGTGGGCGCTTGGTAAAGTCCTGTGCACATGAACTGAGTCCTGTATTTCATTACATTTTCAATAAGTCCTTACAGACACAACATGTGCCCAAGATCTGGAAAGATGCCGTGGTTGTTCCCGTTCCAAAATCCAGCTGTCCTAAAATGGTAAACGACTTTAGACCAGTTGCTTTGACTTCAATTTTAATGAAAATTTTTGAAAAACTGGTCAGATGTGAGGTCCTAAAGCAGACTGAACATGCATTGGATCCTTTGCAGTTTGAATATAGGCCTCACAAAGGAGTGGAGGATGCCACTGTCACTCTGTTTAACATGCTTTTTAAACATCTGGATTTTAATGGGACACATGCCAGGCTTTTATTTGTGGACTTTTCCTCCGCCTTTAATACAATCCAGCCTCATATTTTAGTTGAAAGGCTCCTGCAACAATTTGATTTGAGCAATAATCTGGTGGGTTGGATTCTGGATTTCTTAACCAACAGGACGCAGAGAGTAAGGGTCAATGGTACATTGTCTGACCTAAAGTGCTCTTCTACTGGCTCTCCTCAGGGGTGTTTGTTGTCACCACTACACTTCATCCTGTACACAAACATGTGTCGGAGCAGACATAACAATAGACACATTATAAAGTATGCTGATGATTCAGTTATTGTCAGTCTCCTCCAGGATGGTGAGAGTGGCCACGGCCCAGTAGTTAATGATTTTGTTCACTGGTGTGAGGATTCCTACCTGCAGCTGAATACGACAAAAACTAAAGATATGATTATTGACTTTAAGAGGAAAACTCCCAGGCACAAAGTCACCGTACTAAAAGGTCAGACCACTGAATGTGTACAATCCTACAAATATCTTGGGACGATTATTGATAGTAACTTAAACTTTGAAGAGAACTGTGAAAGGGTGTGCAAAAAGGGTCAGCAACATTTGCATTGTTTGAGGAAACTTGCACGCTTCCAAATTGACCGAACCATAATGACAATGTTTTATCGGGCTTTTATTGAATCTGTTTTGTCCTTTTCTTTAGTGTCATGGTTTGGTCAGATAAAACTGAAACAGAGGAAATCCTTGGATCAGGTAGTTAGATGGTCCAGTCGTTTGCTTGGTGAGTCACAGCTGAGCATGACATCCTTGTACACCAGACAGGTACAGAGGATTGCTACCTCCATTTTAAATGAGGACTCCCACCCTTTGCACTGCAACTTTCAGCTTCTTCCCTCAAGACGGAGGTTTGCTGTCCCAAAAAGTAAAACCCAGCGCTACAAAAACAGCTTTGTTCCTGCTGCTGTCAAAGAGTTGAACAAGTTGTAACAATACACTGCACATAATTTAGGTACCTATTTATTAACTCCATTTTATATTTACTTATTTTTGTAGGATTTTATTTGGGTTCTAAATCTTTTATTGGGTTTTAGACCTTTGAGTTTTTAACCTCTTTGACTAGTCTTTAACTTTTTAATATGACCCTTCTCTCTTATCTCTGGTTTTTCTCTCATCTCTTCATCTTTATATCCTGATTGATGGAGCCTTGAGTATTTTTATCATGTTTACAGTCAGCTTCATGTGTGCCTGTGTTTGTGTTTATGTTGAATGTAATTGTGGCTTGTAAATATGGATGTCACCAGACTGCAAAACAAATCTACCTACGGGTACAAATAAAGTAACCTGAACCTGAACCTGAACAGTGGAACTGTATGGCGTCAGTCTACCACTGCTGCTGGACACTGCTGCCACAAGGTCCCTCCCTGATGGATGAGGCCACGGTGAAGACTTTCTTTTCCCTGCATCAAATCGAGCCAGATGCAGTGGAACTGTTCAGGTATGGACACGTAAAAATCAGCATGGTAGGAACCATCACTCTACCAGTTCGCTATGGGTCAAGAGTCCTCCCAGCATTCACATTTCAAGTGACGCGCCTCGGTGACAACATCCTGGGAGGTGATCTTTTCCATGAGCTGGGCTTTTCCATTACAGATCACATGGGATTCTGTTTGACCACTGACGGGCCAAGTCTGCTTTGTCCAGACATAGGCGTTGATGCTCCTTATTTCACACCGCACGTTGACCAGAGCACAGAAGACTGGGGACTGATCCTCGCATGACATAAGCCTCTCAGAGCCACCACCTCGCTGTAGGAGTTCCAGTCTGTGACAACGCAAGACCCAGAAGATCATGGGGTTCATCCGGTCAACGACAAGACCAGTTCGCCTCCACGACTGTTAACAACCCAAATACGTCCTCCATTAAACGGCACCCTATCAACAACTCCTTTCACCAGCCACGTGACGAGAGAGCAGCAGCACATCGCGAAGCAGAAACATCCACCACTCACGGTGCTCGACTGGGTCCGGAGCTGCCGATCCAATTGCCCACACCAGCTGCAGATGTTCCAGTTACCACCAACGCAGCTTGCCACTCAACTTGGACCAGCCACCTTCCAGATGGCTGATGGGTCTCGATGGCATGCCAGCCATCTGAGAAAGGTAACACCACCACCTGCCCCAGACCAAAAAACAGCAACCAAGCCGACCCAGCTAGTATGGGATCCAGACCTGGACTTTGCTGATAAGTCAGCCATAATTCCAGCAAGGTGGCCCCCAGATTCGCCTGAGCCGGCGCCGCCACGGGCTCTACAGAGGCCTCACTGACCACTGAACTGTCACCAACTCAAAAGTTCTTATTTCATGTTCAGTCACGCATGGTCTGTTCAAAGTGACAGAATAACCCACACGACCATGTGGGTTAAACCAGCAGTCTACCGGTTACCCAGGTTATAACAACTGAAAAAAAAAAATTCTGATGTATTGTTCAGAAATAAGCCTTAGGTGGTTCTCACAATGATCCAGTCAAGTACATAAGCATAACTTGTTTTACATTAGGCAGTATGCTAATGGTCATATCGGCCCGTTTGGCCACATCATGTACTGTATGTGTTTAAAGTGTACATCAGCCGATATGCCAGTTTTGTTTGATGTTTACGTGCTGCCTTTGCTAAGGCTAAGGATAAGGCTAGGATACAGTTCTAAGCTTTTCGGGGGGGTGGGGTGTAAATGTGATATATGGGAAACAGCATGATGAACCACTCTGTGGTGGCACGTACGCACGCGTGATGTCATCACGTCGTAGGGTATATTAGCCGGCTACCCAGGGCTCGCCCCGCTCTTGCCCTCCATCCTTTGGTACCACCTTCCAGTCACCTGCACTGAGTGCCCCTCCTAGCTTGTTCCAGCTAATGTTCAATAAAAGCTAACCTCAACACGTGGACGTGTCCACATCCATTATTTCCAAACACAACAGTCTGTCCATGTCAGCTACTAGCAGTCGGCTACATCCGTAGCATATAGCTGTTTAAACTGCTTCCAAAGAAGAAGAACAACCGACATCCAGGCTAAGTTTTGGAGGAGGCTGTGACAATTATCCAGGTGAGAACTCCGACAGATAAACTTAAACATGACAGCGTTTTGGGGATTTCCATCGCTGTGATCCAGCTTGTTTGACTTCACAATGTCTATATGGTGCAGGCAGTATCTTTATGGCTGCAGAGTGGCTTTGGTATGGAGTGCAGCTGGACCAAAAAAAGTACTATTCATGCTTTCTGACGTTAACTGCGGTCACCGTTGATGGGCGATTAACGTGAAAACGCTGACACCACAAATTTTCAGTTTTCTGTATACGTTTGTTAGGACAGCTAATGTTAGGTTCTTTTTCTTGGGCACAAGAAGAAATATATATATAATAAATTCATCTATATAACAAATAAAGCAAATATAACAAAATACTTAAAAACTAAAGAAAAACAGGAAGTCCCATCCATACAGTATGCTTCCACTTTACCTGAGCGTAAGTTTGCAGTAAATAGTCACCTCTATCTGATGTCAAGTGTCATCCACCAGCTCTTAAAACACCGATTCTTTTTTCTCCCTTGTCCTGTCAAGCAGCTAGGTAAGCAGAACAGAAATCTGCTTCCCTTATTGTGTCAAACAGATTTACTTTGCTAACAGGAGCTTTATACAGCACATATCTATGTACTGCATATTACAGTGGGGCAAAAAAGTATTTAGTCAGCCACCAATTGTGCAACTTCTCCCACTTAAAAGATGAGAGAGGTCTCCAATTTTCATCATAGGTATACCTCAACTATGAGAGACAAAATGAGAAAAAAAAATCCAGAAAATCACATTGAAGGATTTTTAATGAATTAATTGGTAAATTCCTCAGTAAAATAAGTATTTGGTCACCTACAAACAAGCAAGATTTCTGGCTCTCACAGACCTGTAACTTCTTCTTTAAGAGGCTCCTCTGTCCTCCACTCGTTACCTGTATTAATGGCACCTGTTTGAACTCGTTATCAGTATAAAAGACACCTGTCCACAACCTCAAACAGTCGGACTCAAAACTCCACTATGGCCAAGACCAAAGAGCTGTCAAAGGACACCAGAAACAAAATTGTAGACCTGCACCAGGCTGGGAAGACTGAATCTGCAATAGGTAAGCAGCTTGGTGTGAAGAAATCAACTGTGGGAGCAATTATTAGAAAATGGAAGACATACAAGACCACTGATAATCTCCCTCCATCTGGGGCTCCACGCAAGATCTCACCCCGTGGGGTCAAAATTATCACAAGAACGGTGAGCAAAAATCCCAGAACCACATGGGGGGACCTAGTGAATGACCTGCAGAGAGCTGGGACCAAAGTAACAAAGGCTACATCAGAAACACACTATGCCGCCAGGGACTCAAATCCTGCAGTGCCAGACGTGTCCCCCTGCTTAAGCCAGTACATGTCCAGGCCCGTCTGAAGTTTGCTAGAGAGCATTTGGATGATCCAGAAGAGGAATGGGAGAATGTCATATGGTCAGATGAAACCAAAATAGAACTTTTTGGTAAAAACTCAACTTGTCGTGTTTGGAGGAGAAAGAACACCATACCTACTGTGAAGCATGGGGGTGGAAACATCATACTTTGGGGCTGTTTTTCTGCAAAGGGACCAGGATGACTGATCCGTGTAAAGGAAAGAATGAATGGGGCCATGTATCGTGAGATTTTGAGTGAAAAGCTCCTTCCACCAGCAAGGGCATTGAAGATGAAACATGGCTGGGTCTTTCAGTATGACAATGATCCCAAACACACCACCAGGGCAACGAAGGAGTGGCTTCGTAAGAAGTATTTCAAGGTCCTGGAGTGGCCTAGCCAGTCTCCAGATCTCAACCCCATAGAAAATCTTTGGAGGGAGTTGAAAGTCTGTGTTGCCCAGCGACAGCCCCAAAACATCATTGCTCTAGAGGAGATCTGCATGGAGGAATGGACCAAAATACCAGCAACAGTGTGTGAAAACCTTGTGAAAACTTACAGAAAATGTTTGACCTCTGTCATTGCCAACAAAGGGTATATAACAAAGTATTGAGATGAACTTTTGTTATTGACCAAATACTTATTTTACTGAGGAATTTACCAATTAATTCATTAAAAATCCTTCAATGTGATTTTCTGGGGTTTTTTTTCTTATTTTCTCTCTCATAGTTGAGGTATACCTATGATGAAAATTGGAGACCTCTTTCATCTTTTAAGTGGGAGAACTTGCACAATTGGTGGCTGACTAAATACTTTTTTACCCCACTGTATTTATAGACTCCTCTTGTAATAACTTTTATTACTTTATTTAAATTGTTTTACCCATGATAGACCCGACAGGGTGGGGAAAAGAAAAGAGAGAGAGGAACAAACAGAAAAAACAAACAAACTGACACAATTCATTACCCGGATTCATTACCCATTGCCTGGATCATTACCAGAACTCCATTCACCCATCATATCACCCCGGTTCTGCAGCACCTCCACTGGCTCCCCATCAAACACTGCATTGACTATAAAATCATCCTCCTCACTTACAAAGCTCTCCATGGCCTCGCCCCCCCATACCTGGCTGCACTCCTCTCCGTCCATACACCATCCAGAACTCTCAGATCATCAACTACCATCAACCTCATTGTCCCTCCTGCACGCATGACCACCATGGGCCTCCGATCATTCAGCTGCACCGCCCCCCGCCTCTGGAACTCCCTCCCACCGGACCTCAGGAATTTAAACTCACTCTCCACCTTCAAATCCCACCTCAAGACTTTTCTGTTCACTAAGGCCTATTCTTTGTGATTCTTGTACTTGTGATGTGTTTTTAAATGTGTTTTATTGATTGTTTTTTTTTGTTTGTTTTTTTTTGCTGGTCATTAACATCTGTTTGTTCTCTCCCATAGATTGAGTCCCCATCGTGCTGTTTGCTCTCTACATGTCTGTTCTCTTCATCTTCTCTGTCCCCTCACCCCCCAGCCAGTCGCAGCAGATGACTGCCCCTCCCTGAGCCTGGTTCTGCTGGAGGTTTCTTCCTGTTAAAAGGGAGTTTTTCCTCTCCACCGTCGCCAAGTGCTTGCTCACAGGGGATCGCCTGATTGCTGGGGTCTTTCTGCAACTGTGGGGGTTCCCCCTACAGTTGATAGTGCTATGAGATGACTGTTGTTGTGAAATGGCGCTATATAAATAAAGTTGAACTGAATTGAATTGAAAGTTTTATTCTTGTACGGCGTCCTTGAGTGCCTTGAAAGGCGCCTTAAATAAAATGTATTATTATTATTATTAATTGAAACAAACAGAAGACAAACTGTTTCTTCTTCTGAAAAGGTCTCATCACGAGTCTGGTATCTGCACTTGTAAAAGAACGTATGTGTGTGTGCATGTGTGTGTATGAGAGCGCATGCAAAGTGTGTGTGTGTGTGTGTGTGTGTGTGTGTGTGTGTGTGTGTGTGTGTGTGTGTGTGTGTGTGTGTGAGTGGTTTGCCAGGAAACATACAAAGAGGGTGGCAGCACCCCGCCCCTGCCACCGCAGAAACGCCGAGAAAGCAAGACAGCACCACCAGCCCCTACAGAGGACAAATGCCCCGAAACAAACCCCAGGACAGCCATGCAACCACCCCAGGAGGGATGGCTGAGGCAGGCTGGGCCACAAAGCAGCTTGCAAGCCAACACCAGCCCCCGGGCCCTAGGCACCAGAAGGCCAACGCCCTCCCCTGCTATCCGGGCCGGAAACTGAAAACAGGCCAGAAACAGGACCCCCGAACATCCCCCCCCCCCCCACAGCAGGCCCACGCCCACCCCTGTGCCCCCGACCCAGGCCCCCACACCCAGGGAAGGCAGCAGAAAGGCTCAGGGAGCCCCACGGGGGGCCAGCCCCCCAGACCAAGGGAGCCCACATGACCAGGAGATACCAGAAGGCGCCACCCCCTCAGTCCACCCCCCCCCCCCACCAGCACATACACTCACTCCCTCATGCATTCACTCATACTCACGCATTCGCTCACTTACTCTCACTCACCATCTCCTTCACACAGTCTTACACTCGCACTCCCACAGTCAGACTCATTCACTCTCACCCACTCCCATACTTCTTCAGCCTCGCTCCCATTCCCACTCGCCCTCACAGTCGCTCCCACTCACACATGCTTACTTCCACTCGCGCTCACTCTTTTATGCACCTCTTATTTGCACGCTGACTCACTCACATTTACTTGTGCTCTCTCTTACACACTCACACTTATTCATCCTTAACACTTGGGGTGGCCACGGCACAGATGCAGTGGGCATGAACATGCACCAATGCCTGGCAGTGGCCGGGGAGGCCACCGGCGTGGACCAGCAGCCACACCCTCGCCAACCCACCCCAGGGCAGCTGCGGCCACAGACGCAGCCCACTGCCACCAATGCCCGCCCAGAGTGAACGACCAATGGACCCACCGCAAGCACCCAGAGATGCCACTCGACATGTAAAGCACCACACAAACCTGACCCACTACTACCATCACTACTCATCACTCCCTCATTCTCACCGACTTGCTCTCTCACTCTCTTGCTCACTCCCTCGCTTGCACGTATTCACTCGCGGTAGCGCCTTGGGATGATGACAGCATGATGGGCCCCAGGTCACCAGCCAGGCCCCAGGCCCCCGACAGAAGGAGGGCAAAAGGGGTGAAGGAAGACCCCCAACCCCCTACTCCCCATGCGCAAATCATGATGGGTGAGTGTTATGTGTGGTGTCATTGGTTGCAGGTGTGTGAACTACCAAAGTACAGTTAAAATTGGGGGGATAGTGTGATCAGGCATCACAACCCATTGCTATTGGTAGCAGAGCTCCCATCCCACCAAGCCCTCAATGTCTACACTGCAATTAAAATTGAGATGAGGACGGCCCCACGGCGCAGTAGTAGACAGATGGATCTTTTTCACCGACACCATACGGCACACCCCAACTCCAAAACCCTGTGTATCCAATAAGATGTATGATCCACCCGGAATTGGGGGGGGGGGGGGGTTAAGACTGGGAGGAGGGCTGTCCCAGAGATCACCTTTCCCCCCCAGAAACCAGCTCACAAACTGGCTCGGGAAGCCACCCACTGCCCCCAGACCCCATCCCAGGGTGAGGGGCGCCAGGCCATGCAACCCAGGACCCACCAATGTCATACCCCAGAGCTCTCCAGCACCACAGGCACGATGGGGCAGCCAGACTCATATTTACTCTTATGCGTCTTGTACACACCCTGTATGCATGTACACAAACGTATATAATAATAACAGGGTGATCCACATGTCAAGCAACATCCCAAAGCGCCGCCCATGAGCCCCCCCCCCAGCTAGACATCGCTGGTGGTAGGATAGTCCTGTAGCCTGCAGCCCCTATGACAAACTGACAGAAACGTGGCCGCCAACCTATGCCAATGGCCCCCTCGACCACCACCAAACATCTACATACCCATACCCAGCACCACGGACACTGGAGGCAGTGTGCGCAAAGTGCCCTGCCCCGGGACCCAACGGCAAGATAGCCAGGAAGAGCGGAAACCGAACCGCTATCCCCCAGGCCACCAGCCGGCCCGCCCAATGAGATCTTCCCCTCACATACACACCCTCCACAACCGCACATCCACCCGCAGGTACCCCCACACACACACATAGGCCGACCCTCACGTGTACGCACACACACATACATACCATCACATATGTCCACCTACACCCACACACACCCACACAAACATATTTACACACAACACCCATATCCACACCCACACACACCTGCACATACCCTTGCATATACACACACACACATCCACGCGCAAACGCACACACACACACATGCACCCCAGGATGCAGGCACCAGCCCCCAGAGCACCAGCAGGGCCTCGGGGAGAGTGCGACCCCGCGATGTGGGGACGCGTCCAGGGGAGCCTGCACCGCTGGCATGCACCAGACCCCAGCCCAGAGGGGGGACGGCCCTCCAGCACCAGGGGCCCAAGGCAGACCCAGCCCCACCCGGAAGACAAGGCTGGCCAGCCGGCCCGGGGACACGCCCCCCTGCACTGATTCTGAAGCTTGGGGTCTGGGACTCCCCTGAGGTGGTAAAAATTACATTTGTGCGTGTCAAATTTTTAAAAATCATAATAACACACTCAATTTGATAATCAAAAGTCTGTATACTCACTTGAAGCATATTTTTGGTTCACATCTTAAGATTTGTAATGAATCACTTGATTCTGTGGTGAGTGTCTGCAGACAGAAGGTGGGGATGGGGGCCCCTAACTTAGGGCTCCAGAAATTTTTTTAAGGCCTGGTGGCAAGAACTGATCAAGTATGTGCACGCACCAAATTTTTGTTTGGTCATTTCCATGGTTAACTGGTGCTCTGGAGCTTCCACTTTTTAGTCTGTTGAAATGAGTCATGCATTGTGTTTTCATATTTGACATCCATCCTTTGGTTTTGAGTTGAAATTAAACAGGATAATTAAATAAACCCCACCACATTTGAAACTGTTGATTCAGTCTTTACTGCATAAAAATGCTATTGGTTTTCAGCTTCTCCGCTAAGATTTGTGTATTGAAAGGTGTCACAAGTATTAGAATGTCTAAATAAATCTAAAGTTCAAGGCACTGGGCTTGTTTTTAATTTGAAAATGAAGCTAAACTGCACGGTGGGCTGCACGGTGGCGCAGTGGTTTAGCACTGTAGCAGCACAGTTTTACCCTCGGCCGGGGGACCGCGGGGATCATGAGATCGTGGGTTCGATCCCAGCCCCCGACCAACAGTGAGCTGTGTGGAGTTTGCATGTTCTCCCCGTGTTGCGCGGGTTTACTCTGGGATTTCTCCGGTTTCCTCCCGCACACCAAAAACATGTAGGTTTAGGGCGCTCGCGCACGCAGCGACCAGCAGCCGGTGGCTTGTCACCAGACTGCAAACCAAATCTACCTACGGGTACAAATAAGTAACAAAAAAAAACAACAAAAAACTTTCAATTCCCCTCTGTTTCTTGCAATTCTTCATCTCTAAACAGCAAGCTTTTAACAGCTATTAAAACCATTGGTTTTAGTAACAGTTGAAAACTGTATTTTATCACTACTAGTACATACCCATCCATACCCGTCCATGCCCATAGAAACCAAGTATAAGCAAGTATTTCTGCATGCCCGTTGCTGAAGGGTCTCCTCCTGTCTCAGACGACTGTGTTGTTCACAGTCATGCCTGCGGCATACTGCTGGAACCTGAGGTGTTTCATGTTTGTGGCATCTTTTCTGACGTGCAGCAGTTCTCCTCATTCTATTGCTCTCAATCTGGTGGGTCTTCTTCTTCTTCATTCAGACCACTGGTTGAGGGATAGGTGCGTCGTAATTCCAGCTCATGGGCAGGATCATGAAAATAGATCTGAGCAAAAAGTGGCTTTCAACCCTGTTCAGAAAACCCATGCATGCCCATAGAAACCAAGAAACCAGAGCACCCGGAGAAAATCAGCACTTTGCATGGCATTTTACACATTTGTAGTGTAGACTGGCATTCTTCAAGGTTACACATTTTTACTGTCAGCACCTCTTTAAAAACAACATTGCTCAGAAAGCAACGCTTTTGCTTAGTTTCTTCATCTTGAGCAATAATACGAAGACTGCTTGATCTGGAAACTGCTCGCGGCAACGTGGAATTGTGACAGACACACACACACAGAGATTTCTTGTTTTGAGTGATGTCTATATGACATCATAAAGACACATTTGTCTATGTGCCATCATATAGACATCATATCTTTATGACGGCATTGCGAGTCAGGCGTCCTATGATGATCAGGCAGAGGTCGTCCTATGATGTCCTATAAACGTGACAGACACACAGACACACAGAGCTCCATCCATCCATCCATCTTCTTCCGCTTAGAGTGATGAAGTCCATCCATCCATTCATCTTCTTCTGCTTAATCCTTTTCGGGTCGAGGGGGGGCTGGAGCCTATCCCAGCATCTTTGGGCGAGAGGCAGGGTACACCCTGGATGAAGTGATGCAGAGATTTCTTGCTTTGAGTGATGGTCTATGACATCATAAAGACACATTTGTCTATGTGCTGTCATATAGACATCATATCTTTATGATGGCATCGTGAGTCCTATGATGCCTGAGTTCATAGGATGTCCTATGATGATCAGGCAGAGATCATAGGCCATCCTATGATGTCCTATAAAAGTGACAGACACACAGACAAACACACACAGACACACAGAGATTTCTTGCTTTAATAGAGTGATGCACATTTGGACACTGAATATATTACCAAAAGAGCTTAAACTTAAACACATTTATCGCTTTTAAGTTTGCTTTAATTTAAAACAATTAAAGATGTGATGGAGATGTGTGGTTGTTTTTGTTCTCCACAAGGTTCCTTGGTAGAGATTTTCATCTCTGCAGGACTTCCTAGTAAAACTAACATGAAATAATGTCCGCTGCAGCCCCGGGCATTCTGAATTAATTTCTGGTAGAGTGCACACCATATGCTTTCTTTACAATTCAGCCGAGCCGCTCCTATTTGTATTTTGGTTTGCGCTGTTCATTTAATGCAGCACAGGGCTACTGTAAATGGTGATTATCTGACCCATTCAAGCTTGTGTGTGGCCTTGAGTGACAACCTGCAGCCCCCCCCCCTTCCAACACACGCACACACACAGAGCAGAAGTTGTGACAGACATGAAGGAGCATCTCAGTGGATACTGGTTTACTGTGTGAGAGAAAACTGTATCTCCAGTAGTGGGCCATGTATTTGGCACCTAGGCCTTTAATGGTGTCCTATCTAACTTATCCCACCTCTTCATATCATCAGTATGATGCCACAGTTATAGAAAACATCTGTACAAAAAATACAATATAACAAAGCATTGCATTGCAGACCCCCTCATGGATCGTCACCTTATTGTGGTGGGGGGTTTGTGTGCCCCAGTGATCCCAGGAGCTATGTTGTCCGGTGCTATGTGGATCAGATGGCGGTCAAAGGCGGAGACCTTGGCAGACTGATCCCAAGCTTCCTAAACTGGCTTTTGGTATGTGGAATGTCACCTCTCTGGTGGGGAAGGAGCCTGAGCTGGTGCATGAGGTTGAGCGATACCAGCTAGATATAGTTGGCCTCACCTCAACACACAGCTCCGGTTCCAGAACCAGTCTCCTGGAGGGGAGCTGGAGCTTGGCCTACTCTGGAGTTGCCCTGGGCGAGAGGCGATGAGCAGGGGTGGGTATTCTTGTATCCCCCCACCTTGCTGCCTCTATATTGGAGTTTTCCTCGGTGGACGAAAGGGTTGTTTCCCTGCGCCTTCGGGTTGGGAAACGGGTC
Source organism: Pholidichthys leucotaenia (assembly GCA_020510985.1). Classification (NCBI taxonomy): domain Eukaryota; kingdom Metazoa; phylum Chordata; class Actinopteri; order Cichliformes; family Pholidichthyidae; genus Pholidichthys; species Pholidichthys leucotaenia. The sequence continues at coordinate 54,614,713 of CM035843.1, read as the reverse complement.
CTGACCATCATTTGTGCCTATGCACCAAATGATGTTTCAGAGTACCCACCCTTTTTGGAGTCTCTGACTGGGGTGCTGGAGGGTGTTCCTCTTTCAGACTCCATTGTCCTACTGGGGGATTTCAATGCGCACGTGGGCAACAACAGTGAAACCTGGAAGGGGGTGATTATGAGGAACAGCTTGCCCGATCTGAACCCAAGTGGTGTTCAGTTATTGGACTCCTGTGTTAACCACAGTTTGTCCATAACGAACACCATGTTCAAGCATAAGGGTGTCCATATGTGCACCTGGCACCAGGACACCCTAGGTCGGAGGTCGATGATCGATTTTGTTATTGTGTCATCAGACCTGCGACCATATGTCTTGGACACTCGGGTAAAGAGAGGTGCAGAGCTGTCAACTGATCACCACCTGGTGGTGAGTTGGAGCCGATGGCAGGGGAGGATGCCATTCAGACCTGGTAGACCCAAACGTATAGTGAGGGTGTGCTGGGAACGTCTGGCTGAGGCCCCTGTCCGGGAGGTCTTCAACTCCCACCTCCGGAAGAACTTCAGCCACATTCCGAGGGAGTCTGGAGACATGGAGTCTGAATGGGCCATGTTCTCCACCTCCATTGTTGAAGCAGCGGCCCAGAGCTGCGGCCGCAAGGTCGTCGGGGCATCTCGTGATGGCAACCCCCAAACCAAGTGGTGGACACCAGTGGTGAGGGAGGCTATTAAGCTGAAGAAGGAGTCCTATCAAGCTTGGTTGGCTTGTGGGACTCCCGAAGCAGCTGAGGTGTACCGGTAGGCCAAGCGGAGTGTGGCTCGGGTGGTTGCTGAAGCAAAAACTCGGGTATGGGAGGAGTTCGGTGAGGCCATGGAACAAGACTTTCGGTCAGCCCCAAAGAGATTCTGGCAAACTGTCCGGCGGCTCAGGAGGGGGAAGCAGCTCCCTGTCCACACTGTGTATGGTGCAGATGGGGTGCTGTTGACTTCGACTGGGGATATCGTCGGGCGGTGAAAGTAATACTTTGAGGATCTCCTCAATCCCACTGATACGCCTTCCACAGAGGAAGCAGGGCTTGTGGACAAGGGGGACGACTTGCCTATCACAGGGGCTGAGGTCGCCAAGGTGGTTAAAAATCTCTTTGGTGGCCGGGCCCCGGAGGTGGACGAGATTCGCCCTGAGTACCTCAAGGCCCTGGATGTTGTAGGGCTGTCATGGTTGGCACGCCTCTGCAACATTGCGTGGAGGTCGAGGGCAGTGCCTTTGGCATGGCAAACTGGGGTGGTGGTTCCTCTCTTCAAAAATGGGGACCGGAGGGTGTGCTCCAACTTTAGAAGGATCACACTCCTCAGCCTCCCTGGGAAGGTCTATGCCAAGGTACTGGAGAGGAGAGTCCGGCCGTTGGTCGAACCTCGGATTCAGGAGGAGCAATGTGGTTTTTGTCCTGGCCGTGGCACATCGGACCAACTCTTTACCCTCTCGAGAATCCTCGAGGGTTCGTGGGAGTTTGCCCAACCAGTTTACATGTGTTTTGTGGACTTGAAGAAGGCATTCGACCGTGTCCCTCGTGGTTTTTTGTGGGGGATGCCTTGGGAGTATGGGGTATCAGACTTGTTGTTACAACCTATTTGGTCTCTGTATGACCATTGTGAGAGTTTGGTTCGTATTGCCAACACTCGATCGGACTCATTCCCAGTGAGAGTTGGACTCCACCAGGGCTGCCCTTTGTCACTGATCCTGTTCATTATTTTTACGGACAGGATTTCTAGGTGCAGTCAGGGAATGGAGGGTGTCATGCTTGGTGACCACAGGATCTCATCTCTGTTGTTTGCAGATGATGTTGTCCTGTTGGCTTCATCCAGCAATGACCTACAGTTCTTGCTGGGACAGTTAGCCGCTGAGTGTGAAGCAGCTGGGATGACAATCAGCACCTCCAAGTCCGAGTCCATGGTCCTCAGTCAGAAAAAGGTGGATTGTCCTCTCCGGGTTGGGGACAGGCTCCTGCCCCAAGTGGAGGAGTTTAAGTATCTTGGGGTCTTATTCATGAGTGAGGGGAGAATGGAGCAAGAGATTGACAGACGGATCAAAGCAGCATCGGCAGTGATGCGGACGTTGTACCAGTCTGTTGTGGCGAAGAGGGAGCTAAGCTCTAAGGCAAAGCTGTCAATTAACCTCTTGCGCTCCGTTGTACCGCGGGCGGGCAAGTCTCTGCGTCCTAGGGCGCACGAGGGCGCACGAGAGCGCACAATGCAGGACACATGACTCGGACGCATGATGCTGATGGTGGTGATGTAGGTGGTGTGGCGCTGCAGACACAGCCGAACAGATTAGTTCATCTGATTGACTTCTCATTCGACTAATAAGAGCCTTGAATTGGGTTTCTGAAACCTTGAAGAACCAATGAATGAAAACCAAGCCAGAAGGACCTGCCTGCTGTGAATGCAGTGAGCCAATTGAAGCAGAGAAGTTCGCGAGCTGTTTTTTTTAAGGCTGGGTGAAGACTGACTGCTGGAGCGGATCAAAAAAGGATTAGACGTTATGAGACGTTATGATTTCTTCCATGGTCATAGACCGACAGAGGCTGACGACGAAGGTTGAGTGACACACACGCCTTCGCCAGTCTTTTTTTAATTACTACTGTTATTTGTTTTGAAAAATCGTTCACCAAAAACCGCAATCATGGAAGCACAAAACTGCAATAATGGAATTATGTTTTGACCGGGTTGCGAGACCAGAACCAGAGCGGACCAGCGTCGCTTTCGTCTGACAATGAGGAAGAGAAGTTGGCCAGGACAATGTGGCTGTGAAGAGGTAAGCTGTTATAAGCCAAATTATTTTTTATCCCTGAAAATTGAAATCCAAAATGACTTTTGACCAATCGGTAAATTACAACTGTGCTTCGCGGCGCAGTTTGTGCGCCGCTGTACAAAGGGTTGTTCGCCGCGTACAGACTGTGAACGCCCCCCCCCCCGCTATTCTTCTGCAGCGAGGGGGGGGGGGAGCCGTGGTGATTGCGCTGCTGTCCCACATCACCACATGAGGCTAATCCGTTGTGTAGCGATGGCCGAAGTCCATCCTCTGTAGCGAGCGAGGGGGGGGGACAAACCCCCCCTCACACACACACACACAGACAGCCCTGAGTGTGACCTTTCATTAGAGCCCAAAATGAAGCTTCTATATTGAATCATTCAAAAGTTAGAGACGTTTTCCCAAACTGTGCCATTTGGCACAATTTGGCACAGTTCCAAAACACCTGGGCACTACCTGAGGAAAAAGCTGTGTAATATATTCATTTTTTGTGGTATTGTTACAAAATTTGGACCTCAGCTGGATAACACTTGGTTCTACATTTCTGTTGCATTTTCCAGCCCGGATCTGAAGCTGTGTGTTATTTACAAGCATTTGTATCCAAAAAAACACCCAGGCCAAATTTATTTTCTTCAAGTTCACTATGTTTAGATGACTGTAACTCAGTGGCCGGAGCACTTAGAGAGATCATGTTTTTTTTGCCAAAAAATTCAAAGTGTTTTCTTTTAAATGAGACCAACCCCATGAAGATGCTGCAAAGGGTTGAAGAACAGCTTTCGATTTACTTTGGGCACATTATTTTTTGGCGTTTTTAGGAAAATTGACCGGAGTGCAAGGGGTTAACCAGTCTATCTATGTTCCTACTCTCACCTATGGTCACGAGCTTTGGGTAATGACCGAAAGAATGAGATCGCGGATACAAGCGACTGAAATGAGCTTTCTCCGTAGGATTGCTGGACTCACCCTTAGAGACAGGGTGAGGAGCTCAGTCATCCAGGAGAGGCTCAGAGTAGAACCGCTGCTCCTCCACACTGAAAGGGGTCAGTTGAGGTGGTATGGGCATCTGATCAGGATGCCCCCTGGACGCCTCCCACTTGAGGTGTTTTGGGCACGTCCCACTGGGAGGAGACCCCGGGGCAGACCCAGGACTCGCTGGAGAGACTATGTCTCCCAGCTGGTCTGGGAACGCCTTGGTAACCTCTCTGAAGAGCTGGAGCAAGTGGCTGAAGAGAGGGAAGTCTGGGCTTCTCTGCTTGAACTGCTGCCTCCGCGACCCGGACCTCCGGAAAAGCGGTAGAAGATGGATGCATGCATGCATGCATTACAGACAAATATTTCATGTATTGAGAATGAATGCATCACTAACGCAAGAAACCCAGTAAACACAACTCTACAAGTCTCCTTTCACTACAGCCACAGCCGAGTCTTGTACATGTATGATGATGTACATCATCTCAAGAAGCATCAATATTTACCGAATGACAACAACATAAAAAATGTAAATAAAATGCATTTTACTCACCAGAGCAGGACCAGTGCTGCATTACTCACGTTCAGCAGAGTTTAATATTGCTAATTAACCCAGGTAACCTAGGCTGCGTCAGCTTTAGCAATGTCATGCTGAACATTTAAACCAGCGGTTGTTGATGTCAAATAACAGATTCATTAACTGCACTTACTATTTCTTGCCTTAAATGTTGTTAGAAACATTGTTCACTAGTTTGTTTTAAAGATATTGACAAAATTTACCCGCTATCCTCCATGGTGTCCAGGAGCTGAAATCCAGTGAAAGACCGCCTACGGCTGGATGCACCAACCAGCCAAGTGCAGCCTTTAGTGTTCTCAGCAGCAGCACCAAGGAGTCTTTCCCTCTGGACAGAGCTCTTTGACCACTGGCTTTCCACAATCTCAGTTATTGTCTGTCACTCCACCTGGTTATGTCTTATCCCCACACTCAATGCATCCCCCCCATGCAATTCTTTTCATCAAAAAAATGGACCAATGGACACATACTATGACAGGGGTGTCCAATCATGTGCCATGGAGGGCCAAGACCCTGCAGGTTTTCTCTTCTACCCAGTCTCTTCAACAGGTGTTTTCACTTATCAGCAATCAGTGGGAAGAAATTCAGTGAAATCTGCTGTTGAAGATGCTGGTTGGAGGTAAAGCCTGCAGGGTCTTGGCCCTCCATGGCACATGATTGGGCACCCCTGTACTATGACCATCCAATCCAAGACAAGACAAGACAAGACAAGCCTTTATTAGTCCCACAAAGGGGAAATTCCAGAATTGCAAAGGACTTGGAAATGCAGATGTTGCCTGCTAGCTTGCCCCTTGTGGCGAACTCGAAATCTGATTGGTTAAAGCAACAGTTTCATTACCATTTATGTTAAGCTACAGATGCCTTCACTGTTGATTCCTGAAGGCAAATTTCTTTGACCCCTGGCAACACATGATGGCTTAAATATGACTGGACAAAAACTAGCCTTCCCATAAACTACTGGAAATAAGATAAGATAAGATAAGATAAAATAAGATAAGATAAGATAAGCCTTTATTAGTCCCACAATGGGGAAATTCCAGGATTGCAACAGCACAGGGATAGCAACACTCAGAGCAATAATTAAGAAGATAAGAAAATAAGAGCAGTGAATATACATATGTACACATAAATATATAAATATAGATACACAGTGAGGAGCATTGTAGCTAGATGGAATAAACAGCATAACCGTCTACTTAGTTATCCTACATAGTATGAATATGTACCCATACATATTGCCACCCTCCGTAGCGACTGATATTGTCCTAGTTGTACACTGGAGGACACCATTTGTGTAAGTCTATTGCGTCTTTTGCATTCAATACTATTAGGTCGTCATGTTTTTTTTGTTATATCTGCGAGCAGCCCTGCTTAGGTTATACAGTCTGGCAGCCGTAGGTAGGAAGGACCTGCGAAACCTCTCGGTTGCGCACCTAGGATGATGTAGTCTACTGCTAAATGAGCTCCTCAGTGCGTTCAGTATGTCCTGCATAGGGTGGGAGTCGGACTCCAGCAGAGATGACAGTTTAGCCACCATCCTTCCCCACTTCCCTAACTAACTGGATCCCAGCTTGCTGTTGTCTGTCTGCGTCTACTGCTGATTATCGAAAAGAAATTATGGAATTGATAAGCTGGGCTTTGAACGCAATTGACACTATTTTTTCAACAAGGAATAGTGCTCCGGGGGAAGCTGTTTGCCCCGCAGGGACGGCTCCAGCGGGCTATTTACGGGTGACAAGTGTTTGGAGGATCTTGTGCCTGAGTAATCTCTCTATCGAAGATATTGAAGATTTGTATATCTTCGTAATAATGGTGACTGGGATCGTTCTGATTGGAACTGGGATTGTCCTGGTGTACCGCAAATTGCTGATGATGGATACAACCTATCAAAATGCTGGCCACGCGAGGTGCATCCATCAAATTGGAAAAATGGAGGAGACTTTGATAGCGACAAATGGAGAACTGTCTCGGAAGGTGGATTACATCTACGCTTAAGTCTATCCACGACGGACTCAAAGCCCTCGCAATGAAGGATTAAACACTGAATCTGCAGAAGAAAATAAAGTTCTTTCTCTGTGTTCAGTCTATTTGGCTCAATTTCCCTTACAAAAATCCTCCTGATAATCCCCAGTCTTTGTTTTTCAAAACACTGAGCACACGGCCTCTGGACAGTAGCTGCTTGGGACAATTGCCAAGGACAATTGCTGCAGCCAGACAAAACATCTTCTGCCAAAGTGTCCTTGTGCTCATATTGATACAACATTGCTTCAACACTACATCCACACTGACCCAGAAACTGACAACAAGATAACATTCACTGCTCTCCTTGTGTCCTGTGGACTCTGGTCTTGAATGTGCATCGTGGGCTTTTTTTGTCTTTGTAATCATAATATTGATTACTTATGGTCAATATTCTGAATTCAATGATTTTTTTGCTCCTTCCTATTGTATGATTTCTTATCTGTACCATCCTATTGGCAGGCGCGTCCCCGATGCAGCCGTGTCACTGGAAATGCAGGTTCATTTTCTGTGTCAAGTCAAATTCTCTCGTATGTTATCAGTGATCTGTTAATGTACTTGGCAATAAATCTTTTTCTGATTCTGATTCTGATTCTGATCCTTCTCTCTCCTATCTCCTCCACTGGGTCAAGGCGTTTCCCCAGCACAGAGCTAGCTTTCTTGATTAGTTTGTTCAGTCTCTTCCTATCGGCTGCTGTAATGCCACTGCCCCAGCAGACCACTCCAAAAGTGATGGCAGATGCCACCACCGTGTCGTAGAATGTCTTCAGCAGTGCCCCTTGTACACCAAAAGACCTGAGCCTCCTCAGTAGGAACAGCCTGCGCTGTCCCTTCTTGTAGAGTGCGTCAGTATTGTGTGACCAGTCTAGTTTATTGTTCAAATGAACACCCAGGTACTTGTAGGATGTCACCATCTCAATGTTTGTTCCCTGTATGTTTCCTGGGGCTGTGAGAGGAAGTAGCGTAACCAAAAGAAGAACTATAAAATAAAGAGAATAGACTATTGGGGATAATTTAAAATGACACCCCACCAAAAATCAACATATCAAGAGCTAAACTAGAAAAGCACTCGGAGAGCGCAGACCTCCGCCAAGCGCCACAGTTCCCCCCCATACAGTGTTTGTGTGTACGTTTTCAGATTCCTTGACCATGAAAACATATGACTAGCAATTGGATTCACAATGATAGGATTAGTGGTTCAGTAGTAAAAGCATTACCTCCTTGGCGGAGGTAATAAACTGAAGTGTTGGTGTTGTGTCCATCTCCTCCATCCGCAAACTCCCAGGCTGCGGGCGTTGCAATTCATCGCACAACCACGTACAACCCACAGGGTTATGCGAGCGTTTTCATAGATCACTGAAAGCAGCACTCAGGGCTTCACTGACGGATGCAAATTGGGTAGACAGGTTGCCGTCGGTTTTATATTGGGGTTGCACTCTGCGGCAAAAGAGGATTTGGAAGCTTCCCCGGCAGAGAGCTTGTATTTTGCGCAGCCCCTATGGCTGCCCGGGGAATTTCTGCCAAATAATCCGGCGCCGGACAGCTGGCCGTCTCAGCTTTTGCAGCATAGCGCAAACACAGGCACGCTGCCAGGCCCTGCCCACCACTGTTTTCCGCGTGCTTTTGTGCCTAAAACTTTGAAGAACGCAGAGTTTGTGTTCGTCAGACACGACGACCAGCGCCCTCCATTGCGCCTGCGCACATGTTGAAAATGGCCGTATCTCACAATGTTAAAGAATCCTGTAAAAAATTCCTGTATCCAGACGGTGATCCGGATCATCCCCAAAATTTAATCAGTTCTTCCTTGTACCATTTCCAACAACGCCTGAAAGTTTCATCGAAATCCGTCCAAAACTTTTTGAGTTATCTTGCTAACCAACAGACAAACAGACAGACAGACAAACGCTGGCAAAAACATTACCTCCTCCGGCCTGCGGCCTGGCAGAGGTAATCACTCTTATGTGTCACGTCTGGGTTTTTTTTTTTACACTGTGAAATTTCAGTTAAGCTCCTCCCTTTGGAAAAAGGCAAGTTTAGATGGAGCGTTTTTGGTGACGCTGTGGGGGAGCTAGGTGTTAGATTCTCCACCCAGAGAATGATGGCCCAGGAGAAGAGGGGCTGACGGGGGGTCCAGACAGAGCAGCAGAGGTGGAATACCCCCTGGGGAGAAGTGGAGGCGCTGGCTGCCGGGAGAAGGAAGAAGACTGCACCAGCGTACTGTTTTGCTAATGCACCGTGAGGGCTTTGTCTTTTAAGGTGTATTGATGTGTCAGCCCCAGGCCACTAGGCAGGACATTAATGGCTCTTTTCCATAGTCACAGTTCTTTTTTACTTGTTTCGATTCTCCACTACTTCTCTCTCCCTGGGTTGTTGACCCATTACAACCCTGTAAAGCCGCGTAAACTCTGTAGTGGGCGGGATTGAGGCGGCCCCATACTCTGCTGACGTCACCTCCGGCGACCGACGTCTTCACAACAAAGAAAATGGCGGATTACGAGCGGAGGATTTCCACGTTGGTTCTTCTCTGGCTTTAGAACACAATGAATGTTTTTAAGCGGAGAAGAGATTTTTACAGGAGAAGACGACGTGCATTGAGAGAACACACGTTGGAGCAGTACCAGAGACTCGTTGTTGCCATTGGGGAATATGAAGCAGAAAGCTTAATTACCCAGCATATCAGGCACATCAAGCACACGAGGAAAAAGTTTTTGGTAATTTAATGCTTTCTATTGTCATTTTATCATCATGTCTTTGTTGTGTACAGCATTTTGATGTCGCCAGGTTATCAGTATTAATATGTATGCTGTGTGTGTGTTCTAGTTGGCTGCGTTGTTGCAAAATCAACGCTGCAGACCATGGACCTGGGCAGTAAACCGTAGCTCGCAGTGGTGGGAGAATGTTGTCCCCAGCTTCTCAAGCACACAGTGGTTGCAGAACTTCCTTATAACTTATATGAAGAACTTATATGTGGATACTTGTTATATTTCCAATTAATCATAGCCCTATTTTACGTACAAAATAATTTAAATTACTTTAAAAAAAAGCCAATTCAACTGTAGTAAAATTCTTGTTTTTGTGTATCATTTTCCCATTGATAGTTCTTTTTAAGGGATATGTGTTCAGAGATGGGAAATTACACGCTAAAACACCGTAGAAAATGACTGCAGAAAAATGCAGCAGCTGAACAACTCCTTTTTGGTTTGATTGAATTGCCAATTGACCTTGGAATTATATGTGGAAACTTGTTATATTTCCAGTTAATCCTAGCCCACTTTTACTTACAAAATAACTTTAAAAATTTTAAAGAAAGGCAATCCAACTGTAGCACCATTTTGCATGTTGAGTGTCATTTGAGTATCATTTTCCCATCTCTTGATATTTATAAGGCATGTGTGTTCAGGGATGGGTAATTACACGTCAAAACACCTTAGAAAAATGACTACAACCAACTCACTTTTGGTTTCCACTAGAAAGAATAACATACATACTGAAATCAAAGGAAATGTGTTTGAGAATATATGGAGACCTTTCATTGATTATGTAAATTAAGTAAACGTAACTTCTGAAGAAGGTGAATGATATGTGTGGACCTTGCAAATTCCAAGCTGGTGAATGTATATTATGTATTCTAATGTAATAGATTACCTAAACAGAGAAACATTGTTGACTTGTTTTTGTTAATGGTTTCTGTTTTTTAACCTTTTTTTGTCATTTTATTGTTTAGTTTTTAAATTACTTTTGTGTTAGTGTCTGACTGTGTGTGCTGTTTGTAAAAAAAAAAAAAAAAAAGGTTCAATAAAAATATTGTGGGGAAAAAAATTGCTCTGATCTGCGTGAAAATCCTGGACTGTTGAGACGTCATGGACGTACCTGCTTCAGCTGCACTGAGTCTGAGATGTTGTCATAGCAAAAAATGATCAGCTGACACAACTCGATCGCCAGGTTAATAACTATATTAGCCACAAAATGTATATTCAAAAGTAAACATTACTGAGTTCGGTATAATAAGATGTATTTGACAGTTATGATGCATTTTAGGCCAAAACAAACTTGATCTAGCATTAAAAGCAATTAAAATAATGCAGTCACAAGGTTACATGGAAAATGCTTGATTTACTCGATACATATACTGTAGAAATATATATTCTCTGCATCAACAATGTACTATACATGCATTCATGTAGTATTGCACTGACAAACCTCTGAAGTTTTTGCAGATGTCTCTTTTTTATATGTGAAGGTTACCACCATGTGACATAAATGTCTTAAAAATGAGTCATTATTTTCAAGGTCACCCATTAATGGTTTGTACTATTGACTCTTTTCCCACAAGTGTATTAAAAGACAAAAATAGAAATCATGATGCAAACACATAAGTCACTAAATTGTTTATTACAATCAGCAGCAAATTCCAGATTATTCAGAATGTGCAAAACTCAAACTGTCAGACTGGGTCACTCAGCAGCTGGGATGTGCAGCTCACACTGGTCTCAGATCAGCAGATCTTAGGCCTGCATCTCTGTAAATAGTGACGCAAGGTCCAGTTTGGGGTGGATCGATCGTTTCCCTCTTGCCTAGACAAAAGACAGAAATGTGTGGAGGTTAAATAAATGAAGTTTAAAACATATTTGGGAAATACACTTGTTACTAAAAGCCAGTGGTGGAATGTGAATGAATGAATCTTTATTTCGGCTAGATTTAAAGAAAATACAATAATATAACAAAGGGGGAAAAAAATTTAATAAGGTCGAATTAAACAATAACTCCTCTGATTACACAGTTCAACATAGGTTATCTGAAATGGGTGATGGCTGAAGATGCAGCTTATATTGCCCACCCATATTCCATCCAAGAATTCAAAAGAAAAACCAAACAGCAGCGACTCCGATTCCAATGTGACAATAAAGTACTTCGTTGTTGTATTTAACCACAATTTTCATATAGCTGCACTGATGTAAAGTCGATTTTACAAGGGCTGGGTTGCATTTAAAGTCATCTGCTTTTACTGTGGCCTCAGCAATCAGAATGAATTAATACATTCAGTGGAATGGAATCTAGTACTTTAACTGAAGGTGTGCATCACAGATTATGGAGTCGCTCAGTCAAAATATGGAGTTTTATCAATAAAAGTTTGTCTGGAATGTAAAAGTGTCTCTTCTTGCACTGGCTTCAAGTGTGGGTGGTGTTTTGTACTTTTATTGCTAAAATATAAAAGGAAGCATGACAATGGGTCTCAAATATTTGTAATGTGTCCTGTTACTGCATGACTTTATTGATGATAGAGTATAAACTACACATATAAACTAAACTATATTGATGACTGAACAACTGTCATTCCCCAAAAGATACAGTTATGAACATAACTCACAAAGGATCACACAAGTGATCTGACAAATACATTAACAAGTGGTTTATTTTACAGTTGATGCGCCAGTCTTTTTCAGTTATTCTGTAATTAATACTCACACAATCAAATAAATCTCAGTTCAGTCCCTTTTACATTAAGTGGAAATTGTGCTAATTTGGTTTTGACACTTACCTATAAAAGCAAAGGATTTCAGTACTTTTTTTTTTTTTTTTTTTTTTTTTTTTTTTTTCCTCTCGGCGCCACACGAGTCGGCTGCCTTTTGCAACAGCGGCTCGATTCCGAGTCTTTTTCCCTTCCTCTCTCTTTTGATCCGTCTTTTTTTTTCACCCCACTTATATCACGGACACACAGATCGTCCTAAATGTCTCCTGAGCCGGTGGACGGAGCCACTGTCTATAGCAGGATACGATACAGCAGAGAACAGCTGCTAGCATTCAACCGCCACCCGGTCCCATTGGAAAAACTCGACATACCGAGAGAACTGAGGCGAAAACGCCGCGGCTGCCGGGCTGGAGTAAGGCGGAGGACAAAAAATATAAGGTACAGACCCTCCCTTCCATCTGTTGTCATGGGAAATGTACGGTCGATACTGGGAAAGTTAGATGAGCTAGCGGCTATCTCCCGTTATGATAGCACATACCGGGAGTGCTCTCTCCTTTTGTTTACTGAGACGTGGCTAACTGAACTAGCAGCAGTTGCTAACATTGAGCTGGAGGGTTTTCACATGATACGAGCTGACCGAACACCAGACAGTGGCAAGGCTAGGGGCGGTGGAGTGATAATGTATGTTAACAACAACTGGTGCAGACCGGGACATATCACTGTTAAACAACGACACTGCAGCAAAGACATTGAGTTGCTAGCTGTTAGCATGAGGCCTACATATCTCCCGAGAGAACACTCACACGTGATCTGCATTGTTGTTTATGCAAATCCGACGGCGAACGCTGGGACAGCACGTGACGTCATCCATTCAGTAACCAGCAGGCTGCAGACAGAACACCCAGATGCTCTTCTCCTCATCTCAGGCGATTTCAACCATGTTTCACTGTCTCCCATTCTACCCACGTTCACCCAGTATGTCACATGCCACACTAGAGACAATAAAACACTGGATTTATTCTACGCAAACACTAAGGAGGCGTACACCTCATCACAACTCCCCCCACTCGGGAGATCGGATCACAACTTGGTTCATCTCCGGCCGGTGTACAAACCCCTAGTGCACAGACAACCTCCGGCCATGCACACTGTGGAGTTATGGTCTGAGGAGACAATGGACACCCTAAAGGGCTGTTTTGAAGCCACCGCCTGGAAGCAGCTCTGCGATCCACATGGTGAGGACATCGATGGCCTCATTCACACCTTCACGGGCTACCTCAGCTTCTGTGTGGACAAATCCGTTCCCACCAAGACCATACGGCGTCACTCAAACAACAAACCCTGGATCAACCCTGAGATAAAAACACTTCTGAGAGAGAAGAAGAGGATCTTCAGGTCAGGGAACAGGGAGATGCTGAAGTCCGTACAGAGGGAGCTGAGGAGAAAGATCAGAGAAGGCAAGGACAGCTTCAGGAAGAAGATGGAGGACAAGCTGCAACAGAGCGACATCAGCGGGGTCTGGAGAAACCTCAAAACCATCTCGGGGCTCCAGAATACCTCCCCCCAGGCCACAGGGGGCAGGGAGTGGGCGAACAACCTGAATCTGTTTTTCAATAGATTTGACCAACCGCCCTCCCCCCTGACTGCACAACAACCACTGCTGCCTCTAAAGAAATCAAGTCCTGCTGCCCACTCCCCACTCCACCAACACCCCCCCACTCCCAACACACAGCCCCCCATCCTGACCCTGACCAGGACCCAGGTGAGGACGGAGCTGAGGAAGATCAAGGCGAGGAAGGCGCCGGGACCGGACGGCATCAGCGCAAAGCTCCTCAAGTCCTGTGCAGACCAGCTGTGTGGGATTGTGACGTATATCTTCAACATGAGCCTGAAACTGGGGAGGGTACCACAGCTGTGGAAAACATCTTGTGTGGTACCTGTACCAAAAACTTCCCACCCCAAAGACCTGAACAGCTACAGACCGGTGGCCTTGACGTCCCACTTGATGAAGACCCTGGAGAGACTGCTCCTTGCTCACCTCCGCCCCCTGGTGGAACCAGCGATGGATCCACTCCAGTTCGCCTACCAGCATGGCATTGGGGTGGAGGATGCGGTGATCTTCCTCCTTCACCGTTCTCTGTCCCACCTGGAGAAGCCCGGGAATATGGTGAGGATCATGTTCTTTGACTTCTCCAGTGCTTTCAACACCATCCAACCGATGATCCTGAAGGACAAGCTGCTGCGCGCAGGGGTGGACCAGCACCTGTCATCATGGATCCTGGACTACCTCACGAACCGGCCTCAGTTTGTGAGAACCCGGGACTGTGTGTCCGACACGATCATCAGTAGCACGGGGGCCCCCCAGGGAACGGTGCTGGCTCCCTTCCTGTTCACTCTTTATACTGCGGACTTCTCACACAACACAACACACTGCCATCTACAGAAGTTCTCTGATGACTCTGCGATCGTTGGCCTCATCTCCAATGGAGATGAAGCTGAGTACAGAGGGCTTATCCAGGACTTCGTGGACTGGTGCCATCGGAACTGCCTCCAGATCAACGCGAGGAAAACTAAGGAGCTGGTGGTGGACTGCCGCAGGCATGGGCAGCCCCTCACAGTACCAGTAAATATACAGGGAACAGACATCGAGATGGTGACATCCTATAAGTACCTGGGTATTCATCTGAACAATAAACTAGACTGGTCACACAATACTGATGCACTCTACAAGAAGGGACAGCGCAGGCTGTTCCTGCTGAGGAGACTCAGGTCTTTTGGTGTACAAGGGGCGCTGCTGAAGTCATTCTATGACACGGTGGTGGCATCAGCCATCACTTTTGGAGTGGTCTGCTGGGGCAGTGGCATTACTGCAGCCGATAGGAAGAGACTGAACAAACTGATTAAGAAAGCTAGCTCTGTCCTGGGGCAGCGCCTTGATCCGATGGAGGAGATAGGAGAGAGAAGGACGGTGGCTAAACTGTCATCTCTGCTGGAGTCCGAGTTCCACCCTATGCAGGACATACTGAATGCACTGAGGAGCTCATTTAGCAGCAGACTACATCATCCCAGGTGCACAACCGAGAGGTTTCGTAGGTCCTTCCTACCAACGGCTGTCAGACTGTACAACCTAAGCAGGGCTGCTCGCAGAGATAGCAAAAAGACGTAACAAACTAATAGTTTTTTGAATGCAAAAGATGCAATAGACTTACACAATGGTCCCCTCCGGCATACAACTAGGAACATACCGGTCGCTATGGAGGGTGAGAATATGTATGGGCACATAATCATACCATGTAGGATAACTAAGCAGACGGTTATGCTGTTTCATTCCATCTAGCAACAATGCTCTGCACTGTGTGTGTTTATATATATTCCATCTAGCTACAATGCTCAGCACGGGGTGTGTTTATATATTTATATATCTACATATTATTCCATCTAGCTACATTGCTCCGCACTGTGTGTGTTTATATACTTGCATATTTATTCCACCTAGCTGCAATGCTCCGTACTGTGGGTGTTTATATATTTACATATTTATTCCATCTAGCTACAATGCTCTGCACTGTGTGTTCATATATTCATATATTTATTCCATCCAGCTACAATGCTCTACACTGTGTGTCTGTGTGTGTGTGTATATATATATATTTTATAGTAATACGTACATATGTTTATTAGCTGCTCTTGCTTGCTTGTTTTTTTTCTTGCCTTCTGATTGTTGCTCTGAGTGTTGCTATCCCTGTGCTGTTGCAATCCTGGAATTTCCCCGTTGTGGGACTAATAAAGGCTTATTTTATCTTATCTTATCTTATCTTACTTTCCACAGTGGCGAAGTCTGTTGTTGAGCGGCTGATTCCCTCCTGCCTAGACGAACGACAGAAATGGATGGTGTTTAGTTTTTTCAAGCAAGTTCAACACTTATACAGGCACATCTCAAAAATTAGAATATCATGAAAAAGTTCAATATTTTTGTCACTCATTTCAGAAAGTGAAACCCATATATAGATTCATTACAGGGACAGTGATATATTGAAAGTGTTTATTTTAATATTGATGATTATGGCTACAGCCCATATTAACCAACACCTCATCGGCCCACATTTCTATTTAAAAACGATTTTTTAAAGTTTATGTAATATTCTAATTTTTTGCCAAATGGAATTTGGGGTTTTCAGGGGCTATAAGCCATAATCACCCAAATTAAAATAAATAAATGCTTGAAATATATCATGGTCTGTGTAATGAATGATATAATATATGGATTTCTCTTTCTGACGCTTTAGAAAATTATATGAATGACTTTATAAATCACTGGTTTGAAAAAGCCCTTTTATATTGTTGAGATTTCGGCTCCTGTGATCTCACCAGTATCCAATATAAACAGGGAAGCTAACCCCTGGCATGTGGAAACACATTCTAGCATTAAATTGCACACAATTTAATGCAAAACAAAAACCAGGACTATAACCAGGATTGATATATTTCATCGTATTGCTCTTACAAGCAAATGTTTAGGAGAAAACAAGCGTGAATCAACAGTGGGTATTATCTAGCTACTAGCCAAAACTTGTTAGCTAAAATGAGTTAGCCAGCAAAAAACGGCATTAAATTGCACACAATTTAATGCGCAGCACCAAGTGCAATACAAAACAAAAACCAGGACTATAACCAAGATTGATATATTTCATCTTTTGTTCTCACAAGCGAATATTTAGGAGAAAACAAGCGCGAATCAACAGTTGGTATTATCTAGCTACTAGCCAAAATTCGTTAGCTACAACGAGTTAGCCAGCACAGAACGCGGCTGTATGGCTCAAAAGTGAGCTTACCACCAACAGGATAAATAAGCAAACAGATGCCCAATATTACAAATCACTCACCATGGATGGTTCTCTCAACTTCGTATTCAGCTTGTCAGTAGTACGGTTCTATTCTTAGTCATCTGTAGGGTCCGGATCACTCTTCTGACTGTGTATCTGCCAGCAAGCAGAGAAAACCCCGCAACTCTTCGTTGGACCACGGTGTAGATTTCCGCAAAACCTAACCTACAACGCTGTCTCTATTAATATCATATTCACTCCGTGACCGATTACAAATGGCGGTCGTGCAGCTTCAACAGAAAACTGAAAACGGACGCTCTCTGTGACGTTACGCGCTGATCAATCAGCGGCTAGCAGTCGATTGACGAAAAATCACACCTCGCTTTTTCTCGCTTGTCCCCTGCCCCTAAACTGGCACGAAAATCGTATCGGTTAAAGCGTGTAGGGTACTGTGGAAAGAGCGAGAAACTGAGTAAAGTAAAAGTAAGTAAAGCTAAGGTGATACTTGTGGAAAGTGCCTTTAGGTATAAAAGGGAGATGCACTGCGGCCTGAGAGCTCCTTTTGTGAATGCAACTGTTAGAGAGAATAAAGTCTGTGCTGATTTAGCTCATCGTCCCACCTGTTCTATTCTCTCTACAACGCCACTATAACAGGCCCATAGTGTTGAAGCAATCAGGACTAAGAACTCACTGTTCAAATTTGCCAGCTTGCAGACCTGCGTGTCATGGTGGGCGGGATGTGGGTGGGCCTAATGAGATCCTGGTGTTTGAAGGAAGCTCATTGAACTGACCCAGGCTTTATGCTTGTAACCCCACTCAATAAAATAAAATAAAACTGAAAGCTGCAGTCAGAGTTAACAGGTATCACAACCACTGTTATAAACTCTCTGTCAACCCTGGCTGGCTTTGTGCTGCTGTTGTATGTGTTCACACACTGAAAAAAAAAAAAAAATTTTTAACCTTGCAATTATTGCATTGTTTCTTTATTAAATTTTAAACAGAATTATCATTTCAATGTTTTTTTTAAAATATTTAATTTGACGTGTTCCTTGATGTTTGACAGTAATTTTGTATCATTCTTTATGTAAATGTTATTTTCAAAATCAAGTAACATTTATTAAACAGAAAAAGTAATTTATTGACCTTACAAAGGCCAATTAAACATACTTATTTTATGGTAATGAGGGGGCAGTTTGAACCAGTTTCAACTGTTCTTCTCAGCTAAGGAATAAAGAACGTGAAAAAACAGTGATGTGAGCTAATAGGAATGTGAGCTTGGCAGGTGTGACACCCATTAATTATAAAGGCTGGAATAGAGAAAGTGTGCGCTCGGGGTAGAGAACAGTGGCGATGCATTGGTTCTGACTGATGGTGGCCTCTGAAGGACCAGACCGGGGAGGAGGTAGTGACGGATGACAGCACTCCAGTCAGAGACACGTCAACACCGAGGGAACAAGTGAGGGGACCGACAAAAGTTACTGGCATGGACAGAATGGATCTGGGTAGCAGAAAGCGGACCGTCAGACAGTCATCGGTGTACCGAGGCAGTGTCCTGGTCCCTGCAAAGTCTGACATCTCCTAAATAGATAAATTTCTTCTGTTTATTTGTGCGGTGCTTTTAAGTCACGAGACTAGACAACGGCAACAAAATAAATCGCTGCTTCTGGCACTAAAAAATAATCACATTTAACCACAGAGGCGTTCCCCCATGCTTGCTGGAGGGGGCCCCTGTGAATTTCTGTCTAGGGCCCTAAGAGAGTCTAGAATCACCTCTGTGTATAAGGACAGTGAGACAGTGGTGAGGTGTGTTGTAGGATTGACAGATGGATTCAAGGTGGGGTTGGGATTACGTCAGGGATCAGTTCTGAGCCCCTTCTTGTTTGCTGTGGTGATGGACAGGCTGTCAGACAAGGTCAGACATGAGTCTATGGACCATAATGTTTGCAGACGACATTGTGATCTGTAGTGAGAGTAGGGAGCAGGTGGAGGAGAACCTGGAGAGGTGGAGATATGCTCTGGAGAGAAATGAAAATTAGTAGAAGACAGAATGCATGTGTGTGAATGAGAGGGAGGTAGCTGTAACAGTAAAGATGTGAACAGAGGTACACAAGGGAAAGAGTTTAAATACCTGGAGTTAACCATCCAAAGCAACAGAAAATGCACAAGAGAGGTGAAGAAGAGAGTGCAGGCAGGATGGAGTGGGTGGAGACAAGTGTTGGGGTGATTTGTGACAGAAAGGTAGCAGCTAGAGTGAAAGGGAAGATTTACAAAACATTAGTGACACCTGCTATACTGTATGGTTCGGAAATGGGTGGCACTGATGAAAAGACAGGAGGCAGAGCTGGAGATGGCAGAGTTGAAGGTGCTAAGACGCTCACTAGGAGTGACAAGGAGGGACAGGATTACAAATGAGTATATCGGAGGGTCAACTCAGGTTGAGCGCAGGGGTGGACTTAGTCCGTCTGGGGCCCAAGGCAAAGACAGAAATGGGGCCCTCTGCGGCGGCAAAGGAATAATAAACTGCGAACTGAGAGTTTTAAGTAGAGTTTATTAAATCACACCACCGTCACAGAATCCTCGCTCCAGCCCAAGTGTGTGCAGGCTGGAGCGGGATCCTCAGGCTCTCAGAGAAGAGACACAAAGTGCGTGCCTGCAGCAGCAGTTGAAGTGAGTGAGAGAACGAGTTACAGAACTTGTGCAGTATTTATACCCAGTTACAGACAGTACATGAAAGGGCATTCGCAGCAGTTGGTATGATCAAAGAGACTGCGAACAGGCATGAGACATTTGCATCTGAGAGACACAGTAAGAACAGGATGCATGAACACAATGCATGAATGGCGCATTAACATCACAGTACAAAACCGGAAAAAGCCAGAAGAAGCGAGGCTGCCTGTAGACATCAATACACACATTTCACTGTTAAGTTAATTGCTCTAGTCGAGCGCTGTGTCTGTCCCAGTCTGTCGTGGGGGGTTACGCCACACCCTCCTTTTTTTTTGTTCTACACTTTCTTTTCAGGCCTTACTGAAATCCTACCTGAAACTTATTGTCTTCAGAAATCTTCAAATGATAATATCATTCAGGCATCAGGAATTGGCTGCACGGTGGCGCAGTGGTTAGCACTGCGGCAGCACAGTTTACCCTTGGCCGGGGGATTGTGGGGATCGTGGGATCGTGGGTTCGATCCCAGCCCCCGACCAACAGTGATCTGTGTGGAGTTTGCATGTTCTCCCCGTGTTGCGTGGGTTTACTCCGGGATTTCTCCGGTTTCCTCCCACATGCCAAAAACATGCATGTTAGGTTAATTGGCTGTTCTAAATTGTCCCTAGATATCTGTTTCCTATAGGCCCTTAGAATAGAGGGTTAGTATTAATGAAAGCGCTTTGAGTGGTCTTTGTGACTAGAAAAGCGCTATATAAGTGCAGGTTAGTTAGTTAGTTAGTTAGTTAGTTAGTTAATTACATCTGTAGAAAAACAAAGAAGTTTAACAAATTGAATGTAGACGCTTGGCTATTATAGCAACAACAATTCATGTGGAAGATCTGTTGTTTGTTCACACTTACAATCCCTCCAGGATTTTGCGATATTGCGATCACACCAATTCACGCGAAATAAGGCCATCGCAGCCCTTTTTAAGTGACCTTGCAACTTTGTTTAATCACCACAACTTTCCTGCACTTTTTCCAGCAGACTGCTACAGTTTCGCTGCCGGAGAGGGACAGGAAGTCTTTCCCATCACATGCCATTTCACTGTACAATATAACTGGCTCTAATGTTGAATTCTGGTCATAACTATGCTAGCATACTGCACCTTGCAGTCTAATTGGGACCTCACATTGCACCCTGCGCCTTATAGTCCTGCATTGTACAGTGAGTACGATAGCGGTGCGCAGTGAGGTTCATGACTGGTGAGGCACTGATGCTTTCAGAGTCTGATTTACAAATTATATGAACCCAGAAGATTAAGTTTAAATTCAACATGCAGTTGAAAGCTTGCATGGGTTCATAATCTACTAATCTTACATTTTTAAAATCAAATTTAATAAATAATTTTATTGAAATTTTATTGAAATATGTGTAAGGTATTTTACTGAATTACCTCTTATACACTGAAAAGGCAGTAATACAAATCCATATTTTTGTTGGTTATACAAGTTATTTTACAAACTAGCTGTTTTTTTGGGGGGGGTTACACTTTTATATCATTATACTTTATTTTTGGCCAACTAAGAACATAAATTAGTGGCTCAGAGAGCTGTATCTGTGTGTGTGTGTGTGTGTTGCTGCTCCACAATTTACACTCATTTATTACAAATTTAAGTATTTACATCAACGATGCATGCAAGGTCTTACCTTTACTTGTAAATGAAATCCATCCGCCTATCCCTCTGGACAAAAATCTCACTTTGCTGGAAAAGTCCTCCTTGCCTTCTTTTAGTTTTAAAAGTCTCTCTGTCTCAATCGAGATTACTGCCAGTTTTGAATGAAAGTCCAATTTTGAGAATTTTTTAAGTTTAGATATAAAATCTTCCATTTTCAGTCTGTATAGAAGCAGAGTCCTCGGTACACTTGACTTTCTGACTTGCTAAATTAGCTCAGCCTCAGCGTAGAAGAAGAACAACTAGTGAACTCCTGAGCCTACGATGCTCAAGCACGCCCCCCACGTTGAGGCAACGGTACTGCGCAGCCTCTGACCGTGATTTTTAACTAAAGTTTTATGTCAGATTAAAAAGACTAAATATGTTATACACGCGCGTTAAGTACATTACATAGACTATGGAAAAGGAGGACACACAATAAAAGCTCCTACTGTGGGAAGCCTCTCAGTAGTTTTCCCTCAGACTGAAGGGCATGACAGATCAAAGGTGCTGGGGGACAAGGGGAATTGTCATGGGGGGTTGATATGTCAATACAGCACCTCAGGTAGCGGAGGAGTGTTAATATAAAAGAGAGTGCCTGCAACCTGTGTTTTTAATGTTTTGGATTCTGGTGGATGTGAGAGGAAGAGAATAAAGTTTCATCTGCTCTGAACGCTCAGCCTGATTATTCCTCTCTCCACACTGGTGACCCTTGATGCACAATGGAACGCGAGGCAAACAGCCCGGAGACGACCCGGACGGGAAGTGCCAGCAACGCGTGCACCGTTTCGGTCAAACTCCCAGACTTTTGGCTACACGACCCAAAGTCTTGATTCCTTCACACCCAGGCCCAGTTCGCACTCCGGGGAATAACGGCAGATGACACCAAATACTACTACGTGGTTGCAGCACTGGACGCACGCACAACCCAGCAGGTGGCGAGCCTGCTCCAACAGCCCCCAGCTCGCGACAAATACGGTGCTTTCAAAACCGCGCTGACCCGGCGCTACACGCTCTCGGACTGTGAGAGAGTGGAGAGGCTCCTGACGCGCTCCGACTTGGGAGACGGGTCGGCGGTCGAATTGATGGAGAAGATGTTGGCGTTGATGGGCACAGATGACGGGCATTTCCTCTTTGCCCACCTTTTCCTCCGGAACCTCCCGACAGCGGCCAGGGCGGTCCTTGCCAATTCGCCGCTGCTGGCCACGCACAACTACCGGGCTCTAGCCCAAGAGGCAGATCGGATCATCCTCACCACCAGAGCCCTCACAGTGAATGCAGCGGCGTCAGAACCCAGCGAGACAGCCAGCAGAAGTGAGGAGCCAGCAACGGTGGCTGCAGCGGAGGCCAAGAAGCACCAGAGAGACATGCTCTGTTTCTACCACCGCCGTTTTGGAGAGGACGCACACCGATGCGTGCCATCGTGCCAATTCAAGCGCTCAGGAAATGCCAGGGCCAGCAGTCGGTAGCAGCTGCGACCGCCGGTGAAGCAAGCAAGCTGCTCTACGTGACAGATTCCCGCTTGGGGAGACGGTTCCTCGTGGACTCAGGTTCCCAAAAGAGCCTCATCCTGTCGTCCTACGCCAACCAGCTGGCGGGAACTAGCAGCCCCGAACTGACGGACGCAAACGGCTCAGACATTAAGACTTTTGGTGAGAGGACACTGACTGTGTCCTTGCACGGCCGTACATACCAATGGACATTCGTCATAGTGGCATGCAGCTTCCCCATTTTAGGCGCTGATTTTTTGTGTGCACACGGACTACTAGACAATGTTGCTAACAGACGCCTGATTAACGCAATGTCTTTTGATTCTCTCCCCTGTACAGCTCGAGGAGCCGGGCCCACAACATTAGCCAACATCACAGCTCCAGGGGGTAAGTTCCACACACTACTCACCCAGTTCCCAGCACTCACGGTCCTGACGTTTTCGGCAACCGTCACTAAACACGGGGTGGAGCACTTCATTACCACCATGGGGCCACCCATTTTCGCACGACCTCGGCGTCTGGACGCAGCTAAACTGGCCATAGCGCATGAGGAGTTTGCCAACTTGGAAAAGTTGGGCATCATCAGACACTCAAACAGCCCATGGGCATCCCCGCTACATATGGTTCCTAAGGCCGAGGGATCGTGGCGACCTTGCGGTGATTTCCGCAGATTAAATAACGCCACAGCATATGACCGCTACCCCATCCTGCATATTCAGGATTTTTCCATTCATCTCACCGGGGCGTGCATTTTATCCAAGATAGACCTAGTCCGCGGTTACCACCAGGTCCTGGTGCACACTGAGGACATACCTAAAACAGCAGTAATAACCCCGTTTGGTCTGTTTGAGTTTTTACACGTACCTTTCAAGTTAAAGGGCGCGGCGCAGATGCATGATGGATGCGGTGTTGTGCGATCTGCCGTTTGTGTTCATCTACCTGGATGACATCCTGGTAGCCAGGGCTTCTGAGGACGAACACGTAGCCCACCTCAGGACAGTTTTCCAGAAGTTGGAGGAGCACGGGTTAATAATCAACCCGGCGAAGTGCCAGTTCGGGGTGACAGGAATTGATTTTTTGGGCCACCGCATCTCACCGGAGGGCGCGATACCTTTGCCGGACAAGGTACGTGCAGTGGTGGATTTTCCCCGGCCTCAGACGGTCAGGGCGCTGCAGGAGTTTTTGGGGATGGTTAACTTTTACAACCGTTCCCTCCCCCGCACAGCCCAGCTCATGCAGCTGTTGTACACCATGCTTAAGAAACGGAAACCGGCGGACAGAGTCAACTGGACTCCTGAGCAAGAGCAGGTGTTTTCCGAGGTTAAAACAGCCCTGACGAACGCTGCACTGCTGGTGCACCCAGACCCTGCGGCTCGGATAGCACTCACTACCGACGCCTCGGACATCGCCATAGGGGCCGTCGTGCAGCAGCACATCACCGGTTCTTGGCAGCCGCTCGCCTTTTTTAGCAGATCTTTGTGCGACAGTGAGTGTAAATACAGCACGTTCAACAGAGAGTTACTGGCTCTCCACCTGGCCATACCTCGCTTCCAGTTCTGGCTGGAAGGGCGCACCTTCACTGCGTTCGAGGACCACAAGCCGCTAACGTACGCGATGGCCAAGGTTTCGGAACAATGGTCTGGCCGGCAGCAGAGACAGCTAGCCGCAATCTCAGAGTTTACGACCAACATTCAGCATGTGGCCGGTAAACTCAACGTGGTGGCAGACTGCCTCTCGCACGCATTAGTGGTCCCAGTCTACGTGGGGATAGATTACACGGCCATGGCCGCTGAGCAGATAGGCAAAGCAGACGCTTGCGCACTCCAGTCTGGACCAGCAGGGTTAAGGCTGGAGAGCAGAGTACTGCAGGACGGGGGGTCCCCCCTAATCTGTGACATCTCCACGGGCTGCCCATGCCTGGTGGTCCCATGCGCTTGGTGCTGCTGCGTTTTTGAGTCGGTTCACTCCCTGGTGCACCCAGGAGTGCGCGCATCAGTCAAAATGGTGGGAGCGATGTTCGTCTGGCTAAGCTTGAGCAAACAGGTGAAACAGTGGGTGGAAGCCTGCGTAGCGTGCCAACGAGCCAAAGTGCACAGGCACACAAAGGCCCCCTTGGAGCCATTCCATATCACGGCTAACCGGTTTGACCACGTTCACGTGGACCTCGTGGGCCCCCTCCCGCCATCGCAGGGGTTCATGCACCTTCTGACAGTGGTGAACCACACTACACACTGGCCCGAAGCGTCCGCAGAAGTTGCACGTGCTTTTTTGACAACATGGGTGGCACGTTTCGGCGCCCCTTTGGACATCACGTCCGATCGGGGCCCGCAGTTTGTTTCCGACCTCTGGTCCACCGTGGCCCGGAGCCTGGGTGTCACAATTCATCGCACGACTGCGTACAACCCCCAGGCCAATGGGTTATGCTAGCATTTCCATAGATCGCTGAAAGCAGCACTCAGGGCTTCGCTTACGGATGCAAATTGGGTAGACCACTTGCCGTGGGTTCTATTAGGGTTGCGTTCAGCACCAAAGGAGGATTTGGCGGCCTCCTCAGCAGAGCTGTTTTTTTCCCAGCCGCTGCGGCTCCCCGGGGAATTTTTGCCGGATAACCCCACGCCGAACACCAATCCGTCCCCGCGTTCACAGCATAGCGCAGGGGCAGGGACGCTACCCGGCCCGGCCCACCACTGTTTTCCCCGTGCTTTTGTGCCAAAGACCTTGAAGGACGCGTTGTTCGTATTTGTCAGGCACGATGCCCACCGGACCCCATTGCGCCCGCCCTATGATGGCCCGTTCAGAGTGCTGGAACCCGGGGACAAACATTTTGTGTTAGACTTGGGGGGTCGCAGGGAGACAATCTGTATAGACAGGCTTAAGCCTGCCTTTGTTTTAGCAGACGAACAGGTGGTGTTGGCCCAAGCTCCTCGGCGCAGAAGACCCCCACTGAGAACTCCCCAGGTAAATGACTTGTCAGATCAGTCACATGAGCATGCTGAAGGTGTCCCCCCCCATTGTCCCCCCACAGACGGACGCACCCCCAGGAACCCCCCACCGGCACGGCAGCGCCTCAGAGCCGAAGATCCCCCGTTACAGCAGCTATGGACGGAGGCTGAAGCCCAAAGGACATGAGGGTTAAGGCTCAGTCTGAGAGTCTGGGGGAGGCGGTGTGGGAAGCCACTCAGTAGTTTTCCCTCAGTAGTTTTCCCTCAGACTGAAGGGCATGACAGATCAAAGGTGCTGGGGGACAAGGGGACTTGTCTTGGGGGGTTGATATGTCAATACAACACCTCAGGTAGCGGAGGAGTGTTAATATAAAAGAGAGTGCCTGCAACCTGTGTTTTTAATGTTTTGGATTCTGGTGGATGTGAGAGGAAGAGAATAAAGTTTCATCTGCTCTAAACGCTCAGCCTGATTATTCCTCTCTCCACACTACAAACATTACCATTTACAACATACACAGACCAGCTGTGACCAGGAATGCACATCTCGCACTAGCTCTAACTGGCCTGTGAAGGATTGTGTTGTCTATGTAAACTGGGTGTATTATTAAGATAGCGGCCGCGTTGGTCATGGGCTAGACCGGGGTGGCTTACTACTGGTTTCCGGTGGTGACGCCGCCCGAAGTATAAAGGAAGTGGGCGGAAGAGGCTCTGCCTCTTTCGTCATGGAGCCACCTGGCATGCAGGCGAGTGCCGCAAGCCTTTTTATGTATATGACACTCTGTGTAATAAAGCTCCGTAAACTACAGTAACGGTGTGTTTACTTTGACCCAATTACGGACATAACACTTGGTGACGAGGAAAAAGCGGGAATGGAAAAGTGTACTGCTGAGTTTCATCCATTTTTGGAGGCCCCGAGCAGGCCACCCGTGTCATGGCCTCGTTGGTTCACTGCTTTTACCACCTACCTCGTGGTTTTGAACCTCGGCAAGCATGAGAGGCTTCGCGCGAGGGATGTGTTAGTCCATAAGTTGGGTACTGAGGGGCAGAGAGTATTGGAGAGCCTGGGGGGGGGGGGGGGGGGGGCTGATAGCTTCAATGGTGTTGTGGAGTTGATGGTGTGCAACTTCCACGCTCAGGAGAGTGTCACGGTCTGGCACATCCAGTTTCGACAGCGCGACCAGCGTTTGGGAGAGTCAGTGACGACATTCGTTGACGAGCTCCAAAGGCTGGCGAGGGGGTGTGATTTCGGACACCTGGAAGAGGTGATGATTCAGGACCATCTAGCTGAGCATGTTCGCTGTACAGAGGTCTGGTCCAGACTGTTGGAGTATCCAGGAGAATTGACATTGGCCACGGCTATCGAGCTCGCCCAGCGGTTATTTAGAGGCAGCAGAGACCATCGTGAGGGGCCCTCCTGAAGGGGCTTTTCTGGTTGAGGATGAGTCTTGCGCTAAGGCACTGTTTTGGGACCCTTGTGATGGAGAATGCGGAGAGGAAGATTTTGCCTCCGTGGTCAGGATAAGGTCTGCCCCAGTTAAGCCAAAGTGTTATGGGTGTGGGTCCACTGTTCACCGCTGTAAGTCCAGGGTGTGCTCGGCAAAAGGAGAGCGTTGTGGCAAGTGCGGTGTTTTGAACCATTTTGCCAGGGTGTGCAACAGCTTCGTACGCAGGAGCCGTAGGAGCAAACCAGGTGCTGCGCAGAAGACACCGACAGTGGTGCATGCGGTCTCCCCAGAGACGACAGGGAGGATCGGCTGCACCGGCACGCTAGATGGCGTCGAGGTTCAATTTTTGGTGGATACAGGAGCAGTTATTTCTGTCCTGAACCTGAGACCATGGAGAGACTGTTTCTGTTTCTGTTTCTGACCGGCAGATTAGGAGGCAATATGAAGAGTATTATGGTTATGGACAGAACAGGTTGGCTATTTTGGGCTATGTGGAAGGCCGGCCTGTTCCAGTCGTGGAGGGTGCTGAGGTGTGGGATTCAGACTGGTTGGACAAAGTGACAGAGGGAGAGCACACGCTGCACCGCGTGGAGCCGTCTCAGGCTGAACCCGATGCCGTCACACAGGCTGCCCTGAATGAGGGTGCCGGACAGCACAACGGGATCCCCGATGAGGCTTGTCAGGACGAGGCACTAATGCCAGAAGAAAAAAGGGGCTAGACCGCGGAGCATGGTGATCGTAAAGTGCTCCCAGCGACGGCCTGCCAGGAGGAGACCGAAACGAGCCCGCGAGCCAGTGCGATTGGTGACAGAGGCCTGTCGCAGGATTGGTGATCTGGATAAAAGGAAGAGGGCTCCCTCGAAGACCAAGGTTGACGATCGAGTACAACGGGATCACAGTCCACGCGAGCAGCGGGACGACTAGAGACGGTCTGCCATGGATAACACGGACCAGGCCAACAAGTCGACCGGATCATTGGCGGAGACCAGTCAGACCCAAAATCACAGGGAAAAGAGGACACGGGCTTCCCTGCGGGTTGGCAACATGGTAAGGCCCAGGGTTGAGGCCCGGATGAGAGGTGATCGTGGTTTGCGCGAGCAGCGCGATGAGAGGGGACGGTTCCGGGTGGAGGCTGCTCAGAGTAACGGGTATCTGCACTTGTCTGACCAGACCCGGAGGCATCCGAACGAGGTGGGCCGAGTGGAGGAGAAGAAGCGGCGCAGTGGGAGCCCTGAGGTCAAAAGATGGAGGCGACTGGAGAAGGACCCGTCTAAGGACTGAAAAATATGTGATGTCTTTATTTTCTGTTTGTGTGCTTCTCCTCCAGTCCTGTTATGAGTGTTTACTACTGATATGGTACCCTGATCTAAATTCAAAAAAAGAAAAAAGAAAAGAGGAAAAAGGAAAAGTCAGAAGACGTTATATTGTGAAAAGTGAGGTGTTGTGTGACACCTGGGAGTTATATTTTGTTTTAAGGGGCCTAGATTGTGAATGTGGGATCTTGTGGGCTCTGTGACAGTAATTTAATGGATATACTGGAATTTGATTTTATTAATGTGCTAATTTTATGCCCAAGTTTGGGGTGGCGGGGTGTGTTTATCCTGTTTGAGATGTTTGTTTATGCAATTTTACATACCCAACGTTGAAAGTATGGTGATGTACCCATTGTGGGGGTGAGTGTTGGGGGGAGGCTGCCAGTAGTTATGTGTTTTGTAGTTTTGTATGTTTTATGTGGAGCTGTTCCGGGATTATTTTATTTTAGTTACACTGCTTTGTTTTGTATGTTTGGCGGCAGAATAATCCGCCCAGCTGTGTGGGGGTGCTGATAGTCTACCTGGCCCCCCCAGCCTAGTTGTGTGCATGGATAGGTTGTTTATTTGTTTCTGTTGTGGCGGTTCGGTTAACCCCCACAACAGATTAAGGACAGTCAGCTCTCTTCTCTTGGTTTTTCCCGCTGAACTACTGGGATGTAATGTACCATTCATGTATTGTGATGTAATGTGCCATTCATGTATAGTGTTCATGCGTCCTGTCCTTACTGTGACCTAGAGACAGATCAATATGTAGATGTGCCTTGTAACCTCTTTGTCCTGCAAGCTGGAGCAGAGGACAGCAATCTGCCTATTGTTATGTAGGTCTTTCAAATGCAAATGTCTCATGCCTGTTCTGCAGTCCCTTTGATCGTACCAACTGCTGTGAATCCGCTTTGATGTATTGTCTGAGTTGGGTATAAATACTGCACAGGTTCTGTAACTCACTCTCTCAATTCTACTTCCTCAACTGCTGCTGCTGGACACAGACTTTGTGTCCTCCTTCTCCGAGAGCCGCTGGGCTCGCTCCCGGCGCGCATGCACGGCGCCGGGAGCAGAGCTTGTGACGGCGGTATGATTAATAAACTCTGCTTAAAACTTCACCATCGCTGCTTATTTTTTCATGCCGCCGCACTGTAATCTTTTTGCTTTAGTGTGTGAGTCGGGAAGCAAATTTGGGAGGGCTATCTGTGCGCTTGGCATTTTTTGTGGGGGGGGGGGGGAATGTTGTGTATGTAAACTGGCTGTATTATTAAGATGGCGGCCGGGTTGGTCATGGGCTAGACTGGGGTGACTTACTACCGGTTTCCGGTGGTGACGCCGCCCGCGGTATAAAGGAAGTGGGCGGAAGAGGCTCTGCCTCTTTCGTCATGGAGCCATCTGGCATGCAGGCGAGTGCCGTAAGCCTTTTTATGTATATGACACTCTGTGTAATAAAGCTCCGTAAACTACAGTAATGGTGTGTTTACTTTTACCCAGTTATGGACATAACAGATTGTGTAATCCTTGTGAGGCAGCGTTTGTTGCCTGCCTCTCTCCCTTGTATTTGAGCAGGAAATGTGCAGATTTGGCGATTTTAATTATATAAATATTGTTGCAATGATTGGAATCATTCATAAAGGACATTTAGACATACAAGAGAGATTAGTGGACAAATAATAATATCCTTATAATTATTGCTGTATGGGGATTTGATAGTTGGGGCTTGCTGTAGCCTGGCCGGGTGTTGTGGGTGAAGACGTCAGGCGGGCTACGGCTGGAATATATTGAGCTGTGTTCTCTATAATAAAAGTTCAGTGCTCAGTTGAATGTGGCTCCGGTCTCATGTTATTCCGACATAACATTTGGCGACGAGAATAAACCGTGGGAGCGTGCATTAGACCGCCACCTCCATTTTTGCAGTCTCCAGGCATGCCAGCCATACCATGGGGCCGCTGGCGGGAGACATTCGAGGTGTATGTGGCCACGGCCGGTCTGATCAGCACCAATGAGGAGAGACGGAGGAGCCTACTTGTTCACTGCCTCGGTGAGGAGGGCCAACAGATATTTTTTGGGCTGGGTGGCAACGGCTCACTGAAGGAAGATTTGGACTTAATGGACTATTTCTTCAGGGACTGTTCCAACATCATGGCATGAAGATATATATTTTTTGACCGCTGACAGCAAGCTGGTGAGTCCACCCAATTCTTCATTATGGAACTCCGTAGCTTAGCAAGGGAGTGCGCCTTTGGCCCTATAGAGGAGGAGCTGGTCTGGGACAAGCTAGCCCACGGTACGAACAACGAGTGGCTGAAAGACAAGCTGATGCTGACTGCAGATGTCCTCACGCTAGAGAAGGTGGTTGAACTGACTAGGCGGGTTGAGTCCACCGCCCAGCTGGGCCTGCCAGTGCTAGCTAAACAGAACGTAGCTACTCAAGTTTTCCCTCCAAGTCTAGCCATTAGCAACATAGCTAACTCTTCGGGGCAGACCCCCAAAAGGCGGCAGACTGTGGCACAGGACAGGACCTGTACCATCACTACTAAACCATCGGCGGCAGAGCCCGAGAGTATGAATCAGGTGTGTGTAGCGGGCGCAAAGAAGGGACCGTTAAAGTGGTACATCCTGCAGCTGGACGGAGTTGATGTGCCGCTTAAGGTGGACTCAGGAGCCGGTAAGTCCATATTAAGTATGGCTACATTGAAAAGACTTTTCCCAGGTAAAACCATCAAGGCAGGGGCGGTGAAAATGTTTGGGTATGGTCACGCTGAAATTGAAATGGCGGGCACAGTCAGCTTCTCGATGAAATGGGGGTTAAAGATTGTTCCCTCATTCACTTTCCAGGTTCCCCCCCCAGGGGGCCAATTTGCTGGGAATCAACCTGCTAGGGGAATTGGAATTCTCCATCATGGACCCAGAGGGCTCAGCGGTGCTGACGGTGTTCCCCGAATGGCATTTCCACTGGCCAGCGTTGTTTGGGGCCTTGGATGCATCAAGGCGTTCTACCACCGCCCGCTCATCGACCCAAGTGTGACACCGAAAATCCAACCATTACAGCGGCTTCCCCTCGCTCTGTGGGACGATGTTATGGCGGAACTGAATTGACTGCTCAAAGCTGGCATCATCGAGATGGTGGACGCTTCACCCTGGATATCAAACATCGTGGTAGCCAGGAAGAAGACGGGCGGCATCCGGCCATGTATTGACCTTAGGATAGTGAATAAGGCGATTGTGCCAGACAAATACCCGCTCCCTACGATGGAAGAACTCACTGCAACATTCAGCAGCTCAAGGGTATTCACAAAACTGGATCTCCACCAGGGTTACCTGCAAGTGCCTCTTCACCCAGCCAGCAGGAACCTGACAGCATTCGTGACCCACATAGGCATTTGTCAGGTACACCCGCATGCATTTTGGTCTGAGCTCAGTGCCTAGCTGCTTTCAGAAGTTCATGTCCACGATTCTGGAT
Organism: Pholidichthys leucotaenia; assembly: GCA_020510985.1. NCBI lineage: Eukaryota > Metazoa > Chordata > Actinopteri > Cichliformes > Pholidichthyidae > Pholidichthys > Pholidichthys leucotaenia. The sequence goes on along the minus strand of CM035843.1, from coordinate 54,583,066 downwards.
GGCCTCAAGGGTGTGGTGGCATACCTGGACGACATCGTGGTCCACGGCGCATCATAGGAGGAGCACGATGGTCGTTTGGGACGTGTGATGAAGGTGCTACAAGAGCACGGAGTCGCACTGAACAGGGAAAAGTGCATTTTCGCGGCAGACTCCATTGAGTTTGTGGGTTTCCAGCTGGCGGCTGAGGGTTTTTGGGCATGGTGAACTTTTACGGACGTTTTATTTCCCATTATTCAGAGACAATCGAACTGCTCCGGGCTCTTCTAAAACAAGATGCACTATGGCAGTGGACCCCAGCCTGCTCAGTGGCAGTCACTAGGCTGAAGTCCCAACTCCCCTCCCCTCCAGTGTTGGCTCACGTTGATCCAAAATAGCCGACTTTTGTGACCTGTGATGTGTCTGGTTCAGCGATGCGGGCAGTTATGTCTCAGGTGCAAGACGGTACCAAGCACTCAGTGGTGTCCGCGTCGAGGTCTCTTTCAGTGGCTGAACAGAAATATGCTATGGGTGAGAGGGAAGCACTCACCTATGTCTGGGTATGTGAACGGTGGCACATCTACCTCTACGGGCGCCACTTCACACTGCGGACGGACCACCGGAGATAGACTCCTACGGAGCCACAGGTGGATGGAGCGGCTGAGGGCCTACAACTTTACTACCCAGTTCACCCCTGGAAAAGAGAACGTAGTGATGGACCTCCTGTCCCATGCCATGACCAACATCGCGCCACCAGAGGACAACGGTGACAATCCCACAGAGACGGATCTGGTCAACACGCTGCACAGACCCCTATGGGACATGGTATCCCTCCAGGAGCTCCGGACAGAATCGAAACGGGACCCCACATTGTTGCAATTGTGCTCGGTCATCAGGGAGGGTTGGCCTGCAAAAGTGCAGGGCGAGCTGGCACCTTTTCACCGGTTTAGGGATGAAGTGAGCTGTTGGAACGGTGTGTGTGTAGCGAGAGGACACTACACGTTGATCCCGGTGTCTCTGAGATCACGAGTCCTGACGATGCTCCATGAGGGTCACCTAGGTGTGGTCAGGGTGAAGCAGCATTGCAGGGATTCAGTTTGGTGGCCTGGTATTGATAAGGACATTGAAACTATGGTGAAGAACTGTGTCCCGTGCTTGGAGAGCAGGAAGACCAGTGCCCCCCCCACACACACACACACACACCCCTGCAACCATTACTGTACCCGGAGGGCCCTTGAAAGCACATCCAATTAGACATCTATGGCAAACTGCATGCAGCACCCCCAAACAGCCGGTTTCTGCTTGTGGTCTACGATCTGTTCTCTGAATGGCCGGAGGTGTTACACACTAATTCAGTCACGGCAGATGTGGTTACAGGTTTCCTCTCATCACTGTTCGCTAGATGGGGGGTTCTGGATTCCATCACTAATGGCCCACAGTTCACCTCTGGGGTGTTTGAGGAGTTTTGGGGCGTTAGGGGCATGGAGCACATCAAAACCGCGTTTTATCACCCCCAAGCCAATGGGGACGTGGAGCATTTCAACAAGGCTCTGAAAAATGGGCTGAGGGCCCTCTTGGTGGACGGCTTCACGTTTCCAGAAACCCTCCAGAGTACACTCCTCCACTATAGGGCAACGGCCCATGCTACGACAGGGTGCTCCCCAGCAAAACTCATGCTGGAGCATGAACTCCACCTGCCTCTGGACCGACTGAGACCATCTACGACCCCTTCTCCAGGAGCACAGACCCTCCACAGGACCGGGTCACTGCCCAACAGCAAAAGATGAAACGACAGTTTGACAGGAAGTTCAGGGTGAGGTCCTACAGACTGGAGGTGTCGGATCGGGTTTGGATTTAACACCCCAACCGCACACATAAGCTGCAACCTGTCTGGATGGGGCCCCTACAGATGGTGAGACGGCAGGGCTGGGACACGTTCAAGCTCTTGAACGGGTCACAGTGGCACTCCAGCTGACTGGAGTCCTGACCTGCCCAGAATCCAGGAGCTACGGCGGAACGGACTGGTGTGGGTTGGGTCTTATCGGATGGGGGGATCGGGGACTCGCAGGTGCAGCCAATGGCGCCTGGAGCAGGTTCCCCTTCTAGGGGGCACTCGGCTAGAATATGTCAGAGGCACAGGTACCTGGAGGACTATGTTTTAAAGACAGCAATGGCGAATGCGTGTTGGGAATAAGCAGCAGAATAATCCGCCTCAACACAAAGGGGCATTCTGGTAGTCTACCCAGACGCCCACTTAGTTCATTGAGTTTTGAGTGTTCAGTTGAAAAAAAAAAAGAAACAATGTTTGTTACTAATGTTCTGGGGGTTCTTTGTGTTTTGTGAGTGGGGTGTTATGTGGGAATTTGACAGTTGGGGCTTGCCGTAGCCTGGCTAGGGGGTTGTGGGTGATGACATCAGGCGGGCTACAGCTGGAATATATTGAGCTGTGTTCTCTATAATAAAGTTAGTTCAGTGCTCAGTTGAATGCGGCTCTGGTCTCATGTTATTCCAACATAATTATTTTTAATTTTTTCATGATAACAGGTGAGGCAGTGCCTCACCTGCCTCGCCTGAGCGCACGTCACTGGAGTACGATTCATGTATCTATATGGGTCATCATCTATTCATCTGTGATGTATATAAGTTATTTAGGCAGTTTTACTTTCCATGGGTAATCCTTTTTTCTTTTATGCTGTGTGTGTTTCTGCTGTTTTGATTGTCTACTGTCATGCTGCTGTTATACTGTAATTTCCCAGTTTGGGATCAATAAAATACATCTGTCAATTTTGGCCAATCCTCGTCAGTTTCCACCAATTTTGTCAATCAAATTTGTCCCTGAGTAGCACTTAAACACTCAGTCTAACCAATCAAATGTGTCGCTGCACCATGCTCACTTCTGTGTTTACAGTGAATATTAACAGAACACATTGTTAGATATGCCCCCATATTAACAATAGGCAGCACGGTCATGAGGACGCAGGCACAGGAGACGTCATCACGCTGTGCCCATATTAAGAGACTGTTGGCGGGAGCCGTGTGTTATGTCCACAAACCTGGTACAAAAGGAGATGGGCAAGAGGTTGCGCTGGAACGGTGCTTTGTTATAGAACAGGTTGCAATACAGCAGATGCTACACTGTATGGGGTCGTCCGGGCAAGAGAAACCCCAAATGGTGGACGCTCCTACTTATAGGGCAGTGTGATGATGCACCCGGAAGGCGGCGTCATCATACCGCACTTCACAGTAAAATCACGATCCCACACCGTGGTCTTTGGCACTCCATCTCTGTCACAGCAACAGCCTATGTTGGCTATGCGCTAGCTTATAGCTATATTGATACAACACATGTACCACCTTGTATTTGTAATAAAGTTCGAGTTCAGCACAACTCTTGCACCCACTTCCCTGCTTTCCAGACATAAAAAATGGCGACAAGGGTAAACCCTAACAACCCCAAAATGAAAGTGCGCCTGAAGCCACCACGGCCGTTCCTTGGTGCCCCAGGTGAGCCACCCATTTCATGGCTCTGTTGGTTCGAGTGGTTCAGCAGTTACGCAGAGGCTGCGAACCTGGGCAGAAACGGAGAGCAGAGGATGCGAGCAATCCTGGTTGCAAAAATGAGACCAAGATAAATCATTTCAAAACTTTTTCCACCATTTATGTGGCCTATAACCTGTACAACCCCATTGAAAAACAAACTGAAATCTTTTAAGAGGAAAAATAAAAAACTTACAATAACCTGGTTGCATAAATATGCACACCCTGTTATAACTGCGGATGTGGCTGTCTTCAGAATTAACCAATTACATTCAAACTCATGTTAAATGGGAGTCAGCACACACCTGTCACCATTTAAAGTGTCTCTGATTAACCCCAAATAAAGTTCAGCTGTTCTAGTAGACTTTTCCTGACATTTTTGTAGTCACATCTTACAGCACAAGCCATGGTCTGCAGAGAGCTTCCAAAGCATCAGCGGGATCTCATTTTTCAAGGGCATCAGTCAGGACAAGGGTACAAAAGAATTTCCAAGGCATTAAATATACCATGGAACACAGTGAAGACAGTCATCATCAAGTGGAGAAAATATGGCACAGCAGTGACATTACCAAGAACTGGACGTCCCTCCAAAATTGATGAAAAGATGAGAAGAAAACTGGTCAGGGAGGCTGCCAGGAGGCCGACAGCAACACTGAAGGAGCTGCAGGAATTTCTGGCAAGTACTGGCTATTTAGTACATGTGACAACAATCTCCCATCTAGGGTGGCAAGACAGAAGCCTTATCTTACAAAGAAAAACATCCAAGCCCAGCTACATTTTGCAAAAACACATTTGAAATTTCCCAAACGCATGTGGGAAAATGTGTAACGGTCTGATAAAACCAAGGTTGAACTTTTTGGTCATAATTCCAAAAGGTATATTCGGCGCAAACACAACACTGCTCATCACAGAAAGAACACCATACCTACAGTGATGCATGGTGGGGGCAGCATCATGCTTTGGGGCTGCTTTTCTTCAGCTGGAACTGGAGCCTTAGTCAAGGTGGAGAGAATTATGAAGAGTTACAAATACCAGTCAGTGTTGGCACAAAACCTTCAGGCTTCTGCTAGAAAGCTGAAGATTAAATTAAATCACCCTTATTGTCATTCAGCTGTACAACCAATCATGTACAGCAGAACGAGATTGTGCTTTACCTATCTACAGTGTAAATCACACACACCCCAAGTGCAGAATCAGAGGGCCGCTGCCATGTAAGGCGCCGCCACAGAGTTCCCTCCTCCATTCCATTTATTGCTGAGCACCAAGCTGGACGGCAGGAAGTTCCACTTTTATATGGTCTTCGGCATGACCCGGCCAGGATTTGAACCCCTGCCTCCTGGGTGTGGGGCGGATGCTCTACCAACTGAGCCACCACTGCGGTAGGAACTTCATCTTTCAGCACGACAATGACCCAAAACAAACATCCAAATCAACAAAAGAATGACTTCACCAGAAGAAGATTAAGGTTTTGGAATGGCCCAGCTAGAGTCCAGACCTGAATCCGATCAAACATCTGTGGGGTGATCTGAAGAGGTGAAGCGGCTGAGGATGAGAATCAGCACCTCCAAGTCCGAGTCCATGGTCCTCAGCCGGAAAAAGGTGGATTGTCCTCTCCAGGTTGGGGACAGGCTCCTGCCCCAAGTGGAGGAGTTTAAGTATCTTGGGGTCTTATTCACGAGTGAGGGGAAAATGGAGCGAGAGATTGACAGACGGATTGGAGCAGCATCTGCAGTGATGCGGACATTGTACCGGTCTGTTGTGGTGAAGAGGGAGCTGAGTTCTAAGGCAAAGCTGTCGATTTACCAGTCAATCTACGTTCCTACTCTCACCTATGGTCACGAGCTTTGGGTAATGACCGAAAGAACGAGCTCACGGATACAAGCAGCTGAAATGAGCTTTCTCCGTAGGATTGCTGGACTCACCCTCAGAGATAGGGTAAGGAGCTCAGTCATCCAGGAGAGGTTCAGAGTAGAACCGCTGCTCCTCCACATTGAAAGGAGTCAGTTGAGGTGGTATGGGCATCTGATTAAGATGCCTCCTGGACGCCTCCCACTTGAAGTGTTTCGGGCACGTCCCACTGGGAGGAGACCCCGGGGCAGACCCAGGACTCGGTGGAGAGACTATGTCTCCCAGCTGGTTTGGGAACGCCTTGATATCCTCTCTGAAGAGCTGAAGCAGGTGGCTGGGGAGAGGGAAGTCTGGGCTTCTCTGCTGGAACTGCTGTTTCCATGACCCGGACCTCCGGAAAAGTGGTAGAAGGTGGATGGATGGATGGATAATTAGAAAATTTTCCCACACAAACCCGAGAACTACATTCAAGTTGTTTTTATTTGCTTTAAATGTAAAAGCCATGGCAGTCAGCATTGATCCAACCCGATCTCACTAAAAAACATAACTAATGAATATCTTCCACCCTTCAAAAACGTACATCTATCTATAAATGCACAAACTCTGTGTGTGTCTGTTCCACGTATATCTCTTGAACCGTTCGTCAGACTGGCCTCAGATTTTATAAGTATAGGACACCCGAGCCATCATCCATCCACACCATCCGTCCATCTTCTACCGCTTTTCCGGAGGTCCGGGTCACGGAGGCAGCAGTTCAAGCAGAGAAGCCCAGACTTCCCTCTCCCCAGCCACGTGCTCCAGCTCTTCAGAGCCATACCAAGGCGTTCCCAGACCAGCTGGGAGACATAGTCTCTCCACCGAGTCCTGGGTCTGCCCCGGGGTCTCCTCCCAGTGGGACGTGCCTGAAACACCTCAAGTGGGAGGCGTCCAGGAAGGATCCTAATCAGATGCCCATACCACCTCAACTGACTCCTTTCAATGTGGAGGAGCAGCGGTTCTACTCTGAGCCTCTCCCGGATGACTGAGCTCCTCACCCTATCTCTGAGGGTGAGTCCAGCAATCCTACGGAGAAAGCTCATTTCAGCCGCTTGTATCCGCGATCTCGTTCTTTCGGTCATTACCCAAAGCTCGTGACCATAGGTGAGAGTAGGAACGTAGATTGACTGGTAAATTGACAGCTTTGCCTTAGAACTAAGCTCCCTCTTCACCACAACAGACCGGTACAACGTCCGCATCACTGCAGATGCTGCTCCAATCCGTCTGTCGATCTCTCGCTCCATTCTCCCCTCACTCGTGAACAAGACCCCAAGATACTTAAACTCCTCCACTTGGGGCAGGAGCCTGTCCCCAACCCGGAGAGGACAATCCACCTTTTTCCGGCTGAGGACCATGGACTCGGACTTGGAGGTGCTGATTCTCATCCCAGCCGCTTCACACTCAGCGGCAAACCATCCCAGCAAGAGCTGTAGGTCATTGCTGGATGAAGCCAACAGGACAACATCATCTGCAAACAACAGAGATGAGATCCTGTGGTCACCAAGCATGACACCCTCCATTCCCTGGCTGCGCCTAGAAATCCTGTCCATAAAAATTATGAACAGGATCGGTGACAAAGGGCAGCCCTGGCGGAGTCCAACTCTCACTGGGAATGACTCCGACCGAGTGTTGGCAATACGAACCAAACTCTCACAACGGTCGTACAGAGACCGAATGAGGGTATAGTGAGGGTGTGCTGGGAGCCAGACGCTCCCAGCACACCCTCACTATACGTTTGGGTCTACCAGGTCTGAATGGCTTCCTCCCCTGCCATCGGATCCAACTCACCACCAGGTGGTGATCAGTTGACAGCTCTGCACCTCTCTTTACTCGGGTGTCCAAGACATACGGTCGCAGGTCTGATGATACGATAACAAAATCGATCATCGACCTGCGACCTAGGGTTCAGATCGGGCAGGCCGTTCCTCCCAATCACCCCCCTCCAGGTTTCACTGTCGTTGCCCACGTGCGCATTGAAGTCCCCCAGTAGGACAATGGAGTCTCCAAGAGGAGCACCCTCCAGCACCCCAGTCACAGACTCCAAAAAGGGTGGGTACTCTGAAACATCATTTGGTGCATAGGCACAAATGATGGTCAGGACCCGTTTCCCAACCCGAAGGCGCAGGGAAGCAACCCTTTCGTCCACCGGGGAAAACTCCAATATAGAGGCAGCAAGGTGGGGCGTTACAAGAATACCCACCCCTGCTCGTTGCCTCTCGCCCGGGGCAACTCCAGAAAAGGCCAAGCTCCAGCCCCTCTCCAGGAGACTGGTTCCGGAACCGGAGCTGTGTGTTGAAGTGAGGCCGACTATATCTAGCCGGTATCTCTCAACCTCGTACACCAGCTCAGGCTCCTTCCCCACCAGAGAGGTGACATTCCACGTACCAAAAGCCAGTTTAGAAAGCTTGGGATCAGTCCGCCAAGGTCTCCGCCTTTGACCGCCACCTGATCCACATAGCACCGGACCCCCATGATCCCTCCTGCAGGTGGTGAGCCCACTGGAGGGCGGACCCATGTAACTCTTTCGGGCTGAGCCCGGCTGGGTCCCATGGGTGGAAACCCGGCCACCAGACGCTAGCCTTCGAGCCCCTCCCCCAGGCCTGGCTCCAGGGTGGGGCCCCGGTAACCCCATACCGGGCGGGGTACACTGAATCCTTGATATACAATTCATGAGAGTCTGTTGGATCGTTCTTAGTCTGGCCCTTCACCCAGGACCAGTTTGTCTTGGGAGACCCTATCAGAGGCAAATTGCCCCGGACAACATAGCTCCTGGGATCACTGGGGCACGCAAACCCCCCCACCACGACGATCCATGAAGGGGCACTTTGATAGACTCCTACCCAAAAAGACTGAGTGCTGTAATGAAAGCAAAAGGGGCTGCAACAAAATATTAGTTTATGGGTGTGCATATTTATGCAAACAGGTTATTGTAAGTTTTTTTTGTTTTTTTTAAATTTTTCCCCTTAAAAGATTTCAGTTTGTTTTCAGTTGGGTTGTACAGGTTATAGGTCATATTAATGGTGGAAAAAGTTTTGAAATGATTTATCTTGGTCTCATTTTTGCGACCAGGATTGCTTGCATCCTCTGCGAGCATCATTTTTTACATCATAAAAACTTGACATTTCAACAGGGCTGTGTAGACTTTTTATATCCACTGTATATTGATACTGTGGTGCACAAACAGTGGGGCAAAAATGTATTTAGTCAGCCACCAATTGTGCAAGTTCTCCCACTTAAAAGATGAGAGAGGTCTCCAATTTTCATCATAGGTATACCTCAACTATGAGAGACAAAATGAGAAAAAAAAATCCCTTTTTGGAGTCTGTGACTGGGGTGCTGGAGGGTGCTCCTCTTGGAGACTCCATTGTCCTACTGGGGGACTTCAATGCGCACGTGGGCAACGACAGTGAAACCTGGAGGGGGGTGATTGGGAGGAACGGCCTGCCCGATCTGAACCCGAGTGGTGTTCAGTTATTGGACTTCTATGCTAACCACAGTCTGTCCATAACGAACACCATGTTCAAGCATAAGGGTGTCCATATGTGCACCTGGCACCAGGACACCCTAGGTCACAGGTCGATGATCGATTTTGTTATCGTGTCATCAGACCTGCGACCGTATGTCTTGGACACCCGAGTAAAGAGAGGTGCAGAGCTGTCAACTGATCACCACCTGGTGGTGAGTTGGATCCGATGGCAGGGGAGGAAGCCATTCAGACCTGGTAGACCCAAACGTATAGTGAGGGTGTGCTGGGAGCGTCTGGCTGAGGCCCCTGTCCGGGAGGTCTTCAGCTCCCACCTCCGGAAGAACTTCACCCACATTCCGAGGGAGTCTGGAGACATGGAGTCTGAATGGGCCATGTTCTCCACCTCTGTTGTTGAAGCGGCGGCCCAGAGCTGCGGCCGCAAGGTGGTCGGTGCATCTCGTGGTGGCAACCCCCGAACCAAGTGGTGGACACCAGTGGTGAGGGGGGCCATTAAGCTGAAGAAGGAGTCCTATCAAGCTTGGTTGGCTTGTGGGACTCCCGAAGCAGCTGAGGTGTACCGGCAGGCCAAGCGGAGTGCAGCTCGGGTGGTTGCTGAAGCAAAAACCCGGGTATGGGAGGAGTTCGGTGAGGCCATGGAACAAGACTTTCGGTCGGCCTCAAAGAGATTCTGGCAAACTGTCCGGCGGCTCAGGAGGGGAAAGCAGCTCCCCGTCCACACTGTGTATGGTGCGGATGGGACACTGTTGACTTCGACTGGGGACATCGTCGGGCGGCGGAAGGAATACTTCGAGGATCTCCTCAATCCCACTGATACGCCTTTCACAGAGGAAGCAGGATTTGGGGACGAGGGGGATGACTCGCCTATCACAGGGGCTGAGGTCGCCAAGGTGGTTAAAAATCTCCTTGGTGGCCGGGCCCCAGGGGTGGACGAGATTCGCCCCGAGTACCTCAAGGCCCTGGATGTTGTTGGGTTGTTATGGTTGACACGCCTCTGCAACATTGCGTGGAGGTCGAGGGCAGTGCCTTTGGCATGGCAAACCGGGGTGGTGGTTCCTCTCTTTAAAAAAGGGGACCGGAGGGTGTGTTCCAACTTTAGAGGGATCACACTCCTCAGCCTCCCTGGGAAGGTCTATGCCAAGGTACTGGAGAGGAGAGTCCGGCCGTTGGTCGAACCTCGGATTCAGGAGGAGCAATGTGGTTTTCGTCCTGGCCGTGGCACATCGGACCAGCTCTTTACCCTCTCGAGAATTCTCGAGGGTTCGTGGGAGTTTGCCCAACCAGTTTACATGTGTTTTGTGGACTTGGAGAAGGCATTTGACCGCGTCCCTCGTGGATTTTTGTGGGGGGTGCTTCGGGAGTATGGGGTATCGGGCTTGTTGTTATGAGCTATTCGGTCTCTGTACGACCGTTGTGAGAGTTTGGTTCGTATTGCCAACACTCGGTCAGAGCCATTCCCAGTGAGAGTTGGACTCCGCCAGGGCTGCCCTTTGTCACCGATCCTGTTCATAATTTTTATGGACAGGATTTCTAGGCGCAGCCAGGGAATGGAGGGTGTCATGCTTGGTGACCACAGGATCTCATCTCTGTTGTTTGCAGATGATGTTGTCCTGTTGGCTTCATCCAGCAATGACCTACAGCTCTTGCTGGGACGGTTTGCCGCTGAGTGTGAAGCGGCTGGGATGAGAATCAGCACCTCCAAGTCCGAGTCAGCATGTGCGGCTGGGAAAGACTGTCTCAGACTCTACTAGCATCAGCACCGGATCACCCCAGGGCTGTGTACTTTCCCCCCTACTCTTCTCCCTTTACACCAACTCCTGCACCTCCAGCCACCAGTCTGTCAAGTTGATCAAGTTTGCGGACGACACCACCCTCATCGGGCTCATCTCCAACGGCGACGAGTCCGCCTACAGGAGAGAGGTGGCCCAGCTGGCGTCCTGGTGCAACAATAACAACCTGCAGCTGAACGCTCTGAAGACAGTGGAGATGATTGTAGACTTCAGGAAAGTCACTACCCCTCTGCCCCCCCTCACCCTCACAGGCTCTCCCATCACCACTGCTGATTCCTTCCGCTTCCTAGGCACTACCATCACCAGGGACCTCAAATGGGAGCCGACCATCAGCTCACTCATCAAAAAAGCCCAGCAGAGGATGTTCTTCCTGCGGCAGCTGAGGAAGCTCAAGCTACCCACCAAGATGTTAGTGCAGTTCTACACAGCCATCATCGAATCCATCCTCACCACCTCCATAACCGTGTGGTACGCAGGAGCCACTGCCAGGGACAGACTAAGGCTGCAGCGCATCGTGCGCACTGCTGAGAAGGTGATCGGCTGCAAGCTCCCATCTCTCCAGGATCTGTACATCTCCAGGACCCGGAGGCGTACTGGCCGGATCATAGCCGATCCCTCACACCCTGGTCACGTACTGTTTGCCCCCCTCCCCTCAGGTAGAAGACTTCGGTCCATCCAGACTAAAACCTCCCGTCACATGAACAGCTTCTTCCCCTCTGCCATCAGACTGCTGAACACTAAGTGACTTATTGACTCTCGTGCACTATGTACAGCAGCTCAACCAGACTCATGTCAATCATCACTGTTTTCTTCCTGCATTACCGACTGCACTATATAGTTCTCCACAATATCTGCTGCTCGCTAATATATTTTAACTGCTGACCAGTATCACTTACTCTTATTCTACACTTTATTGCATGTATAGTTTATTTCTTTTATTTTATCATGTTTAATGTTGCAGCATTGCACTGAGACAAATTCCTAGTTTGTGTACTACATGAACAATGGCAATAAACCTGATTCTGATTCTGATTCTGAGTCCATGGTCCTCAGCCGGAAAAAGGTGGATTGTCCCCTCCGGGTTGGGGACAGGCTCCTGCCCCAAGTGGAGGAGTTTAAGTATCTTGGGGTCTTGTTCACGAGTGAGGGGAGAATGGAGCGAGAGATCGACAGACGGATTGGAGCAGCATCTGCAGTGATGCGGACATTGTACCGGTCTGTTGTGGTGAAGAGGGAGCTTAGTTCTAAGGCAAAGCTGTCGATTTATCAGTCAATCTACGTTCCTACTCTCACCTATGGTCACGAGCTTTGGGTAATGACCGAAAGAACGAGATCGCGGATACAAGCGGCTGAAATGAGCTTTCTCCGTAGGATTGCTGGACTCACCCTCAGAGATAGGGTGAGGAGCTCAGTCATCCGGAAGAGGCTCAGAGTAGAACCGCTGCTCCTCCACATTGAAAGGAGTCAGTTGAGGTGGTATGGGCATCTGATTAGGATGCCTCCTGGATGCCTCCCACTTGAGGTGTTTCAGGCACGTCCCACTGGGAGGAGACCCCGGGGCAGACCCAGGACTCGGTGGAGAGACTATGTCTCCCAGCTGGTCTGGGAACGCCTTGGTATCCTCTCTGAAGAGCTGGAGCAGGTGGCTGGGGAGAGGGAAGTCTGGGCTTCTCTGCTTGAACTGCTGCCTCCGCGACCCGGACCTCCGGAAAAGCGGTAGAAGATGGATGGATGGATGGATGGAAAATCCAGAAAATCACATTGAAGGATTTTTAATGAATTAATTGGTAAATTCCCCAGTAAAATAAGTATTTGGTCACCTACAAACAAGCAAGATTTCTGGCTCTCACAGACCTGTAACTTCTTCTTTAAGAGGCTCCTCTGTCCTCCACTCGTTACCTGTATTAATGGCACCTGTTTGAACTCATTATCAGTATAAAAGACACCTGTCCACAACCTCAAACAGTCAGACTCCAAACTCCACTATGGCCAAGACCAAAGAGCTGTCAAAGGACACCAGAAACAAAATTGTAGACCTGCACCAGGCTGGGAAGACTGAATCTGCAATAGGTAAGCAGCTTGGTGTGAAGAAATCAACTGTGGGAGCAATTATTAGAAAATGGAAGACAGAGCAAAATTCCCAGAACCACATGGGGGGACCTAGTGAATTACCTGCAGAGAGCTGCGACCAAAGTAACAAAGGTTACATCAGAAACACACTACGCCGCCAGGGACTCAAATCCTGCAGTGCCAGACGTGTTCCCCTGCTTAAGCCAGTACATGTCCAGGCCCGTCTGAAGTTTGCTAGAGAGCATTTGGATGATCCAGCGCGATCGTGCTGTGTCTCCCATGCTCGAACTGTGTAGTTGACTGAGAGGTCGCAGGTTCGTGTCCCGTGTGGGGCGAATTGCGCAGGATGATCTCTGTCACACCAACAAAGGGTATATAACAAAGTATTGAGATGAACTTTTGTTATTGACCAAATACTTATTTTACCGAGGAATTTACCAATTAATTTATTAAAAATCCTTCAATGTGATTTTCTGGATATTTTTTTTTTATTTTGTCTCTCATAGTTGAGGTATACCTATGATGAAAATTGAAGACCTCTCTCATCTTTTAAGTGGGAGAACTTGCACAATTGGTGGCTGACTAAATACTTTTTTACCTCACTGTATGTGGGTTACATATGCTTCACATGCTTATTACTGTATGCTTATTGTTTACTGCATGTCTCAGAGGAACAAAAGGTCTGAGCCTCCTAGGGGTAGCAGGAGGATGCGAAGTCTGGCCTTTTGTATGCAGAGAGATGGCCGTGAGGGATTTCCTGACCACCAGGACTTCAGGACCTGAAGGGGGGTGCATTGTGATTTGGGATGTAAAGACAATGTGACTGGGTGCTTTGATGTCCTGGGGTATAAAAGGGACAGAGGTGGGGGCAGGCCTTCCTCTTTCTACTTTTGGATGTTGGAGAATGTGGTGGTGAATAAAACTGATCTTGAGAAATAAACTCAGCCTCGTCTTTCCACACATCTCCACACTGGTGACCCTACGACGTATCACGAGAGGAGACGAATTTCCCGAGCTAGACTCGCCAGGAGCCAGCCAAACGAATGCAGCCACAGTCCAACTACCGGACTTCTGGCCGAACAATCCGCGCTCCTGGTTTAATGCAGTCGAGGCACAGTTCCACCTCCGGAGGATTTCGGTAGACGCCACAAAGTTCTACCATGTGGTTGCAAAGCTGGACAACCACACAGCCCAGCGAGTGGAGAGCCTGATCAACCACCCACTGGACAGCGACAAGTACAGCACGTTGAAGGCTGCACTCATTCGTTACTTCACCCCCTCGGTGCAGGAGCGAGCAGAGAGGCTCCTGGCGCTGACTGAATTCGAGGGCGACAGACCTGCAGACCTGATGGGGAAGATGTTGGGTTTGAGAGACTCCGAAGATGATAACTTCATCTTCACCCACCTTTTCCTCAGAACCCTACCGTCAGAGGTGAGAGTGACCCTGGCCAATTCACCACTGCTGGCCCAACGAGACTACCATGAGCTGGGCCAGGAGGCCTAATGACTCGTCGACGCCAGTAAATGGCGCGCGGCTGCGGCAGCGGGTCCAGGCGCAACGTCCGGAGATGGCAGGGGGCCAGAGGCTGCAGCACCAGACTCACTGACGACGGCGGCGGCAGGGGCCGGGAAACACAGAGCAGACGACATCCTTTGCTTCTACCATCGCCGTTTCGCAGAGAGGGCACGCAAGTGCATTCCACCATGCCACTTTAAGCGCTTGGGAAACGCCAAGACCGGGGGTCGGTAGGAGCTGCGGCCCTCGGAGAGGAGAACAAGCTGCCCTACTTGAAGGATGCGCACTCAGGGAGACATTTCCTCGTGGACACGGGCTCCCAGCTGAGTTTCATCACACCTTCCTACGCCGACCGACTGGCGCCATCCAGTGGTCCCCAGGTGTCAGTAGCGAACGGCTCGGCGATTAAGACCTTCGGTGAGAGGACTCTGCTTCTGTCTTTACACGGCCGCACTTTCGAGTGGACTTTCGTCATAGCGGCAGTCAATTTCAACATGTTAGGGGCTGATTTTTTGTGCTCACATAGTTTGTTGGTCGATCTTGCTAATAGACGCCTGGTTAATGCACTCTCTTTTTATTCTATTCCCTGTACAGCTCGAGTGGCCCCGCCAACAGCACAAGCCAACGTCACAGCCGCAGGTGGTAAGTTTCACACACTGCTCACTCAGTTCCCAGCACTCACGGTCCCAACATTTTCGGCGGCCGTGGCTAAACACGGGGTGGAACATTTTATTACTACCACCGGACCGCCCGTTCTTGCAAAAGCTCGGCGCTTGGATTCAACTAAACTGACCATAGCGCGCGAGGAGTTTGCCAACCTGGAAAAGTTGGGCATCATCCGGCGTTCGAAGAGCCCATGGGCTTCACCGCTTCACATGGTCTCGAAAGCTGATGGCTCATGGCGGCCTTGTGGCGATTTCCGCAGGCTGAACAACGCTACAGCGCACGACCGCTACCCGATCCTGCACATCCAAGATTTTCCAGTTCATTTGGCGGGAGCGCGCATTTTTTCAAAAATAGACTTGGCACGCGGTTACCACCAGGTCCAGTGCGCGCTGAGGACATACCCAAAACAGCGGTAATAACTCCTTTCGGGCTTTTCGAGTTTTTGCGCATGCTGTTTGGGCTTAAAGGCGCAGCGCAGACGTTCCAACGCATGATGGACGCGGTTTTGCGCGATCTCCCTTTCGTGTTCGTCTACCTGGACGACATATTGGTAGCCAGCGCGTCCGAAGACGAACACGAAAACCACCTCACAGCAGTTTTCCGGAGGTTGGCAGAGCATGGGTTAATAATTAACCCGGCAAAGTGTCAGTTCGGGGTGACGCAGATTGATTTTTTGGGGCATCGCGTCTCCCCAGAGGGAGCAGTCCCTCTGCCTGAAAAAGTGCGCGCAGTAACAAATTTTCCCCAGCCACAAACGGTCAAAGCGTTACAGGAGTTTTTGGGAATGGTAAATTTTTATAACCGTTTCCTCCCCCGCGCAGCGCAGCTCATGCCACCATTGTATGCTGCACTAAAAAAACAAAAACCCACAAATAAAGTCGAATGGTCTCCGGAGCGAGAGCGCGCATTTTCCGAAGTCAAAACAGCCCTGGCAAATGCTGTGTTGTTAGCACATCCAGTCCCAGCGGCCCGCATGGCGCTCACTACTGATGCGTCAGATGTGGCTATAGGGGCGGTCGTGGAACAGTTTGTAGCGGGAGCCTGGCAACCGCTCGCCTTTTTCAGTAAGACCCTGCACGACAGCGAACGAAAATACAGCGCATTCGACAGGGAGTTGTTAGCTCTCCACTTGGCCATTCGCCACTTCCAGTTCTGGCTGGAAGGACGCCGTTTCACCGCATTCGTTGACCACAAGCCACTGACTTTCACGATGGCCAAGATTTCAGAACCTTGGTCGGGTCGGCAGCAGAGACAGCTGGCCGCGATATCGGAGTTTACTACCGATATCCAACATGTGGCGGGTAAACTTAATGTAGTGGCGGACTGCCTCTCGCGCGCCATGGGGGTTCCAGCCCACGCGGAGGTAGACCCTGCAGCCATGGCTGCGACGCGGAAGTGCGCGCGACCCCCGTCCGCGTGGGGCTAGATTATGCAGCCATGGCCGCGGAGCAGGTTAGCGACGCGGATGTGCGCGCGCTCCAGTCTGGACCAACAGGGTTAAGGCTGAAGAGCAGGGTGCTACAAGACGGTATGCCCCCCCAATCTGCAACGTCTCCACTGGGCGGCCGTGTCCGGTGGTTCCAGCCGCTTGGCGCCGCCGCGTTTTTGACTCGATCCATTCTCTGGCGCACCCGGGAGTGCGCGCGTCGGTCAAAATGGTAGGAGAGAAATTTGTATGGCCGAGCCTGCGCAAACAAGTTAAAGAGTGGGCGGCAGCCTGCACGGCCTGCCAGCGGGCCAAGGTTTCATAGACACACGAGAGCTCCCTTGGAGCCGTTTCACATCCCGGCTAAAAGGTTTGATCATGTCCACGTGGACCTCGTAGGCCCCCTCCTGCCCTCACAAGGGTGCACACATCTTCTGACAATGGTTGACCGCACCACGCGCTGGCCGGAAGTGGTCCTGCTGTCATCAACCACAGCCGAGGAGGTGGCGCGCGCGTTTTTAACAGCATGGGTAGCGCGTTTTGGAGTCCCATCGGACATTACGTCCAACAGAGGCCCGCAATTTGTTTCCGAACTTTGGTCAGCGATGGCCCGCAGCCTGGGGGTAACGATCCACCGCACGACCGCGTACAACCCGCAGGCTAACAGGTTATGCGTACGTTTTCACAGGTCATTGAAGGCGGCTCTCAGAGCGTCGCTTACGGATCCAAATTGGGTGGACAAGCTACCATGGGTTTTATTGGGGTTGCATTTTGCACTTAAAGAGGATTTAGAAGCCTCTCCAGCTGAGCTAGTTTTCGCACAGCCACTTCGGCTGCCCGGGGAATTTCTCCCAGATAATCCAGCGCCAGGGTGCTCCCCGGCTCAGCGGTTACAGAATAGCACTGGCCCGAGCACACTACCTGCCCCCGTTCACCACAGTTTTCCGCGTGTTTTTGTGCCTAAGGCTTTAAAAAATGCTGAGTTTGTTTTTGTCAGACATGATGCCCATCGTTCGCCTTTACGCCCACCTTATGACGGACCATATAGAGTGCTGGAAACAGGGGATAAGCATTTTTTGCTAGATTTGGGGGGCAGAAAAGAAAGGATTGGCATTAACAGGCTCAAACCCGCTTTTGTGGTAGCTGACGAAGTTGTGCAGTTGGTGAAGGCTCCTCGACGCGGCAGACCCCCTAGAGAGCATTGCCCAGAACACCCACAGAGGTTGACTAACAGTTCTCATCCCCAGGCAGCAGAGCCACAGCTGGAAGACGCCGTGGAAGTGGTGCAGCCTGCTTACAGCAGATACGGGAGAAGGTTGAGACCTAAGCGGCACTTGGACTGATATGTAGTGATTTTATTATGACATGCAATCTGTGGTGATATTGTTCCATCTTAGACGTTTGGGGGGGGGGGGGTTATGTGGTGCACATATGTGGGTTACATATGCTTCACATGCTTATTACTGTATGCTTATTGTTTACTGCACGTCTCAGAGGAACAAAAGGTCTGAGCCTCCTAGGGGTAGCAGGAGGATGCGAAGTCTGGCCTTTTGTATGCAGAGAGATGGCCGTGAGGGATTTCCTGACCACCAGGACTTCAGGACCTGAAGGGGGGTGCATTGTGATTTGGGATGTAAAGACAATGTGACTGTGTGCTTTGATGTCCTGGGGTATAAAAGGGACAGAGGTGGGGGCAGGCCTTCCTCTTTCTACTTTTGGATGTTGGAGAATGTGGTGGTGAATAAAACTGATCTTGAGAAATAAACTCAGCCTCGTCTTTCCACACATCTCCACAATACAACACATGTGCCACCTTTTGTGTTTGTAATAAAGTGCGAGTTCAGCACAACTCCTGCCTCCGCTGCCCTGCTTTCCAGACATAACAGTGTGTGATTTTAAAAAAAACTCACTTACTCGTGAGCCACTGCCAGGGACAGACTAAGGCTGCAGCGCGTCGTGTGCACTGCTGAGAAGGTGATCGGCTGCAAGCTCCCATCTCTCCAGGATCTGTACATCTCCAGGACCCGGAGGCGTGCTGGCCGGATCATAGCCGATCCCTCACACCCTGGTCACATACTGTTTGCCCCCCTCCCCTCAGGTAGAAGACTACGGTCCATCCAGACTAAAACCTCCCGTCACATGAACAGCTTCTTCCCCTCTGCCATCAGACTGCTGAACACTAAGTGACTTATTGACTCTCGTGCACTATGTACAGCAGCTCAACCAGACTCATGTCAATCATTTTCTTCCTGCATTACCGACTGCACTATATGGTTCTCCACATTATCTGCTGCTCGCTAATATATTTAACTGCTGACCAGTATTACTCACTCTTATTCTACACTTTATTGCATGTATAGTTTGTTTCTTTTATTTTATCATGTTTAATGTTGCAGCATTGCACCGAGACAAATTCCTAGTTTGTGTACTACATGAACAATGGCAATAAATCTGATTCTGATTCTGATTCTGAGTTTTCCCACATCGTCCCCTCCTCCGTCTCCCCCGGCCCACCAGTGGATGTCTCCCCACGTCTCTGGCTTGACCGCGTGTACGAAGTGTCAGGTTTGTGTTAGAAAAAAAGTCTGCCTGCCTGAAAAGCACCCTGTTGCGGGAGTGTGCATGAGAAGAGATGCCGTAAAGTCACAAATGAGCAAATGTAACACTGCAGCCAGTGTTGCAACATTTTATATGTCTTTAGAGGTAAAATCATTACTACATCTTGTCAATGAGCTTTAAAGCTGTGAATCTCCGGTCTGGACACAGACCAACATGCACCCCCAGCAAACCCCCAAGGACAGCCCCTCCTCCCGGTAAAACCCCCCGTAAAGGAAAGATGAGTATCTGATGAGACAGGTGTGTGTCAAGATGCGCAGCAGATAGACAGGTAGGAGGCAGGCATAGAAAGAGAGCGAATATTCAGTAATTTTTTCAGAAATACACTGACTTCGATAGACAATACAGACCAACAGAATAAATTATTTCTTCTTTCTCTGTGCTCGGTACTGAGTGGTTGGGGACCGCTGCGGTAAGGGAGTTTTCAAATGAAGGTGCTACCATAATTTTCAAATCTATACTCTTTAACATGCATTCAATGCAGTTTAGCTGTTGTAATGGAAAATTATTTTTTCATCCTTTATATTCATGTTCTCAACAAGAGTAGCCTACAGTGTTGGTCATTTTATGACAAATTTATGAGTAGCTACTTCATTCTCCCTTAAATGTGTTAGTCTGTATTTGCTGGAGCATGAAAGAGTTTTTCTGTACACCAGAAGTTTCTGCTTAATTTACAAATCACTGTTTAATAGAAATTTTTTTGACAATCCTGTGCTTTTCTTGTGGTGTTATTGTTATGTATGGAAAATAACTGGGCAAAGGATGAGGCCAGATGAAGTTGGCGAGCACAGCTTTATTGATGTAACTGAGAATAGCGGTTACATGGCAGGCACCTGGCGATGGGCACCGGTCAGAGACCACAAGATGGTCGCCCATCCCTTATATACGGCAGTGCAGTGACGCGATGGGAAGTGCACGTCACCACACTGCATTTCATAATAAAGTGCCATTTCCATATGCCACAGTTATATAGAATATCACTGCAGTAAACTATGGAAAAAAGCATTTGCTTTAAAATTTGTAATTTTTCCCACAACTTTTAGTGCAAAAAAAACCCCCAAAAACTCTCAAATAGTGGTGTTGGACAATTAAAATTTTTAATCAAGATTAATCTTTTTGAATGTTGAGTTCATCGCGATTCATAACATGTTAATCGCGTTTTTTTTCCCATATAGATACAGTGTATCTTAAGTCGGTAATTTTTCAACTTTGTCATACTGTTATGAACATGGGAGTGGACAAATATGCCTGCTGTCTTCACTTGCAGGTTTATTAAAGCTCTCAACATATCCAAAATGACAAAAAACTATCCAGAATATTCTCCAGAAAATTCTCAAAAGTATTACTGCATGTGCAAACAACGGAATGCCAGGGCTCAATAACATCACTGAATAACAACCAGCACCTGCTGAAAAGGAGCTTGCTCTTTCTCCTATAGAAAATCAATCAATCAACTTTATAAAGCACTTTAAAAAGCAACACTTGCTACACAAAGCACTGTACAACAAGGACACATAAAAACATAAAAGCAGGGAGCAGGACACCAGCAAAAAACAATATAAAACTCAGCACGAATAGAAACCACAGTCAATAAAATCAATAAAATAAAAGGTAAGAGTGTGGAGAATGGAGGCAGGCAAGGCAACGAGCTGGACGACACAGAAACTTTATTCCATCTCCAGCATACAGTGCAGTAAAAGAGCTCCCGGGTCTCTGTGCATTCCTCTTTTTTTTTCTTTAATACCATGCATTGAGACCCAGAACTTCTGACCATCATACACTGTGTTTAGAACAAAGCCTGTGTGGCACATTAACACGACATAATGCCGACGCCGCTCTCACACCCTTCTTCTTCCAGCGGCTCCAGCATTTACTCCTCTCCCCGGGGGGGCGCATAGTCCTTACTGTCCTGTCTGATACCCCCGGTGACAACTCCTCTTTTGGTCCATTGTTCCCCCCTTCCCCAGTTGCCTTCTTCTCTGGGTGGAGAGAAGTCCCACACCATGCCCCCACAAGAGAAGCAAACATCCACCACTTTAAGGAGATCAACACAAAATCTTGTGTGTCACAACAGACAATTTCCCTTTTAGCAGAAAAATTGCAAACATAAACAAACAACTATCTCGCTTATGACGACAACCCACCGTGCTACAAAAACAGTTACAAACACAGCTTGAGAATTTTTTTAGACTGGTACTCACCAACAGTTGGACCTATGAGGATGAAAACAGGTGAATTTCTGTCCATGTCAGCAGCTGGAGGTCAGCAACAATCTAGCATGTAGCTAGTAGCTACTAGCTACAAGCTAGCTAGCTTCCACAGAAGAACAACACAACATCCAGGCCAAGTTTTGGAGGAGGCTTGTGGAGAAAGGGATAGGCGAAGCAATGAGCTGAATGACTCAAGGTTTTATTCTTTCTCCAACAACATAACAGCAAACAGCGATGCAGCGCTACAGCCCTCCTGGGTCTCTGTGCAGTCCCTTTTTATATCTTTAATCCCATGCATTGAGACCTGGAGCTTCTGACCATCATACATTGTTGTTTAACAAAGGAATGTGTGGCACATTAACATAACATACACCAGCGCCGATTTCACACCTTTCTTCTCTCCACGGCTCCAGTCATTCTTACTCTCTCCGGGGGGTGCATAAAACCAACAGTCCCGTCTGATGCCCCCCGGTAACACCTCTTCATTCGGTCCATTGTCCTCCTCTTTCCCCCTGCCTCTCTGGGTGGAGAAAACCCCTACACCATGCCCCCACACAGCCCCCCCAAACACCCAGAAGGGGAACTAACCCCGCATCCTTTGGGCTTGAGCCGGTGCCCATAGCGGCTGTAGCGGGGGATTGCCGATCCAGTAGGACCGTCCTGCTGGTGAGGTGTACAGGAGGGCACGTCAGTCTGTTGGCGGGGGACACATCAGCTTCGTGAGCACAGGTCCCTGCAGAGGGATCGCCAACTTGCGGAGCCACGAATGGGGGACGTCCGCACTGGGGTCTGGGGCGCATCGTGCCTGCCAAAAACAAAACCAGCCTTGTGCAAGCTTCTTTGGACAAATGTGCGGGGAAAACAATGGTGAGCCAGGCCGGGTCGCTCCCAGCCTTTGTCTGTGTAAAAATTGCATGGGCAGATCAGCCTCGGGCATGGGGTTTTCTGGTAGAAACTCTCCAGGGATCAGCGGCGGTTGAGAAAAAAACGAGTTCTGTTGGGAGGCTGCCAAATCCTCCTTAGGAGCAGAGCACAGCCCTAAAAGAACCCAGGGCCGGTGGTTCCTGGAGCAGGCTTGTCACGTGTTGCGTGGTGCGCGCATCCGGTGCCGCGATACTACCACATAGTAGTATCTTGTGTCATCCATAGTTATCCCGCAGAGTGCAAACTGGACTTCTATATGCAAAGACCATGCTGCCGGGTTGTGAAGTCAGAAGTCCGGGAGCTTGACTGAAACAGCGCACGCAGCGCTGGTGCTCTCCCTCCAGGTAGTCTCCGGGGACAGTGCTTGGCTCGCTCTCCATGGCACGTCAGGGTCACCAGTGTGGAGAAAGGGATAGGCGAGGCAATGAGCTGAACAACACAAGGCTTTATTCTTTCTCCAACAGCATAACAGCAAACAGCGATACAGTGCTACAGCACTCCTGGGTCTCTGTGCATTCCCCTTTTCTATCTTTAATCCCATGCATCGAGACCTGGAGCTTCCGACCATCATGTATTGTTGTTTAACAAAGGAATGTGTGGCCCATTAATATAATATACACCAGTGCCGCTTTCACACCTTTCTTCTCTCCCCGGGGGGCACATAGAACCAACCTGATGTCCCCCGGTGACACCTCTTCATTCGGTCCATTGTCCTCCTCTTTCCCCCTGCCTCTCTGGGTGGAGAAACCCCCCACACCATGCCCCCACAGGCTGTAACAATTATCCAGGTGAGAGCTCCGACAAATAACATTGTAAACTTAAACATGACAGCACTTTGGGGATATCCATAGCTGTAATCCAGCTTGTTTGACTTAGCAATGTCTGCATGGTGCGCACAGTGGCTGTGTTTGGAATGTTCACTTACTCACTCACCCAATACTTGCTATATAGTGAATTTAGATATAGTGGACTATACAGTAAACACAATGTAACAATAAAATTAACAGCTTTCGGACACTACTGGGCTTGTTTTCACGGCAAGGTTAATGACGTCATCACGTGAGTCAGTAAAACGTAACAAATGGTGGTAAAAAAAATGAATACCTGCATGTAATTTGTTGTAAATATGTATTAAAGCAAATATTTTTGCTGAATTAATAAATATAAATACCTTAAGGTAGTTTATGTTGTGATGTGAAGCTCTTCTCTCACTGCTTTGTTAGCTGTGCATTGCATTATGGGATATATTGGCTAATGTAGTGACCATCCGTTGTACATTACTTTTCAAAATGCATTGTGGGATATTTTGAGTGTATTATATAGTGAATGAAAGTTTCAGTTAAGATTTCAGTGAAGATTTCGAACAGCACTACAAAATGGCTGATTCACTATATAGTACACTATATGGGGAAGAAGTGAACATTTCAAACACACCATGTGTCTGTGGCCAGAACGGCCTTGGTATGGAGAGCCGCTCGGCCAAAAAGTACTGTTTGCGCTTTCTGCCGTTAACTGCGATCACAAAATTTGTCACCGTTAACGGGGGCAAAGCGTTAACGGGCGATTAACATGAAAACGCCAGCACCACTACTCTCAAAACATCACAACTTTTATTTCAACTTTTTAAAAAGGCTCCTGCAAATTCAGACTTTTTGGGTAATCATAAAAACATCCCGTGAAATCCTGGAGAGACTGAAGTACTGTGGGGTACATATGCTGGTTTCATATGCTCCACAGATATATTACTGTATGTTTATTGTGTGCTTCACGTCTCAAGGGAACAAAGGGACTGAGCCTCCTAGAGGTAACAGGAGGGTGTGAGATTTGGCCTTTTGTTTCAAGGAGATGGCCTTGAAAGATTTCTTGACCACCGGAGACTAGGGGGTGGATGGTGTTAAGATCGGGGGAAGTTACATTGTGACTGGGATTAAGTACCATGTGACTGTATGTTTGATTAAACACCATGTGACTGTAGGTTTGATGTCCTGGGTATAAAAGGACAGATGTGAGAAGATTCATCCTCTTTTTCTGCTTTGGAATGTTGGAGTATGTGATTGTGAATAAAGCTGAACCTGAGGAATAAACTCAGTCTCGTCCTTCAACACATCTCCACACTGGTGACCTTACGACGAAGCATGAGCAGAAGTAATTCTCCCAAGCCGGACTCGTCAGAAGCCAGCCCGACAAATGCCGCCACGTTCCAGCTGCCGGATTTCTGGCAGAATAGTCCGCGCTCCTGGTTTAGCGCAGTCGAGGCGCAGTTCAACCTCCGGAGAATCTCGAGAGACGACACAAAGTTCTACCATGTGGTGGCGAAGCTGGACAACCACACAGTCCAGAGGGTGGAGAACCTGGTCAACCACCCACCGGACAGTGACAAGTACAGCGCATTGAAGGCTGCGCTTATCAGCCACTTCACTCCCTCGGTGCAACAGCGAGCAGAGGGGCTCCTGGCGTTGACGGAGTTTGAGAACGACAGACCCGCAGACCTGATGGGGAAAATGCTGAGGTTGAGAGACTCCGAAGATGACAGCTTTATCTTCACCCACCTTTTCCTCAGGACCCTACCGCCAGCGGTGAGAGTGACCCTGGCCGGTTCACCTCTGTTGGCCCGGTGAGACTACCACGAGCTGAGCCAGGAGGCGCAACGACTCGTCAACGCCCACAAACGGAGCGCGGCTTCGGCCACAGCAGCAGAGCTAGGCGCAACGTCCGGAGACGGCATGGGGCCAGAGGCTGCAGCACCAGACTCACCGACGACGGCAGCAGCAAGGGCCAGGCGACTCGGAGCGGATGACGTCTTTTGCTTCTACCATCGCCGCTTTGCAGAGAGGGCGCGCAAGTGTATTCCACCGTGTCATTTCAAGCGCTCGGGAAACGCCAAGACCGGGGGTCGGTAGCAGCTGCGGCCCTCGGGGAGGAGAACAAGCTGCTCTACCTGAAGGATGCATGCTCGGGGAGGCATTTTCTCGTGGACACAGGCTCCCAGCTGAGCTTCATCATGCCTTCCTACGCGGACCGGCTGGCGCCTTCCAGTGGTCCCCGGGTGTCAGCAGCGAACGGCTCAGCGATTAAGACCTTCAGTGAAAGGACTCTACTTCTGTCTTTGCAGGGCCGTGCATTTGAGTGGACTTTTGTTGTAGCGGCAGTCAATTTCAACATGATAGGGGCTGATTTTTTGTGCTCACATGGTTTATTGGTTGATCTTGCCAACAGACGTCTGGTTAATGCACTCTCCTTTCACTCTATTCCCTGCACAGCTCGAGTGGCCCCGCCAACTGCACAAGCCAATGTCACAGCTGCAGGTGTAAGTTCCACACACTCCTCACTCAGTTCCCAGCACTCACGGTCCCAACGTTTTTGGCGACAGTGGCTAAACATGGGGTGGAACATTTTATTACTACCACCGGCCCACCCATTTTTGAAAAAGCTCAGCGCTTGGACTCAGCTAAACTGGCCATAGCGTGCGAGGAGTTCGCCAACCTGGAAAGACTGGGCATCATCAGGCGTTCGAACAGCCCATGGGCTTCACCGCTGCACGTGGTCCCAAAGGCTGATGGCTCGTGGCGACCTTGTAGTGATTTCCGCAGGTTGAATAACGCCACAGCGCACGACCGCTACCCGATCCCGCACATCCAAGATTTTTCGGTTCATTTGGCGGGGGTGCGCATTTTTTCTAAAATAGACTTGGTACGCGGTTACCACCAGGTTCCAGTGCGCGCTGAGGACATACCCAAAACAGCGGTAATAACTCCTTTCGGGCTTTTTGAGTTTTTGCGCATGCCGTTTGGGCTTAAGGGAGCGGCGCAGACATTCCAACGCATGATGGACGCGGTCCTGCGCGATCTCCCTTTCGTGTTCGTCTACCTGGACGACATTTTGGTAGCCAGCGCGTCCGAAGATGAACACGAAAACCACATCACAGCAGTTTTCCGGAGGTTGGCAGAGCACGGGTTAATAATCAACCCAGCGAAGTGTCAGTTCGAGGTGGCGCAGATTGATTTTTTGGGGCATCGCGTTTCGCCAGAAGGAGCGGTCCCTCTGCCCGATAAGGTGCGCGCAATAACAAATTTTCCCCAACCACAAACAGTCAAAGCGTTACAGGAGTTTTTGGGAATGGTTAATTTTTATAACCGTTTCCTCCCCCGCGCAGCGCAGCTCATGCAACCATTGTATGCTGCACTAAAAAAACAAAAACCCACGAATAAAATCGAATGGTCTCCTGAGCGGGAGTGCACATTCTTTCAAGTCAAATCAGCCCTGGCAAACGCTGCGTTGTTGGCACACCCAGTCCCAACGGCCCGCATGGCGCTCACTACTGACGCGTCAGATGTGGTCATAGGGGCGGTCGTTGAACAGTACGTGGCTGGGGCCTGGCAACCGCTCGCATTTTTCAGCAAAACCTTGCGCGATAGCGAGCGAAAATACAGTGCGTTCGACAGGGAGTTGTTAGCTCTACACTTGGCCATCCGCCACTTCCAGTTCTGGCTGGAAGGACGCCGTTTCACCGCGTTCGTTGACCACAAACCGCTGACTTTCATGATGGCCAAGATTTCGGAACCTTGGTCGGGCCAGCAGCAGAGACAGCTGGCCGCGATATCGGAGTTTACTACCGATATCCAGCATGTGGCAGGTAAATATAATGTAGTGGCAGACTGCCTCTCACGTGCTGTGGCGGCTCCAGGCCCCGTGGGGGCAGACTCTGCAGCCATGGCCGCAGACCAGGGTAGCGACGCGGAAGCGCACGCGGCCCCGGTCCGCGTAGGGATAGATTATGCAGCCATGGCCGCGGAGCGGGTTAGCGACGCGGACATGCGCGCACTCCAGTCTGGACCAACAGGGTTAAGGCTGGAGAACAGGGTGCTGCAAGACGGTATGCCCCCCCTAATCTGCGATGTCTCCACTGGACGACCGCGTCCGGTTGTACCAGCCTCGTGGCACCGCCGCGTTTTTGACTCGATCCATTCTCTGGCGCACCCGGGGGTGCACGCGTCAGTCAAAATGGTAGGAGAGAAATTTGTATGGCCGTGCCTGCGCAAGCAAGTCAAGGAGTGGGCGGCAGCCTGCGTGGCTTGTCAGCGAGCCAAAATACACAAACACACTAGAGCTCCCTTGGAGCCTTTTCACATCCCGGCTAAGCGGTTCGATCATGTGCATGTCGACCTCGTAGGCTCCCTCCTGCCGTCACAGGGGTGCACACACCTTTTGACAATGGTGGATCGCACCACGCGTTGGCCGGAAGTGGTCCCACTGGCATCAACCACAGCCGAGGAGGTGGCGCGCGTGTTTTTAACAGCATGGGTAGCACGTTTTGGAGTTCCGTCGGACATTACGTCCGACAGAGGTCCTCAATTTGTTTCCGAGCTCTGGTCAGCGATGGCCCGCAGCCTGGGGGTAACGATCCACCGCACTACCACGTACAACCCGCAGGCTAATGGTTTATGCGAACGTTTCCATAGGTCATTGAAAGCAGCCCTCAGAGCGTCGCTTACGGATGCAAATTTGGTGGACAGGCTACCATGGGTTTTATTGGGGTTGCGTTCTGCACCTAAAGAGGATTTAAAAGCCTCCCCAGCTGAGTTAGTGTTTGCGCAGCCACTCCGGCTGCCCGGGGAGTTTCTCCCGGATAATCCTGCGCCAGAGTGCCCCCCCGCTCAGCAGTTGCAGAGCGACACGGGATCGAGCACGCTTCCTGGCCCAGTTCATCACAGCTTCCCACACGTTTTTGTGCCTAAAGCTTTAAAAAATGCGGAGTTTGTTTTTGTCAGACATGATGCCCATCGCCCAAACTTACGACCGCCTTATGATGGACCATTTAGAGTGCTGGAAACAGGAGAGAAGCATTTTTTGCTAGATTTGGGAGGCAGAAAGGAAGTGATTGGCATAAACAGGCTGAAACCCGCTTTTGTGATGGCTGACGAAGCTGTGCAGTTGGCGAGGGCCCCCCGGTGCGGCAGACCCCCTAGAGGGCATTCCCCAGAACACCCACAGAGATTGACTAACAGTTCTTCTAACCCACAGGCAGCCCCACAGCAGGAGGACACTGCGGAGGCAGTAAAGCCGGCTTACAGCA
Organism: Pholidichthys leucotaenia; assembly: GCA_020510985.1. Lineage (NCBI taxonomy): Eukaryota > Metazoa > Chordata > Actinopteri > Cichliformes > Pholidichthyidae > Pholidichthys > Pholidichthys leucotaenia. The sequence continues at coordinate 54,554,894 of CM035843.1, read as the reverse complement.
AATACGGCAGAAGACTAAGGCCTAAGCGGCATGTGGACTGATATGTAGTGATTTTATTATGACATGCATCTTTTTTTTTTTCCACAATATCTTTATTGAACCTTTTTTTTTTTTTTTAACAAACATGATACAAACAATCAAACACTAACACTAAAGTACTACAAAAAAAAAAAAATGCACTAAAAACACCAACAACCACCAACAAAATCAAGTCTTCAACAATGCTCCTCTGTTTAGTCTAGACAATCCAATACATAAGTATACATATTATGTTCACCAGTTTGGAATTTACAAGGTCCACACACATCATTCACCTTCTTCTTCAAGAGTTATGTTTAAATTTTTTACATAATCAATAAAAGGTCTCCATATATTCTCAAACACAATTTCCTTTGATTTCAGTATATATGTTATTCTTTCTAATGGAAGGTTTGTTAACATCTGTCTTAACCACTGAGTCACATCTGGTCTATGAGTCTTTTTCCATAATAGTGCAATACATTTTTTGGCATTAAGCAAACTGAGGTCTATGAATGTTCTTTCACTTTTATTGAAATTATGCTTTTCTGGGTACAGACCCAACAAAACCAGTTTAGGATTCAATATGATTTGTTTTGAGATTATTTTTTCAATTGTTACCCTCACCTCTTCCCAAAACATTCTTATTAATCTACATTCCCATAAACAATGAAATAGGGTTCCTTTACTTTCCATGCATTTTGTGCATGTATCTGGTATATTTTTGTTATATCTATTTAACTCCTCCGGTGTAACATACATCCGCATTAACCATTTGAAATGTATCAATTTAAGGCGTGCATTTATTGATTTGGTTTGAGCTTCTGTACAAGCCAATTCCCATTGTTCCTCTGAAATTTCAATTTGCAGATCTTCTTTCCAGTAGTTTAATCTTTTCAGTGAATTTTCACTTGAAGATAGTGTCAATGAGTTATAAAACTCTGAAATAATACCCTTTCTTTTACTATCTTTCATCATCATTTTTTCCAAGGATGAATAAATAGGTCGAGTGAGAGCTTTATTTTGATTTGATCGAATAAAGTTTCTAAGTTGAAGATATTTAAAAAAATGTGTTCTATTGAGATTAAATTTGATCCTCAGCTCTTCAAAAGACATTATGTTGTCTGCACATGGCAAATATAAATCCTGAATCTTTTGTATCCCTTTTAAATTCCATACTTTAAATACAGCGTCCGCTCTCCCTGGTTTAAAATATTGATTACCCCATATTGGACTAAATTGTGACAATAACTGTGGTTCTTTTAAATAGTTTTTAGCTTCACACCATATTTTGATCATATGCTTTACAAATGGATTTTTAACTTGTTTTTGTAATTTTTTTGCCGAATCTGAGTATATGAATATGGGAAGAGGTAAAGGTAAATTGTATGATTCCATTTCAGTCCAGTGAGGGAGATCATTTGATGAAAAATAATATGTCATAGACCTCAGTTGTGCCGACCAATAATACAACATAAAATTTGGACATTTCAGACCTCCACGATCAAATGGTAAATATAATAAAGACAGACGTAATCTAGCCCTCCTGTTGTTCCATATAAATTCCACTAACTTTTTTTTTATTCTTGAGAATAGATCTAAAGGTGGTGATAAGGGAATGTATTGAAATAAATAAAGTATTTTAGGTAAAATATTACTTTTAAGTATATTGATTCTCCCGATCATCGACATTGGTAGTGACATCCATCTCTGAGTTAACTCACTGATATCTGACATTAAGGCTTCATAGTTGACACTGGCGACTGATTCTAGCTTAGGCATAATTTGGATTCCTAAATATTTAAACTGATTTACAACATTGAATTGATTTACCTCAGGGGCTGGGTAATTTCTCTGGGTCTCATTTAGCATTAATATTGAAGATTTAGTTTTATTTATTTTATATCCTGATATTTCCCCAAAATTCTTTATTAAATTCAACAAGGTTGGAATTGATTTTTTTAGATTCGACATAAACAAAATTATATCATCGGCGTACAGGGAGATTTTATGTTCTGTTGGTCCAACTTTAATTCCATATATTTGTGAATGTAAACGTATCGCTATCGCTAAAGGTTCAATTGCCATAGTAAACAGTAAAGGTGAGAGTGGACAGCCTTGTCGACATCCTCTATTGATTTTTATTGGTTTTGAAATATTGTTATTTGTTAGGATTTCTGCTGTAGCATTATTGTATATTATTTGAACCCATTTTATGAAATTATTTCCAAGTCCAAACCTTTGTAGGACTTCAAAAAGAAAGGGCCATTCAACTCTATCAAAGGCCTTTTCGGCGTCCAATGATAGGAGAGCTGTATCCGGTGCTTCTTTATTAAAATAGATAATATTAAATAGTCTTCTTACATTATGGAAGCCTTGTCTACCCTTTATAAAGCCATTCTGATCTCGATTAATAATATTTGGTAAAATTTCTTGTATTCGTCTTGCTAAAATTTTACAGATTATCTTAAGGTCGGCGTTTAATAGGCTTATTGGTCTCATATTTTCACATTTATTAGAGGGCTTACCTGGTTTTGGCAGCAGTATAATTAAGGCATTATTTATGTATGATGGTAAATTATTATTTTGAAATGCTTCTAAAACCATTTCCAAAAAAGGTTTTATTAATTTATTCTTAAATTTTTTATAAAGGTCAACTGGAAGACCATCTGGTCCTGCACTTTTTCCTGATTTCATATTATCAATGGCTAGCCCAATTTCTTCTTGACTAATTTTAGACTCCAATATCTCCCTGTTTTCATTTGGAATACACGGTATAGATAGTTCGTTCAAAAACCCATTTAGTTTTGTTAAATCAGGTTCATTTTTGGTATCATATAATTTTTCATAGTAATCTCTAAAGGCTCTATTAATTTCTAAAGGATCTATAACTACCTGTCCGTTACTTATAATACTGGTAATTGGTGTTTTAATTTCCAATTGTTTAATCTGCCATGCTAATAATTTTCCTGATTTTTCACCTTGTTCATAAAAAGATTGTTTCAATCTTAGAAGACTCGAGGCAGCTCTATTCGCTGATTTTTTGTCGTATTCAGCTCTCAAAATCAGTAATTCATTCTCCAACCTTGGGTCACTTCCTGCATACACTTTTTCCTGAAGATTTTTTATTTTATGTTCCAATTTAGCTCTCTCCTCTCGAGTCTTCTTAGATTTTGATCCTGTATAACTAATAATATGCCCCCTAATAAAAGCTTTGAAAGCCTCCCACTTTACACATGCTGATGTTTGTGTAGTATTGATGTCAAAGAACTCGTCTATCTGTTTTTCTATATACTTGACAAATTCCTCATCCTGAAGCCATTTATGCTGAAATTGCCATCTACCTGATTCCTTTGTCAATTTTTTATCTACATATATTAGACAACAGGGTGCATGATCAGAGATCACGATGTTATCATAAAAGCAGTTTTGAATCTTGGACCTTAATTCTGTGGAAATCAAAAAATAATCAATACGTGAGAATGTCTTGTAGGTACTGGAATAACAAGAATAGGCTTTAACTTGTGGTTTCATTTCTCTCCATATATCTAACAATCTCAATTCTTTCATAAAATGATTAATAGTCATCCTACATCCAATGTGCGTACAATCCAGTCCTGTTGATCTATCCACACCTGGATTCAATGTACAATTAAAATCCCCTGCTATTATATGTTGCCCTGTAAGTGATGATAAGATGAGAAATAAATTAGCAAAGAACTTCTGATCATCTATATTGGGACCATATAAGTTCACAAGATTTATATTTTCTAATAGCAAAGAACCTTGAATGATTACATATCTTCCAAATTTGTCTCCAATTACATTTTTCACTTGAAAAGGAACTGATTTATGTATGAGAGTCATAACTCCCCTGGCTCGGGATGAAAATGAAGAGGTGAATACACTTCCCTGCCATCTACTCCTAATTCTTTTAACATCCTCCTCTATCAGATGAGTTTCTTGTAAAAACACAATTCTTGAACCCATGTCCTTTATTTTATTCATAACTTGTTTAAGTTTTTTTAAATTTTGTAGACCTCTGCAATTCCATGAAGTTAAATTAAGATTAACACTTTGGTCCATGATCAATAGAGAGTTTGGGATTACCTTGCAGTGTAAACATGCTCATACAGAGAAGCAAAAACATGAGTGGTTGAACATTCATCCTACAAACTACACACAAACAAATTTCCCCTTCCCACACTTGTGGCAAACCCCCCAAAATCAAAAGAAAAATTCTGTCTCCCGATATAGCCATCGACCGTTCCACACCCACGGGGAACAGCCTAAGCCACTCCTTCTTCATCCTCCCAATCACCCTAACTCTACTGCTTTTAATGACGTAACATTAACTCTCCTCTGTAGTTTTCCAACTTAACTCCAAAATTTTTAACAACTTTGTACATCATAGTTTTTTTTTTTTGTTTGTTTTGTTTTTGTTTTGTTTTTTTTTTAATATATAATACAATCTATATTTTGTAAACTTACTATTTACTTCAAGTCAGTCAGATGCCTGTGCAAATGCTTAATTATTCTACCTTATATTTTGTTCATGCTTAGCTCCCACCAGTCTCTTCTTCTTCTTTGATCTTCTTGATGAACTCCTGCGCCTCCTCTGGGGTCTTGAAGATGTGGGTTCTGCCCTCATACGTGGTCAGCAGTCTCGCAGGATAGATTACACCATGACGAATCCCAAGGTTGCGCAGCTCCTTACGTACGGGATCAAACTGCTTCCTCAATTGCTGGATTCCTGTGGCCAAATCTGGGTAGAACCGCACCTGCTGGTCCTGGTGTTTAATCTCTCCTTTTTTAGCTCGTGCAGCGTTGAAGATCTTCATCCTGTCTCTGTTGTTAAGAAACTTCATAATTAAGGTCCTCGGCGGTCCCTTATCTCTCCGTGGGCCAATGCGATGTGCTTTTTCCAGAACCACTGCTGATTGCAACTCCTCGCTGCCCAGCACCTCCGGAATCCACTTTTCCAGAAAGGAACATACGTCCCGACCTTCTGATTCCTCTGGAAGACCCACCAGCCTCAAATTATTCTGTCTCGACCGAGATTCCAAATCCAAAATATTATCTTCCAGAGATTTATTTTTTTTTTCCAAAGTGCGCACCTTTAATTGAAGACGGGTGACGTCATCTTCAGCACTAGCGAGACGGAGCTCCATCTGCGCCGTTCGTTCTACACAGTCACCCAATTCCTTTCTTATTCCTTCCAACGCTGTCATAATCCCATCAAATCTAGAGGAAAAGTCCGCTCTCATTGAACTCATGGCAGCCATCAGCGCATCTGCGCCATTCCCCGCAGAAATCGCAGCGTTGCCAGCCTCCTCCGCCATATATGGAGCCCTGTTTGCTGCGTCACAGACCTGAAAGTCCGTTAATTTGGACTGTTTCGGCGGCTCGCTTTTTCCTTTTCCTGGTTTTCCAGCCTTAGGCTTCGCCGACATATCCTCGCCCAAACGCTGGGATACGTTCTGTCCCAAATGAGAGAGTTATTTGCCGATTTTTTTTCTCCAGGAGCAGAGCAGAGCGAGACACGTCCGTCCTACGTGGCAGCCATAACCGGAAGTCCCATGACATGCATCTTTAGTTATGATTGTTCCATCTTAGACGTTTGGGGGGGGTCATGTGGGGCACATATGTTGGTTTTATATGCTCCACAGATATATTATTGTATGTTTATTGTGTGCTTCACGTCTCAAGGGAACAAAGGGACTGAGCCTCCTAGAGGTAACAGGAGGGTGTGAGATTTGGCCTTTTGTTTCAAGGAGATGGCCTTGAGAGATTTCCTGACCACCGGAGACTAGGGGGTGGATGGTGTTAAGATTGGGGGAAGTTACATTGTGACTGGGATTAAGTACCATGTGACTGTATGTTTGATTAAACACCATGTGACTGTAGGTTTGATGTCCTGGGTATAAAAGGACAGATGTGAGAAGATTCATCCTCTTTTTCTGCTTTGGAATGTTGGAGTATGTGATTGTGAATAAAGCTGAACCTGAGGAATAAACTCAGTCTCGTCCTTCAACACATCTCCACAGTACCAATATTTGCCAGCAGGGTCCTGTTCATGGTCTGCTGACTGGTCCATTTTGCAGAGGCACATATTAGACTCCAGGAAGAATAGCCAATGTTTTATACAAGTGCTAATGGGGACCTTAATGAAACAAACTGTATTTTAATCTCATGTAATGTCATCTGCTGAGGCTGCAGATATCCTATGCATGCCTTGGGAGCACAGTTGGTCATATTTAAATTTAACCTTGTGAGCCTTGGCCTCTGCAAATCTTGCAATTAGAAAAAAATAGTAAAATTTTTTTTGTTAACCTGTAATATCAGCAACTGGTGTCACTGCTGCCTCCTCATTAACAATAGGTGCTCATCATTAGCATCATATGTGCTCGTACAAGCAGCACTGATATCTGCTCCTTGGGAGGTCAGTCTCCTCACTCGTTGAAGTGAAAAAGGTTGTTTTGATTAAAAAAAAAATGTCTGTGATTTTCCCTTTTTCTCCATTTCTCTGCACTGCTGCTACTATTCTGCTTGCTGTACGGTTTGTTTACAACGTAACCAACGATATACACCTGCGCATGTCTCAGAGACAACATGGAAGAGTCCAACTGTCTGAGGAGAAGGGGGGGGGGTGTTAGGTTCGTGATTTGATTTGCCATTTATGTAAATACTGGTGTTTCTTTATTTTGTCGGACATCGTGGCCCTTAGCAGATTGGGGCCTAAAGCAGTTGCCTACCTTTGCCTAATGGTAAGTCTGCCTCTGGTTGAACAATTTGGAGACAAAGTAAGAGAGGCAAGGCTGAGATGGTTTCCACATGTGCAGAGGAGGAATAGTAGATATATTGGACAAAGGATGTGGAAGATAGAGCTGCCAGGCAGGAGGAAAAGAGGAAGACCACAGAGAAGATCCAAGGATGTGACAGACATGGAGCGGGTTGATGTTACAGAGGAAGATGCAAAGGATAGGGTAAGATGGAGACAGAAGATCCGCTGTGGCAACCCCTGAAGGCAGCAGCCGAAAGAACTTAAATACTAGTAGTTTTAATCTGTAAAGTTTTATAGATTTTCTCGTTTCATGTATTGATTGTGAAAATTGGACCCTGTCCAGCACACAAAAATAGCTTTTTTCTCATATCTGAGACTTTCCACATAAATTCTCCCCCAAAGTTTTTAGATTTTCTATTTTTCCCCTCAATTTTAACTTTCCTAAATGAAACCCCACTTCTCAGATGCCACCACAACATTAATAATATAGAGGGGAAAAATCCTCTATAGATTGTACAGTCTGCAAAATTATTCAGAATGGTGCAACTGTTTAGGGTGAAATAAAAAAAACTTGACAATTCTGCTGTGATTGTTTTAATAACATGTCTAACAGCACAAGCATCAGCAAACAAATCCTCTTGAACAGCCAATTTCATCATTCCTCTTGGGAGTGCAAAGCCACCTAAATACAAACCGCAAGACAACCTCCACCTAACATAACAGCAACGCAGAAAGCTGAACCATTAACCATTTTAAAACAAGACTATGTAATCAGAGCATTTCCTACTTGAGGTCGAATGAAGAACAGCACAAAGGTTAATTCCATGTCATTGCAGCACAGAGTATCACACTCCTGGACAGAAAATGCAGCCCATAACTCTATTGCCACTTCAGCCATTTCTACTTAACAGTGTAAGGCAGAAAATGAGCCAGAGAGACTGGAGCAGAGCGGGAATGTGCTTTAACAGGAGAAAATGATTTACAGGTATGAGATTCCCATTAACAGTGTGCTAATTGTTTCCACACCATTAGTGACAGTTATCTAATGAAGGATATTTAAGCGGGAGCTGTAGTCCATCACAGCTCCTCTTGGATTTGGTCTCGGTCTGCGTGCCCTTTCAACCTGCTCCAGTCCTGGACGGCATACGCCATCACTGGGTCATTTCTACATGACATCCCAGATACAAGCATGAAGAAAACACAACTTGTAAAAACACAAGCGTAGATTTTAATTATGAAAGGCACAAACTTTCAGGTCACTTCGTATCAAAGTGGACGCAGTACATTTAAAACAATGTAAAATACAGCAGATCATCAAAACAAGCCAAAAGAATGACTGGACTAAAAAATATTTTTACACGTTTAAGATTCATTTACATCACAGGATGACACAATCATCTTAAAGCTTAACGGGACTTTACAGTTTAGTTCTAGCAACCAGTCTTAAAGGAGCCATTTGCAGTTTTACAAAACTTAATATATTTAAAATCACCTGTAACAATTAAGACGATCTAAGAACAATAATGACATGCAAATATTCGAATTTAGAGTATAGTCAGATGTCCTGTAATACCACTGTTTTGCCTGCAGGTCCTCAGCAGCATTAAGGGTGATCTGAGAAGCACTGCCCCCTGGCGTTGATAGTTGGAATAAAGTTGCTACTGGCTTCTTTAAGAACAGACATTAAAAAAACAAAACAAAAAAACACATCAAAACTGATTTTAAAAAGGACATAACGGGGCCGAACACCTTTCTCAATCTAATTTGTAAATTTTCACCAGTCCTTAAAAACCTATAAACAGCATTTGTTCTGAGTGGAAGTCGGGTCACAGGTCACATCAGTCATGATCTTACAGGAGCAGCTTCACTCGCTCTCTTCCAGCTCCTTTTTCAAGCTGCAAGCAAGAAAACAGAATCCGTTAAACCTGCACTTAATACGCCATCACACACAAAAGAATGTTAATGCATAAATGCAACAGTCACCTCTTCAGGTAGGCATGCACATTATCGAAGCCGTGGTATTTGGCCAGGTAAACCAACACTCCCGTGGCACAGCGACCTTCTCGGGCCCGACAGAAGCTGCAGTTACAGATCCCTCTGCACGGCGGGCACTGCCACTCCTACCAGGAAACAGCAAAGAGTGCAATGAGTCACACCAGGCCAGCACGTCGTACATCAAACACGCTCATGGTCCCGTATGTCGGTGCTCACCGGATTCAGCAGAGCGTCTCGGACCTCTTCTCCATAGCGGTTACGGAGGCACGGGCCACAGAACTGGCCCCGCACGCCAAAGCACTCTGCGTTACGGCAATTTGTTTTGGTGTCAACGGTTTTCTGGCGGCACTGGTGGCAAGTGGTTCCCTATGGAGAAAGTAATCCTCTTTAGTTAAACACAAAGCATCACAATACAAACAAATGCTGCTCAGTGCAACAGTGAACGGGGACCTACGGTGGAGCTGTTGTAGACTTTCTCTCGCACGTTGTGGCAGATGCGCTGCAGCTCCAGCTCTGTGATCTCCTCCACGGGCCGCACCACGTGAGGGATGGAGCGGGGGCCGTTGAATGACCGACGACGGGGCTGCAGATTAAAAAAAAGTAAAATTCAAACAATTAATACTTGTACATTAATTAGGACAGTTCTCCTGCTACATGAAGAGTAGGGGGGAAAAAAATGACTCACGGGTTCATCATATTCCTCATAGTAGCGACTTTTGCGGACCAGGCTGAACTTATCCTCGGGTTCTTCTTCTGGAGGTGGGCTGGGGGGTCCGTCCACCAGCGTGCGGGACCTTGTGTGGGGTCGGGATAAGCGCTCTGGGTTTCTCCTGCGAGATCCTGGGGTTCCCATGGACCGCCGAGGGGTCTGTCGGGGCTGAAGAGGTGCAGATGATGATTAATATAGTACAAAACATCATGCGGGTGGATGGATTGTGCCATTTTTAGGTTGCAAAATACCGTAGTTGATGCAGACATCGCCATCCGCCTTCCTGGGAAGAATCCAGGTACCTTATTCAGCTCTGCCATGAGCTTTGCAAGCTGAAAAAAAAAATATATGAATGAGTGAGTCAATATAGTCAGAAATCCTCAACTTTATTAATAATAATACATTAATTACAAAATAAAGTACCATTTCTTTGTTCTCTTTAATGTTCATGGCTCTCTTGTGCATGAAGTTCTCCTCCTCTTCAGAGTCTGAGACTTTTACTTCAGGCTGAGGCAGTGGTTCTGACGCAGGCCTCTTCCTGTCCATCTTTTTAGCGGGGAACGTCAGGGCCACCTTCAGGATGCGGCAGCCACGTTTTGAGGGTTCAGTTACTTTCTGAAAGAAAAAAAAAAAAAATCATTGGAAACAACTTTAATGGTGTCTGCTGATGCTAACTAATTAGGTGGCATTGTATCCCCCCCAAACATACCATGGCTTTTATCTGGCTGCTGATCTTGCTCTCCTCAAACCCGCTGCGTGTGTCCTCTTCAGAAGTAGCCTCAAACACCTTTGGTTTCTCTGCCGACTGTCTGGTCTGTTTCAAGTTCCTCCTCTGAAAAACAGACGAGCATTAGTTGCACAGTTCTGACCATTTAATATGATGGAATTATTAAGTAGAACTTTATGGGTACCGTGTGTGTGAAGCCTCCATCAGAGCCAAAACTGTCACAGCTGTCATCAGAAGAGGAGGAGGAAGATGAGGTCTCCATGGTAACCAGTGGGACACTGCGAAAGCTTCTCAAACTCATCTTAGTGGATGGAGCCTGGACCACCAGTTTCTGTAAAGGACAGTAGGTGTGGAATTAATCAGGAAAACACATGGAAAAACATTCCTGACAACCTCAGTGAACAGAATAAACAGATGGGCCCTTGCTGAATCTTAAATTTATTAGTGCAATGCTTTAATCACCACTTTTGCTAAATAAAATTCAAAATGGAGCACTGCAGCAGCACAGCAACTCACCCTTGGCCGGGGTATCCTGGGTTCGATCCCAGCCCCCGACCAACAGTGATCTGTGTGGAGTTTGCATGTTCTCCCTGTTTCTGCGTGGGTTTCCTCCCACATGCCAAAAACATGCAAGTTAGGTTAACTGGCATCAAACTGGGGATTCTAAACTGTCCTTAGGTATGACTGTGAGAGTGAATGGTTGTCTGTCTCTCTGTGTTGGCCCTGCGATGGACTGCTGATCTGTCCAGGGTGGACCCTGCCTCTCGCCCAAAGATGCTGGGATAGGCTCCAGGCCCCCCGCGACCCGAAAAGGATTAAGCGGAAGACGATGCATGGATGGACTAGGTGGAAATTATCAACAGAGCTTCTTAACAAAACCCAGATCAGCACAGTATTTAAGCCCCTTCATCTGAAAAACAGTGGGAATAAATAAAGTTTAAACAACATATTTCCAACTATTGACTAAAACTCAGTTTGCTTAAGTTGATATTCTGTAAATTTATTAGTAATCAGGGTTGAGTTGCAGTTTTGGGGCCACGCCCTCAAAAACAGACAATGAAGGTAAGGGCTCAGAGGAGCACGAAAAAAGGAGAAATGTTTTGGTTTTGTTTGCTTTTTTGGGGAGCTTCTCTTCTTGTGCCATGTTGCATTTTCTTTAATTTCACAAGTATAGCATACAAACAGTTTGAAACAATTGGTTCGGAGTCAGTTAAATGTCCGAGGAGAATTGTGGAAGCCCGAAGTGAAAATAAACTGGTTGTAACTGAATAACTATCAAAGACTAAATAAATCAAACAGTGAACATTACAAACAGACCATAAATAAGAACATTGGGGGGGGGGGGGGGGGGTTCTTACCTTGGAGCGGGTAACAGGCATGTTTCCGTTTAGAAAACCGTCTCAAGAAGGAAGCGAGTAGCAGACCTTCCAGCAGCTGTGCAGACAATGCAAGAGAGCTGCAGCGGCACGCGGGATACTTTGAGTTCATTTCCCGCGCCATCGCGAGGTCCTAGAAGCTACATAAAAACCACGCATTTTTTTTTAATACTACATAGTTTTTGACAAAAATAAGATGTCAAAGTGGCATACTCGACTCGATATATTCCTAAACGATGCCTCGTGTTTCATTAGTAATCGCGAGACGTAACTAACTTGTCAACTTCTGAAATAATAATTTTATGTATCTTCCATGTCTTTCGCCGTGGCGCGAGTTTTTTCACTATTAAATTTACATCTAAGGCGGGTAAAGTCTTGATTTCTTTCCAACTTTTACGTTAAAGACTAAAGTTCAGCAGGGACGCCCATTGTCAGTTAAAAGAAAGCAAATACTGTAAGTCAAACCATGATATGTTACTTAGAGTTAGTGTTTATTTTCGAGAGTGAAGCTTTAAAATGGAAGAAGACTGGGGGTGGGGGGGATACTTAAAAGGGGAATAAGCCGTAATGATGTTCTGCAGGCTTTCTGTGAAATGCAGGAAGTGCGTGAATTCAAAGTTGCAAAGACATATGGATAAATGGGAGGTTAAGGAGAAAACTGAAGATAAAAACGACTTTTTCTGCTGAGATCTCCCCTGTGTTCTAAACCCCCTTTCCGAAATACAATCTGGCATCTTTTTTATCCAAATTTCCAAAACATTGACAACTCAGAGTTGGGACCAGGAAGCTGAGTCAGTCTTTCACGCCTCTCTGCAGCTCCTCTTCATCCGCCACTCCTCAACTTAGCCCCTGTCTTCCCCATCAGAGAATCACTGTCTGCTCCCTCCAAAGTAAATAAAAATATAATATTGTGATTATATTATATCAAAAAAATCCAAAGTGATTAAGCAAAAAATTGGTAAAACTCAAATTAAACATAAAGCCTCTAAATTGAATGACTTGGCCTCTGTTCCTCCTCATAATTTAAAAATGAAATGTGGTTTATTAAATATTAGGTCTCTAACTCCCAAGTCTCTGCTAGTCCAGGATCTGTTAATTGATCATCAGATTGATTTAATATCCCTCACAGAGACTTGGTTAGGGCAAGAGGATTATTATGACGTATGCAGGGTTCCACAAAGAAGAGAAGCAGATGGTTGTGACGAACAGGCTTTATTCAACACACCCAACCCCAACAACCCCTGAGCACAGACAGGAGGGGAGGTCATTCTCCCAGACCTCCGTTTCAATCATGGTTGTACAACACATAATACATCTTGCCCTAATCCTGCCTATAAACACTGCTGGGTCATTATAACGCAGTTATAATGACACAGCAGTATAATAACTCAGTAATAACACACACAGAGTAACGTTTTCAGCTGGCAAAGCATGCTGGGAAATCCCTGCCCCCCTTAACATGGCCCCGACATTACACTCCCCCCCCCCCCCTCCGGACTGGTTTCTGTCCCCAGAAAAATCAAAGTCCAACCCAGAAGTCCAACGCGAATCAATCCAGGTGTTGGGGGCGGCTTCGATGCCGACAACCAGCACATCCAACAGCTTCAGTAGGACTACGCACAGTCCCTCCCCTGGCAGCGGGAGTCACGACTCCCACCGCTGCCAGGACCTCCCAGGCGGCCACTGGCCCACGTCCAGGCGTCCAGCCCCTGCCGAGCCCGGGAAAAGACCGGATCTGTCCTGCTCGCTCCGCTGCTGCTGCACGCCGAGGGCCTCTGTGACGTTGCCACCGGGGAAAGCATCTGCAGGCGGCGGTAGGACTACACACAGTCCCTCCCCTGGCAGTGGGACTCACGACTCCCACCGCTGCCAGGACCTCCCAGGCGGCCGCTGGCCCACGTCCAGGAGTCCAGCCCCTGCCGAGCCCGGGAAAAGACCGGATCTGTTCTGCTCGCTCCGCTGCTGCTGCGCGCCAAGGGCCTCTGTGACGTCACCGCCGGAGGAAGCATCTGCGGGAGGCGGCCTTTCCCCGTCCATGCTACCTCGCTCTAATTTAACATCGGCAAGGTGCCAGTTTCCCGCGGGGTGGGCGCGGGGCAGTACCGTGCGATGTGCCCTGGCTCTCCGCAGCGGAAGGACCCTTCCTCGCGTCGCCGCGGCCATCTCCTCCGTGGACGCACCGCCGTGGCCTGCCGTAACTCCTCCTCCTCCCCCTCGCTGTCAGCATGGTGGTTTCCTCCGGTGACCAGTCGTTCAGCACGGCAGCCAACTCGACCTGGGCCAGGTAGTCATCCAACAGGTTCTCGCCGTTGTAGCGGGGAATCTTGGCCCGCTGCCGGATGGATGGGACAGTTGCCTCCCGGTCGATCGCCGCTCCTGATCGCCCTGGAATCGCCAGCCTGTCCTGCCCTGAAAAGGGCAGGAAGCAGGGCTGGTTTGCTCTGCTTGGCCCGCTCTGCCTTGAAAAAGGCGGAAGGCGGGGTGCGCTGGTCCGTCCATCACAGCGAGCCACTCCGGGAGTCCGCGTCTCAGCTCTGCGATCCGTTCCCAGCCGGGCGATGAACCGCCCCAGCCGCTGGACCTCCGCCCAGGTCCTGGCCAACATCTTGCTCCATCCCCACTCCTGACACCAGTGTGACGTATGCGGGGTTCCACAAAGAAGAGGAGCAGATGGTTTCGACGAACAGGCTTTATTCGCACACCCAACCCCAACAACCCTGAGCACAGACAGGAGGGGAGGTCATTCTCCCAGACCTCCGTTTCAATCATGGTTATACAACACGTAATACATCTTGCCCTAATCCTGCCTATTAACACTGCTGGGTCATTATAACGCAGTTATAATGACACAGCAGTATAATAACTCAGTAATAACATTTATTACACACACACAGTAACGTTTTCAGCTGGCAAAGCATGCTGGGAAATCCCTGCCCCCCTTAACATGGCCCCGACGTTACACTGCCCCCCCCCCCCCCGGACTGGTTTCTGTCCCCAGAAAAATCAAAATCCAACCCAGAAGTCCAACGCGAATCAGTCCAGGTGTTGGGGGCGGCTTCGATGCCGACAACCAGCACATCCAACAGCTTCAATAGGACTATGCACAGTCCCTCCCCTGGCAGCGGGAGTCACGACTCCCACCGCTGCCAAGACCTCCCAGGCGGCCGCTGGCCCGCGTCCAGGCGTCCAGCCCCTGCCGAGCTCGGGAAAAGTCCGGATCTGTCCTGCTCACTCCACTGCTGCTGCACGCCGAGGGCCTCTGTGACGTCACCGCCGGGGGAAGCATCTGCGGGAGGCGGCCTTTCCCCGTCCATGCCACCTCGCTCTAATTTAATTGTCGGCGAGGGGCCAGTTTCTCACGGGGTGGGCGCAGGGCAGTACCATGCGATGTGCCCTGGCTCTCCGCAGCGGAAGCACCCTTCCTCGTGTCGACATGGCCGTCTCCTCCGTGGACGCGCCGCCGTGGTCTGCTGTAACTCCTCCTCCTCCCCCTCACTGTCAGCACGGCAGTTTCCTCCGGTGACCAGTCGTTCAGCACGGCAGCCAACTCGACCTGGGCCAGGTAGTCATCCAACAGGTTCTCGCCGTTGTAGCGGAGAATCTTGGCCCGCTGCTGGATGGATGGGACGGTTGCCTCCCGGTCGATCGTCGCTCCTGATCGCCCTGGAATCGCCAGCCTGTCCTGCCCTGAAAAGGGCAGGAAGCGGGGCTGGTTTGCTCTGCTTGGCCCGCTCTGCCTTGAAAAAGGTGGAAGGCGGGGTACGCTGGTCCGTCCATCACGGCGAGCCACTCCGGGGGTCAGCGTGTCAGCTCTGCGCTCCATTCCCAGCCGAGCGATGAACCGCCCCGTCCGCTGGACCCCCACCTGGGTCCTGGCCACCATCTTGCTCCATCCCCACTCCTGACTCCAGTGTGACGTATGCGGGGTTCCACAAAGAAGAGAAGCAGATGGTTGTAATGAACAGGCTTTATTCAACACACCCAACCCCAACAACCCCTGAGCACAACCAGGAGGGGAGGTCATTCTCCCAGACCTCCGTTTCAATCATGGTTGTACAACACATAATACAGCTTGCCCTAATCCTGCCTATAAACACTGCTGGGTCATTATAACGTAGTTATAATGACACAGCAGTATAATAACTCAGTAATAACACACACACAGTAACCTTTTCAGCTGGCAAAGCATGCTGGGAAATCCCTGCCCCCCTTAACATGGCCCCGACGTTACATTATGTTGGTTTAAATGAATCAACTCCCTCTGGTTATTTAAACTGTCAAAATCCCAGAAGTTCTGGTCATGGAGGAGGAGTAGCAACAATTTACCATTCCAAATTATTAATTAATGTAAAGCAAAAAACACGTTATAATTCCTTTGAGGGCCTGGTCCTCAGTATTGGGCACTTGAGCAATTTTAGGTTAAACCCAATTTTATTTGCCATAGTTTATCGTCCTCCATCAACCTACTCAGAATTTTTATCCGAATTTGCTGATTTCTTAGCTGATTTAGTGCTGAAATCAGATAGAATAATTATAGTAGGGGACTTTAATATACATGTAGATGTAGATAGTGACTGCCTTAATGTGGCATTTAATTTAATATTAGTCTCGATTGGGTTTTCTCAGAAAGTAGGAAATTCTACTCATTATCTCCACCATACGTTGGACCTTGTTCTGACATATGGCATAGAAATAGAAAATCTTGTAGTGTCTCCTCATAACCCTGTACTGTCAGACCATTGTCTGTTAACCTTTGATTTTACTATTTCTGACTATTTGGCTCCTAAAGAAAAATATTATTACAGTAGATGCCTCTCAGATGATGCTGTTACCAAATTTATGCAGATTGTTTCCTCTATGCCATGTGTCAACACAACGGAAATAAGCTATAGACAGCTTGCTCCTTCTGTAATTGATAACACGGTGGATAGTGTTACAGCTTCTCTGCATCAGACTCTAGACTTGGTGGCCCCCTTAAAAAAGTCTAATCAGAGAGTTCTAACTCCTTGGTTCAACATAGAAACTCGTAGCTTAAAACAGAAGACTTGTCAATTAGAAAGAAAATGGCGCTCCACTAATTTAGATGAAATCTATTTAGCTTGGAGAAATCATCTTTTAATTTACAAAAAATCTCTTAGAAAAGCTAGAACGAGTTATTATTCTGCATTAATAGAAGAGAACAAGAATAATCCCAGGTTTCTTTTCAGCACTGTAGCCAGGTTGACAAAGAGTCAGGACTCTGTCAATCCTAGCATTCCCTTAGAGCTTACTAGTCAGGACTTTATGAACTTTTTCAATAATAAAATTTCATCCATCAGAGATAAAATCAATCAGATTCTTCCCACAGTTAACTTAAATACAGTAACTACTACAACTCCTTCAATTGATGTCTGTCTTGATGAGTTTACTCCAATCGACCTTTGTGAGTTAGACAAAACAGTTTCCTCATCCAAACCTTCAACTTGTCTTTTAGACTCTATTCCTACCAGGTTAATTAAAGAAGTCTTCCCATTTATTGGTACCTTTATTCTTCATATAATCAATTCTTCATTAACTTTAGGCCATGTACCGCAGGCTTTTAAAACGGCTGTAATTAAACCCTTACTCAAAAAGCCAACGCTAGATCCAGGAGCTTTAGCTAACTATAGACCAATCTCTAATCTCCCTTTCATTTCAAAAATCTTAGAAAGAGTTGTTGCTACGCAATTATTTGACCACCTTCAGGGAAATGGTTTACTTGAAGAGTTTCAATCTGGGTTTAGAATCCATCATAGTACTGAAACAGCCTTAGCGAAGGTCACTAACGACCTCATCACATCTGATAATGGACTGGTTTCTGTACTTGTCCTTTTAGACCTTAGTGCAGCTTTTGATACTATCGATCATAATATTCTACTTGATAGATTAGAACACTATGTTGGACTTAATGGAACTTCGTTGCAGTGGTTTAGATCTTATTTATCTGATAGGTTCCAGTTTGTTCATGTAAATAATGAGTTTTCTTTCAACTCAAAGCTTAGTCATGGAGTTCCACAGGGATCTGTGCTAGGCCCTACTCTTTTTAGTTTATATACACTACCGTTCAAAAGTTTGGGGTCACTTAGAAATTTCCTTATTTTTGAAAGAAAAGCACTTTTTTTCAATGAAGATAACTTTAAACTAATCAGAAATACACTCTATACATTGCTAATGTGGTAAATGACTATTCTAGCTGCAAATGTCTGGTTTTTGGTGCAATATCTACATAGGTGTATAGAGGCCCATTTCCAGCAACTATCACTCTAGTGTTCTAATGGTACAATGTGTTTGCTCATTGCGTCAGAAGGCTAATGCATGATTAGAAAACCCTTGTGCAACCATGTTAGGTCTGCAATGCTGTAATTGCTGCAAATGGAGGATTCTTTGACGAAAGCAAAGTTTGAAGGAAAAAATTATTATTTCAAATACAAATCATTATTTCTAACCTTGTCAATGTCTTGACTATATTTTCTATTCATTTTACAATTCATGGTGGTAAATAAGTGTGACTTTTCATGGAAAACACAAAATAATTGTCTGGGTGACCCCAAACTTTTGAACGGTAGTGTATGCTTCCATTAGGCAACATTATTAGAAAGCACTGTATACATTTTCATTGTTATGCAGATGACACACAATTATACCTGTCAATGAAGCCAGATGATAGTAATCAATTAGCCAAGTTAGAAGCCTGTCTTAAGGAAATCAAAGCTTGGATGACTTGTAATTTCCTGCTATTAAATTCAGATAAGACTGAAGTCATTCTTGTTGGTCCAAAAAACCTTAGAAATTCCTTTCCAAATCAAACTTTCAGTTTGGATGCGGTTACGCTTTCTCTTAATAGCTCTGTGAGGAACCTTGGAGTTATTTTTGATCAGGATTTGTCCTTCAATTAACATATTAAATTTGTTTCTAAGACTGCCTTCTATCATTTGCGTAATATTGAAATATTAATAATATTAATATTAAAAATAATAATCGTAATATTAAAAAAAATATTGCCAAGATTAGGAGCATCTTGTCTCAGAGTGATGTTGAGAAACTGATCCACGCTTTTGTTAGCTCGAGATTAGATTATTGTAATTCTTTATTATCAGGCTGTCCTAAAACATCTTTAAAAAGTCTTCAGCTGATCCAAAATGCTGCAGCAAGAGTTTTAACAGGTACTAGAAAGAGAGATCATATCTCTCCGGTTCTGGCCTCCCTTCATTGGCTTCCCATAGAGTTTAGAATTAAGTTTTTTTTTTTGTAACTTAGATTTTTATTCATTTTTCATCATATATAATGCATTCAGATCACATTCTACATTTAAAAAACAAAGGGGTTAGGGTAGGGAAAAAGAAAAAAAAAGAAAAAAAAAGGGGGGGGGACAAATGTTGGAGCATCAAGTTTTTAGTTTCCATCTCTTAATTTTTCTGTTTTTTTCAGTGTCTTTGGTTATTCTTTCAATTTCTGCCTCGTTGTTGCACTTTGTAGTGTGTCCATTTCCGCCATTTTTTTCCCCATAGTCCTTCTTGCATTCTTTGTCGATATGTTAGTTTTTCCATCATACGTATGTCCTCAACAATGTCAGTCCATTGTTCTTGGTCAGGAAGAACTTCTGATCGCCATTTTTTTGTGATAGTTTTTTTACATGCAATCAACAAGATTTTAACTAGATATCTGTCCTCAGCCTGTATAACATTGTCTCTTTTAAGATCACATAAGTACATCAGGTTACAGTTCATTGGTATATTATATCCTAATATCCTCTGTATTGCCACATGTATAGATTTCCAGAATGATGATATTTTGCAGCATTTCCAAAACATATGTGAGTGGTCTGCATTTTGAGCCCCACATCCCCTCCAGCATAAAGATTGGGTATTTGTATATTTTCCTTGAATCTGTGGTGTAATGAAAAAGCGAATCAGGTTTTTCCATCCAAATTCCCTCCATGTCCTTGAATTTGTTGATGTGTGTTGTGTTTTCCATATTTCCTGCCAGCTTTCTTCTGTTATGTTTAAACTGAGCTCTTTCTCCCATTTCTCCTTTATATAGTTACTTGTATGATTGTTTGTCATAAGTTTCTGATATAGCTTTGAAATAATTCTTATTTTATTTCCTGTATATGAGCTTAAAATGAGTTGTATAATCTCGCTCACATCTGTTTGGAGGTTATGCCTAATCTTCTTCATATAATAATCTCTCATCTGCAGATATCTGAAAAATTCCGATCTTTCTAGTTTAAATTTTTTCCTGATGTTTACAAAGCTCCCGAGATCTTTTTTCCGATATTGCCCCATGCTGTGATTCCCTTGTTCACCAGATTTTTGTATCCCCTATCTTGTTTTGCCAGTTCAAACTGACTGTCAAATGCTACCCATTTCAATAGTTTTATGTCTTCCTTTATATTATATTTTTGTACTATTTTATACCATAGTTCTAAAGTAAATTTAGTGATTGGGTCTATTTGTTTGATTTGCTTATATGCATCTTTATCTCCTATTATGCTTTGTACTGGGAGTCCCTCAATTTCCTTTTCCATTTCTTTCCATTTTGCCTCATATCCCTCGTCGCACCAACATATGATATATCTTATTTGTGCAGAATTAAGTTTAAAATCTTTCTTCTTACTTACAAAGCTCTAAACAATCAGGCTCCTTTTTATTTAAAAGATCTGATACTACCGTATTATCCTAACAGAGCACTACGCTCCCAAAATGCAGTATTACTTGTAATACCTAGAATCTCCAAAAGTACAATGGGAGGCAGGGCCTTCAGTTATCAAGCTCCTCTCCTGTGGAATCAGCTGCCAATCTGGAATCGGGAGTCAGACTCAATCTCTGTTTTTAAGAATAGGGCTAAAACCTACCTTTTTGATATAGCCTACAATTAGGGAGGGATCATGTGTTTCCGAACCCTCCCTTAGTTATGCTGCTAATAGGTTTAGTCAGCCGGGGGACCTCCAGTAATGCACTGGGCCTCACTCCTTTCCTCACTCTCTATGAAATATTTTTTTTTGCTGGTCATTAACATCTGTTTGTTCTCTCCCATAGATTGAGTCCCCATCGTGCTATTTGCTCTCTACATGTCTGTTCTTTTCTTCTTCTCTATCCCCTCACCCCCCAGCCAGTCGCAGCAGATGACTGCCCCTCCCTGAGCCTGGTTCTGCTGGAGGTTTCTTCCTGTTAAAAGGGAGTTTTTCCTCTCCACCGTCGCCAAGTGCTTGCTCACAGGGGATCGCCTGATTGCTGGGGTCTCTCTGCAACTGTGGGGGTTCCCCCCTACAGTTGATAGTGCTATGAGATGACTGTTGTTGTGAAATGGCGCTATATAAATAAAGTTGAATTGAATTGAATTGAATGTCAAGAAAGGACACACACACACCGCCCTCATGTCCATAATGGGCAGTCATACACATTACACCCTTACACCCCCCCCCCCCCTTTGCAGGATCTACAGCACAATTTACACGGGTTGATCAAAATACACATCACTCTGCCCGTTGCTTAGGCTTCAATCTCCTCCCGAATCTGCTGAACGCAGGCTTCGCAGCCTGTGTTGTGCCTTCTTGCAGTGCGCCTGTGGAATGAGGGGGAGAAGGGTTATTTACCCCCTGCTGGGGAACTAGGGGCTGTCCCTTGGGAGGCCTGCCGCGTCGAGGCGCCCCCGCCGGCCGTACAGGTTCGTCACGTAACACAAAAGCAGGCTTTAATCTGTCAACACTGATTGTCTCTTTCCTGCCCCCCAAGTCCAGTACAAAATATTTCTCCCCGGTTTCCAGCACTCGGAACGGACCATCGTAAGGTGGGCGGAGACTGTGACGCTGGGCGTCGTGCCTGACAAAAACAAACTCTGCGTTTTGCAAAGCCTTCGGAACAAAAACCCGCGGGAAAGTGTGATGAGCGGGGCCCGGGAGCATTTCTGCCCCCGTGCCGCGTAGAGGTCCCCACACCGGGGGGCGCTCGGGTGCTGCATGGGCTGGCAGGAACTCTCCTGGCAGCCTGAGAGGTTGAGTAAACACTAATTCAGCAGGTGAGGCATCTAAATCCTCCTTGGGTGCCGAACGCAACCCCAATAAAACCCATGGTAGTTTGTTTACCCAATTTGTATCCGTGAGCGACGCTCTGAGGGCTGCCTTCAACGACCTGTGAAAGCGCTCGCATAAACCGTTGGCCTGTGGGTGATAAGCGGTGGTGCGATGAGCTGTTGCCCCTAAGCCGCTGGCCATGGCTGACCATAGCTCTGAAACGAACTGCGGACCCCTATCGGACGTAATGTCCGACGGGACTCCGAACCGCGCTACCCAGGCTGTTAAAAAAACGCGAGTTACCTCTGCTGCTGTGGTAGACTGCAATGGGACCACTTCCGGCCAACGCGTGGTCCGGTCCACCATTGTCAGGAGATGTGCGAACCCCTGCGAGGGCGGCAGGGGTCCCACTAGATCTACGTGCACATGATCAAACCTCTTAGCCGGGATGTGGAAAGGCTCTAAAGGGGCTTTTGTGTGTCTGTGAACTTTGGCCCGCTGGCAGGACATGCAGGCTCTCGCCCACTCCTTCACGTGCTTGCGCAGGCTCGGCCAAACAAACTTCTCTGCTACCATTTTCACCGAAGCGCGTACTCCCGGGTGTGCCAGGGAGTGCACCGCGTCAAAAACACAACGGCGCCACGTGGCCGGCACCACTGGGCGAGGTCGACCGGTGGATACATCACAAATAAGCGGGGGTGAACCGGTTTGTAAACTTACGTTCTCCAGCCTTAACCCTGTTGGTCCAGACAGGTGCGCGCGCACATCTGTGTCCTCGCCCTGCTCTGCTGCCATGGCCGCGTAATCTATCCCTACGTGCACCGGAGCCGCGTGCGCGTCCGCGCTGTTACCGCGCTCCGCGTCTGCGGCGCTACAGTCCCCATCCGCGCGGACAGGTGCTGTTACCGCTCGCGAGAGGCACTCCACCACCACATTAAATTTACCGGCTACGTGCTGTATATCGGTGGTGAATTCTGAAATTGCGGCCAGCTGCCTCTGCTGTCGGCCTGACCATGGTTCAGAGACTTTGGACATTGCAAAGGTTAACAGTTTGTTGTCGACAAACGCGGTGAAACGCCGCCCTTCCAACCAGAACTGGAAATGGTGAATGGCCAGGTGGAGTGCTAGCAGTTCCCTGTCAAACGTGCTATATTTTCGCTCAGCATCGCGTAGGGTTCTGCTAAAAAAAGCAAGTGGTTGCCAAGCTCCGGCGACTTGCTGTTCTACCACGGCTCCTATGGCCACATCTGACGCGTCTGTGGTTAGCGCTATTCGGGCTGCCGGGTCTGGGTGAGCCAGCAGTGCTGCGTTCGCTAGTGCTTTCTTAACCTCAGTGAATGCGCGCTCCCGCTCAGGGGACCACTCAATCGCATTGGAGGGCTTCTGTTTTTTTAGCGTGACATACAACGGTTGCATGAGCTGCGCCGCGTGAGGTATGAAACGGTTGTAAAAATTTACCATACCTAAAAATTCCTGCAACGCTTTTACCGTTTGTGGCTGGGGAAACTCAGCCACTGCGCGTACTTTGGAGGGCAGCGGAACTGCACCCTCTGGGGAGACGCGGTGCCCTAAAAAATCGATCTGTGCTGCGCCGAAATGGCACTTGGCTGGGTTGATTATCAACCCGTGCGCTCCCAACCTCTGAAAAACAGTTCTGAGGTGACTTTCGTGTTCCTCCTCAGAGGCGCTGGCAACTAAAATATCGTCTAAGTAGACAAAAACGAAAGGGAGGTCGCGCAAAATTGCATCCATCATGCGTTGGAAGGTTTGCGCAGTGCCTTTAAGGCCAAAAGGCATGCGTAAAAATTCAAAAAGCCCGAAAGGGGTTATTACCGCTGTCTTGGGAATGTCCTCTGGTCGGACCGGGACCTGATGATAACCGCGGACCAGGTCTATTTTAGAAAAAATTCGCACCTTGGCCAAATGCACCGAAAAATCTTGGATATGCGGAATTGGGTAGCGGTCCTGCGCTGTAGCATTGTTTAACCTGCGATAATCGCCGCACGGTCTCCACGAGCCGTCCGCCTTAGGGACCATGTGGAGGGGGGAAGCCCAAGCGGACTTCGAGCGGCGAATTATGCCCAACCTTTCCAGGTTGGCGAACTCCTCACGCGCAATAGAGAGCTTAGCTGCATCCAAGCGCCGAGCCTTCGCAAAAACCGGTGGGCCACTTGTGGTTATAAAGTGCTCCACCCTGTGCTTCGCCACCTTAGCTGAAAACGTGGGAACTGTGAGTGCTGGGAACTGGTTTAGGAGAGTGTGGAACTTACCTCCTGCTGCGGCGGCGTTGGCCTGTACTGACGGCGGGGACACTCGCGCTGCACAGGGAATAGAACAAAAAGACAGTGCATTAACCAAACGTCTATTAGCCAGATCTACCAACAAGCCATGTGAACACAAAAAGTCGGCGCCCAACATGTTGAAACTCACCGCCGCTACTATGAAGGTCCATTCATAGCTGCGGCCGTGCAAGGACAGGCGCAGAGTTCTTTCGCCAAACGTCTTGATCGACGAGCCGTTTGCGGCTGTTGCGCCATCTCCGCGGGGACCGGCCGCCCGGTCCGCGTAGGTTGCGGTTATGAAACTCCTCTGTGCTCCGGTGTCGACGAGGAATTGCCGTCCGGAGCTCGCGTCCGTCAGGTAGAGCAGCTTGTTCCGTTCGCCGAGGGTCGAAGCTGCTAACGACCTCCGGCTCTTGCGTTTCCCTGCTTCCTGAAGTTGCATGGCGGGACGCATCTGTGAGCCTTGTGCGCGAATCATCGATGGTAGAAGCACATCTCGTCCTCTCCTCTGCTCCGGGACCGCGCTGCCGCTGTTGTCGCTGGGGTCGGCTCTGCTGCCACCGGTTCTCCGTCGCCCTGGGCCGCCACGCCGAGGTTTGCTGCTGCCATCTCCTGCTCACCACATGCGTCCAGGAGCCGCTCCGCTTCCAAAGCCAGCGCGCGGAAGTCCTGCCGGTCCAAACACCTCATGCTGGACAGGGAGCCTCTCATGTGCGCTGGAAGGGTCCTCAAAAAGATGTGCTTAAATAAAAACGCATCGTTGTCTGCCCCGATCATCTGCAGCATGTCCTCCATGAGGACGGTCGGCCTGCGTCCTCCTCTGTCGCGCAGGTCCAGGAGTGTTCTGGCCCTCACCTCAGCCGATGGCACAAAGCTCCGAATGAGGGTGGCTTTCAGGGCGTCGTATTTGCCAGCAGCGGGCGGCTGCTGCACCAGGCTCCGCACACACCGGGCTGTGCGGCTGTCGAGTCTTGCGATGACATTGTGGAATTTAATGTCATCCTCTAATACCCCGTTAAGCACGAACCGTGATTCCACGTGTTGGAACCATGAGTGCGGGTCCTCTTGCCAGAACTCGGGGAGTCTAATGGAGTTTACGCCGGTGCGGGCGGTCTCCGGTGAGTCAGGTTCGGAGTCGGAGAGACGACCTCCAAGTCTTTCCATATTTCTCACGTGTGGGTCACCAATGTAGGAAACTCGAAATGAAGAGACTGAATGATTTTTCAGTATTGGTTTATTCCATCTCAAGTCCTACAGCTCCTCTCTCAGTCAGGGAATGAAGAGGGCGAGCTGAGATAAACCACATACCTTTATACTGTTACAACAGACACAAATCACATTCACATCAAACACAGAATTCCATTCATAACTAATCCTCCTATTGTCCTCTCGGCTTCTCTGTCTGACCCTAGGAGTCAGACAGTCTCTTCGG
This sequence comes from Pholidichthys leucotaenia, assembly GCA_020510985.1. NCBI lineage: Eukaryota > Metazoa > Chordata > Actinopteri > Cichliformes > Pholidichthyidae > Pholidichthys > Pholidichthys leucotaenia. The sequence continues at coordinate 54,529,541 of CM035843.1, read as the reverse complement.
GTTCACTCTCAGATCTTCTCACTTCTCCTCTAGTCCGCAGGGGGTCCAGACTCAATGTCCATTTGGGGCGTGATGTCAATACACACTGTGAACTCAAAGTTCCCTCATGTCTGGGTCTCTGCCAAGGAATATGTGAGCTACATAATGTTACGCCACACAGCAAGAGTTTTAGCAGGTACTAGAGAGATCATATCTCTCCGGTTCTGGCCTCCCTTCAATGGCTTCCCATAGAGTTTAGAATTAAATTTAAAATCCTTCTTCTTACTTACAAAGCTCTAAACAATCAGGCTCCTTTTTATTTAAAAGATCTGATACTACCGTATTATCCTAACAGAGCACTACGCTCCCAAAATGCAGGATTACTTGTAATACCTAGAATCTCCAAAAGTACAATGAGAGGCAGAGCCTTCAGCTATCAAGCTCCTCTCCTGTGGAACCAGCTGCCAATCTGGAATCGGGAGTCAGACTCAATCTCTGTTTTTAAGAATAGGGCTAAAACCTACCTTTTTGATATAGACTACAATTAGGGAGGGATCATGTGTTTCTGAACCCTCCCTTAGTTATGCTGCTAATAGGTTTAGTCAGCCGGGGGACCTCCAATAATGCACTGGGCCTCACTCCTTTCTTCACACTCAATGAAATATTTTTTTTTTGCTGGTCATTAACATCTGTTTGTTCTCTCCCATAGATTGAGTCCCCATCGTGCTGTTTGCTCTCTACATGTCTGTTCTTTTCATCTTCTCTGTCCCCTCACCCCCCAGCCAGTCGCAGCAATGACTGCCCCTCCCTGAGCCTGGTTCTGCTGGAGGTTTCTTCCTGTTAAAAGGGAGTTTTTCCTCTCCACCGTCGCCAAGTGCTTGCTCACAGGGGATCGCCTGATTGCTGGGGTCTTTCTGCAACTGTGGGGGTCTCCCCTACAGTTGAAAGTGCTATGAGATGACTGTTGTTGTGAAATGGTGCTATATAAATAAAGTTGAATTGAATTGAATTGAAAAAGCAAGGACATAATACTCACGGAGGGGACACAGGTCAGGCTGGATGGCATGCAACAATAGAATACAGTTTAGGTCCAAACTACATTTACAGTGAATAGCTGCACAATAGGCTTTCAAGCGTGTTTCCACTGGTTTGTTAATCTTTCGGAAATACCAATGCAGGCTTCTTAATCAAAAATGCCAAGCAGCTTATAGCAACCCCACTATGTCAAAAACAGCACAGTTTTGCTTGTTAGACAGTCCTAAGAGTAGCTGGTCTAGATGTGCTTCATGAGTACCTCACATTTCCGGTTATGAAAAAGGTCATTACAGATTTTTAACATGAAATCATGCTATCATTTTTTGAGGCATCAAGGGGGGAACGTGTCAAGCAGTCACATCAGATAATAAAATGTGGAAAACCTACATTGATGGATGAAATATAAATTGTGCCCAGGAGTACGACAGATAAATGCACACCAGAAAAAGAATTGGATGAACAGTCAGAATCTTTTAAACTTTTTTTATTGTATTTTATTTTAAAAGCCTGATAAATAACAACCTTATATCTGGATGCTACCCTCCATTTCACAAATTAATGAAAAAACATTTTTCTTTGATTCTATGTGTCTATAAATAAAAAGATTCTGTAAAAGACAATTCTCACTCGCGAAAGTGGAGCAAGTTATGTAAAAAGAATAACCGTCTCATACATCGCAGGAATGAATGTGAATTTTCAAAACTGTAGTTCATGATTGTAGGCAAACCTTATTCAAATGTAAAACTGTCTCAGTGCGCGACACGTTCAGCACACAAGTGTAGCCAGTTTTAATTTTTTCCACCTGAACCTCGCCCTCCCCGCCCCCCTCTCCTTGGTCGACCTCTGACTTGTTTATTGTCCTGGCGGGGTAATCTCTTGTGCCGCTCCACTTTGATCCACCCTCCGTCATTGCCTTTGGCCCCCTCTTTTTCTTCACTGGGATTTCCTGTCACAGACAATATACCCGGTATCATAGGTGGGCGGCTCTGTGGTACGGCACTGTAACTGTTGGACCGTGGCCTCCCTTGCTGTCGTGGGGGTCTGCTGGTTTTATTACTGGTATGGCCACCTCTACTATTGGTCCATCCTTGCCCCCTGTTCTGCACACCGCCCGAAGTCAGCCTGTTGCCAAAATAGATGTTTTTGTGGTAGTTGTACATTGCTCCAGCGCTGAGCGGGCGCTCCCTCTCTGACGTGCTTTCTGACGTAGTGCTGGAGGGACTGCTGCCCTTTGACCCCAGGTGGAGAGGTAAGAGTTTGGCCGACAGGCCGGCCGTTGGCGAGGAGCTCCGCGAGTCGATCCAGGGAGATGTGTGGACATGGTTTGGAGAGCGACGCACAGCTGCAGCATAAGAACACCCTTGGCTTTCGTGTGCAGACAGGAACTGAGGCAGTGTGCGGGCATCGGAGCTAGTGAAGGCGGTCCGAGTGTCGGGTGTCGGCTGTGATTTCTGGGTGGTTATCTGCCGCTGCCTCACGCTGTACATCCAAGCTGGATCAATATCTGTAACATAAGAGGTTGAATTAATAGGAAATTCAATAACTATCATATATTATTCAGTATTATCAATCCAACAAAATTAACACTTACCTGAGTTTGAATGGTCCCTGGGTTTCCAGTCAGCACTAGCAGGTGCTGTTTCAACCAGCAGCTCCACAGCCTTGATCTCATCTTGTCCACCACCAAAGCTCCACGTCACCGGGCAGCTGTATCTGGTAGACTTTGGTGACTTGACATCACTCTGAAGCATCAACAGAAAAAGAAAGCAGTAGCACGCATGCGTATCTGCACTGTTGTGAAAGGTGCCTAAATGACTGACCTCATAAGTGACTGTGTAGTCCACTTTCTGGTTCTCCTTTAGTCCAACAATCCATTTATCCATCACAAAAGGTGGCTGTATTGTAACAACATCAGCTCATTTAAAAATCAGTCAATGAAAAAAAACAACACAATGCAACAATCAGGTAATGCATGTGGGCAGATGTGACAGCACTGTGCTCATGACAACACCTTAGTCATCCGCAGGACTTCCACCTCCTTCCGGTTGGCATTAAAGACGACGTCTTTGATGTAGGTTACAGAGACATCATCCCCATCAAGTTCCATGTACATTTTCCACTTGCAGTCCTTGAAAGAACAGAGTTAATGGTGAGATAATGCAGGTCTGGCCTAGTGCAATCAGAGACATTCTAAGGAAAAGTTTTAACTGTGCTATTTTATGTGGAGAAGTTGATTTTGTATATAAACCAACAGCACAACCTGCAGGTAGTTTAATGGCAGTGGCAAATAATTGGCCAGAGACTCATGTGGAAGTTGAAGTTTAAAATGCTCAAGAAATAAAAAGCAATAAAAGAAAAATAGCATAGAAGGCACCAGATGGAAACGAGTTTAGTGGCAAATTGATGAAGATATAATTAGAACATTTAATAAAATCACTTTAACAGATAAAAATATGATTAAAAAGTGTAAATGGAAAAACAAACATTTTCAGTTGAATGTTTGAATACTGGTGCAGGAAACTGGATAAATTTAGGTGAAATGGGTGAAACTATTTTTTTTGTCTCGTGGATTGTCGCAGATGGACGCGCATCAAACTGGGAGGCACAAATCTGAACAGCCCCCCCCCCCTTCTGCATACTGAATGCTGACAACGCAGTAATGATTGCGCCAATCCCTAAAAGCAGCCACGGAGCCACAGGTCACTGCTTAACCACACAGGGTTCACGGCACGGGCCCATCCATTGTGCAGTGATCACAGAGAAAGACATCAGAGGAGTGGCACTAACACACTCGTACGAGGAGCCTTCGCCCTCTCCTTCATCGTCCCCGGGGGCTGGAAACCGCTCAAAGGGGGAAGCTCGAGCAAGCCTCTGGCTCAGAAACACACCAGTGGCCCGGCGCTGGCCTGGTGTCGGGCCTGGACAGTCGCACCGGGGCTCCCAGGTCTACACTAGTCTAATCACTCCAGCAGAAACAATGTCTGGTAATGATGCCTAGGACCCGAGTGCGTCTAATGACAACTCATACATAATTCAGCACCTTTCACTTGGCTGCACGGTGATATCCTCATTAGTAGGAGACCCTTAGTGGCTGTCAGATGGTGGCCGCACAATCGCAGGCCCTCATTTTGTCTTTGAGAAGTGCAGCTGCTTCCATGACATCGCCAGCAAAGAGGGGCGAAGGGAAAAAAAAAATGCAGTGCGGGTTTGTTTTATTTAGTGCAAAAAACCTTCCAGTTTGTAAAAACAAGGCTGACACGGAACCTGACACCAGGCAGGGGAAAATAATTAGCTCTCATTTTCTCAGCCTCCTGTTTCCTTCTCCCTGCTGTGTTTTCTACCCACTAAACCACCACATGTCAGAAGAAATGGGAGGCAATTAGCAGGCTCGTTTCAGCCCTGCCGAACACACTGAAAGAGGACTATTTATGATGGGACAATGAACAGCTGAAAGATTAAATAACGTTTGCCTTTTAAAAGAAAATGACTTCTGGCTAAATGGGCTATTTTTGATTAAATTCAAACAGCAAGTGAAGAGCCACCCTTTCTCCACAGTTTGAGACCCTAACAAAGGGCTGTGCGCGAGTCACGGTGGATGTGGTACATGGCTGAGATTGAAATGTTTATTTGTCTGGTTTAATACACGTCTAGTGATGCCTTCAATGGTCAGTATAACAGCCACTATGAATCCTCAGAACAAACGGCTTCAGTAGAATAAAAAGCTGACATATGTTTGTCTGTGCATCTAAAGTGTTTCTTTGTAATATTCATTAATATTTGGTTTCCGATGAGAAGCCACAACAGATCCTCACAGCTGCAGAATTTGCTGGAGATGGTGTTCAAACATGCGCCTCTTTACAAACTTACAGACTTTCCTTTTCCTGGTTTCCAGTGGTACCCAAACACCAACTCCAGATTCACGGTTTTACTCTGCTCCACCTCCTTTTCCAGCTCATCCTTAAGGAGGGTAAATATGAATATAAGACAAAATATTTGCAGATACTTAAAAGAAAAACTTTAACACCGATAAATGAGCTTCATACCTTTAGCAGTGGAGGGAAGTGGAGAAACGCGAGGTAATCATTGGTTAGCTTTTCAATTTCAGCCTGTCAAAGATTAAAAATAAAACCTTTAAATACACTGCAGTCCCACACAACAGCATACATATTAATCTCAGCTTGCAAATATGGGTTAAAAGAATTAAGCTGACAGTTTAGGTTTATGGTTAACCATATCTTGCCTTTAGGTGCATGGCGTGACCTTTGGACTTGACCCCCATGTCCCGCATGTCGTATTCTGTTAGTAACAGCAGCCTCTTTCCTGTGATGTGGTTTTGTTTGAACAGGTCGGCGTAAAGCTGCATGCCACACGCACTGTCCCCTGATATAGGAGAAAGGATTTTAAACAAGAGGATTTCAAACGAGTCTAAAGAATTTTACGTTACTGAGGATATGCATAGTGTGAATGAACAAACCTGCACCAAATATCTGCTGCATCCAGAAATACTAAAGAGTGTAAAAGGGGATCTATTAGTTTGACTTCCATTAGCAGCATATTGTAAACTGAATCAAAATTGCACTCATACTGACCACATGCTCTTCTGTCCAGGTGTAAATATCAAGCGTAGGCAGCAACTGAAAGCAAACAAAAGGCAAATAAAAGTAACTGAATAAATATACAGTGCTGTGAAAAAGTATTTGCCCCCTTCCTGATTTCTTATAATTTTGCACATTTGTCATACTTAAATGCTTCAGATCATAAAACAAATTTTAATATTAGACAGAGATAACCCAAGTAAATACAATGGCCTAATTACTGCCATATCTGTTGAATTGAGAAATCACTTAAATAGAACCTGTCTGACAAAGTGAAATAGGCTAAAAGATCTCAAAAAGCAACACATCATGCCGCGATCTAAAGAAATTCAAGAACAGATGAGAAACAAAAACCCAGAAGAACATCTAAAGAACTGCAGGCCTCACTCGCCTCAGTTTGGACACTGGTCCATGATTCAACAATAAGAAAGGGACTAGGCAAAAATGGCGTCAATGGGAAAGTTCCACGGCAAAAACCACTGCTGACCAATAAGAACTCAAGGCTCATCTCACATTTACCAAAAAACATCTCGATGATCCCCAAGACTTACGGGGAAATATTCTGTGGACTGATGAGAAAAGTTGAACTTTTTGGAAAGTGTGCATCCCGTTACATCTCGTGTAAAAGTAACAGCATTTCACAAAAAGATCATACCGACAGTAAAACATGGTGGTGGTAGTGTGATGTTTGGGGCTGCTTCAGGACCTGGATGAATTTCTATAGTTGATGGAACCATGAATTTTGCTCTCTACCAGAAAATCCTGAAGGAGAATGTCCGGACATCAGTTCATGACCTCAAGCCCTCCGATGTGGCTGAATGGTGGCCTGAGTGGGTCAAAATTCCTCAACAGCGATATAAAGGATTCATTGCCAGTTATCAAAAATGCTTGATTGCAGCTGTTGCCGCCATATAAGAAATCGGAGGGGGGGGGACTTTTTCATAGCACTGTATGTATAAAGACATTGTGGGTTTATTTATGTAGAACATAAACAAAAACTCTCAAAATAAACAACAGTTATGTTTCCTATGTTGTTAAAACCACTTTTTAGTTGTGCTGTATAAGAACACTTGTCCTTAATGATGTATATCAAACAGGAAATGTCCGCCAGACTGATCTAATGCAATCTATTTGAATGAAAAAAAAATCATTAACAGCTCATTAAATGTAATCAAGCAGAAACTTGCCAGCCAAAATAAAGATTTCATCATTGTGATTACAAGACTGGTGTGTAATGACAGAAATAATGCCATGGAAAATTGCAGAAAAGGATGACTAAATGAATGAGTGATCCCCCATTCACTGTCTCCTTCCCACGACATCCTGTAACAGCTCGGATTATGAACTAAATGCCGGTCTCGTTTGACACTGGCTGCCATACATTAGAGTGCAGGCTGCTGCCTCATGAAGCCACTCAGCCTTACAGCGGCTTTCCGCCTCCTCTAGTAAAGCAGTTCAGTAGTAAACACATTCAAAAACACTCCACCACGGGGAAAGTTTCACTGGAGTGACTTGACATTACTTTTCAAATGAGCAGGCATGCTTCGGTTATTAAGTCATGCTACTGACAAAAGGGACCCAAATGCCATGTTTAAAATTCTGTGGAGAATGAGAGTTGAGTTGGGTTTAGTTCACACAATCCTGCCCCCATGTGGACTAAAAGGATGATGGGTAGCCAGTCCTAAACACTGGCAGTAATAAGTACTAGAAAGTTTAGAAATTAATTAAGATTTTTACAAGGATAGGTTTGTAGTCATTCTCTGTTTGTCGTCTATCATAAAAGGTTTGGTAATAAGAAGCAGTAATTCATCACAATTCTCATGCCATAATATTTCTCCTTTGACCTCCATTTGCTCACATATGAAGTAAAAAATACATCAAAAACAGAAATAAAGAGTAAATAGCTCATACATAGCTAATTATAAACATTCAAGAGTGTGGGAATAAAGTAGGATGATGTTCTGTTTGAAGGTGTCTGACAGGGAAATGCAGAAACGTGCGCTAATTGTTATGTCTAGCATAACATGTCTTGGGGCTGATGGCACAAGAGAGAAGAGGCAATGTTTGAACAGCAGTATTAGCTCACGGCAAGAAGCTAACAAGCAACAACACAGGAATACAGAGGATTACGTCCTCGTGAGACTGACTGATTATAACAAGCGGAGGGGACAATTTAATGGGCTATGCTCAAGGAAGCATGTCCTTCCCCCAGATGAAGCATAATACCTAAGTGAACACTAACGCTAATATGATTCCGTCTACTGTAAAGAGCAGCTCTGGAGGCTGCTATGCTGTTAAACCATATGTTGCCACACTGTGTGTAAAACACAAGGAGAAATGATTCTATTACAATATTTAATTCTTTGTCTGAAAAATTAATCTTTCTAGGCTTTAGGAGGAACATGCTCTGAAAAGCGTAAAATGAGAGAATGAAGCTGACAATCACACAAGTCCTTTTCCTACTGTTTTGAACCTGGGTCAGCAAGAGGAAAAAACATGTACTTTCTTATCCTGGTAAGAGACTGCGTCTCAACAACTGCACTCCACCACAACCAGAACAAATTGGCCAATCTTAATGTCAGCAAAATGTCACTTCATCATAAAAGCCTGGCCTTCTCTAAGCAACTGGCTCACATGGCTCTTTCTTCACAGCATGGCACTATACATCCGGAACATTAGGCATACTGTAAATGACAGCCATAATATCTACAGGTGGAGAGTTTTGATAATTTGCCCGTGGGCTGCATGTGCTGCGCGTACACTAGGGATGGAGATTACAGACCAGAAGAAATTGTGCAAAGACAAATGAAATCATTAAGAGCACGACTTAACGAGCAGTTCACACAGTCCTTCCACAACACCAATAATCCATTAAGCAAGATCACAGTGTTTAACAGATGCAGCAGTTGAGGTGTTCATTCACCGTCATCAGACTATGGGAAACATTCTATTCCCACAGTCATACTGAGTCTGACACAGCTCAACCTGGACGCGTTCTGTCCAGCCTAGTGCATGTTGACCTGCATGTCGGCAGGCTGGACTGACCCCCAAAGTTCAAGGAAAATGCAATACGCCCATCAGTCCTTTTGTCCTAGATGGTGGAATTATCTCCTGATTACTGGAGGTTGTGATCAGACACGACATCTGTGAGCTGTCTGATTCCCCAATCTAAAATTGAAAAAGCAACTTAGCTCCTTTGTGCCACGTGTAAGACAAGCTGAGAGGCGGAAAAATGAGGGGAGCTGGGAAAAGGAAGGGTAAAAGGATGAAAAGAAAAGAAAGTAAATAATCCCTTTCAGAGTACAAGATGAGGAAAAAATAACAAATTTAACCCATTACTAAGATCATTTAAAACTCAAAATGAAACAGAACAGTAGAGGAAAAAGAGGAGGGAAACACAGGAAATAAGTTTGAGTACTAAGTTAAAAAAGCTATGTAAAACTAAGTAGAAACTACAGTTGAAACCAGATATTTACATACACTGTATAAAAAGACACATAGCATTTTTTCTCACTGCCTGACATTAAATTAGACTAAACTTTTCCTGTTTTAGGTCAGTTAGGATTACCAAAATTATTTCTATTTGCTAAATAATTTTTATATTTGATAAAAAAAAATTCCCTAAAATATTATTTATTACTTTCTTCAGTGTGAGAAGTTTACATTCATTTCCTTAGTATTTGGTAGCATTGCCTTTAAACTGTATGACTTGGTTCAAACATTTTGGCCATCCTTCTCACAACAGTTTGCTGGAATTATGGCCCATTCCTGCTGACAGAACTGGTGTAACTGGGTCAGGTTTGTAGGCTGCCTTACTCACACACGTCTTTTCAGCTCTGCCCACATATTTTCTATGAGATTGAGGTTAGTGCTTTGTAATGGCCACTCCAAAATATTGACTTTGTTGTCCTTAAGCCACTTTGTAACTAATTCAGTGGTATGCTTAAGGTCACTGTCTATTTGAAAGACCCATTTGCACCCAAGCTTTTAACTTCCTGTCTTGAGATGTTGCTTCAATATTTCCACACAATGTTTTTTCCTCATGATGCCATCTATTTTGTGAAGTGCACCAGTCCCTCTATACAGCAAAACACCCCCACTACATGATGCTGCCACCCCCATACTTCACAGCTGGGATGGTGTTCTCAGGCTTGTAAGCTTCCCCTTCTTTCCTCCAAATGTAACAATGGTCACTATGGCCAAACAGTTGCATTTTAGTTTCATCAGACAAGTTCCCCAGAAATTAAGGTTTTTGTCCCTGTGTGCATTTGCAAACTGCAATCTGTTTGGTTGCCTTTTAAGTAATGGCTTCTTCCTCGCCGAGTGGCCTTTCAGCCCATGTCGGTACAGGACTCGTTTCACTGTGGACAATGACACTCTTACCAGCTTCAGCCAGCATCTTCACAAGGTCTTTTGCTTTTGTTCTGGGGTTGATGTGCACATTTCACACCAAAACACATTCATCTCTGCGACACAGATCCCGTCTCCTTCCTGAGTGGTATGATGGCTGGACATTCCATTGGTGTTTATACTTGCCTATAATTGTTTGAACAGATGAATGAGGCACCTTCGGGCATCTGGAAATTATATACCCAAGGATGACCCAGACTTGCATAGGTCCACAATTCTCTTCCTGATATCTTGGCAGATTTCTTTTGATTTTCCCATGATGTCACACAAGAAAGCAGTGTGTTTGAGTTGTGCCTTAAAATGCATCCACAGGTGTGCCTCCAATTCAGGTTCAGGTTCCTTTATTTGTACCAGTAGGTAGATTTGTTTTGCAGTCTGGTGACATCCATATTTACAAGCCACAAATTACATTCAACATAGACACAAACACAGGCACACATGAAGCTGACTATAAACATGATAAAAATACTCAAGGCTCCATCAATCAGGGTATAAAAAGACAAAGAGATGGGAGAAAAACCAGAGGTAAGAGAGAAGGGTCATATTAAAACTTAACTTAAATGTTGTTAATTAACCTATCAGAAGCTTCAAAAGGCATGACATCATCATCTGGGTTTTCCCAAATTGTTTCAAGGCATAGTAATCTTAACAGTATGTAAATGTATGACTTTGAAGAAAGTAATAAAAAATTCTCCAAAAAAATTGTTTAACGATAATATATGTGGGCGCTTGGTAAAGTCCTGTGCACATGAACTGAGTCCTGTATTTCATTACATTTTCAATAAGTCCTTACAAACACAACATGTGCCTAAGATCTGGAAAGAAGCCGTGGTTGTTCCCGTTCCAAAATCCAGCTGTCCTAAAACGGTAAACAACTTTAGACCAGTTGCTTTGACTTCAATTTTAATGAAAATTTTTGAAAAACTGGTCAGATGTGAGGTCCTAAAGCAGACTGAGCACGCATTGGATCCTCTGCAGTTTGCCTATAGGCCTCACAGAGGAGTGGAGGATGCCACTGTCACTCTGTTTAACATGCTTTTTAAACATCTGGATTTTAATGGGACACACGCCAGGCTTTTATTTGTGGACTTTTCCTCCGCCTTTAATACAATCCAACCTCATATCTTAGTTGAAAGGCTCCTGCAACAATTTGATTTGAGCAGTAATCTGGTGGGTTGGATTCTGGATTTCTTAACCAACAGGACACAGAGAGTAAGGGTCAATGGTACATTGTCTGACCTAAAGTGCTCTTCTACTGGCTCTCCTCAGGGGTGTGTGTTGTCACCACTACTCTTCATCCTGTACACAAACATGTGTCAGAGAAGACATGACAACAGACACATCATAAAGTATGCTGATGATTCAGTTATTGTCAGTCTCCTCCAGGATGGTGAGAGTGGCCACGGCCCAGTAGTTGATGATTTTGTTCACTGGTGTGAGGATTCCTACCTGCAGCTGAATACGACAAAAACTAAAGACATGATTATTGACTTTAGGAGGAAAACTCCTAAGCACAAAGTCACTGTACTAAAAGGCCAGACCACTGAATGTGTACAATCCTACAAATATCTTGGGACGATTATTGATAGTAATTTAAACTTTGAAGAGAACTGTGAAAGGGTGTGCAAAAAGGGTCAGCAACATTTGCATTGCTTGAGAAAACTTGCACGCTTCCAAATTGACCGAACCATAATGACAATGTTTTATCGGGCTTTTATTGAATCTGTTTTATCCTTTTCTTTAGCGTCATGGTTTGGTCAGATAAAACTGAAACAGAGGAAATCCTTGGATCAGGTAGTTAGATGGTCCAGTCGTTTGCTTGGTGAGTCACAGCTGAGCCTGACATCCCTGTACACCAGACAAGTACAGAGGATGGCTACCTCCATTTTAAATGATGACTCCCACCCTTTGCACTGCAACTTTCAGCTTCTTCCCTCAAGAAGGAGGTTTGCTGTCCCAAAAAGTAAAACCCAGCACTGCAAAAACAGCTTTGTTCCTGCTGCTGTCAAAGAGTTGAACAAGCTGTAACAATATATTGCACATAATTTAGGTACCTATTTATTAACTCCATTTTATATTTACTTATTTTTGTAGGATGTTACTGGGGTTCTAAATATTTTATTGGGTTTTAGACCTTTGAGTTTTTAACCTCTTTGACTAGTTTTTAATTTTTAATATGACTCTTCTCTCTTACCTCTGGTTTTTCTCTCATCTCTTTGTCTTTTTATACCCTGATTGATGGAGCCTTGAGTATTTTTATCATGTTTATACTGTAGTCAGTTTCATGTGTGCCTGTGTTTGTGTCTATGTTGAATGTAATTTGTGGCTTGTAAATATGGATGTCACCAGACTGCAAAACTAATCTACCTACGGGTACAAATAAAGTAAGCTGAACCTGAACAAATATAAAAAATATTTAGCAAATAGAAATAATTTTGGTAATCTTAACTGGCATAAAACAGGAAATGTATAGTCTGATTTAATGTCAGACAGTGGGGAAAAAAAGGTTATTTGTCTTTTTAGACAGTATGTAAACTAATGGTTTCAACTGTATGTTGTGTGCATGTGTTTATGACCGACAATGTCACCATGCAGTGACTCTTCGATGGTCAATATATCAATACAAGCATTATAATATATACCCCTAAAAATAGCACAAATTGTATATTCGTTCACTAAATTCTGGGGAAAAACAATATTTTTCAATTTTAACATTGTTTCAATTCAGTGATTTAGATCTATGATTTGTTTTTATGCTTGTTTGACTTTACTGTACTTTAGTGTGACTTTCCATTTGATAAATGCCACAGGGCACCTACAGCAGTGACTAAGTGCATGTTTCAATGAAAATGGAAATGTCTAGAATCAATGTATCATTCAAGTTTTCTCAAGAGGAAGCAATGGAATTTGTTGCAGCTATGATATCGTTTCATACCCTTTGGTGGCTGGATGTTTCTTTTCACATGTGATTTTACATAAATGGTGAACAGGTTTTCACTGATGAAAACAACAACCACCATCACTGGCTATCTGACTTTTTTAAATATTACAAAGCAGGATTTAGGCTCAGCTCGGTGGAATAGTGGTTAGCACTGTGGCACCACAGCAAGAAGGTCACGGATCGATTCCACCCCTGACCATTATGGGTTGAATCCCACCCCCTGACCATCAGTGACTCTTCTGTATAGAGTTGGGATGTTATCCCCGTGTCTGCGTGGGTTACCCTGGGTACTCCGGTTTCTTCCCACAGGCACAAAACATGCAAATTAGGGTAATTGGAGACTCTAAAGTGGCCCTAGGTGTGAATGTGTGTGTGAATGGTGAAGGGATTGGCGCCGCACCGTGGCTACCTCATCCATCTAGGTGGATGCCCTGTAATTTCCCTCTGGGATTAATAATGTATACTAAAAAATAAAAATTAAAAAAAAAAAAAAAAAAAAAAACCCAACAAATTCAGGGTTAACCCTGGGTTTTCGGTACTACGAAGCTGGTTCACTTTTTACCAGGGAGGCTCACCACTGTAGCTTATGCTGTGAAGCTAATCTGCTCCGAAGCAGGTTAAGATCCAGATAAGATCTCAGTGGGTGTATCAGCACTGCTTTCCAGCCAATTAAATCCTTTGAAAAATGACACCCCCCTCCTCTGGGGTTTGAGGAGACACCTCCCTTCCCTCCATTACTGGGAGACCAATGTAAGCTCCTCTGCAGGGATCATGTCATGGATGGGGTCCCTGTTTTTAGGTGTTTTTCTTCTGTGCTGCAGCCAATATATATATATATATATATATATATATATATACATATATACACTGTATATTTAAAAAATACTGTGCATTTGTCTGAATGTCTGTATTATCTCAGTAGAGACTGTAGGCTACAATGTAATATCCCTGCTTCAAAATTAATTTATTTATATGTTCCACATTTTTTTTAAATCATCTTTCACATCTACTAGCCAGTAGTTCAGTGTAGGAGAGAAGAGTATAAAATATTAACCTATTAAATAAGTGCATTAATAAACTGAAATTACACTAAGGTAGAATAAAACAGTTTAACTTGAAAAAATTCAGATTAATCTTATAAGCAGTTCCCATTCTCCTGTAAAGTCCGATTGCTGTGGAGAAAGCAAAGATAAAAGAAAGCAGCTGATTTGACCTTGATCTGATGATTCTGTATCTTTTCCCATACTGTACCCCTTTCATAGGAAAAAGGAAATATTTAGAAGACTTACCACTCTGAATTATATTATTTATAGCCTAATATACTTTGGGCTGTGATATAAAAGGTAGGCTACAGTAGTACAGTGCATCTGGAAAGTTTTCAAAACGCTTCACTTTTTCACATTTTGTTATATTACAGCCTTATTCCAAAATGGATTAAATTCAATTTTTTCCCTCAAAATTCTACACACAATACCCCATAATGACAATGTGAAAAAAGTTGGGGTTTTTTTTTTAGATGTTTGCAAATTTATTAAAAATAAAAAAACTAAGAAATCACATGTACATAAGTATTCACAGCCTTTGCCATGAAGCTCACAATTGAGCTCAGGTGTATCCTGTTTCCACTGATCACCTTTGAGATGTTTCTACAGCTTAATTGGAGTCCACCTGTGGTAAATTCAGTTGCGTGGACATGATTTGGAAAGGCACACACCTGTCTATATAAGATCAAACAGTTGACAGTGTATGTCAGAGCACAATCCTCCCAGATATCTTGGTAGAAAAGCTGCTTCACCGGGGTTTCCCCTCTTCCATCTGCATGTGGATTAATGATTTCCTCACCAACCGGACACAACTTGTTAGACTTGGCTCACACCTCACCTCGTCCATCTCGCTCAGCATGGGCGCACCTCAGGGGTGCGTGCTAAGTTCATTGCTTTACTCATTGTACACATATGACTGCATTCCAGCACACCCGACTAACATCATCAAGTTTGTAGATGATACGGCTGTAATTGGACTTATAACAAAGGGAGATGAGTCCAACTACAGAGATGAGATTCAGAGACTGTTGAGGTGGTGTGATACAAATAACTGATATTAAATATTAACAAAACAAAAGAACTTATCCTGGATTTTACAAGGCAAAACAAAGAAGATCCAGCACCGTTGTGGATAAATGGAGCATGTGTGGAACAGGTTCACTCTTTCAAGTACCTGGGGCTTCATATATCCAATAATATCACCTGGACTATCAACACTGAAGAAATCACAAAAAAGGCACAGCGGCGTCTCTATTTCTTTAGGCTGCTGAAGAGAAACAAACTGGAGGAGAGGCTGCTTGTGACATTTTACTGATCAGCTATTGAAAGCATTATAACTTACAACATTACAGTGTGGTATGCAGACAGCACAGCTGTAGAGAAGAAATCCAGCTGTAGAGAAGAAATCATTGCAGCGGATCATTCGTACAGCAGAAAAGATCATCGGCTGCTCATTACCCTCTTTACAGGACACTGCCATCGCTTGCTGCCTCCACCATTTCAAAAGACTTTACACACCCTGGAAAAAGACAATTTCAACTGATGCCATCAGGCAGATGCTATCGGTCCATTAAAGTTCATACATCCAAATTTAGGAACAGTTTCTTCCCTCAGGCTATTGTTGCACTAAACTCTCAATAACCATTATTCATGCTCATCTTGCATCATTGTAACATGTCATTCTAACCTTTACTTTTATTGCAGGTCTGCAGGTTATTTTTAGGGTTTTTAACTAGTATGGATTGTATGTGGCTGTGATTTATTATGCTCATCTTGCATTATTGGTATCATGTTATTCTAACTTATTTGCAGGTTGGAAGGTTATTTATTTTCAGGGTTTTAACTATTACGGATTGTGTGTGGCTGTGATTTATTATTTATTATTTATCATGTGTTACGTTGACGTGGACCTAAGGAGTATTATCTCCAATTTCGTTGTATTGAATACAATGACAACAAAGGCCTGACTTGACTTAAAACCAAACATGAAGTCAAAGGAATTGTCTGTAGACCTCCGAGACAGTCAGGGAAGTGACCAAGAACCTGATGGTCACTCTGTCAGAGTGCCAGCGTTCCTCTGTGGAGAGAGGAGAACCTTCCAGAAGGACAACCATCTCTGCAGCAATCCACCAATCAGACCTGTATGGTAGAGTGGGCACAGAAGCCACTCCTTAGTAAAAGGCACATGGCAGCCCGCCTGGAGTTTGCCAGAAGGCACCTGAAGGACTCTTTCAGACCATGAGACACAAAATTCTCTGGTCTGATGAGACAAAGATTGAATTCTTTGGTGTGAATGCCAGGCGTCATGTTTGGAGGAAACCAGGCACCACTCATCACCAGGACAATACCATTCATACAGTGAAGCATGGTGGCGGCAGCATCATGCTGTGGGGATGTTTTTCAGCGGCAGGAACTGGGACACTAGTCAGGACAGAGGGAAAGACAAATGCAGCAATGTACAGAGGCATCCTGGATGAAAAACTGCTCCAGAGTGTTCTTGACCTCAGACTGGGGCGACAGTTCATCTTTCAGCAGGACAATGACCCTAAGCACACAGCCAAGATATCGAAGGAGTGGCTTCAGGACAACTCTGTGAATGTGCTTGAGAGGCCCAGCCAGAGCCCAGACTTGAATCCTATTGAACATCTCTGGAGAGATCTGAAAATGGCTGTGCACCAACGCTTTTCATCCAACCTGTTGGAGCGTGAGAGGTGTTGCAAAGAGAAATGTGTGAAACTGCCTAAAGATAAGTGTGCCAAGCTTGTGGCATCATATTCAAAAAGACTTGAGACTCTTATTGCTGCCAAAAGTGCATCAACAAAGTACTGAGCAAAGGCTGTGAATACTTATGTACATGTGATTTCTTTTTTTTTTCCACAATATCTTTATTGAACCTTTTTTTTTTTTTTAACAAACATGATACAAGCAATCAAACACTAACACTAAAGTACTACAAAAAAAAAAAAATGCACTAAAAACACCAACAACCACCAACAAAATCAAGTCTTCAACAATGCTCCTCTGTTTAGTCTAGACAATCCAATACATAAGTATACATATTATGTTCACCAGTTTGGAATTTACAAGGTCCACACACATCATTCACCTTCTTCTTCAAGAGTTATGTTTAAATTTTTTACATAATCAATAAAAGGTCTCCATATATTCTCAAACACAATTTCCTTTGATTTCAGTATATATGTTATTCTTTCTAATGGAAGGTTTGTTAACATCTGTCTTAACCACTGAGTCACATCTGGTCTATGAGTCTTTTTCCATAATAGTGCAATACATTTTTTGTCATTAAGCAAACTGAGGTCTATGAATGTTCTTTCACTTTTATTAAAATTATGCTTTTCTGGGTACAGACCCAACAAAAACAGTTTAGGATTCAGTATGATTTGTTTTGAGATTATTTTTTCAATTCTTACCCTCACCTCTTCCCAAAACATTCTTATTAATCTACATTCCCATAAACAATGAAATAGGGTTCCTTTACTTTCCATGCATTTTGTGCATGTATCTGGTATATTTTTGTTATATCTATTTAACTCCTCCGGTGTAACATACATCCGCATTAACCATTTGAAATGTATCAATTTAAGGCGTGCATTTATTGATTTGGTTTGAGCTTCTGTACAAGCCAATTCCCATTGTTCCTCTGAAATTTCAATTTGCAGATCTTCTTTCCAGTAGTTTAATCTTTTCAGTGAATTTTCACTTGAAGATAGTGTCAATGAGTTATAAAACTCTGAAATAATACCCTTTCTTTTACTATCTTTCATCATCATTTTTTCCAAGGATGAATAAATAGGTCGAGTGAGAGCTTTATTTTGATTTGATCGAATAAAGTTTCTAAGTTGAAGATATTTAAAAAAATGTGTTCTATTGAGATTAAATTTGATCCTCAGCTCTTCAAAAGACATTATGTTGTCTGCACATGGCAAATATAAATCCTGAATCTTTTGTATCCCTTTTAAATTCCATACTTTAAATACAGCGTCCGCTCTCCCTGGTTTAAAATATTGATTACCCCATATTGGACTAAATTGTGACAATAACTGTGGTTCTTTTAAATAGTTTTTAGCTTCACACCATATTTTGATCATATGCTTTACAAATGGATTTTTAACTTGTTTTTGTAATTTTTTTGCCGAATCTGAGTATATGAATATGGGAAGAGGTAAAGGTAAATTGTATGATTCCATTTCAGTCCAGTGAGGGAGATCATTTGATGAAAAATAATATGTCATAGACCTCAGTTGTGCCGACCAATAATACAACATAAAATTTGGACATTTCAGACCTCCACGATCAAATGGTAAATATAATAAAGACAAACGTAATCTAGCCCTCCTGTTGTTCCATATAAATTCCACTAACTTTTTTTTTATTCTTGAGAATAGATCTAAAGGTGGTGATAAGGGAATGTATTGAAATAAATAAAGTATTTTAGGTAAAATATTACTTTTAAGTATATTGATTCTCCCGATCATCGACATTGGTAGTGACATCCATCTCTGAGTTAACTCATTGATATCTGACATTAAGGCTTCATAGTTGACGCTGGCGACTGATTCTAGCTTAGGCATAATTTGGATTCCTAAATATTTAAACTGATTTACAACATTGAATTGATTTACCTCAGGGGCTGGGTAATTTCTCTGGGTCTCATTTAGCATTAATATTGAAGATTTAGTTTTATTTATTTTATATCCTGATATTTCCCCAAAATTCTTTATTAAATTCAACAAGGTTGGAATTGATTTTTTTAGATTCGACATAAACAAAATTATATCATCGGCGTACAGGGAGATTTTATGTTCTGTTGGTCCAACTTTAATTCCATATATTTGTGAATGTAAACGTATCGCTATCGCTAAAGGTTCAATTGCCATAGTAAACAGTAAAGGTGAAAGTGGACAGCCTTGTCGACATCCTCTATTGATTTTTATTGGTTTTGAAATATTGTTATTTGTTAGGATTTCTGCTGTAGCATTATTGTATATTATTTGAACCCATTTTATGAAATTATTTCCAAGTCCAAACCTTTGTAGGACTTCAAAAAGAAAGGGCCATTCAACTCTATCAAAGGCCTTTTCGGCGTCCAATGATAGGAGAGCTGTATCCGGCGCTTCTTTATTAAAATAAATAATATTAAATAGTCTTCTTACATTATGGAAGCCTTGTCTACCCTTTATAAAGCCATTCTGATCTCGATTAATAATATTTGGTAAAATTTCTTGTATTCGTCTTGCTAAAATTTTACAGATTATCTTAAGGTCGGCGTTTAATAGGCTTATTGGTCTCATATTTTCACATTTATTAGAGGGCTTACCTGGTTTTGGCAGCAGTATAATTAAGGCATTATTTATGTATGATGGTAAATTATTATTTTGAAATGCTTCTAAAACCATTTCCAAAAAAGGTTTTATTAATTTATTCTTAAATTTTTTATAAAGGTCAACTGGAAGACCATCTGGTCCTGCACTTTTTCCTGATTTCATATTATCAATGGCTAGCCCAACTTCTTCTTGACTAATTTTAGACTCCAATATCTCCCTGTTTTCATTTGGAATACACGGTATAGATAGTTCGTTCAAAAACCCATTTAGTTTTGTTAAATCAGGTTCATTTTTGGTATCATATAATTTTTCATAGTAATCTCTAAAGGCTCTATTAATTTCTAAAGGATCTATAACTACCTGTCCTTTACTTATAATACTGGTAATTGGTGTTTTAATTTCCAATTGTTTAATCTGCCATGCTAATAATTTTCCTGATTTTTCACCTTGTTCATAAAAAGATTGTTTCAATCTTAGAAGACTCGAGGCAGCTCTATTCGCTGATTTTTTGTCGTATTCAGCTCTCAAAATCAGTAATTCATTCTCCAACCTTGGGTCACTTCCTGCATACACTTTTTCCTGAAGACTTTTTATTTTATGTTCCAATTTAGCTCTCTCCTCTCGAGTCTTCTTAGATTTTGATCCTGTATAACTAATAATATGTCCCCTAATAAAAGCTTTGAAAGCCTCCCACTTTACACATGCTGATGTTTGTGTAGTATTGATGTCAAAGAACTCGTCTATCTGTTTTTCTATATACTTGACAAATTCCTCATCCTGAAGCCATTTATGCTGAAATTGCCATCTACCTGATTCCTTTGTCAATTTTTTATCTACATATATTAGACAACAGGGTGCATGATCAGAGATCACGATGTTATCATAAAAGCAGTTTTGAATCTTGGACCTTAATTCTGTGGAAATCAAAAAATAATCAATACGTGAGAATGTCTTGTAGGTACTGGAATAACAAGAATCGGCTTTAACTTGTGGTTTCATTTCTCTCCATATATCTAACAATCTCAATTCTTTCATAAAATGATTAATAGTCATCCTACATCCAATGTGCGTACAATCCAGTCCTGTTGATCTATCCACACCTGGATTCAATGTACAATTAAAATCCCCTGCTATTATATGTTGCCCTGTAAGTGATGATAAGATGAGAAATAAATTAGCAAAGAACTTCTGATCATCTATATTGGGACCATATAAGTTCACAAGATTTATATTTTCTAATAGCAAAGAACCTTGAATGATTACATATCTTCCAAATTTGTCTCCAATTACATTTTTCACTTGAAAAGGAACTGATTTATGTATGAGAGTCATAACTCCCCTGGCTCGGGATGAAAATGAAGAGGTGAATACACTTCCCTGCCATCTACTCCTAATTCTTTTAACATCCTCCTCTATCAGATGAGTTTCTTGTAAAAACACAATTCTTGAACCCATGTCCTTTATTTTATTCATAACTTGTTTAAGTTTTTTTAAATTTTGTAGACCTCTGCAATTCCATGAAGTTAAATTAAGATTAACACTTTGGTCCATGATCAATAGAGAGTTTGGGATTACCTTGCAGTGTAAACATGCTCATACAGAGAAGCAAAAACATGAGTGGTTGAACATTCATCCTACAAACTACACACAAACAAATTTCCCCTTCCCACACTTGTGGCAAACCCCCCAAAATCAAAAGAAAAATTCTGTCTCCCGATATAGCCATCGACCGTTCCACACCCACGGGGAACAGCCTAAGCCACTCCTTCTTCATCCTCCCAATCACCCTAACTCTACTGCTTTTAATGACGTAACATTAACTCTCCTCTGTAGTTTTCCAACTTAACTCCAAAATTTTTAACAACTTTGTACATCATAGTTTTTTTTTTTTGTTTGTTTTGTTTTTGTTTTGTTTTTTTAATATATAATACAATCTATATTTTGTAAACTTACTATTTACTTCAAGTCAGTCAGATGCCTGTGCAAATGCTTAATTATTCTACCTTATATTTTGTTCATGCTTAGCTCCCACCAGTCTCTTCTTCTTCTTTGATCTTCTTGATGAACTCCTGCGCCTCCTCTGGGGTCTTGAAGATGTGGGTTCTGCCCTCATACGTGGTCAGCAGTCTCGCAGGATAGATTACACCATGACGAATCCCAAGGTTGCGCAGCTCCTTACGTACGGGATCAAACTGCTTCCTCAATTGCTGGATTCCTGTGGCCAAATCTGGGTAGAACCGCACCTGCTGGTCCTGGTGTTTAATCTCTCCTTTTTTAGCTTGTGCAGCGTTGAAGATCTTCATCCTGTCTCTGTTGCTAAGAAACTTCATAATTAAGGTCCTCGGCGGTCCCTTATCTCTCCGTGGGCCAATACGATGTGCTTTTTCCAGAATCACTGCTGATTGCAACTCCTCGCTGCCCAGCACCTCCGGAATCCACTTTTCCAGAAAGGAGCATACGTCCCGACCTTCTGATTCCTCTGGAAGACCCACCAGCCTCAAATTATTCTGTCTCGACCGAGATTCCAAATCCAAAATATTATCTTCCAGAGGTTTATTTTTTTTTTCCAAAGTGCGCACCTTTAATTGAAGACGGGTGACGTCATCTTCAGCACTAGCGAGACGGAGCTCCATCTGCGCCGTTCGTTCTACACAGTCACCCAATTCCTTTCTTATTCCTTCCAACGCTGTCATAATCCCATCAAATCTAGAGGAAAAGTCCGCTCTCATTGAACTCATGGCAGCCATCAGCGCATCTGCGCCATTCCCCGCAAATATCGCACCGTTGCCAGCCTCCTCCGCCATATATGGAGTTTTGTTTGCTGCGTCACAGACCTGAAAGTCCGTTAATTTGGACTGTTTCGGCGGCTCGCTTTTTCCTTTTCCTGGTTTTCCAGCCTTAGGCTTCGCCGACATATCCTCGCCCAAATGCTGGGGTACGTTCTGTCCCAAATGAGAGAGTTATTTGCCGATTTTTTTTTTTCCAGGAGCAGAGCAGAGCGAGACACGTCCGTCCTACGTGGCAGCCATAACCGGAAGACATGTGATTTCTTAGTTTTTTATTTTTAATAAATTTGCAAAAATCTCAAACCTTTTTTCAAACTGTCATTATGGGGTATTGTGCATTGAATTTTGAGGAAAAAATGAATTCAATCCATTTTGGAGTAAGGCTGTAACATAACAAAATGTGGAAAAAGTGAAGCACTGAATACTTTGCGGCTGCACTGTACAGTACTATTTATTAATGAAATAGGAGAAAAATTATGTTATTAAATATGTTATCAATAACCACCGCAGTGATGGACAGTAATATTTAAAACAATCACTTAATTTAAGCATTCACAATGTCAGCTTTTTTTCATGCTTCTTTCCTACTTTGACTGCTGCAGCTGTTTCCTTTTTTCCCTGTACCATTTCATTGCGGTACTCTTCATGTTTATTTAATCCGACACTTTTTTCTTCAACAGTGACATACTCCATTGCAGTCTGTTCATTCCCCTATTGGTCATCTGCTGCGATCACTTCCTCTTTTATGTGAGCACGCACGCAGCCAGACAGATTAAGCCAGGGTCCATTTATCGAGTTGATAACCATGTTCGTAGTACAGATAATCCCGATCCAGAATGTCTGTGTTAGTGAAGCCAGATAACTAAAAGATACCCTGGGTATGATGAACCCACTTTATAGTACAGGCCTCAGGAATAAACTCATGTGTTGCCTTTACTGAAATTATCAGCAAATCAGTTGAGAATAATAATAATAATAATAATAATAATAATAATAATGATGATGAATGGATGCTGATGGACAGGGTGACAGACAGGGTCATGCAGGAGTCTCCATGGACAATGATGTTTGCAGATGACATTGTGATCTGTAGTGAGAGCTGGGAGCAGGTGTAAGAGAATATGAAGAGGTGAAGGCATGCTCTGGAGAAAAGAGAGTCAGTAGAAGAGAGACAGAATACATGAGTATGAACGAGAGGGAGGAAGGTGTAATGGTGAAGGTGCAAGGAGTAGAGGTAGTGGTGAGTTTTAAATGCCAAACCTCCAAAACAATGGACAGTGCTCAAGAGAGGTGAAGAAGAAAGTGCAGGCAGGGTGGAGTGGGTGGAGACATGTGATAGGACAGAAGGATAGTAGCTAGTGAAATGAAAATTTACAAGACAGTAGTGAGACCTGCTATGATGTATGGTTTGGAGATGGTGGCACTGACAAAAAGACAGGAGGCAGAGCTGGAGGTGGCAGAGTTGAAGACAGTGAGTATAACTGAAGGACAGCTCAGGTTGAGCAGTTTGGAGATAAAGTAAGAGAGGCAAGGCTGAGATGGTTTGGTTTTGCAGAGGAGGAATAGTGGACAAAGGACGTTGAAGATGGAGCTGCCAGGCAGGAGGAAAAGAAGAAGACCACAGAGAAGATCCATGGATGCAGTAAAGGAAGACATGGAGAGGGTTGGTGTTACAGAGGAAGATGCAAGATGCAGGTGAGATGGAGGCTGATGATCTCTAATTGCCATTAAGGGAGGCACAACCAGTTATTAGGTTTAGGGTACACTACTTTTTCCACATAGGGGCAGGTAGGTTTGGATAGCTTTTTCCCTTAATAAAATCATTTAAAAACTGCTTTTGTATGTACTTGGGTTATCTTTGTCTCATATTAAAATTTTGTTTAATGATCTGAAACTTTTAAGTGTGACAAATATGCAAAAATATAAGAATTCAGGAAGGGGGCAAATACTTTTTCACAGCACTGTAGATACACAGTATCCTGATATCTCATTGGTTCATCGTCAATAAGACCTACTCTAAATGGTCACTGCCAGGTGGAAGTAATGAAAAGTTTAAATCTTTTGAACTTCATAAGACTATGTCACAGTCCTACATGCACAAGTTGACAAGCACAAGAGCAAAATTTCACAGGCACGAGTACTGCATGTGGTTCTGTGCTGGTTCCATTGAAAATGAACAGAGAACATACCATCACTGCCTACTATACAGTGTTTTCATAATACTGCTTCCCTTTCCTTCTCCTGCTACATTTTTGATCCTTACTTCACGGTTTTCTCATTTCCACTTCACCTCAACAAAGGTGAAGTGGGATTTGGATGTGAGCGAGACTTCTGCTGCTGTAACCACTTGACAGTGTGAGGCGGCTGTCCCGAAGGTGAAGGTGGACCAAAGTGAAGAGGTTATAATAAGTAACTCACGGGGCTGTTGGACTGTTCGATGAGTTTTCGCTCCCACATCTTTAATCGGCGCTCTCGCTCCTTCAGCTCCTGCTCCTTAGTGCTCAGGTCTCTCTCCAGCTTCTTAAGTCTCTCGAGTGTCGCTTCAATCTCGCACCTTCAGCATGAAGGGACAGGACAGTATCAACACTTCATGCCGGAGAGGTTTTTCTTATTATACAACTTTTAAAAAAGGCAACATTGTTTTTTTAATCTCTCTTTAGTTCATAAACATCTTAACTGTCCGTGGTACTAGTCTCCGTCTGTATGTAAGAAAGATGAGGAGTAAAGCATAAAAACTTTTAGTGAGATTGTGCTAAAAAAAAACAAAACAAAAAAAACAAAACTCTTACATGAGGTTCACTAATGTGTTCTAAAATATTTTTCTCCAAAAAGTAACATCAAATACTGCTAATAAAAATGGAAAATCTGGAACGGACCTGTATTTATATGAACATTAACTGAGATAATTGTGATTAACTGAACAACCCACTGATCGCAATCAATCTTTTTAAATCATGAATAATCGCAAAAGAGAAAAAGTCTAACCTTTGAAAAGAGGGTACAGTTTTCGTCAGTCTATAGTGTGACTCAAAACAGAGATGCATGGCACAAATTGCTGTCATACTATGTGGACATATGGACCACTTCAACGCAGAATTCAACTCTCGAAATGCTCACAGCTAAGCTAAAGGAGCTGCGTGGAGGAATCTGATCAGACCTAAATGAAACAGTCAATGTCCCCCCCGAAAGACCGCCATGATGATGACGATGACGATGAAGCTAAAGGCTAACCCCAGGCAAACTCCGCTTCCATCAGTTCTGTTCACAAATGTCCGCTCCCTAGAAAGCAAACTGGACTATCTATGACTGCGATTGGGGCCTTTTCATCCAGGATCAGTGCCTGACTTCACGAATGTGCCCCTGGAAAAATGGTCAAAAATCACCATAAACACAAACATGAACAACCTTGTGGAAAGCCACCGTTTGCAGCTATAACAGCCTCAACTCTTCAGGAAAGGCTTTCCACAAGGTTTAGGAGTGTGTTTATGGTAATTTTTGACTATTCTTCAAGAAGTGTATTTGTGAGGTCAGGCACTGATGTTGGACGAGAAGGCCTGGCTCACAGTCTCCGCTCTAATCCATCCCACAAGTGTTCTTTTTATATTCATTTGAAGGGGAGTCCCAATACTTTTGGCAATATATTGTATCCATATGCTTGAATGACCATGCACAGCACTTTTAACTGGCTACATTCACCCTCTATGGACTAAAGACACCAACGGTCAATTTAGAATCAGTGCTCAGTCTAACAAGTAGGTCTTTGGGTTGTGGGAGGAACCCCACACCTGCACAGGAATGCATCTGAATGGCCTTTGGCAATGAGGGAAGCAAAGGAACTTTTCTCTGCATTTAAACTTGGAATGTAACAATATGGGACTGGCTGTTATCATAAGACAACTGTCAAAGATTAAGTGCTTATTATTATTAATTTTTTAAAATTAATTATTTTTTTTTTTTTAAATTTTATTAAAAAGGCTAAATCTGAATATTATTTATCTGTCATA
Source organism: Pholidichthys leucotaenia (assembly GCA_020510985.1). Classification (NCBI taxonomy): domain Eukaryota; kingdom Metazoa; phylum Chordata; class Actinopteri; order Cichliformes; family Pholidichthyidae; genus Pholidichthys; species Pholidichthys leucotaenia. Next base: position 54,503,403 of record CM035843.1, on the reverse strand, counting down.
ACTGAGAGTCTTAATAATCCACAGAAATTTTGGAAAGTGATCAAAGGTTTATCTGTGAACAGAAGCTCTCAGGTTCTTCCTACTTTTGTTTTAAATGGCTCAGTCCCAGTTTATGATAGAACTGAGGTTTTAAATTGCTTCAATAAGCATTTTGTGTCATCTGGTTTTCTGTTTAACTCTACAGGAGCTACATCTGTGCCTCACTGTACTAATTCCCAAATGTTTTTTGGAGAACCTTTTAGACTTGTACCCTTTACTGTACAGCAAGTTCATAAGGCTCTCAAAACTTTGAATCACAGAAAACCTCCTGGACCAGACTTGATAGAGCCTTACTTTTTGAAAATGGCTGCCGATTTTATTGCACAGCCTCTTACAGTACTTTTTAATTTATCAATTGAAAACAAAGAGATTCCTGTAGTATGGAAGTCAGCTTTTGTGGTTCCTCTCTTAAAAGGAGGTGACCCTGCAGTTTTAACTAACTACAGACCAATATCAAATTTGTGTGTCTTGTCCAAGATTCTTGAATCTCTCGTGTGTGATCAACTTAAAGAGTTTTTATACTCAAATGAACTTCTTTCAAAACTGCAATCGGGCTTTAGAAAAAAGCACAGCACTATTACTGCTGCTACAAAAGTGGTCAATGATATACTTGTTGCTCTTGACAAAAAGCAGCACTGTGCTGCACTTTTCATTGATCTGTCAAAGGCTTTTGACACTGTGGACCACACAGTTTTAAAGCAAAGACTCATCAGTTTTGGTCTGTCGGAACATGTAGTCTCCTGGTTTGCAAATTATTTGAGTGACAGGACCCAATGTATTAAATATGATGGTTTGTGTTCTGAAATTGTCAGTGTCCACAATGGGGTGCCACAGGGTTCTGTATTAGGACTCCTCCTATTCATTATGTACATTAATGATCTAGGACAAAATGTGTCTGATGCTAGTTTGCATTTTTATGCCGATGACACAATTATTTACTGCTTTGGCTCTTCCCCTGCTAATGCTGTTGCTTCTCTGCAGAAAGCTTTTAATGTGGTGCAGCACACACTTCTGCAGCTAAAACTAGTAATTAATGCTGACAAAACTAAACTGATGTGGTTTTCAAATTTTAGGAAGAGTCTACAAATTTTTCCCACAGTGTCCACTTTTGAGGGAAATGAAATTGAGGTGGTTCACTCATACAAGTATCTTGGTATCTTGCTTGATGACGCTCTGACTTTTAAGCCTCGTGTTGAAAATCTTGTGAAGAAACTTAAACTGAAACTGGGTTTATTATTTCGAAATAAATGTTGTTTTTCTTTTGAGGTTAAAAAGCGTCTTGTTACTGCAACTTTTTTTTTTAATCTATTTTAGATTATGGAGACCTCTTGTATATGAACGCTTCAGCTCAGTGTCTGAGTAAGATTGACTCTGTATATCATGCTGTTTTGAGGTTTGTTACAAACTGTAGAGCCTTGACCCATCACTGTGAACTGTATTCTAGAGTGGGATGGCCCTCTTTGTCCACTAGGAGGTTGACTCACTGGTACATTTTTATTTACAAGGCCATGCTTGGACTGTTGCCCCCTTACATTTGTAATTTGATCACACTGAGAAGTGTTGATTCTTATGGTTTGCGTTCTAATGATCATTTGTTGCTTTCTGTTCCATTTGCCCGTACTGAGCTGGGAAAAAGAGCTTTCATGTTCTCAGCCCCCTCTACATGGAACATGTTGCAAAAAGACTGGAAACTAACGGAACTTGTTTCATTGAACGACTTTAAATCCAGATTGAGAACACTTGAGACGGCCTCACTAATTTGTAACTGTTTTATATGATTTGTATGTCATTGTGAGTGTATTTGTGATTTTTTTGCTGCCTCTTGGCCAGGACTCCCTTGAAAAAGAGGTTTTTAATCTCAACGGGTTTTTTTCCTGGTTAAATAAAGGTAAGTAAATAAATAAATATTAATAATAATCTATAAACCTTACTGAAATTCATACGGAAAATAATAGAAACTTTCCATTTGAATTTGACTAAAATCCTGCATGTTTTAACAGTGACTGGCTGCACAACAAGAAATTAGCTTCATCTCATGCATTTATTACAAGTGGGATGGATTCATTGTTGGTTTGGGCTTTTCGAAGGATTTGATAACACTACTAGAAAATACAGAATATCACCACAACAGTAATGCAGTAATATTTTTGAGTAGAAACATGCAGTATAATTACAGCAGTAAACAACGCAGCACAGCCCCACAGTCAGAAAATTATTCTGCATCTGTATTCATGTTGGAGGTTGTTTAGGCCAGCAGGTGGGGCTGCATAATGTATCCTGGGAGTTCATGTGGAGGGAAAAAAAAAAAAATCTCCCACAATAATTTCAGACAGGCACTTCCTGCATAACTTCTCCTGCTGGCCTTCCAACTCCTCCATCCTGAAGAGCCCACCTTGAATGATTTCCGCTCTTTTGTTTCTCGTTTCATAGGCCTCTCCCATGGCCCGGGCCCACCCACATCCCACGGACACATGAGCACATTTCAGTCACACATGCAGCTGCACTTTTCCACAAATGCATCTTAAAAGTAGATGATATGACTACATCTAATGTGAAATCAGTAAAAATCCATAGAAAACATCACACCCAACTCTGCAGGTCTCCTCAGCTTTTAGATAAGACACATTTATGATCCGTCTTTATGTTTTATATAATTCATCAGGGGGCAAAAGCATTACATTTACTTGTTCAACCTCCCCCAAAGTTATCAAAATTCTTGTTTTACTTGCTATCTAAACAATTCTGTTCTTCTCCCATTAAGGCCATTTCATTTGGGCCAGATTAAGGGCATCTCACTGACACCCCATAAAGCCACAAGAATGAAAAAAAATATATATATACAGTATATATCTGAAACAAAGTATTTGCAGCAGTTTGAAGCCTGAGGTTTATCGTTTTCTAAAACTTTCCACCCCCGTTTCAGTGTATGCATGACTGAAAAACAGGCATTGTATACTAGGTCCACTTTCATCTCAGAGCCAATCTTTTATTTCAACTTCAGTAAGGTATGTGCTCCACAGGTTACTATCTGTTCCTGGTTATTACGATCCAGCTCAACAAGTTTACAGTATCTGGTGAAGGCAAACATGACAACTGAACTCTCAATTATTTCCGGGACTCTTCTTTCACTTTCCTTCAGCTAGTGTAATAGTATCAAACTTCCTGGTCTAAAACACATGCTCATATTCACTCGGACCCGCTCCACCTGCAGATGGCCACCGGGACACGGTGACACCGACACGGCATCTGAGGAAAAACCTCAGAGCGCAGACAGGGCCCGTAGAGAGGCAGACAGAGAATAAAGTAACAGCTGAGACTCAGGCTGTGCCGAGCATCGCCGAACCTCCAGCTGCTCATACAGGCCAATTAAACACTTCTACTTGAAAAAGATGGTGATTATTTTTAGGGTCTTATGGGTAAAGAGAGGAAGTATATCCAGATGGATGATTCTTTGGGGGTTTTCATGTCTTTATGTAGCTATCAGTGTAATTATTAAAGATCTATATGCATGATCTCAAGTCCCTTTTTGTGTTCCACGGCCCCCATCAGCTACATTTCCACATCATTCTTTCAAAACAGTTGCACATTTCCCTACACTGAGGCAGTATACTGGCGAAGAAAGCGAGTTATAAACGCATTGACTGAGTCTGGAGAACAGCTGATCACATTACCTCCATTCAGCCTTGTTGTGAAGGAAAGAGTTGCACTGTTGAGGAAGTTGGCTGTCGTTAGACATGGACTCCAAAGTAGCGAGGATCTGCTTAAACACCGGCCTTTCCTGAGTGAAAATAAAACACTGATCTGTACGTGGTTCAAGGGAAAACAGACACACTCCAGATTTGTGAGGAAGCTCACTTTTGGCTCTGTTGCCCAGCACTTTCTCATGAGCTCGGCAAAGCTGGACGGACAGCAACTGGGGATGGTCAACCTCTGAAACACAGGACATGCAGGGTGGATGAGCTTTAAAGGAAAACGTCAATAGTTTACACTGTTTAAGTTAGACTGGAAGGCTAAAATCCATCTTGTGTGTTTTGAAATCACTCTGAATTTGATGTTTACATATTGTTTGTGTTGCATACTGTAGAGAGTGGGATAGAGGAAGGGTGTCTTGTGCTCTCCATCATATGTTTCCCTGTTTGTCCACCAGTGTGATTATAGCATGTAAGCAATGAATCTCTCTTTTATTTGTCTAAACCTGATTGTGAAAGTGGAGCAAAAATAACAGATTCAGTAAAACATGAAGAAATTCAAAATATAGTTAATAATTCACGTTCATTCATTAGAAATGATAAAAGTTTCACTGTTTCACCTGTAAAAAGTTTGAAAGTCATCATCTTCTGAGGACCTCTGGAGTGATCCTGACATTCTAACATTGTGTCATCACTTTGCACTTGTACATCTCCTATAATGAGTCAGCAAGGCACTCAGAAATGGCAGACTTTGCCCCCACTATGTTGGCTCCTCATTATGAATTACAGATGATTGCAGTGCGTTGCTGCAGCCAAATATAGTGTGTACACTATAGCCAAGTAACGGAAATTTCCATGTTAGCACTTTTTCCCCTCATCGTCAGTTGTGAGGTTCTTGGGGGGATATGAGATAATACGAACTGATAGCTAGCTCAAAAAAAGTTTAAAACGAGATCCGTTGATAACCAAGGGTCAGTTAATATCTTTGAATAAAGGTTGGCTTTCTTCTTGTACCTTGACACTGGACAGGCAACAGCTGCAGACCAACTTAAACTATAATTTCTCTAGCTTTCTTGGCTCCAGAGTCATTCTGTATTATGTATTTTAGATGATTTTTTTTTTTTTACTTTGGACATATTTGACCATAGTGACTTTAACCTATGACCTTTAGTCTCAATACCCTTTATTTCACATTTCATTTTGGGGGATGAAACCAAAGTTCCAGTGAGCCAAAATCCGACCACGATAAGGAGCTGCAACTGTGTTTGCTGAGGCCAAAAATCTCTGGTGTTTTCAATGCACCGTTTGTTATTATTCTGGTTGCTCACATCAAGAGTTTCCTCACACACCCCAGAGATTTTAAAGAACATTCTCAGTGCACGATCCTTGTACATGTCAGAAAAGAACTAAGCATTCTCCTAGCCACACTCTTGATCTAGTGCTTTGCTTTTTGGCTTGGACACCTCAAATTTCTCTACTGAAATGACTTTTTTCCCCACTCCTTAAAATAAAAGTCTATTTAGATCATCACAGATGTTCTTCTTTGCACTTTACTGAAGATTATTACACCAGTGCTTACAAGGAGCATTTCAATCTGAGCAGGATCTCTGGAAATGGTCAAACTCACTCTTCAACGAGAGATTAACCAAACTTACCATTTTTCATGGATGGACTAGCAGAACTTTTGAATTTAACTTTTGTACTTTATACAAGATCTTGTGGAATGGGTTGAATGATGAGTTGAAACAAAGTGTAAATATAAATTAACTTTAAAACTAAAAATGGACTTTCTGCGTATCGCATTAACACCTTAACCCACTACACCACAAAAAAATCTTTCAGTTCACAGTCTTACTTCCTCAAGACAATTTTCTCCATTGACAAGACACAAGGGCTGATAGACATTTTATAAAGGTGATTTGTATCACACAGAATTGCATGAAATTTGGCATACTTCCCAAGACTATAGTTGTGATTGTGAATGTGAGGTTTCATCAAGTTTGGCCCACTACATCGGAAGATACAAGCTGTATTATTTCTTCTTTCTGTGCCTCACAGTTTTTGCTGTCTGTGCACTTTTTAGCGGAGAAAAAGAAAAATCAACCTGGATCAGCTTGGAACCCTAACCAGATCGTCACTGATGGAGGAGGTCATTCCGGCCTAACAGATGTGACAGCCTGGATGAAGACCCACCTGTGGATCACTGCGGGTTTGATGAGCAGCCAGGAAATTTCCTAGAAGGAATAGATATTCTTGCAAATTGTTACGGGCGGATGGACGATGCATGCCGCGTCTTGGCATGAGCTCATTTCACCTTAACTGGAAAGAGGTCAAAACTATCCAAAAGACATGTCTGTTATCTATTTAGGATGTTTCTATGTATTTTGGAGCTCATTGCCTTGTTGAATAATACAAGTCAAAAGAAGAAAAGGGGAAAAAAGGGTTGGTACATACAAGTTGTATTTCTACCTACTCATTTTTTATGTAGTTTTAATTTTTTGTTCACTATAAAGTCATTAATTCATTTATTATACATGTAATCACATGGTATAATACCTCATTCTTTTCCACCACAAGCCAGGCCACTTGTAGGCCTTCCAGGCCTTTGAAGGGTATCTCTCGAGTGAGCATTTCCCAGAGCACCTGACACAGAAGACAAGAGACAAGGTGATTAACAGCCCCTCTTTGATAATGTCTTTAAGTATGTACAGGTATATTTAACAAAAATAAAGTAATATAGAATTCTTGATACAGTCTAAATATATTTCTTGTAGGAAGACGTGGGTCTTTTGAAAAACAGTACACACTGCATCACATGGGCAATCGTGTTCCATTGCTACTCACCACGCCATAGGAGAAGGTGTCACACGTCTCACTCACAGGGAGGCTCTGGATCACCTCCGGAGCCATCCAAGGAAATGTGCCCACCAGGGACATGTGTGTGGTGTGGCTCAGGAACTTAGATGCCCCAAAATCACAGATCTACAGCGATATAATGAGACATAAATTAGATAAATGTAAGGGCTAAGTGAAAAGGTTTAGTCACACGCTTACTTACTGCATGTATGTATGTAACAGTTATTATGCAGCAATCATGCCAGCATGCAGGTTTTCATTTTACCCTGGTGGTGATGTTAGTAATGAGAATCTCAAAAACACTGTAATCATATAATTTAGCTGTGAAGATGATGACTGTTTTAGTCATCACAGTACCACAGGTAAATTAAAATGTAGCTCAATATGCAGTTGTGCTGCTTCACCAAAAAGCTCATAAAAGAAGACCTACTTTAACCCCTTATACTGACTCGCTTCCATTTGTGCAGTACCTTATCAGCGAACCACCATGAGAGAAAATAAAGGGCCCCAGACCCCAGGTCAGGAACCAAGGCTCTAATCCACTAAAGCAAGTCAACATGGAGCACTGTCTGTGATTTCTTGTACATCCTAAGTTAGTCACTGCCCTCTTGTGTTCGTATAGAGCAGACAAATAAGAGGCTGGTATTTCATGCTCACATGCCATTTCTTTCAGGCTCTGATATACAGTGGACATTAAAAGTCTACACACCCCTGTTCAAATGCCAGGTTTTTGTGATGTAAAAAAATGAGACCAAGATTAATCATTTCAGAACTTTTTCCACCATTAATGTGACCTATAACCTGTACAACCCAATTGAAAAACAAACTGAAATCTTTTAAGGGGAAAAATAAAAAACCTTACAATAACCTGGTTGCATAAATTTGCACACCCTTAACTTAACACTTTGTTGCAGCACCTTTGGCTTTTATTACAGCACTCAGTCTTTTTGGGTAGGCGGCTATCGGCGTGGCACATCTTGACGTGGCAGTATTTGCCCACTCTTCTTTGCAAAAACACTCCAAATCTGTCAGATTGCGAGGGCATCTCCTGTGCACATCCCTCTTCAGATCATCCCACAGATGTTTGATCGGATTCAGGTCTCTGGCTGGGCCATTCCAAAACCTTAATCTTCTTCTGGTGAAGCCATTCTTTTGTTCATTTGGATGTCTGTTTTGGGTTATTGTTGTGCTGAAAAATGAAGTTTCTCTTCATCTTCAGCTTTCTAGCAGAAGCCTGAAGGTTTTGTGCCAACACTGACTGGTATTTGGAACTGTTCATAATTCCCTCCACCTTGACTAAGGCCCCAGTTCCAGCTGAAGAAAAACAGCACCAAAGCATGATGCTGCCCCCACCATGCTTCACTGTAGGTATGGTGTTCTTTTGGTGATGAGCAGTGCTGTTTGTGCCAAATATACCTTTTGGAATTATGGCCAAAAAGTTCAACCTTGGTTTAATCGGACCATAACACATTTTCCCACATGTGTTTGGGAGATTTCAAATGTGTTTTTGCAAAATGTAGTCGGGTTTGGATGTTTTTCATCATAAGATAAGGCTTCCATCTCGACACCCTACCCCATAGCCCAGATATATGAAGAAAACAGGAGACTGTTGTCACATACACTAAACAGCCAGTACTTTCCAGAAATTCTTGCAGCTCCTTCAATGTTGCTGTTGGCCTCTTGGCAGCCTCCCTGACCAGTTTTCTTCTCGTCTTTTCATCAATTTTGGAGGGATGTCCAGTTCTTGGTAATGTCACTGTTGTGCCATATTTTCTCCACTTGATGATGACTGTCTTCACTGTGTTCCATGGTATATTTAATGCCTTGGAAATTCTTTTGTACCCTTCTCCTGACTGATACCTTTGAACAATGAGATCCCTCTGATGCTTTGGAAGCTCTCTGCGGACCATGGCTTGTGCTGTAAGACGTGACTACAAAAATGTCAGGAAAAGCCTACTACAACAGCTGAACTACTTTATTTGGGGTTAATCAGACGCACTTTAAATGGTGGCAGGTGTGTGCTGACTCCCATTTAACATGAGTTTGAATGTGATTGGTTAATTCTGAACACAGCCACATCACCAGTTATAAAAGGGTGTGCATATTTATGCAACCAGGTTTTTGTAAGTTTTTATTTCTTATTTTTCCCCTTAAAAGATTTCAGTTTGTTTTTCAATTGGGTTGTACAGGTTATAGGTCACATTAATGGTGGAAAATTTTTTGAAATGATTTATCTTGGTCTCATTTTTTTTACATCACAGAAACCTGGCATTTGAACAGGGGTGTGTAGACTTTTTAGGTATATCGCCTGTAAAATAAGACTCATTCTGCAAAAGGGACCAACACATCCCAGACTTGGTTTAATGCACATTTATACTGAGTGGATTTAAATCATTGAATTTATTACTGTTTTAAAAACCTACCTTGAGAACTTTCTCCGTAGTTAAAACAACTGAAAATTTAAAACAGGGGTTTAAAAGTTAACACAAGCAGATATTCACTTAAATTACAGGATGTATAATAATAAAGTTATTAATTCTGGGCACAATATTATATTAAAAACAAAATCAGTTACCATTTCTGGATTTTAGGTCTCTGTGGATCACCTTAAAGGGTGCCTCCGAATGCAGATAGTGCATCCCTAAAGCATGAATAAACACACATTTTGCATTAAAAACCCTGCACAAACTAAATGTTCTGATAATCACAGCATAGAAATTTAAACTGATAAATGTTTAATTATACCCACCAAAGTATATCACCAACAACCAGAGAGACACTCATCTCAAAGAATAATTAACAAATCCAGACTTCATGGCTCCTGATATTTATATTTCCACATTAAAGTACACTTGAGCCACTGACCACACAAAAAATGAGTAACAGTACAAACATTATTAATAAGGACCGCAGATGAGGGATCAAACAATCAGCAAAAAGTCAAACATCTCTCTATCAGCGCTGAGGCTGTTTAAGATCTAACCCATAATTTGGCTCTCAACCACTGGCACACAACACAGATTTATATCACACCAAAATGAAACTGTTTAAGTCCTTTAAAGGTGCAGTGTGTAACATTCAGCAAACGTTCAATATAGCAGTCATATTCCAAAATGCAACCAATTCATGTTTTATTATGTGCCAGCCTCGTCCAAAGCATACAGGAGAACCTGCAGGAGCCATTTGTGTAATTAAAGTTTGACATGAAATTTTGGAAAGACACTATGGTGGTCCAAGATCGCCGCTTATATGAAGAAGGACCCCCTTTCTGTGTATAAGAAAATTATATTAGGTACAAAAAAAGGCAGAATAAAAATACTAAAATGATTTTTGAACATTAGAAACATTAAGATTTATGCTGCATGAACTTTCAGAATTCAAATTACCCACAAATTTTACACACCGTGCCTTAAATAGAAAACCGGGGTCTGTATGCACAAAGTGTCCTGGTGCTAAGAATTACTCCTAGTGGCATAATTCTTAGAAAATTCTCCAAATTATGACATTTTCTAAAATTTCCCAGGCAAAATTAGGAGAAAATCCTAGTATACACAAAAGTTCTTTAGAAAGCCTCTCAGCCATCAAAAGTGCTCCTAAGCCAAAAACAAGATAGGAGGAGTGAGGAGGACTTTTAAGGGGCTTAGGAGTTTCTTAAGAGGAGGAGAAAACGGTGGAAAGATGGGAGACAAAGGAGAAATGTTCTTGCAACAATGAATGACGATGAGCTCATTAAACATTATAGGGCGGATCATGTTGAGGTAATGTGCAATACTTTATAATGAGCCCAAGGTACTTTGTATACTTTCAGTGAAAGTATATGGAAAGCACCCTGCAATTATGTTTTGTTTTTTGATTATTTTTTTTTTAAATGCTGTGTTACCCCAATATTTCACTGTTCTTACTGATTTACACCGGTAATTTCACTGAAAGCGTCATAACTTCAGGCTGTATTATAAAATGTTACCAGATAATTTTTCTAGTTGATCTTATAAGAGAAGCATCTCTCCTCGAGCACAGTGACGTTATAGCACCGGTGGTTGTTCTGCCACTGTCTGCTCTCGCACCGTCTTCAGTGGAGTGCATCTATTTAACAGCATTCTTTCATATGATGCAAGTATTTCTGTCATTAGCAGGGAGACAGTCAGATCGGCTCCAGCAACCCCCCCCCCCCCCCCCCAGAAAAGGATTAAGCAGTTGAAGATAAATGAATGAATGAATGTACTAAAATCACACGCACGCACACACCTCGCCTCTTGGTTCATCTGTGGCAAATCACACACGATTTATGACGAGGGTTTAGAAAAACAGTTTCCATCACATAAGGTGTAATCTGTTACCGTGAACGCTAAATGGGTTTCCAGCCAGGCAAGGCTGATTTGGTCTCCCATTTCCCAGCAGCCCTTGCAGCTGCTGGGTCATGTTAAATGTTGGAAAAATAAGCATCATCTCCTTAGTTAGACTGGAACTTTACTGTGCTACTGTTGTATATACGTCCAAGGTTTGGTTGCTGTGATATTTGAGTTTTAGATAACATTTGTGCACCATTAACAAATCACAGACCATTGACCAGTCACAGCTCTCAAAGGACAGTATCACACGTAGCAGTGGAGTCAACCACACCTCCTCACTAAAATAAAAGTTTTTGGATCTTCCTTGCTGAGAGTTGCTCTAAGTTACCCCTTAATCACTTTTCCTTGATAGGAATTTTTAAGTGAGAATAGGAGCTCTCCTAAAGGATTTTCAGAATGCCTGAGCATAAGAGCCCTGGTTTTAACAAGGCCTTGCAGGAAAAACAACATTACTACAGGCTTAAGACTGTTAAGATAAGCGGAGCTGTACTACAAGTGATAGAGCTGCTGGTGAGTGAGTCTCAATTAATGGCACAATGCTAAAATGCATAGCAGTTCCTGTCTGTCATTTGATTTCCGATCAGTATTTAGCCCACACAACCAATGCCAATTCCCGCACTATCGGCATCACTGGACTTCAGTAAGACAGACTGTCACGTGAGCATTTAGCTACACTTGGGACCGCTTCATCCAAGTCTCCTCCTTCTATTTCTTTGATCTGCTTGGTGTATCAGATATATAGCTCCATCACTGCCTAATTGACAGTAATGGTATGTGTAATAAATGTAATATTTTTGAGATTAAGGTTGTCTGATTTGGGATCCCAGCTTTGCATCAGTGTGCACCCATTAACAACCAGGCGCTAGCTGGTCCAGAGTCATCTAGCTTAGGTGTCATTTTTAGTTTATTCTTAATGAACCTTTGCAAATTTGGTGTTCAGTGACCCCGTATTTTCACAAAGATAACTGCTGCCGCATTCACTGACTGGTTGGATTTCACACTTTTTCAATGTCTATTTCCCCAGGATTATTCACTTCTGGAGTTGTTAAAATTTATCTGGTGTATTCCTCATACTTTCTTGGGAAGAGTTACTGGAAACAAACAAATTTTGTTTACCTCTGGCGATTTCTGCGGCCCATGTCATGATCTGTCCCATGTCCATCTCCTCACTCTCCTCACTGGAGAGGTAATCATACAGCGAGCCACCGCCTGCATACTCTGAGGACACATTAGCAATAAAAGTATGTATCAGTTAGGGTAATGGATGGAGGAAAGGTATTTTGTTTGTTTATGATGACCCCATTAGGTCTAAAAATTTACACTGTTCAAAAGCAACCTAACCTCTTGCATGAAAACAAAAAACATTTAAACATTTATACAATAACGGCTAACAATACTATGCAGACAAGAGCCCTTTTATATACTATTAACCATTAACTAAACAACAATAATTTAACTGATAAATGTTAACCAGTGTGGGTAATCTTTGCCAAAATCTACATAATATACATAGATATCACACTAACATTTTCTGAAGCACACAGCTACAGCGGGGAAAGTATTGAACACGTCAACATTTTTCCCATTAAACATATTTATGATGGAGCCACTAACCTGAGATTTTCACCAGATATCAGTAGCAACCCAAGTAATCCATACATACAAAGAAATCAAGGCAACTGTGTTCACAAAACAAGTTATATTTAATAAAGTGGAATGACACAGGGAATAAGTATTGAACATGCTTGGTGAAATTCATTTAATATTTAACAGAAAATCCTTTGTTGGTAATAACAGCTTCCAGATGTCTCCTGTGTGGAGAAACTAGGCGCAGGCATTGCTCAGGAATGATTTTAGCCCATTCTTCCACACAAACGGTCTTCAAATCTTGAAGGTTCCGTGGGTGTCTTCTATGAACTCTGATCTTCAGTTTGTTCCATAGATTTTCAATTGGATTCAGGTCAGATGACTGACTCAGTCATTCTAGCAGCTTTATTTTCCTTCTCTGGGGCCAGTTGAGAGTTTCCTTGGCTGCGTGTTTGGGATCATTGTCTTGCTGAAATGTCCACCCTTGTTTCAACTTCAGCATCTTGGCAGATGGCAGCATGTTCTTATCAAGGATGTCTCTTTACATTTGTCCATTCATCTTTCCTTCAATTATATGAAGTCTGCCTGTATGTACCATGTGCTGAAAAATACCCCCACACAATGATGGGATGTGCAGTGCCATTTCTCCTCCAAACATGCTGTGTGTTGTGGCATCCAAAAAGTTCAATTTTGGTCTCATCTGACCAGACTATATTCTCATTCTCCCAGTATTTTACTGGCTTGCCCAAATGTTGTGCAGCAAACGTTAAACGAGCTTCAACATGCCTTTTCTTCAGCAATGGAGACTTGCATGGTGAGTGGGCATAAAGCCCATGTTGGTTGAGTGTATTACTTTTTGAAACAGCAGTACCTGATAACTTCATGTCTTTCTGGAGCTCTCCATGAGTGGTCTTTGGCTCTTTGATAACTCTTCTGATAATTCTTTTGACTGTGTCAGAAACCTTGCGAGGAGCTCCTGGTCATGGCCAGTTTATGGTAAAATGATGTTCTTTCCAATTTGAATGATGGCTCCAACAGCACTCACTGGAACATTCAGCAGTTCAGAAATGTGCCTGTAACCAATGCCATCATTATGTTTTGCAACAATAAGGTTGCAAAGGGCTAGAGCAGGGGTTCCTAAACTTTTCAACCCACGACCCCCAAAATAACGGTGACAGAGACTGGCGTCCCCCACTATCCCCAGAGGTGACTGAAATATAAAAAAATGTACACACAGGACTCATGCACTAATAAGCGTAAACACGGGCATAACAACACAAAAGAACAGAACAGCCTGACAACCATGATATGATTTTACATATAACAATTTACTGAATGATTAAAGCAGAATACAATAAAGTAATTTCCATGTAATTTAGGAGTGAACATTGTTGCTGTCGTGCAAACTTAATTTTGACACAATGCTTCCATTTCCATGTTAGCAGAACAATCAGTCAAAGTAACAGCCATAAACTGTAGCATTGCGTAAACATGTGAACATCGTGGTACCCCTCTGTTAATGAAAGAAAAACCCACAATGGTCACAGAAATAACTTGAATCTGACAAAAGTGGTAATAAATAATAATTCTATGAAAATTAACCATTGAAAATCAGACAATGCTTTTGAATTGTGGTTCAACAGAATTACTTTAAAAAACAAACTCATGAAACAGGCCTGGACAAAAATGATAGTACCCCTAGAAAAGATTGAAAATAATGTGACCATAGGGACATGTTCAACCAAGATGTGTCCTCTAATTAACATCACAGGTGTCTACAAACTTGTAATCAGTCAGTCGGCTTATTCAAAGGGTGACAAGTAGTCACTGTACTGTTTGGTGACATGGTGTGTACCACACTAAACATGGACCAAAAAGAAGCAAAGGATAGAGTTGTCTCAGGAGATTAGAAAGAAAATTATAAACAAGCATGTTAAAGGTAAAGGCTATAAGACCATCTCCAAGCAGCCTGATGTTCCTGTGGCTACAGTTGCACATATTATTCAGAAATTTAAGATCCACAGGACTGTAGCCAACCTCCCTGGACGTGGCTGCAGGAGGAAGCTTGATGAAAAATGGAGACGGATAATACGAATGGTAACAAAAGAGCCCAGAACAACCTCTAAACACATTCATGGTGAACTCCAAGGTCAAGGTACATTAGTGTCAGATCGCACCATCTGTCGTTGTTTGAGCCAAAGTGGACTTCATGGGAGACGACCAAGGAGGACACCACTGTTGAAAACAAATCATAAACTAGAAAAGCACTCGGAGAACGCAGACCTCCGCCAAGCGGCACAGTTCCCCCATACAGTGTTTGTGTGTACGTTTTCAGATTTCCTGAGCATGAAAAGATATGACTAGCAATTGGATTCACAATGATTATTTGTTTATTTGACATGGACAGTGCAATAAACAGACAATTAATGAATGACAATCAATGTGATAGTGATAGGATTAGTGGTTCAGTAGTGTAAAACGGGGCTATAAGGGACGGTGGGTTAATAAGGGACACTTTTCTGGGAAATGTTTTAAATGTAATTCTGCTTTTTTTATTTTGAGCAGGACGCTGAGTTGTGTTGTTATTGTCAAATATCCATGAATCCTTCATCAAATCCCATATTACCCCGCCGTCCCTTATAGCCCCGTTTTACGGTTGTAAAAGCATTGCCTCCTTGGCGGAGGTAATAAACTGAAGTGTTGGTGTGTCCATCTCCTCCACTGACGGATGCAGATTGGTTAGACAGGTTGCCGTGGGTTTTATATTATATTGGGGTTGCGCTCCGCGGCAAAACAGAATTTAGAATCTTCCCCGGCAGAGAGGTCGTTTTTACGCAGCGCCTATAGCTGGGCGGGGAATTTGTGGCAAATAATCGGGCGGCGGACAGGTGGCCGTGTCAGGTTTTGCAGCGTGGCGCAAAAACAGGCACGCTGGCGGGCCCAGGCCAGCAGTGTTTTCCGCGTGCTTTTGAGCCTAAAACGTTGAAGAACGTGGAGTTTGTGTTGGTCATACATGACGACCAGCGCAATGTGCGCAGCGCCTATGGCTGGCACAGGCACGCTGGCGGGCCCAGGCCACCAGTGTTTTCCGCATGCTTTTGTGGCTAAAACGTTGAAGAAGGCGGAGTTTGTGTTGGTCAGACACGACGCCCAGCGCCCTCCATTGCGCCTGCGCACATGTTGAAAATGGCCGTATGTCACAGTGTGGAAAAATGCTTTAAAAAATTCCTGTATGCAGACGGTGATGCGGATCATCCCCAAAATTTAATCAGTTCTTCCTTGTACCATTTCCAACAACGCCTGAAAGTTTCATTGAAATCCGTCCAAAAGTTTTTGAGTTATCTTGCTAACCAACAGACAGACAGACAGACAAACAGACAAACACACAGACAAACCCCGGCAAAAACATTACCTCCTCCTGGCCTTTCGGCCTGGCGGAGGTAAAAAGCCAGACTGGAATTTGCCAAACTGCATGTTGACAAGCCACAAAGCTTCTGGGAGAATGTCCTATGGACAGACAAGACAAAACTGGAACTTTCTGGCAAGGCATATCAGCCCATGTTCACAGACGCAAAAATGAAGCATACCAAGAAAAGAACACTGTCCCTACTGTGAAACATGGAGGAGGTTCTGTTATGTTCTGGGGCTGCTTTGCTGCATCTCGCACAGGATGTCTTTAGTCTGTGCAGGGTACAATGAAATCTCAAGAATATCAAGGTATTCTAGAGAGAAATGTGCTGCCCATTGTCAGACAGCTTGGTCTCAGTCGCAGGTCATGGGTCTTGCAACAGGATAATGACCCAAAACACACAGCTAAAAACACCCAAGAACGGCTAAGAGCAAAACATTGGACTATTCTAAAGTGGCCTTCTATGAGCCCTGATCTAAATCCTATTGAACATCTGTGGAAGGAGCTGAAACATGCCGTCTGGAGAAGGCACCCTTCAAACCTGAGACAACTAGAGCAGTTTGCTCATGAGAAGTGGGCCAAAATACCTGCTGAGAGGTGCAGAAGTCTCATTGACAGTTACAGAAATCGTTTGATTGCAGTGATTGCCTCAAAAGGTTGTGCAACAAAATATTAAGTTAAGGGTACCATCATTTTTGTCCAGGCCTGTTTCATGAGTTTGATTTTTAAAATAATTCTGTTGAACCACAATTCAAAAGCATTGTCTGATTTTCATTGGTTAATTTTCATAGAATTTTTATTTATTACCACTTTTGTCAGATTCAAGTTACTTTAGTGGCCATTGGGCTAACCCAGCCAAAACTGGGTTGCACGGTGGCGCAGTGGTTTAGCACTGTGACAGCACAGTTTTACCCTCGGCCGGGGGATCGCGGGGATCATGAGATCGTGGGTTCGATCCCAGCCCCCGACCAACAGTGAGCTGTGTGGAGTTTGCATGTTCTCCCCGTGTTGCGCGGGTTTACTCCGGGATTTCTCCGGTTTCCTCCCGCACACCAAAAACATGTAGGTTTAGGGCGCTCGCGCACGCAGCGACCAGCAACCGGTGGCTTGTCACCAGACTGCAAACCAAGTCTACCTACGGGTACAAATAAGTAACAAAAAAAAAAAAAAAAAAAAAAAAAAAAAAAAAAAAAAAACGGTGGAGATGACTGTGGATTTCAGGCGACACCCCCCTTCATTCCCCCCACTCTCCATCCTCAACAGCACAGTGTCCACTGTGGACTCCTTCAAGTTTCTGGGTACCACAATCTCCTGGAACCTGAAGTGGTCCTCCCATATAGACACTGTCCGGAAAAAGGCCCAGCAGAGGTTGTTTTTTCAGCGTCAGCTCAAGAAGTTTGATGTGCCTCAGGAGCTGCTGGTTGTCTTCTACACCGCCATCATCCAATCTGTCCTCTGCTTTTCCATCACTGTCTGGTTTGGATCTGCCACTAAACAGGACAAGACCAGACTGCAGCGGATTGTTAAGTCTGCGGAGAGGATCATTGGTACCGACCTACCCTCCATTGAGAACTTATATCGGTCCATAACCAGGAAACGGGCGGGAAACATCTGTGCTGACCCATCACACCCCGGACACAAACTGTTTGAACTTCTATCTTCTGGTCGTCGTTACAGATCACTGAAGGTCAAAACCACCCGTCACAGGAACAGTTTCTTTCCTCAAGCCATCACTCTGATGAACTCCTAACATTCACCTAGTCCTACCTGTTGCTGTACTCATGACTTTTCATCCATTATTACATTGCACATAACTCTCACACTGCTTTTTACTTCATTCACATTATATTACTGAATCTGAGTTCACATTGAAATACTGTGTGACTGTATATTTTTTCATATATTTCTGCAAAGTGTGGTTAGTCTGAGTAAATAACTGCATATATTCCTGTATATATTTGCATCCTTTTACAGAAACGTGGACAGACTGTAATTTACTGTACATACTCCGTTGTCATTGAATCCTTATTTAAATCCTCCACCTGAACAACAAGAGCAAGTTTTTAGCCAAAGTCAAATTCCTTGTATGTGTTGTGCATACTTGGCCAATAAAGCTGATTCTGATTCTGATTCTGGGTTTTTTCTTTTATTAACAGAGGGGTACCAACAATTTTGTCCATGTGTGTATATTTTGACAAACTATGTTTCATTGTTAATCTCACCTAATGAGATGGATGGGCAATATGCCTGGAGCACAACAAGTCAATTCTGGGTTTAATTTTGGAGATGGCCACTGGGAGATCATCCTCCATGTTTAGACACGATTTGTATTTATTTTTATGTAGTTGACAATTTTTATGGCAGTCTCAAGAACACTAAGATCCGGGTCGAGCGTTTTACTTGCAAGAGCTTCTCTGTGAATAATACAGTGTGCAAAGTTTATGTGGGGTGCCACTTGTAAGTCTCTTGCTTTTAATCCTTTCTTTTTCCCCAGCATTGCTGCAGCACTGTCTGTACACACACTGATGCGCTCATCCCAAGACAGTCCCTCTTCTTTTAGTTTGTTGTCAAGTTTTATGAAAATTCAAGGATTCAAAGATTTTATTGTCAATACTACTATACATGCAGGACATACAGGAGAATTGAAATGGCGTTTGTGTCATCACCTGTGCACTTTACATCCAGCGGGGTGCAAAACAGCATGTCCTCGTTAAGTTTTCCATTAAAACTGTTATCTGACGAAAACAAGCAGCTGGGCTGAGTTTGATATATCTGGGATTCATCTCACTGCAAAGCATATTTCCCTTTCTTCACTCTGTCAATCAGTTGACACCTTATATCCTGGGCCATATCTGTGATGTGCCGGGATATGGTCCCGTCAGACAGCAGCACTGTTTCCAGCTCCCGCGCTCCTGTTTATCCCCATGCACTGTCCGACTCATAGCGATAGCAGCAGGTTTTATTAGGGTTTCTCCGATTGTGTGTGGCTTTCTTGCCTGTGCAATTAAACATGCCACCTCATATGATGCCTTTTGAGCTTTGATTGTGGATGTTGTTTGGTTAGCTATGACTATCTTTTGGCCTTGCAATTCTCTCTCCTTTCGGCAGAAAAAATCTGCTGGTTTAGTGGCAAGAGATGGGTCCCCCCCCCCCCCCCCCCCCAGCGGCATGTCTCCACTCTTCTCTTCTGCTGTCTCTGCTGGCCTCACTGTGTTGTCTTTGGTCGGTATTAACTAATGTTTCATTTTTAAAAATAATATCCAGGGCTTAAAGCATAGTGTTGTGGAGGATGAAAGCAGACGAGACACGAGCTGACGACACAGGAGTTTATTTCTCCTCCAACACAGAGCAGACTAACTCTTGAATGCCAAAGTGATCTGCTTTATACATTTTCTCCCTGCCTCTGGCACTCAGGTTAAACACACTTACATACCTGGCATTCATGGCATGGCATTCATGGCCATCACAGGTGATTTTAACCATGTCTCAGTAGGAAAAACAATACCAAACTTTCACCAGTTTGTTGACTGTCCCACCACAGAGAACAAAACACTGGATTTACTGTATGCCAATGTCAGTGATGCATATAGTGCCACAGCTCTACCTCCCATTGGCAAATCAGATCACTGCATGGTCATGTTAACACCCAAGTACATCCCCCTTGTGCAAAGGCAGCCTGCTTATACACGGACTGTGAGGAGGTGGACACAGGAGGCTGCTGATGCACTACAGGACTGCTTCGAGATGACAGACTGGAGCGTACTCTGTGAACCACATGGGGTGGACATAGACAATATGACCAACTGCATCACAGAATACATTAGATTCTGTGAAGACATGACCATGCCAGCTCAGACTGTACACTGCTTCTCCAACAACAGACCATGCATCACCAGTGACCTGAAAGCACTTCTGAACAAAAAGAAGAGAGCTTTTAGTGCTGGAGACAAGGAGAAGCTGAGGGGAGTGCAGCATGAGCTGAGAGAGATGCTGAGGAGGTGCAAGGACAATTATAGGAGAAAGTTGGAAGATAAACTCTGGCAAAACAACACTAAAGATGTGTGGGAGGGAATGAAACAAATAACTGGGTGCAAGGGGAGAGTCAGGCAGACATCTGGGAGCCAGGAGAGAGCTGAGGAACTGAATCTGTTTTTTAACAGGTTCAACTCAGTCTGTCACCCGTGCAACACAACCAGACCCCCACACACCCCTCCCCACCAACCCTCCTGTACAGAACCTCTCCATCTCCCCCCTCCTCCTCCTCAGGGGGCACCAGGACCCTCCCTCACTTCACGGTGACTACAGATCAGGTGGAGAAACAGCTGGAGAGACTCCCGTCAGCAGAAGGCGGTGGGCCCTGATGGCATCTCCACAAGGACCCTGAGGACCTGTGCCAACCAACTAGCTCCAGTACTGAAACACCTGTACAACCTGAGCCTGAGTCTGGAGAGAGTACCGGTGCTGTGGAAGACATCCTGCCTGGTTACTGTCCCCAAGAAGTCACCTCCATCGGATCTGAATGACTACTGACTAGTTGCCCTCACATCTCATGTGATGAAGGTCCTGGAGAGATTGGTCTTAGCCCACCTGAGGCCGCAGGTGAAGACTGGCTGGACCCTCTGCAGTTTGCATATCAGCCCCATTTAGGAGTTGAAGACGCTGTCATCTACCTGCTGCAACGAGCCCATCTGCACCTGGATGGTGGAGGAGACACTGTGAGAATCATTTTTTTTGATTTTTCCAGTGCCTCTAACACCATCCGGCCACTGCTGCTGGGTGAGAAGCTGCGGGTGATGGGGGTTGACAGCTCTGTCATCTCCTGGATTACTGACTACCTGACAGGCAGACCACAGTTTGTCCGGCTGGGCAATGTCTTGTCTGGAGTGGTGGCTAGTGATACGGGAGCTCCACAGGGGACTGTGCTCTCTCCTTTTCTTTTTACCTTATACACCACTGACTTTCAGTACAACACTGAGTCATGCCACCTGCAGAAATTCTCTGATGACTCAGCTGTTGTGGGGTGTATAAGAGGAGGAGAGGAGGGGGAGTACAAAGCACTGGCAGACAGATTTGTGGAGTGGATGGAGCAGAATCACCTGAGGTTGAATGTCAGCAAGACCAGAGAGATGGTGATTGACTTCAGGAAGAGGAAGACGCCTTCTCAGCCACTGCAGATTAGGGGGGAGGATGTGGGAGTGGTTGAGGACTACAAATATCTGGGTGTCAGGATCAGCAGCAGGTTGGACTGGAGATCCAACACCGATGCTGCGCACAAGAAGGGGATGAGCAGACTCTACTTCCTGAGAAAGCTGAGATCCTTCAACGTGTGCAGCAGGATGCTGGAGCTTTTCTACCTGACCGCTGTCACCAGCACCATCTTCTTTGCTGCTGTCTGTTGGGGTAGCAGTATCAGGGCCAGAGACACCAACAGACTTGACAAGATTATCAAAAGGACTGGCTCTGTAATTGGTCTCAGACCGGAGACCTTTGAGACAGTGGTGGAGAGGAGAACACTAAATAAACTGCAATCCATCATGGACAATCCTGATCACCCCCTCCACCACACACTAGATAGACAGCGGAGCACCTTCTCCAGTAGACTACTACAGCTTCGCTGTCGAACGGCCAGGTACAGGAAATCTTTCCTGCCACATGCAATTTCACTGTATAATAACTCACTATGATGTTGTATTCTGGTCATAGCTATGCTGCCACACTGCACCTTACAGACTAACTGGTACCTCACATTTTCACTCTGCTCCTGATAGTGCTTCTCTGTGCAATGAGATGATTCATGCGTTTATACGAGTCATCATATATTAAGCTATGATGTATATAGGTTTTTATAGTCGTATTAGTTTTTACTTTCCATGGGTAATCCCTTTATCTGTCATGTGTGTTTCTGTTGTTTGGTTGTCTACTGTCATGCTGCTGTTACACTGTAATTTCCCAGTTTGGGAGCAATAAAGCACATCTATCTATCTATCTATCTATACCTGTTACCAAGTGTGAACACACATCAACACACACACACAGATTAACACATTCACGCCCCTGCGTCCTCAGGTGTGAGCCTGGCACAGTGGGGGCAAAAGGCACATCCTTATTTACTACATACCCCCCATTGCTCCGACGCCCCTGGCTAGCATCCCCAACACTCCAAAGTACTTGGTGGAGTGTCTCCTTTGTGTCACCACAGTCTGTTGATTTGAACTGTTCAGATGAAATCTACTTGTGACATTTACTGTGGCGCAGTTAAAGTGACATGCCACCTGAGTATTCACCTAAGGATTCTGAAAATCATCTCGCCCCCCCCCCCCCCCCCCCAGCGTCTCGCAAACCCCACTTTGAGAATCTCTGGTCTAGACAGCTTTTTGCTTCTACCCATCATGAGTCCTTTGTGGTGTGACAATCTGATATTCACAGACCTTTTAAAGGCTATCAGTCAGGACTTAACCAGCTGAAATTAATTTGCATTGATGGGGGATGGGATGGCTTCCTAAATTCTAATGGATTTCAGCTGGTTCCTTGGCGATGACATTTTGCACCTCTTTTTCTTCATGTGTTCAATGCTTATTCCCTGTGTCATCCCACTTTATTAAATATAACTTGTTTTGTGAACACAGTTGCCTTGATTTCTTTGTATGTATGGATTACTTGAGTTGTTACTGATATCTGGTGAAACTCTCAGGTCAATGGCTCCCTCAGAAATATGTTTAATGAGAAAAATGTTAACATTGTAGCACCTTGGGAGAGTCAGATTATTTAGCATCTCAGACAAGAGACAGTGGATAAGCATGGGAGAACAATGCTCAGGAGGTTCCTGGCGAGATAGCAGGAAGGAGTCAAGGACGTAGGGGGTTGAATGCAGTGTAATGTAAATGCCATAAAACTTGTGGGGAGAGATTTGGGTAAAAGAAGAGTGCCTGCTGAAATGTTTCATTCTGTTCTGTGCTTGAGAGATGTGAAGTGCGTAATAAACCGTCTGCCATGAATCAGCCTCTTATTTCACACACTCCACACTGGTGACCCTGACGTGATATGGAACACGAGGCAAGATCCCCGGAGCCGGTCCGGTCAGGAAGCTCCAGCGAGGCGGCAGCCATCCCACAGACGGCCCGGACTGGAACCCCCAGCCACGCGTGTGCGGTTTCAGTCAAGCTACCGGATTTCTGGCAGCACAACCCGCGCTCTTGGTTCCACCACGCCGAGGCCCAGTTCGCCCTCCGGGGAGTAATGGCAGACGACACCAGATTCTACCATGTGGTCGCAGCGCTGGACGCCCGCACAGCTCAGCAGGTAGCGAGCCTGCTCGATCAGCCTCCAGCCAGCAACAAATACGAGGCGCTCAAGGTTGCGCTCACCCGGCGCTACACGCTCTCGGACTGTGAGAGAGCAGAGAGGCTCCTGACGCGGGCCGAGTTAGGAGATGGTTCGGCCGTAGACCTGATTGAGAAGATGCTGACGTTAATAGGCACGGACAACGGGCACGTTCTGTTTGCCCACCTCTTCCTCCGGAACCTTCCAACAGTGGCGAGAGCGGTTCTGGCCAATTCGCCGTTGCTGGCCGCGCGTGACTACCGTGCGCTACCCCAGGAGGCAGACCGGATCATCATCACCACCAGAGCGATCACAGTCAACGCGGCAGCGGCGGAGCCCAGCGAGACGACCAGAGGAGGCGAGGAGCCACCGACGGTAGCAGCAGCGGGGGCCAAGAAGCGCCAGAGAGACACGCTCTATTTCTATCACCGCCGCTTCGGAGAGAACGCACGCAGACGTGCGCCACCGTGCCAATTCAAGCGCTCGGGAAAACGCCGAGGCTGGCGGTCGGTAGCAGCTGCGACCCTCGGTGAAGAGAACAAGCTGCTCTACCTGACGGACGCGCGCTCAGGGAGGCGTTTCCTCGTGGACACCGGAGCCCAGAAGAGCTTCATCCTGCCGACCTACGCTGACCGGCTGGCAGGACCTAGCGGCCCCAAGATGTTGGCAGCAAACGGCTCGGAAATTAAGACCTTTGGTGAGAGGACACTGATCTTATCTCTACACGGCCATACATATGAGTGGACTTTTGTCGTAGCAACACTGAATTACCATATCCTGGGGGCTGATTTTCTGTGTGCACGTGGTTTACTGGTTGATGTTGCTAACAGGCGCCTGGTTAATGCACTGTCCTTTGACTCTCTCCCCTGTATAGCTCGAGTGACCCAGCCAACAGCACAGGCCAACGTCACAGCTCCAGGGGGTAAGTTCCACACATTGCTCACTCACGGTCCCGACGTTTTCGGTGGCCATCGCTATACATGGGGTGGAGCACTTTATCACCACCACCGGGCCACCCGTTTTTGCAAGACCTCAGCGCTTGGACGCAGCTAAACTGGCCATAGCGCGCGAGGAGTTCGCCAACCTGGAAAGGTTGGGCATCATCAGGCGATCAAACAGCCCAAGGGCATCCCCGCTACACAAGGTCCCTAAGGCTGAGGGATCATGGCGACCATGCGGTGATTTCCGCAGGTTGAACAACGCCACAGCGCAAGACCGCTACCCAATTCCCCACATACAGGATTTTTCCGTTCACCTCGCCGGAGCGTGCATTTTTTCCAAAATAGACCTGGTTACCACCAAGTCCCAGTGCGTGCGGAGGACGTACCCAAAACAGCGGTAATAACGCCGTTCGGTCTATTCGAGTTCCTGCGCATGCCATTCGGGTTAAAAGGAGCGGCACAGACATTCCAGCGCATGATGGATGCAGTGCTGCGCGATCTCCCGTTCGTGTTCGTCTACCTGGACGATATCCTGGTAGCCAGTGCGTCCGAAGACGAACACGAAACCCACCTCACGATGGTTTTCCGGAGGTTGGAGGAGCACGGGTTAATAATCAACCTGGCGAAATGCCAGTTCGGCGTGACAGAGATTGATTTTTTTGGGGCACCGCATCTCTCCGGAAGGAGCGATCCCGCTGCCCGACAAAGTGCGCGCTGTGGCGGATTTTTCCCGGCCTCAGACAGTCGGGGCGCTCCAGGAATTTTGGGGGAAGGTAAACTTTTATAACCGTTTCCTTCCCCGCGCGGCGTGGCTCATGCAACCATTGTACGCCGCGCTCAAGAAACAGAAACCCACGGATAGGGTCGAATGGACCCCGGAGCGAGAGCGGGCGTTCTCGGAAGTTAAAGCAGCCCTGGCAAACGCAGCACTGCTGGCGCATCTGGACCCAGCGGCCCGGATAGCGCTCACCACCAACGCTTCAGACGTGGCCATAGGGGCTGTCGTAGAGCAGCGTGTTGCCGGGGCTTGGCAGCCGCTCGCTTTTTTCAGCAGAACTTTGCGCGACAGCAAACGTAAATACAGCGCGTTTGACAGGGAGTTGCTGGCTCTCCACCTGGCCATACGCCACTTCCAGTTCTGGCTGGAAGGGCGCAGCTTCACCACGTTCGTGGACCACAAGCCGCTAACATTCGCGATGGCCAAGGTTTCAGAACCGTGGTCGGGCCGGCAGCAGAGACAGCTTGCCGCGATCTCAGAGTTTACTACCGATATTCAGCATGTGTCGGGTAAACTGAATGTGGTGGCAGACTGCCTCTCGCGCGCCGTGGTGGCCCCGGTCTGCGTGGGGATAGATTACGCAGCCATGGCCGCGGAGCAGATTAGCGATGCAGACGTGCGCGCGCTCCAGTCTGGACCAACAGGGTTAAGGCTGGAGAGCAGGGTGCTGCAAGATAGCGCCCCCCCCAATCTGCAATGTCTCCACGGGACGCCCGCGTCCGGTGGTCCCAGTCGCGTGGCGCCGCCGCGTGTTTGAGTCAGTTCACACTCTGGCACACCCAGGAGTGCGCGCGTCAGTCAAAATGGTGGGAGAGAAGTTTGTGTGGCCAAGCCTACGCAAACAAGTAAAACCTGCGTCGCGTGCCAACGAGCCAAGGTACACAGACACACGGAGGCTCCCTTGGAGCCGTTTCGGGTACCGGCTAAGAGGTTCGACCATGTTCACGTGGACCTCGTGGGCCCCCTCCCGCCATCACAAGGGCAAGGGTGCACGCACCTCCTGACAGTAGTGGACCGCACCACGCGCTGGCCAGAAGCAGTCCCGCTGGCGGCAACCACGTCTGCAGACGTAGCACGCGCTTTTTTAACAGCATGGGTGGCGCGTTTTGGAGTCCCATCGGACATTACGTCCGACAGGGGCCCTCAATTTGTTTCCGAACTCTGGTCCGCGATGGCCTGCAGCCAGGGTGTTACAATTCACCGCACAACCGCATACAACCCACAGACCAATGGTTTATGCGAGCGTTTTCATAGATCACTGAAAGCAGCGCTCAGGGCTTCACTGACGGATGCAAATTGGGTAGACAGGTTGCCGTGGGTTTTATTGGGGTTGCGCGCCGCGCCAAAAGAGGATCTGGAAGCTTCCCCAGCAGAGCTGGTTTTTGCGCAGCCCCTACGGCTGCCTGGGGAATTTCTGCCAGATAATCCCGTGCTGGACAGCTGCCCGTCTCAGCTTTTGTAGTGTAGCGCAAACACAGGCATGCTGCTGGGCCCTGCCCACCACTGTTTTCCGTGTGTTTTCGTGCCTAAAACTTTGAAGAATGCGGAGTTCGTGTTCGTCAGACACGATGCCCACCGCCCTCCATTGCGCCTACCCTATGATGGACCGTTCAGAGTGTTGGAAACAGGGGATAAGCATTTTTTGCTAGACTTGGGGGTAGGCAGGAAAAAATTGGCATAGACAGACTCAAACCCGCTTTCATTGTAGCGGACGAGCAAGTGCTGTTGGCTAGGGCCCCTCAGCGTGGAAGACCCCCACGGAGAGCTCCCCAGGGAAACGATTCACCAGAGCAGCCACATGGACAGACCGAAGTGTCCCCCCCCCTCGTCACGGCCCACCCGCAGTCAGACACACTCCCAGCAGCCCCCCACCGGCACAGCAGCGCCACGGAGGCAGTAAACCCCAGTTACAGCAGATACGGGAGGAGACGGAAGCCCAAACGGCGTGTGGACTGATGTTCTATTGTTCTATCTAAGATGCTGGGGGAGGGGGGGGGCAGTGTAGCACCTTGGGGTAGTCAGATTATTTAGCATCTCAGACAAGACGAGAGACGACGACAGACAAGGGACAGTGGATAAGCATGGGAGAACAAAGCTCAGGAGGTTCCTGGCGAGATAGCAGGAAGGAGTCAAGGATGTAGGGGGTTGAATGCAGTGTAATGTAAATGCCATGAAACTTGTGAGGAGAGATTTGGGTAAAAGAAGAGTGCCTGCTGAAATGTTTCTTTCTGTTCTGTGCTTGAGAGATGTGAAGTGTGTAATAAACCATCTGCCATGAATCAGCCTCTTATTTCACACACTCCACAACATGTTTAATACTTCTTTCCCCCGCTGTACAATTAACCAATTTCTTCCTCTACACATAAAGATGATGGGGTTTTTTTTAACACTGTTGTTAGTTGTACTATCCATTTCTAAAGCAAATTCTATTCCTTCAGGGCCCCTTCATGATTGATTTTTTTTATTTAGAATTTGGTTTTGGTTAAATAAGAAAGCCTGCTGTGGTCTGTTTGTTAGAGCAAGTGAAATATTATTTTTTTTTGTACTAGATGGATTTAATGGAAAACAAATATATTTTTAATAAATACAAGAAATGAATAAAGTGACCTACTTTTCCAATGTGCTGTCTTGGAATGTGTACTATAAACAGAACATTCCTTAAACACCTGTAAGGAAGTAGGCAGTAAAATTTAGGCTGCCACTTCAGCTCAGTTTTCCTTTACTTTCACTTTGTATTTTACTTCTTGGTCCACAATACGCTTATTCCACTCACACATTTTAGAGTAGTTGCGTTTAGGGGAATAATTACAATTAAGGTTAAGGTAGGAAGAAGTGATAATTTACATATTAATTACAGCTGCAAACATTCATCCAGTCATTTCATATAGTTGTTTTCCCAACCACCAGATGCCACTTTTTTCCCCAAACCTAACTACAGCTCCCCATTCATCTTGATAAATCAGCCCCATG
The DNA here is from genome assembly GCA_020510985.1 of Pholidichthys leucotaenia. Classification (NCBI taxonomy): domain Eukaryota; kingdom Metazoa; phylum Chordata; class Actinopteri; order Cichliformes; family Pholidichthyidae; genus Pholidichthys; species Pholidichthys leucotaenia. The sequence continues at coordinate 54,475,465 of CM035843.1, read as the reverse complement.
AAAGTCAAAAATGTGTTATCATATCATGTGAAATTGCTGCTGCAATGTGTAAAAAAAAAAGGCTGAGAAAAATATGAACACATTATTAAAAATTGTGTTTATATAATTATCCAATCACTGCTAAGCAAATTATGCTTTTGTTCTCTTAGAACGAGCCATTTCTATGTACACTGTGAGTGTCAATATACACAAAGGACAGAAGTTGGGTTACTGAATAGTGATCATCTAGTATTGTCGCTCCAGTCTCTGTTCATCAGTTCAATAAATAAATGTGTGACTTTTTGCTGGATAGTCTGGTTTCCTCCCACAGGCAGCACGGCGGTGCAGTGGTTAGCACTGTTGCCTTACAGCTAGAAGGTTCCTGGTTCGAATCCCCAGGTTGGCAGGGGTTGGAACCTTTCTGTGTGGAGTTTGCATGTTCTCCCTGTGCTGCGTGGGTTTACTCCGGGGGCTCCGGTTTCCTCCCATAATAAAGACATGCATGTTAGGTTAATTGGCTGTTCTAAATTGTCCCTAGATATCGGTTTCCTATAGGCCCTTAGAATAGAGGGTTAGTATTAGTGAAAGCGCTTTGAGTGGTCTTTGTGACTAGAAAAGTGCTATATAAGTGTAGGTTAGTTAGTTAGTTAGTTAGTCCAAAGACATGCACATTAGGTTAACCCTTAGGGTTTTTTTTTTTTAATTTGATTTCGGCGTTTTTACTGTGTAAATAATAGTTCAGAATAGTAAATAGTAGTTTTGGTAGTGACTGAGATTTTTGGAGTGTTTTTATCTTTATTTGCTTCAAGAACGGAGTAGAAAGGAGCAGCGAGTTTGTGTTTATTTGCTCCTGATTTCGGCGTTTTTACCGTATAAATAGTAGTTCAGTCCTCGGCTCTGACTCTGTAACATTTCTAACATTTTCACAGATTTCAGACCTTCTGTACTTAAAGGGGTCTTTTTTCTGGTGATTTTGTGCCATTTTCATGTAACTTTTTTTGTTAGTTTGCAGCCCTTGGCATAAGCAGTATGATCTGCGTTTTTCCACTTTTCCTCTGGCGCACTCCTGGTGCACAATTTGGGCTTCTCATGTCTCATCCTTTCATTCCTTCACAATATATACATATATATTGTAACATCTCTGGAGAATCTACTGGATATTTTGGACAGTTTTTACGTTTTTTCCTCCGTACTTCAATTTGAATACCGGAGTGGTGGCTCAGTTGGTAGAGCATCCGCCCCACACCCGGGAGGCAGGGGTTCAAATCCCGGCCGGGTCATACCAAAGACCATATAAAAATGGTGCTTTCTGCCTTCTAGCGTGGTGCTCCGCATAATGGAATGGGGAAAGTAAAGTTACACACAGAGCTACCAGAGGACTGACCCCCTGCTGTAGCTTTCACTACTTACAGTAGCTGTGTGGCCTAGGGTCAGAGAAACGGAGATAGGCGCCGCCCATATACACCTTCAGGTGTGAAGGGATTAACTAACTAACTTCAATTTGAATACCTTCATTTGTAAAGGACATTCCAAGGTAAGACACCTGTGTTTTATATTAAACTATTTTCCTTCCTGAAATACTTTTAACTTTGGAGTTATGTGTGTTTTAAAGATGTTTGTTTGCAATAACTCGCTGCCAACCGTTTCAAAGTGAAATGCCGGTTCCACTTTGTTGAAGTCATGCAGTGTTTAAATGACACCAACAGCCGGTTTAACCTTTGGATTATTTTAGCGACTTTGAGCCTTTTGTGGTATACTGACATGGCCGTTTTATACAAAGGTGGACTCTTAAACACTTGAGACTTTTAACTGGAACAGCAACCTCTTAAAGACGAAGCCAAAGCAAAACTTCAACATTTTTGGATGGAATCTGGTCCGTCCCATGAGTGGTAATTGGAATGTTTGAGTGCAGGTGACCTGCAGGTAGAACTTCATTAAGGAATCCAAAGATTTTTGTTCTTAAACGCTCCCAGTTGTATTCAGATTGATTGTTTTTATTCAGGTCTTAATTAAGTTGGTTGCAAACACTCTGCATGTTTGAATTAAAATCTAAATGCGATCAAATGAAATTGTATGTTAAATGGCATTTTGTATGATATAGTGTAGTTAGAAATGTACTTTAAATCAGTTAACATTATTCTTAAAATGATGTTTTAAAAACTCAAAGCAATCAGAAAGTGGCCATAAGGACTGGAAGAGAAGCGTGAAAAAAAGAAAAGAAAAATCAGCAAAATTTAAAACGATGTGTCCTGAAATTGTGACTTAGATTAACCACTATAATTCAATAAGTGACTCCGTGAAACACTCATGGCTGCTCTGTTCATTCACAGACCAGAAAATTCACGCTGTTATCCTGTTAAATCAAAGGGAATCTTCATTCTTTTGCATGTTCTTTTGTTGTTAAAACTGTGTTAACAGGTCCGAGGAGTTGTTAGTTCCTGTTCAGCAGGTCAGTTTTTTTTTGTTTGTTTTTTTGGGGGGGGGGGGCGGATCAGTGCTGCTGATAAAGCCATGTCACCCTTTAACCCTTTGGTTTCCATCTCAGCAGCAGCTCTGTTTGAATTACCCTCAGAAGGGAACATGTAAATGGACAGAGGTGTGAAGTTTGGCCCAGCTGTTCCCACTGATGTCATGGGGGGTGATCTGTTGGGCGTCATGGGGTGTCATGTGTTTACTCTTCCTGGGTTAACTGGATTATTTCTGCTGCTGGGGATCACCTATTCCTCCTCTCCTTTTCCCTGCTGATTAATGCAGAATTTAACACCTCCTTACACCTCCTTTAGTTTCTCCTCACGGCTGTCTTTTAAAAAAAATGGCCAACACACGCCAATTTATCACATCCTTTTTCCATGTAAATTAGAAACATTCTTTTGTAAATGTGAGGATTTTTCTCATAAATTTGCAGGACTTTCCTGCAGAGTTAGAGCCATTTAACTCAGAAATGTGCAGCTTCTTACTTGAAAATTTACAGCTTTTTATTATTCATAATTTTGCAGCTTTTTCCTCATGAATTGAGAACTTTTCTTACTCTTGGATTTGCAGTTTTAAAAAAAAAAAGCCTAAACTTGCAGCATTTTACTCAAATCTTATATCTGCAGCGCTTTTAGGTTGTAAACAGTTGGAAATTTACACCATTTTTTGTCTTTTTGCTAAAGTTGCAGCTTTTTACCCATAAAATTCCACTCTTTTTTGGTCAGAAATTGGCAGCTTTTAACTGAGACTTACATCCCCTTTTTTGTGTCAGGTCAGGCATTGGCTTGCTTGCTAGCGGATAACCATGAAAATCGGTACTACCCGTCTCATGGGTCGGGCCATCGGTGACTCAACCGGCATCCCCGTCCTTCCGAGGGCGTGGAGGGTGAAACAGGGCATCCTGGCAGAACTAAAAACAATATCTGCCACAGGTCTGTGGTGGACCACTCCCAGTTACACAGGGTGAGACTGGACATCCTGGCAGATAAACACATCTGTCACAAGGTCTGTGGTGGACTGTGCCAGTCTGTGCATTGTGACATGCACTACACAAAGAGCAGAGATAAACAAACCTATCATCTGGTCAGTCACTGCAACAGATACTGGAGTCAGTTTGTCTTGGCTTGTCCTTGCCACTGATAATACCTTTATCTGCCAAGAATGTGCTGCTAGTCCAGCAAAAGCTAGCAGTACTCAAATACTTTGCAAGCAGTTTCATGAAATGGTCAATCAGAAAGCAACTCATACCGGCTTGGACGTCGCCCGGGCTTACAAGGTCCGCGCTGATCTGTTCACACTCCAACAGGCAGTGAAAAGTAAGCTAGGAGCAGGAAGACAAAAGAAGAGGAAAACAGCAACCTTGTGTGTAGCAGAATGGAATGTACGCACTCTGTTGGACAGAACAACATCACAGCGCCCAGAAAGACAGACTGCGCTTGTGGCCCTGGAAATGAACATGTACAATGTAGACATAGCTGCACTTAGTGAAACAAGATTGCCTGGATATGACAGCTTGGAAGACCATGGGTACATCTTTTTTTGGAGTGGGAGATCAACTCAAGAAAGGAGAGAAGCAGGAGTGGGCTTTGCAGTTAGAAAGGAGATAGCAGCAATGCTTGATGAGGAACCGGTGCCAATCAACGACAGGATAATGAATATGAGACGCCCACTACAGCGGAAGATGTATGCCACACTCATCAGTGTATATGCCCCAACAATGACCAACACAGAGGAGATGAAGGAAGAGTTCTACAGTGATTTACGTGAGACTATCAGGCGTGTACCAACTGATGACAGGCTGATTCTCGTTGGAGATTTTAATGCCAGAGTAGGTTCGGACAACGACAAATGGAAAGGAGTGCTAGGCAGTTATGGAGTAGGCAAGTGCAATGCTAATGGAGAAGTTGTACTTGCACTATGTTCAAAGTACAACCTTGTGATAACCAACACTCTATTTAAGCACAAGGACACACACAAGAAGACATGGATGCACCCAAGATCCAAGCACTGGCACTTATTAGACTACATCATAGTCAGGCAGAGAGACATAAGGGATGTATTGGACACCAGAGCAATGAGAGGCGCAGACTGTGGAAGTGATCATGTTATGCGGAGATCTAGATTAAGGATTTGGAGACGAAAATAGCACTGCAGGACGGGTGCGAAGCCACCACGGAAGCTAAACACTAGTGCACTGAAAGGCCAAAAGAAGCAGGAAGAACTTGCACAGGAAATGGATGAAAACTTGAAGGACTGGGACAGCAATAACTCTGAGAATAACATAGAAGAGAAATGGGCAACACTGAAGGATACTGTGTATCAGACTGCGAGTGATGTATTAGGCTACCCTGAGAGGAAACATCAAGATTGGTTTGATGAGCATGATGAACACCTGAAGAAACTACTAGAAGTGAGGAATACAGCTAGGCAGGAAAACCTACAGTGTAACACAAGGTCGAAGAAGAAGAAATACTCAAAGGCTCAGAGTGAGCTACAGAAGTACACCAAAGAGATGAAGTCCAACTGGTGGGATGAAAAAGCGGAGGAACTTCAAACTGCAGCAGACAGGAAGGACATGAAAACATTCTTCACAGGTTTGAGAGAAATCTACGGCCCTAAACCAAGAGGACTGATCCAACTAAAGGCTATGGATGGTGAAACGGTTTTGCAGGAGAAAGACAAGATCCTGGACAGATTTGCAGACCACTTTGACCAACTGCTATAAACAACACTGGAGATCTCACTGAAGAGGCTAAAGAAGCTCTAGTGCAGCGACCAGCTGTATCAAGTCTGGATGAACCACCAAATTTTGATGAACTAATGGCAGCTATCAGGACAACACAGGATGGTAAAGCTCCAGGAAGGGATGGGATTCCAGCAGAAGTGTGGAAATCTGGTAGTGTTCAGCTGACCAACTGCCTGCACAAGCTCATCCAAGAGATATAGGATGCCCAGAAGGTACCTCAAGACTGGAAGGATGCAAGTATTGTGCCTTTGTTCAAGAAAGGTGACAGGAAGGATTGTGGAAATTACCGAGGTATATCACTGCTAGCCACCGTTGGTAAGATTCTCTCAAGTGTACTACTTAACAGACTCAGTGAACACATCTCGCAGAATGTACTACTGGAAACCCAGTGTGGCTTTATAAGTGGAAGAAGCTCAATGGACATGATTTTCTGCTTGAAACAGGTTCAAGAAAAAAGTGTATTGAACAGAACATGCCGCTTTATGTAGTCTTCATAGACTTCAGTAAAGCCTTCAATACTGTTTCGCGACAAGGACTTTGGCAGGTACTCAAGAAATATGGTTGTACAGAGAAGTTTGTCAGTCTGATCAAGGCACTCCATACAGGTATGCAAGCAAACGTGGCAATGAGTGGTTCAGTATCTAAAGACTTTTCAGTAAGCAACGGGGTGAAACAAGCGTGTGTGCTGGCACCTACTGTCACATGTGGCTCTAGGGAGCCACACAATGAGAGCCAAGGGCGAGCCAGTGAGTTATGATGTTTATTGGTGACAGGGGTAAGGGATGAGGAAAGCACAGATGCTCATACACATTAACACTCATGGGCAGAACAGCAACAGAGTTAACAGTGGGCACCGGGCGAAGGGGTACACAGCTAGAGAACTCACAGAAGGTAACACTCACGGGTTAAGCAGCCAGAGAGCTGGCACTGGGCAAAGGACTCCAATACACAGGTCACTCATACAAGATGGTACTCCCAAGTGATACAGTAAGGCAAGTAGCGGGCTAGCACCGGACATGGGGGTACAGAGGCACAATTACTCCTTACGGGAAGACACGAGTAATGCTGAAGATGAGGCAGGGGCTGGCACCAGACGAAGGGGCTCCAGCCTAGCAGTGCTTATGTCGCAGCCCCGAGTGATCGAGGCTGCTCCTCTTTATCCTCATTAGCAGCGCCCCAGCTGATGAGGATTAATTGGCCCCAGCTGTCCTGTGACACTGACAGCTGGGAGCCAGCTGAGACGCTGCCCAATGAGAGGCAGGGATGAGAGGGAGCATGGGCTGAGCGCCGAGCCGGCGTCTCACCCCATGGTGACAGAGCCTCCCCCTTACGGTCGGGCTCCGAACGACCCGGAACAGCCCCCCCCACCACCACCACCACCTAGGGTGGGCGGCAGGGAGGCAGGACCAGAGGGAGAGAAGCAGAGAGAGAAAAAAAAAAGAAAAAGAAAAAACAGACCATGAACAAATACAGAGTACAAGGTAGACAAAACGAAAAACCCAAATACAACACTCTGTATCCACAAAAAATAATAACCAGGGCACAGATGGGGAAAAAATACCAGGTGTGGTTATAGACAACACCCACTACCCAAAACACACAAGTGACGTGAAACTCGGGGCAAAGAAAGAGAGACAAAAACCCACCAAAAAGGTGGCAGGAATGAATAAAGAAATCACAGAGTACGGTTAAGGGGAAACAAAACGCACTACTCCATAACGCAAAAACCAGGCCAGGAACAGGACAAAGATGATGAAAAACGCTGAGTATGAATAATAAAGAAAACAAAATACACAGCGCTAGATGTATAAAAGATCACCTAAAGAAACGGAGGTGAAAGGAACAAATAGGCAATTACAAAGTACGGTTAGGTGGGAGACAAAAACACATTACTCCATACAAAAACACGCACAGTCAATGTTAAAGTCGGGGCTAGGGAAGGCCCCCCATGAGGATAACAGGAAAAGGTAAGGTGATCACAGCGTACGGTCAAAAAGGGAACCACACACATTACTCCATGATACACCGACTAGGCTAGGGTAAGGATGATGAAACGCTGAGTAAGGATAACAAGAAATCGTAATACACAGCGCTAAATATGAGGAGGGTCACCTAGAGGAATAAAGGTGACAGGACAACAGGATAACAATAAGGCAAAATGCTGAGTATGGTTAATAATAAAAAAACACAATTCACAGCACAAAAAACACATATTCCCCTAAGGCCAAAAAGCTACACCCGAGTGACCTTAATAATAGCAAAAGATAAGAGACACCCGAGGAGACGGCAGGCAGAGTCCAAAACGGTCGAAATTGTTCTCGTGGTAGCCCCGCCCATTGTCCAGTTGGCGAGCCGGGGAAGAGGAAAAGTTCGGACGGCCAACTCCAGACCCAGGTCCCAAGAAACCAGTCCACCGGTAGCCGTACCAGGCCACCCAGAAGCAACACAGTTCGTCGGGGGGTTGGACCAGATCGCCGAACAAGAAGTCTTGCGGGTCGAGCCGTCAACCCGCATCACTCAACCACCAGGACCGTTGAGACGGGCGAAGGGTCAGAGCGGACCCCGGTGGAAGAGGCTTAGGGGAGAGCCGATGACGAGATAGACGAGCGTCAGGCTGCAGGGAAACAGCCACCTCCTCACCGGACCTGGACAACACTGGTGTGACACCCGCGTCGGACCCCGATTGGGTCTTAGGCGAACCCTCGTTGAACGCCGCTGGGGCAGCACCCACGTCGGACCCCGATTGGGTCTCGGGCGAATCCACGTCGGACACCGCTGGAGCAGCACCCACGACGGACCCCGACTGGGTCGGCACCGCACCAAAACCGACCTCCGACGTTGAACCCGGACCCTCCAGCACCACGAGAGACGGCAATTCCTCGCCGGCGACCCTGGAAACAGGCTCAGGAGAGAAAACAGAACCGGGATCAGGGTCACCGGCAGTGCCAGAACCCGGCGAGACGAGCTCGGACGCAGTGGGCGGCTGCACCCGGCTCATCTCCCCTAGAGACAGGCTAAAGTGCTCAAAGGTATGAAGAGAAAAAGGAAAAGAGAGCACTCGCCTGATCTCGGGTTCTGACGTCATCCAGGACTGCGAAGATCCAGGATCCGTCATCAGGAGGTCGTTGTCAGGCTCCCACCCAGCTGCGTCAGGCCCCGCAGCCGGTACGATGGTCAGCGCAGCTTGAGGTTCCTCCAGCACTGGTAGCCACGCCGACGGTCCACGCGGCGTGATGACAGGAGAACCTCGTCCCGCTGGACCGAACCGCACCTCCGTGGAGACCCGGGGACGCTTGGTCATCGGCGTAGACTCCACGTAGCAGTCGGTCCTCCTCCTCCGTCCACAGCGTAGCTGCGGAACCGCAGGCCCTCTCCTCGTCCCACGACATGGACCCGAAGCCGGGGACCGCTCGGCGGAGAGACACACAGAGGGTGCAGGATTAAAAACACGGGTTACAGCAGGTGGTGGGAGCTCAGGGCGCTGCGGACCCCGAACTCCACCTCCAGGAGTGTAACAGAACAAATCACAAAACTGATGTAAATAAGCTAGGACTTGCCTGCCTCCTGGAGGTTGGGTGGAGCCTGCTGTCGTGGACATCGCTTCTTCCTCTCCCCGCCGGGCGATGACAGAGGACCCCCTGAGAATTGGTCTGGGGATCACTCGTGTCGTCTCCAGAAGAGGGCTCGCCAGGTCAGGATTCCAGGCACACACAGCAGTCAGGAAGCACGTCGAGGAGGAGGGGATAACAGCCGGGATGAGCCAGCCCGAATGCCTTGGGGTGACAGCGGGGGAAAAAGGCTCGGAGAACGGGGCTGTGAAATCTCCACGCTAACGAGACAAAGAGGTGACAGCTGCGTGGGGGAAAAGGTCCTGGCGGCAACCCGGAACTGGATCCGGACGGGGGTCGTGCTGAGGCGCCTGGGCATTGTGATGACTGCTATTCCCAGGGGGCGAAGTGAGGGGGGAACCCAGGAATCGCCGCTCCTGATCAGAGATCGAGGCGAGGGAGGCGTTGAAAATGGGAAAGCTTCGTAGCCCTGGAGTCCTCTCCACCAATCTCACTGCCGCCGCCACATGCCTGAAGGTGGTGAATGGATGCATAGCGGAGCTTGCGACAGCCGCTCGGTCCCGGACGTAACTGCAGTCAGCTGCGGCTCCTTCAGGGGAATCCCGAGTGACATGGTGCAGAACGGGGGAAGCCCTCTGGGTGGCACGAACTCCCGGGCTGGAATGGAAGCAGGAACGGGATCCCGAAGCGGGGGGCAACGTCATCCACTTCGGCTTCCTGCCGGGATTTCCTTCCAACCCGCGGAGCTCCTCTTGCAATGCGGCCATAGCGTCTCTCCTGGCACAGGCCTCAGGATGGTCAAAGTGACGAGGCAAAGTGTCCAGGAGGCTCTCAGCATGGTCCAGATGTCTCGTGTTGGAGGCGTCATGCAGGGTGAAGCGCGTCCCGTCGACAGCCACCGGGATGGACCTCAGCTCGTCGCCCTGGAGTCGGACATGACTCCTGGGAGACGGCATGCTAACGGCGCTGACACCCGGACAAGAAGGTACGAGTCCACACAGACTCACGGCCGCTGGCAACTCGTCTGGCTGCGACATACTGTCACATGTGGCTCTAGGGAGCCACACAATGAGAGCCAAGGGCGAGCCAGTGAGTTATGATGTTTATTGGTGACAGGGGTAAGGGATGAGGAAAGCACAGATGCTCATACACATTAACACTCATGGGCAGAACAGCAACAGAGTTAACAGTGGGCACCGGGCGAAGGGGTACACAGCTAGAGAACTCACAGCAGGTAACACTCACGGGTTAAGCAGCCAGAGAGCTGGCACTGGGCAAAGGACTCCAATACACAGGTCACTCATACAAGATGGTACTCCCAAGTGATACAGTAAGGCAAGTAGCGGGCTAGCACCGGACATGGGGGTACAAAGGCACAATTACTCCTTACGGGAAGACACTTACGAGTAATGCTGAAGATGAGGCAGGGGCTGGCACCAGACGAAGGGGCTCCAGCCTAGCAGTGCTTATGTCGCAGCCCCGAGTGATCGAGGCTGCTCCTCTTTATCCTCATTAGCAGCGCCCCAGCTGATGAGGATTAATTGGCCCCAGCTGTCCCGTGACACTGACAGCTGGGAGCCAGCTGAGACGCTGCCCAATGAGAGGCAGGGATGAGAGGGAGCATGGGCTGAGCGCCGAGCCGGCGTCTCACCCCATGGTGACACCTACACTCTTCTCGCTATATCTGGCAGCCATGCTTGAGGAGGCCTTCAAAGACACTTCAGAAGGAGTATACATTCAAACAAGGAAAGAAGCAGACTTGTTCAATGTGGCACAGTTTAAAGCCAAGAGTAAGACATCGATAAAGGTAGTAAGAGAAATGCTCTTTGCCGACGACAGTGCTCTAGTTGCACACAGCGTGGAAGATATGCAATCTTTAGTGGAGAAATTTGCAAGAGCAGCTAGCCAATTCAGCCTCCAAATCAACATCAAGAAGACAAGAGTGCCTTTATCAACCACCAAAGTTCCAATTATTAACATCACTACCAGAAGAGATCAGCATTGGTACAGAGCCACTAGTCAAGTGCAAGATTTTCAAGTACCTAGGGAGTACTGTTTCAGAGAATGCTAGGCTGGAGGATGAACTATCTCTCAGAATGGGAAGAGCAAGCGCTGTGTTTGGAAACTTGAGGGAGAGACTGTGGAACAATCGACATGTGTCTATCCGTGTGAAATGCGAAGTGTACAGAGCGACAGTACTGGCTACTCTATTGTACGGTGCTGAAACTTGGACTGTCTACAGAGTGCAGGTGAAGAAACTCCACGCGTACGTGATGAGACACCTTCGAGCCATAATGAACATCTCGTGGAAAGACAAGATAACCAACATAGAAGTGCTGAAACGAGCTGGTCTACCATCAATGAAGGACATGCTAATACAGATGAACCTGAGATGGCTCGGACATGTTGGGAGGATGGACCAACAGCGTCTCCCTCGGCAGTTACTCTACTCACAGTTATGCAAGGGCAAACGCAATCAGGGTAGACCAAGGCTCAGATTTAAAGACACTGTAAAAAGAAACTTGAAGAAGTTGGACATAGACAGGAGTTCCTGGCAGCGGAAGGCTAAGGACAGCTGTGTGGAGGAATCTGATCAGACCTAAATGAAACAGTCATTGTCGCCCACGACCGACTGCTATGATGATGATGATGATGAGGTATGAATGAGAGAGTGAATGGTTGTCTCTCTGTGTTGGCCCTGTGATGGACTGGTGATCTGTCCTGGGTGTACCCCGCCTTCCAGCCAAAGACACATTTACGCCACTTAGAAGACATTGTCTTGTGTTTGTTCTCTACATGTCTGTTCTTTTCTTCTTCTCTATCCCCTCACCCCCCAGCCAGTCGCAGCAGATGACTGCCCCTCCCTGAGCCTGGTTCTGCTGGAGGTTTCTTCCTGTTAAAAGGGAGTTTTTCCTCTCCACCGTCGCCAAGTGCTTGCTCACAGGGGATCGCCTGATTGCTGGGGTCTTTCTGCAACTGTGGGGGTTCCCTCCCTACAGTTGATAGTGCTATGAGATGACTGTTGTTGTGAAATGGCGCTATATAAATAAAGTTGAATTGAATTGAATTGTGTAAAAAAGCAAACAGTTGTTGTCACTGAGCAGATTAGGTGCGAGAGGAAATACTTCTTCACAGCGTCAATGCTAAAGTGAGAGTTTTGCTGATCACCGCTCCGTTAGCTGCACGGAGAAAGTGGGTGTGTGCGTTAGCCTGGGGGCGGCGCTGGCAGCACAGGCACTTCCTGGAGTGGGCGGCTCACCCACGTTCATACGTAGGAACGTGGGGACCCAATCATTATCAGGGACAGGGCGGAGCAGCAGCTCAGAGAGCAGGGTTGAGGAGGAATACTCAGAGATGCGTGAATGGAGCAAAATACCACTTTGGGGGTGTTTCTGGTGAGGAATTAACACTATAACATGCTTAAAAGCTCAAAAAAAGTCAATTTTGCATGATATAGGCCCTTTAAAATCAAGGTAAAACAACTGAATTATAAGTATAATCTGGCTTCTTAGTAACAGATCACTTTCCCCATCATATAGGGTTAGGATGTATAATAATAAAGTTATTAATTCTGGGCACAATATTATATTAAAAACAAAATCAGTTACCATTTCTGGATTTTAGGTCTAACCCTCCCCCTCATATATATATATACAGTATATATATATATGCAACTTGTCCCCCTTTTTTTGTAAATGTGCACCTTTTCTCATATATTTGCAACCATCTCATTGTAAATCTGCAACTTTTCCATCTTACATTTGTGACTTTTTTTTTCTAGTTAATATGCAGGTTTATATTCCCTAAAAGCCAACCATTGCTGCTGCCGCAAGTGTGGCCTAAAGCTGTGGATGAGCACTGGACATCGAGTGTGCTCATCCCCTCAGGACATACCTGTCAAACAGAAACGTCTCCAACACAAACTGGCTTCAGAGGACTCACACAATTCTAATGGGCCATTAGAAGTCCAAGAAGCCTGACAGTCATGTAGCCTTTTGTGAGAAAAAAAATGCTTTGATAAATAGGAGATATGTAGCTATGTAGGGAAGTAAATATTGTTTACTGTAGGTAGACAGAGGCTGTCTTGTGAAGTATAATCCTTAAAGTGAGATAAACAAGCACCCACTGAACAGTAGGGGCCCTCTGTCTGTAGATAATAACCCAATCTCTATCCCAATACTGCACTGTAAACATGCATAGGCACAGACACAGAAGATAAAAAATGAACAACCATAAAACACACTGAGGGCTTTCATTATTGTGAGGCACAGTTTCACGTCTGCCTTTTTACTCGTGTTAGAGCGCAAGTCAGACAATTGCAGATTTACAAACTTATCTAAACAACTAACAGCTGCTTCATCTATGCATGTCAAGGGAAGACACAACTGCTTGTGCACTTTGCACCCAAAGAAGTATTTCCGCATTCCACAGATCATACAGCAGCCGGTGGCACCTCAGTTGTAAAATGAACTTTCATTTTATTTAATGTCACAGAAGATTAGCAAGCCTCTGTGGATAGAGCTGGGTGTACAAGCAGATGTGCCTTTGCCCTGAAATAACAATAACTCACTGCCATTTATCATTTTTATGGCAGCAGATATTGTTAAATAAACCCCTGAAGGTCAACAGAGGCTTATAGGTTGTCAAATAAGTTGTAGATATTGGCTGATAGAGAGAGGACTGGGGCCTTTCTGATGCTGTGTGTCAAAGACAGGAAATTGGTACCAGAGATGATAAATATAGACACTGAATGTGGCCTGCTCAGGGTGACTATAAAGATTTTTTTTGTATCTGATGCTAATTAGATGCTACCCCAATAAACAGAGATGCCAAATGATTCCTTGACAACAAAACCTTTTTATTTCACAGCTCCAAAGTACAACAGAGATGAATAACGAGTCATGGGCTTGTCCTCACTGTTAACATTCAGTTACATCATAATAATAAGTATCATTATTATCCTCATAGAAACACAACCCCTCAGCAGTTGCCCATCATCACACTGCAATGCAGAAGGTAAGGTGAGGTTTCTAGAAGGGATGTTAATGATTAATCAACTTCAATTCAATTCAATTCAACTTTATTTATATAGCGCCATTTCACAACAAAAGTCATCTCATAGCACTGTCAACTGAAGGGGGGACCCCCACAGTTGCAGAAAGACCCCAGCAATCAGGCGATCCCCTGTGAGCAAGCACTTGGCGACGGTGGAGAGGAAAAACTCCCTTTTAACAGGAAGAAACCTCCAGCAGTACCAGGCTCAGGGAGGGGCAGTCATCTGCTGCGACTGGCTGGGGGGTGAGGGGATAGAGAAGAAGAAAAGAACAGACATGTAGAGAGCAAACAGCACGATGGGGACTCAATCTATGGGAGAGAACAAACAAATGTTAATGACCAGCAAAAAAAAAAAAAAAAATTTCATAGAGAGTGAGGAAAGGAGTGAGGCCCAGTGCATTACTGGAGGTCCCCCGGCTGACTAAACCTATTAGCAGCATAACTAAGGGAGGGTTCAGAAACACATGATCCCTCCCTAATTGTAGGCTATATCAAAAAGGAAGGTTTTAGCCCTATTCTTAAAAACAGAGATCGAGTCTGACTCCCGAATCCAGATTGGCAGCTGATTCCACAGGAGAGGAGCTTGATAACTGAAGGCTCTGCCTCCCATTGTACTTTTGGAGATTCTAGGTATTACAAGTAATCCTGCATTTTGGGAGTGTAGTGCTCTGTTAGGATGATACGGTAGTATCAGATCTTTTAAATAAAAAGGAGCCTGACTGTTTAAAGCTTTGTAAGTAAGAAGAAGGATTTTAAACTTAATTCTAAACTCTATGGGAAGCCAATGAAGGGAGGCCAGAACCGGAGAGATATGATCTCTCTTTCTAGTACCTGTTAAAACTCTTGCTGCAGCATTTTGGATCAGCTGAAAACTTTTTAAAGATGTTTTAGGACAGCCTGATAATAAAGAATTACAATAATCTAATCTCGAGCTAACAAAAGCGTGGATCAGCTTCTCAGCATCACTCTGAGACAAGATGCTCCTAATCTTGGCAATATTACGCAAATGATAGAAGGCAGTCTTAGAAACAAATTTAATATGTGAATTGAAGGACAAATCCTGATCAAAAATAACTCCAAGGTTCCTCACAGAGCTATTAAGAGAAAGAGTAACTGCATCCAAACTGAAAGTTTGATTTGGAAAGGAATTTCTAAGGTTTTTTGGACCAACAAGAATGACTTCAGTCTTATCTGAATTTAATAGCAGGAAATTACAAGTCATCCAAGCTTTGATTTCCTTAAGACAGGCTTCTAACTTGGCTAATTGATTAGTATCATCTGGCTTTGGATTAATTGCCAATAAGAATTTAGTTGACCAAATTAAATTAGTTGTCAGTTAACTGATAACTCGGCAGTCCTTTTCAATGGGAGTTTATTCTATGAAATGTAGTGGTGTTGCCATCCAGGCACTTTCCAACCAAAGCAAAAGAAAAAAAGCAGAAGACGCCAAGCCCCCAAAGCGCATGTGCTGTGCAGAGCAATATGCTTCATCTTTCCAGGGTATGTTGGCGAGGCAAAACCAAAATATCCAGTTCAGATGACGTGTGAGCTTGAAGATCCACCCGCCTCCTTCAAATCAGCAGGGTGGGGAAATGGACCAGAGCAAGGAAAAAGACTACATGAGCGTAAAAACCCATCCTGGCTGCCTCCCAGACCCAAGTTACCATTGAGGTTAAGGTATTTATATTTCAACACACAGCAGCAGAGAAGCCTGGCTTGGACTAACAGGACAGGCTGGTGTTAGCTCTACAGCAGCCGGAGATGGTCAGAAAGCCGCTGCAGACTCTGCGGTAGGGGTGTGCCATATCGTACCGTTCACGATAATACCGGTATAAATTTTGATACCGGTGTAAAAATGAATATCACGATATTTGGGATCCGTTACGCTGCCAATGGAAGTTACGTGTTACCATAGAAATGGGAAAACAAACATGGCGTGGGAAGCGGCGCTCCGTGCTTGGAACGTCTTTGTCTGGTTGTGAGGAAGTAATTTAGTTTTAAGGTTGTTTCAGACTGCTGCCATCTTAAAAAAAAAAAAAAAAAGGCAGTGTAGTATTGCAGATAATCTGATTGCATTTTTTTTCTGCATGTCAATAATGCAGCTTCAGGGAAAAGTTTTACTTCGCCCTGAAGCGGTGTTGCTGACGTCCGAAGTGTCCAGAGGTTTATTTTCATTCCATTGTGGCTGCTCCAGCGTGATTTATTCAGCCAACCATCCATCCATCCATCCATTTTCTACCACTTTTCCGGAGGTCCGGGTCGCGGAGGCAGCAGTTCAAGCAGAGAAGCCCACACTTTCCTCTCCCCAGCCACCTGCTCCAGCTCTTCAGAGAGGATACCAAGGCGTTCCCAGACAAGCTGGGAGACATAGTCTCTCCACCGAGTCCTGGGTCTGCCCCGGGGTCTCTTCCCAGTGGGACGTGCCTGAAACACCTCAAGTGGGAGGCGTTCAGGAGGCATCCTAATCAGATGCCCGTACCACCTCAACTGACTCCTTTCAATGTGGAGGAGCAGCGGTTCTACTCTGAGCCTCTCCCGGATGACTGAGATCCTCACCCTATCTCTGAGGGTGAGACCAGCAATCCTACGGAGAAAGCTCATTTCAACCGCTTGTATCCGCTATCTTGTTCTTTCGGTCATTACCGAAAGCTCGTGACCATAGGTGAGAGTAGGAATGTAGATTGACTGGTAAATCGACAGCTTTGCCTTAGAACTAAGCTCCCTCTTTACCACAACAGACTGGTACAACGTCCGCATCACTGCAGATGCTGCGCCAATCCGTCTGTCAATCTCTCGCTTCAGCCAACCAAAAGAGAAAAAAACCATTAACAGCCTCAGGACTTGTCTGTGCAACGGAGACTTCTAACGCAGGTAAACTGAGATAAAGAGAGACAGGAGGTCTGATTCAGCGCTCATTTACCTGCAGAAGTGTCTAGCTTGGGGGAAAACGGCAGACAGGTAGGCCAGCATATATTTAACATGATAAAAACGATCAAATAATAATAGTTTTAAATAAGCCCACACTCCCTCCCTGTTTTATTTAGACCCTCTTCCTGACTCAGTGAAATAAATCAAAATCAAATCAAATCAAATCAAACTTTATTGTCATATTGCTGTACATACAACTGTAGTGCAGGCAAGATGAAATTGCGTTTCTCTCGGCATCCATATAAGAAGCAGCATGATTAAGACACACTCCCACATAGCTCCCACCCCCCCATCCATTCACACATCCCTGAGACATACTTGGGGAAAAAGAATAACTAACTATAATATTCAAAATGTCCATAGGTGCAGTAGTGTGTATGTGAGATTCCGGGTCAGCTGTTCAGCATCCTGACAGCTTGTGGGAGGAAGCTGTTGATCAGTCTGGTGGTTCTGTCTCTGATGCTCCGGAATCGTTTACCAGATGGAAGAAGTTCAAAGTGTTTATGCAGAGGGTGAGAACAGTCCTTGACAATGTTCAGTGCCCTGCTCCTACAACGGTTCTGAAAAAGTTCTTGGACAGAGGGGAGGGAGACTCCAAATACCCTCTCCGCCCCCTTGACTATCCTCTGCAGGGCTTTTTTGTCTGACATACTGCAGCTGGAGTACCATGTAGCAATGCAGTACGTCAGAACACTCTCCACCACACCTCTGTAGAAGGTCCTGAGGATGCAGATGGAGAGAGAGGCCTGTTTGAGTTTCCTCAAGAAGTGTAGTCTCTGCTGAGCTCGCTTCCTGATCTCCAAGGAATTCTTGCTCCAGGTCAGGTCCTGCGAGATCTGCACTCCGAGGAACTTGATGTTCTCTACTCTCTCCACTAAACGGCCGCCGATGCTGAGGGGGACGTGCTCAGGCTGTGACCGCCGGAAGTCGATAATCATCTCCTTTGTTTTGTCCACGTTGAGCACCAGATTGTTCTCCCTGCACCAGCCCTCCAGGTCTCTCACTTCTTCCCTGTACATTGATTCCTCATCCCTCTGAATAAGTCCCACCACCGTGGTGTCATCTGCAAACTTAATAATCTGGTTCCCCTCGTGTTTGGACAAATAACATATGAGACTAAATTAATTTAATATGTTAAAAGGAACAAAACCCCCTCATGTCCCAGAGAATAGAAATGAGATAAAGACAGAAGTAATGTGAAAGCGTGTCTGTGGTTATATTATCCTGCAGTAGCTGCTTCTAGTTTAGGGTTTATGTTTTTTAATGTAATAAATAGGTTGCATTAACCACAGCTAAATTGCTCTTACATTCATAAGGCAATGTTTTCAGGACTATTCAGATGTTTTAAGAAAAATCTGCAGAATTTTCAAAACTACAGGCTATATGTAGTCTGCAGTACCAACTTCACTGCTTGTTACCGTTCTCTCAAGTTTGTTTTCTTTTCTCATTATTTAAACATCTTTTCATAAAGGTACATTTTTCTTTAATTTTGAACATTTTTGGTGACAAATTTGTGACCTCTTTCATGCAAAATTGTACTTTTTACCTAAAGCCTCTTACCTTGTGTTTTGACTCTGAAAAGGTGAAGAAATGAGAAGCAGCACCAGATTTAAATTAAGATTAGTCAATCAGTTGTTTTAATAATCAATAGATCACATGACTATAACAATCCAAATGTATAATTTTCGTCCCACTCAAAGGTAATAACTACATTTATAACTAGTTTGATACCTATTATTTTAAAATGTTGGCCTACTAAAACTGTGGTGGTTTTTGGTTTCCAACAACAGGGTGGCCTAGGCTGAAATCAAATTCCCGTCCTGAATTTTTGTCCCCGTCCACCCATCAGTGCACTTAAGATGTGGTAGTTTATAATATTTTCTGGTAATATTTAATACAGAATTTTAAAAAAGTTTTTGTTTTGTTTTTACTGAATATGTTGAACATCGACATCTCGGGGTCTTACTCACAAGTGAGGGGAGAATGGAGCGAGAGATTGACAGACGGATTGGCGCAGCATCTGCAGTGATGCGGACGTTGTACCGGTCTGTTGTGGTGAAGAGGGAGCTGAGCTCTAAGGCAAAGCTGTCCATTTACCTTTGGGTAATGACCGAAAGAACGAGATCGCGGATACAATGGGCATCTGATCAGGATGCCTCCTGGACACCTCCCACTTGAGGTGTTTCGGGCACGTCCCTCTGGAAGGAGACCCCGGGGCAGACCCAGGACTCACTGGAGAGACTACGTCTCCCAGCTGGCCTGGGAACGCCTTGGTATCCTCTCTGAAGAGCTGGAGAAGGTGGCTGGGGAGAGGGAAGTCTGGGTTTCTCTGCTTGAGCTGCTGCCTCCGCGACCCTGACCTCCGGAAAAGCGGTAGAAGATGGATGGATGGATGTTGAACATAATTAACGCTGGCCTGTGAAACTGTACTTTATAAATTTAAAAGAAAAAACTGAATTCCTTGATACTGTGAAGCATATCGTTATCGTGAAAATTCACAGAAATATCGTGATATCATTTTTAGGCCATATTGCCCACTCCTGCTCTACAGGAGTGAGTGGAAAATGTTTTTAAAAGAAACCTCTCACTCTCAGCCACTGTGACATTTGCATAATTGTGGCACACACAGTTGTCTGCTGCATCTTTGTAATAAACATAATCTGTCAGAATAATGACAGTCTTCTGATTCATTTCCACTCTGTCCCTGTGCTGTGACGTGGTGACAGTGACACCTACTTCATAGTGTGTTTATCAGCGTTGTCCTATTCAAATGTCCGCTGAGGTGAGGTGGCCAATGATCCACATTGCTTGCAGGGTCATTTAGCCCGCGTCAAGTAGTGTGGATAACCCTATCAGACAACAGAGGCAGCCTGGATTGTACTGGGTTTGCTTGGATTGCTGGGGTGCTTTGAAAGGAGCTAACAGATGTAACATGTAACAGATGAAGCAGTTCACAATTTATTTTCCTGTTAAAACAATCTACTACTGCATCTCTTCTAAATTAGAACACTGTGAAATTTATTTTTTTGTAATATAACTAAAAAAGATAAACGTTGATAGTCATTACACAAAGTGAAATATTTCCAACCTTTCTGAATACATTTTATGATATTGGTTAGTTTTTAAAATAAATTATCAATCATAATATTCCAATCAACTGAGATGCACCAGCACACAGTACACACTATACAGTACAGAATTTGTCAAACCACAAAAAATGCCATCGTCAGTAGTAAATGTAAATTGTTCAATAAATTGTTGAGGCATATGATGTTCATGTTTTATTCAGTATATCAAAAACAGTAATTAACTTTTTACGTTATAGATGGAAAGACCGTATTGTACAGAGGGAAATTCAGATTCTCAGGAAAACTGCCGCTCATCAATTAATCGTTAATTGATTGATAAGGTGAATCAATTAATGATTAATGAATTAATTGATAACTTGCATCCCTACTTTCTAGATAGGCTGGCTTTGTGTACACATCAATATCACGAAGGTCATAGGTTTATTAGATTAATCCACTGTCACGTCAGTGATGGTTATATAACAGACATTTTAATTTTTTTTTAAAAAGTCAATTTTTTTGGAAAGGAATTACACCTTTGTACTCTAATGACATTGGAGTGGTGGCCTAGTTGGTAGAGCATCCGCCCCACAACTGGGAGACCAGGGTTCAAATCCCGGTTGGGTCTTACCAAAGACCAGGTAAAAATGGTACTTTCTGCCTTCTAGCTTGGTGCTCAGCATAATAGAACGGTGAAAGGAAACTTAACACACAGAGCTGCCAGAGGACTGACCCCCCACTGTAGCTTTCACCATTTACAGTAGCTGTGTGGCCTAAGGCAGTGGTTCCCAAACCCCGGGCCGCGGACTGGTACCGGTCCGTGAGTCATTTGGTACCGGGCTGCACAGAAAAAATAAATAACTTACATTACGTCTGTTTTATTTATTATCTGAGTCTGATGTTTTATTTTGAAAAATTATCGGATTCTCTCAGTTACATCCGTCTATGGCTCACTCTTGACACACGTCAAGACACTTGTCTCGGTGACGTGATACGTTACCACTAAAATTAAAGGCCGTTGTTAGACGGCAGACATTTATGTCTGCACTAGTGAATGAAAAGTCCACGCGCAGAAGTGGTTTTGTATATTTTATTGAACAAAACCCCAAAACGTGTTAATGGGAATGAATGAAATGTGGATGTGGATGTGTGTGAAACACCCAAGCTGCCGAGTGCCCGAGCTGTCAGGGAGCGAAGGACCCAAAGGGCTCCCTGACGCGCCTGATGGAAGATAAACAAATATGATTTTTTATATTTTTTTAACCAAATAACCAAATAAGGAGGTATTTACTTGTATTATTAGCATATTTTGGTTATCCCGAGGGAGATCACTGGCCAGAGTGTTTGAATTACGAGAGTCGCTGCAGAGATTTCTCTCAGAAAAAAAGTCACCACTGGCAGCACATTTCAGTGACGTGGAATGGGTCGCAAAACTCGCTTACTTGTGCAACATATTCAGCCTGCTCAATGAACTCAATCTGTCACTTCAGGGGAGAATGACAACCGTCTTCAAGTTGGCAAATCAAGTAGCTGCATTTAAAGCCAAATTGGATTTGTGGGGACAGCACGTGAATGGAGGTATATTTGACATGTTTCAAACGTTAGTGGGGATTTTGAAAGAGAATGAGCCCAAGCCTTCATTCTCCCAGCTGGTGCACGATCACCTGTCTTTGCTTTTAAAAGAGTTCGAGCGCTACTTCCCAATGACAAAAAATACACAAACTGCCAAAGAATGGATGCGCGACCCATTTCTCAACAAACCAGGTGAATCCAACATGTCTGTGCAAGAAGATCAGCTGCTGGAGATTGCAAATGACTGTGGTCTTAAAAGTATGTTCAAGACAACAGCTCTGTCGGTGTTCTGGATTAAAGTCATGGCTGAATACCCTGAGATCGCCACAACAGCATTGAAAACCCTGTTGCCATTTCTGACATCCTCTCTCTGTGAAGCGGGGTTTTCTGCAGTGACAGCAACCAAAACAAAATTACAAAGTAGACTGGACATAAGCAACACACTTCGGGTGTCATTGTCTCCCATTACCCCTAGATGGGACCGTCTCGTTGCAGAGAAACAAGCTCAGGGCTCCCACTGATTCAGCGTTGTGGTGAGTTGTATTTTTCATGCACTTTATATTTGTGTTTGTGGTGTATCTTATTTTGAAGGCATGTTTAAACGTTACCATAGCGACCAGAGAGTGTTGTGGGCAGAAAGGATGTTACTCATGTTATGTTGTTGTTGTCGTGATGTTAAGAGGACGCTGCTAATAAAGTTGCAAACGAGTACACAGTGGATTCACGTTTATTATTATATTTAGAAAATACCACAGTTTTTATGCCGGTCGTATCATGTTCTTTTGTTGTATTTATCCGCCATACCTTAAAGGCCAGTCCCTGAAAATACTGTCTGACATTAAACCGGTCCGTGGCGCAAAAAAAAAGGTTGGGGTCCGCTGGCCTAGGGTCATGAAACGGAGATAGGCACCACCCTACACCATTGGCACAGGAATAACTTAACTTACTCTAATGACAGGAGGTTATGTGTTGGAAAACACATCAAAATTGCTATTAAATTAGGAAAAAAAATGTTTTTTCATTCTATCAATTGATCCTATGCCTTGTTAAAACTACACGATTTTAAGCCTCATTTTGAAGTCATCAATGAGTTGCAGAGGTCACTGACAAAAAAGCCACACATCAGGGACAAATCCACTGCTGACCTGTGATCACCAATCAATTCAATTCAATTTTATTTATATAGCGCCAAATCACAACACAGGTCGTCTCAAGGCATTTTACAGAAAAGAGTGGGTTTAGGCCATACTCTTAGTTTATAGAACCCAGCAGAGACCCTTAAGAGCAAGCACTGCGGCGACACAGGCGAGGAAAAACTTCCCTTTAACGGGCAGAAACCTCGGGCGGAACCATAGCTCACAGAGGACAGCCATCCACCTCGACCGGCTGGGTTGAGTAGCTACATTCAAAACAAACATAAATACAACATTCAAAGCCACATAGTCCAGTACCAAGCCTGGCCAGGCTGCACATGCGAGCAAAGGCCTGGCAGGGGCAGCATTTCTAACTAAAGGCTTTATCAAAGAGAAAAGATTTCAACTTGCTCTTGAATAAAGAGAGAGTGTCTGCCTCCCAAACTGAACTGGGAAGATGGTTCCACAGGATGGGAGCTTGACAGCTGAAAGCTCTACCTCCCAATCTACAGTACTTCTAGATACCTTGGGGACCACTAGTAGTTTGGATTTTTGGGAGCGCAGAGCTCTGGTTGGATGATGGGGAACTAAGAGCTCTTGCAGGTAAGAAGGAGCCATACCATTAAGAGCTTTATAGGTTAAGAGCAATATCTTTAATTCAATTCTATATTTTATTGGGAGCCAATGTAAAGAAGCTAAGACTGCAGTAATGTGATCTCTCCTCCCTGTTCTCATAAGGATACGTGCAACTGCATTCTGAATGAGTTGGAGAAACTTTATGGACTTATTAGGACAACCTGATAAAAGTGAGTTACAGTAGTCTAACCTAGAGGTGATAAAGGCGTGGACAAGTTTCTCTGCATCTTTATGAGACAGGATGGGCCTAATTTTAGAAATATTACACAGATGGAATAAGGCGGTCTCAATGGTTTGCTGTATATGAGAGTTGAAAGACACATCTTAGTCAAAGACAACTCCAAGATTCCTAACAGAAGACGCAGAAGCCAGTGCAATGCCATCTAGTGTTGTTATCTTGAGAAAAAGAGTACTTCTAGCATGTTTGGGACCAAGAACAATGACTTCAGTTTTATCTGTATTCAGCAATAGAAAGTTGTAGTTCATCCAGGTTTTGATATCCTTAAGACACTCCTGGAGTAAACCCAACTGGCTGGGATCATCTGGACTGATGAATAAATACAACTGAGTGTCGTCAGCGTAACAATGAAAATGAATAGAATGCTTCCTCATAATATCTCCAAAAGGCAGCATGTATAATGTAAACAATACTGGTCCAAGTACTGATCCCTGCGGAACTCCATAGCTAACCGTGGTCTGAGTAGAGGATTTGTTATGGACATGAACAAACTGGGAACGGTCTGACAGATAAGACTGGAACCATCTTAGCGTCGTTCCATTCAAGCCAATTTGCTGTTCAAGTCTCTCTAGCAGAATATGGTGGTCAATGGTCTCAAAGGCAGCGCTGAGGTCCAGTAAAACAAGGATGGAGACAAGTCCTTTGTCAAATGCCATAAGGATGTCATCAGTAACTTTCACTAAGGCTGTCTCTGTGCTGTGATGTTTCCTAAAACCTGACTGAAATTTCTCAAATATATAATTTTTTTCTAAAAAGGTGCATACAGTAATTGATTGGCGACTACTTTTTTGAGGCTCTTGGAAAAGTAGGGAAGGTTAGATATTGGTCTATAATTGGCCAAAATCCCAGAATCAAGCGAAGGTTTTTTAAGTAGAGGTTTAATTACTGCCACTTTAAATGACTGCGGTACATGTCCTGTCAATAGGGACATATTAATTATGTTCAAAAGAGATGGATTAATCAGAGATAGCGATTCCTTCACTAGTCTAGCGGGGACTGGGTCTAAAAGACAGGTAGTTGGTTTAGAGGCTGACACTATTAGGGCTAGATCAGAATGATTAATATGAGAAAATTTAGAAAAGTGGAGTTCTGAGCCTGTGGGCATAGCAGTGTTAGGTAGAGGCTTGGTATTTTTAGGGGGGCTACTGTATTTTTTGGAATATTAATCCTAATACTGACAATTTAATCATTAAAAAGTTCAAAAAGACTTCCGGTCTGGACACCTTGGTGATAGCAGCTTAACGCTGAAGCTCCAAGACCCCATTCGTGAAAATACCTTGAAAATCAGATTTAACGGATTTTTGGAAGAGTGAAAATCAAAAGACAAAGTCATTATGCCTAAAGGAAAGAAGAGATCGACATTTGCCAGGCCAAGACGCACATCGGCCGGAGAATCTGACCTGGAAGACATCCACTCGGAAACAGAGGAGCTGAATGAGGCTAACAAACATGGTTAGCTTAAAAACGATAATTCAAGAATTAAGAGAATTTCACCGAGTGTTGGGTCGAATTTTGTGAAATTAAAGACGAAATAAAAAGGACAAACAGCAGAGTGGACCAGGCTGAGGACCGAATCATGGAAGCAGAGGAAAGAATAAAAGGGCTGGAAGAAACCGTGCTGGATTTACTTAAACGACAGACAAGACTGGAGGCTAAGCTAACCGACCAAGAAGGAAGACTAAGAAGGGACAGCATAAGAATTCATGGTCTGAAAGAAGGAGTCGAGGACGGTTTCACCACAATGGCTGCATGTGTAGAATCCATACTGAGAGAGAAGTTGGAAATTCCCCAATCCACCGACTTGAAGATAGAAAGGGCACACCGTTCATTAGCCCCAAAGCCGTCGGCGGAAGCGCCACCACAATCAGTGGTGGTGAAGTTTTCCAACTTCAGAATAAAAGAAGAGGTTTTGAGACTGGCTTGACAGAAAAAAGGATTTATGCACCAAGAAAGAAAGGTTTTTGTGGAGCACGACTACGCCCCGGAGGTCCTTAAAAAGCGTTGGGAATACAACGATGCTAAAAAGGTATTAAGAGAGAAGAAACTGCGCTTTCAAACGCCATTTCCGGCGAAGCTGCGGGTTTTTTACGGGGATGAGACGTGTCTTTACAACTCGGCGGAAGAAGCAACCACGGATATGGCGAGAAGAGGGCTCCCGGTAACGGTGTATAAACCCGCAGCAGACCCAATCGAAAGAATCAAGGCTCAAACGTGGTCCACACAGAGACCCTCAAAATCCACGGGCCAGCAGCGGGAAACCCAGCGCCAGGGCTATAAGGAAAAACTGAGCGCTTTCAGGAGGGAATAGCGATATTTCTAGTCAATCTGCACATCCAAACCTCGTCCTACAAGGTAACAAACATTAAAGGAGATGCGGAACCAGCAAGTGGTAAAACATTTCATGGAACAGTCATAATATTAGAAACAAGTAAGTCTTTAAAAAAAAACAAAAAACAAAAAACTTGTTAAAATAGAAATGTGGCAATGAACCACATGAACTCTCCACACTAACAAATACTGTATTAACGTGATTGTTTGCTGTGACGGTGGTGGGAGGTTGCGCGCAATTTCATAGGGTATAGGCATAAAAAAAAAAAAATCATTACAAGTTTGGATTGGGATCTGAAATTCACGTTAAAAACATGGGACAACTTCCGGTCTGAACGCCATGGCGACTGCAGCTTAACGCTGAAGCTCAGACCCAATCCAAGAAAATACCTTGAAAATCAAACTTAACGGATTTTTGGAGGAGTGAAAATCAAAAGACAAAATCATCATGTCTAAAGGAAAACAGAAGAAACTGAAATTTTCCAGGCCAGGACACGTATCGGCCGGAGAATCTGAACTGGAAGATCTCCGTTCAGAAGACGAGGAACTGGTTGTAGCTAACAAAAAGGTTAGCCTGAAATCGCTATTTGAAGAGCTACGACGATTTCGCCGAGAGGTTACGGCCGAATTTCGGGATTTCAGAGACGAATTGAAAAGGACAAACAGCAGAGTGGACCAGGCCGAGAACCGAATCTTGGAAGCAGAGGAACGAATAAAAGTGCTTGAAGATTCTGTGCTGGACCTACGCAAAAGACAAGCATCTATAGAGGCTAAGCTAACCGACCAAGAAGGAAGACAGAGAAGAGACAATATAAGAATTCATGGTCTGATAGAAGGAGCCGAAAACGGTTTTAACTCAATGGCAGAATGCGTGGAATCTTTACTAAGAGAGAAATTGGATATTCCACAAACCACCGACTTGAAGATAGAAAAGGCACATCGTTCATTAGCCGCTAGGCCAGCGGCGGAAGCGCCCCCACGTTCGGTGTTGGTAAGATTTTCCAATTTCAAAATAAAACAAGAGGTTGTAAGACTGGCTTGGCAGAAAAAAGGATTTATGCACCAGGAGAGAAAAGTCTTCGTGGAACACGATTACGCCCCGGAGGTCCTTAAAAAGCGCAGGGAATACAATGACGCCAAAAAGGTACTACGTGAGAAGAAACTGCGCTTTCAGACGCCATTTCCTACGAAGTTAAGGGTCTTCTACGGCGAAGAAACATCTCTCTATAATTCGGCGGAAGAAGCAACAGCTGACATGGCGAGAAGAGGGCTCCCGGTAACGGTATTTAAACCCGCAGCAGACCCGAGTGAGAAGATCAAAGCGCAAACATGGACAACACAGAGACCTTCAAAATCCACGGGCCAGCAGCGGGAAACCCAGCGCCAGAGCGTCGTGGATAAACTGGCCGCTTTTAGGTTGGAATAGCGACCTTTTTTTTTTTTTTTGAGTCAATCTGCACATCCAACCCCCCTCATACAAGGTAACAAACATTAAAGGAGATGCGTATTCAGCATGTGGTAAAACATTTCATGGAACAGTCATAATATTTGAAACAAATAAGTCTTTTTAATAAAAAAAAAAACAAAAAAAAAACTTGTTAAAATAGAAATGTGACAATAATCCACATGTTCTCCTCACACTAACAAATACTGTTTTTGCGTGAATGTTTGCTGTGTTGGGGGTGGGAGGGTGCACACAATTTCACAGGGTATAGGCATAAAGGGGAAAAAAAAAATCATTACAAGTTCGGATTGGGTTCTGAAACTCACGTTAAAAGCATGGGACAACTTACAGGGGTAAGAAAGGGCCCTTAACACGTAACAGACTTTGAGGAATTTCCCTCAGAGCCTACACTCCATCAAGGCTCTTCCAGGGTCTTTAAAAAGACCCCAGCTCAGGAAGTTCTTTTGACAGTTTTTTGTTTTAAAGTTTTATACACTATGTTCTTAATGTTTTTCTTGTTCTTAATGTTCTTTCAGTTTCTGAGTAGCACAAAAGAGGGCCACCACACTGTTATACTAAACAAAACAACACAATGGAGAAACAGGGTGTAACCAAAATAATTTCATATAATGTAAAAGGAATCCTGAATCCAGTTAAAAGATCCAAGATTCTAGGCAAAATGAAAAAAGACAAAGCAGGAATAATATTTTTACAAGAAACCCACCTAACAGACGTGGAGCACACTAAACTCAGTAGACAAGGGTTTAAAATGATCTCTTCATCTTCATATAAGTCAGGGAGGAGGAGGGGAGTAGCGACATTGATATCAACCAAAATTACATTTGAAAAAAAATCAGAACACAAAGATAAAGAAAGGAGATACAGTTTGGTAACTGGGCGGCTAGAGGGAGAAGATATCACCCTGCTGAATGTGTATGCTCCCCCAGGGGCTAACTGGAAATTTTATAAAAATGTATTTGACCTAATGATAACTAAAGCTCAAGGTTTAGTGATATGTGGTGGGGACTTCAATCTTAGACTGAATCCATACTGGGATGCTTCTGGTAATTCTCCACATCAAAATAACACCCAAAGCAGGAAGACTCGGATGCTACTAAAAGAAATGGGAATCTGTGATGTGTGGAGGGAACTCAACCCCAGTGTAAAAGACTATACATTTTACTCAACTCCACATTCATCTTACTCAAGGATTGACTATTTTTTTATGTTTAATAGGGACATTGGAAGAGTAGAAACATGTAAAATAGGACTGATGGATCTCTCTGACCACAGTCCGATCTACATGGACTTAAATATCCAAAAATACACAAATAATACATTTTCTTGGAGGTTAAATTCAAATGTCCTGAAAGGACCATTGAAAGATGAATTGGAATCAGATATTCTCAGATATTTGGAAGAAAACGATAATGGAGAAGTATCCCCTTTAATACTGTGGGATGCATGCAAAGCTGTAATAAGAGGAAAGATTATTGCAAAACTGGCAACCCAAAAGAAACTAAGACAAGAAAAACTATCCACATTAGAGTCAGAACTTAAGAACCTAGAAAAAGAACACAAAGGCAACACTCATTCTACTGACTCGCTCAAGATTAAGGAAATTAAAAACCAAATAAATGAGATCTACACAATAGAAATCCAGAAGAAACTTACATTTCTGAAACAAAAATACTATGAAGCAGGCAGTAAATCGGCAAAATTGCTAGCATATAAATTGAGGAAACAACAAACAGAAAGAGCAATCTACAAAATCAGAGACCCAGTATCAAAGGAAATAAAATTCAGAATTCAGGATATTCTTAAAAGCTTCGAGAATGACTTCCGGTTATGGCTGCCACGTAGGACGGACGTGTCTCGCTCTGTTCTGCTCCTGGAAAAAAAAAAAATCGGCAAATAACTCTCTCATTTGGGACAGAACGTATCCCAGCATTTGGGCGAGGATATGTCGGCGAAGCCTAAGGCTGGAAAACCAGGAAAAGGAAAAAGCGAGCCGCCGAAACAGTCCAAATTAACGGACTTTCAGGTCTGTGACGCAGCAAACAAGGCTCCATATATGGCGGAGGAAGCTGGCGGCGGTGCGATTTCTGCGGGGAATGGCGCAGATGCGCTGATGGCTGCCATGAGTTCAATGAGAGCGGACTTTTCCTCTAGATTTGATGGGATTATGACAGCGCTGGAAGGAATAAGAAAGGAATTGGGTGACTGTGTAGAACGAACGGCGCAGATGGAGCTCCGTCTCGCTAGTGCTGAAGATGACGTCACCCGTCTTCAATTAAAGGTGCGCACTTTGGAAAAAAAAAATAAATCTCTGGAAGATAATATTTTGGATTTGGAATCTCGGTCGAGACAGAATAACTTGAGGCTGGTGGGTCTTCCAGAGGAATCAGAAGGTCGGGACGTATGTTCCTTTCTGGAAAAGTGGATTCCGGAGGTGCTGGGCAGCGAGGAGTTGCAATCAGCAGTGGTTCTGGAAAAAGCACATCGTATTGGCCCACGGAGAGATAAGGGACCGCCGAGGACCTTAATTATGAAGTTTCTAAGCAACAGAGACAGGATGAAGATCTTCAACGCTGCACGTGCTAAAGGAGAGATTAAACACCAGGACCAGCAGGTGCGGTTCTACCCAGATTTGGCCACAGGAATCCAGCAATTGAGGAAGCAGTTTGATCCCGTACGTAAGGAGCTGCGCAACCTTGGGATTCGTCATGGTGTAATCTATCCTGCGAGACTGCTGACCACGTATGAGGGCAGAACCCACATCTTCAAGACCCCAGAGGAGGCGCAGGAGTTCATCAAGAAGATCAAAGAAGAAGAAGAGACTGGTGGGAGCTAAGCATGAACAAAATATAAGGTAGAATAACTAAGCATTTGCACAGGCATCTGACTGACTTGAAGTAAATAGTAAGTTTACAAAATATAGATTGTATTATATATTAAAAAAAAACAAAACAAAACAAACAAAAAAAAAAAAAAACTAGGATGTACAAAGTTGGTAAAAATTTTGGAGTTAAGTTGGAAAACTACAGAGGAGAGTTAATGTTACGTCATTAAAAGCAGTAGAGTTAGGGTGATTGGGAGGATGAAGAAGGAGTGGCTTAGGCTGTTCCCCGTGGATGTGGAACAGTCGATGGCTATATCGGGAGACAGAATTTTTCTTTTGATTTTGGGGGGTTTGCCACAAGTGTGGGAAGGGGGAATTTGTTTGTGTGTAGTTTGTAGGATGAATGTTCAACCACTCATGTTTTTGCTTCTCTGTATGAGCATGTTTACACTGCAAGGTAATCCCAAACTCTCTATTGATCATGGACCAAAGTGTTAATCTTAATTTAACTTCATGGAATTGCAGAGGTCTACAAAATTTAAAAAAACTTAAACAAGTTATGAATAAAATAAAGGACATGGGTTCAAGAATTGTGTTTTTACAAGAAACTCATCTGATAGAGGAGGATGTTAAAAGAATTAGGAGTAGATGGCAGGGAAGTGTATTCACCTCTTCATTTTCATCCCGAGCCAGGGGAGTTATGACTCTCATACATAAATCAGTTCCTTTTCAAGTGAAAAATGTAATTGGAGACAAATTTGGAAGATATGTAATCATTCAAGGTTCTTTGCTATTAGAAAATATAAATCTTGTGAACTTATATGGTCCCAATATAGATGACCAGAAGTTCTTTGCTAATTTATTTCTCATCTTATCATCACTTACAGGGCAACATATAATAGCAGGGGATTTTAATTGTACATTGAATCCAGGTGTGGATAGATCAACAGGACTGGACTGTACGCACATTGGATGTAGGATGACTATTAATCATTTTATGAAAGAATTGAGATTGTTAGATATATGGAGAGAAATGAAACCACAAGTTAAAGCCTATTCTTGTTATTCCAGTACCTACAAGACATTCTCACGTATTGATTATTTTTTGATTTCCACAGAATTAAGGTCCAAGATTCAAAACTGCTTTTATGATAACATCGTGATCTCTGACCATGCACCCTGTTGTCTAATATATGTAGATAAAAAATTGATAAAGGAATCAGGTAGATGGCAATTTCAGCATAAATGGCTTCAGGATGAGGAATTTGTCAAGTATATAGAAAAACAGATAGACGAGTTCTTTGACATCAATACTACACAAACATCAGCATGTGTAAAGTGGGAGGCTTTCAAAGCTTTTATTAGGGGACATATTATTAGTTATACAGGATCAAAATCTAAGAAGACTCGAGAGGAGAGAGCTAAATTGGAACATAAAATAAAAAATCTTCAGGAAAAAGTGTATGCAGGAAGTGACCCAAGGTTGGAGAATGAATTACTGATTTTGAGAGCTGAATACGACAAAAAATCAGCGAATAGAGCTGCCTCGAGTCTTCTAAGATTGAAACAATCTTTTTATGAACAAGGTGAAAAATCAGGAAAATTATTAGCATGGCAGATTAAACAATTGGAAATTAAAACACCAATTACCAGTATTATAAGTAATGGACAGGTAGTTATAGATCCTTTAGAAATTAATAGAGCCTTTAGAGATTACTATGAAAAATTATATGATACCAAAAATGAACCTGAATTAACAAAACTAAATGGGTTTTTGAACGAACTATCTATACCGTGTATTCCAAATGAAAACAGGGAGATATTGGAGTCTAAAATTAGTCAAGAAGAAGTTGGGCTAGCCATTGATAATATGAAATCAGGAAAAAGTGCAGGACCAGATGGTCTTCCAGTTGACCTTTATAAAAAATTTAAGAATAAATTAATAAAACCTTTTTTGGAAATGGTTTTAGAAGCATTTCAAAATAATAATTTACCATCATACATAAATAATGCCTTAATTATACTGCTGCCAAAACCAGGTAAGCCCTCTAATAAATGTGAAAATATGAGACCAATAAGCCTATTAAACGCCGACCTTAAGATAATCTGTAAAATTTTAGCAAGACGAATACAAGAAATTTTACCAAATATTATTAATCGAGATCAGAATGGCTTTATAAAGGGTAGACAAGGCTTCCATAATGTAAGAAGACTATTTAATATTATTTATTTTAATAAAGAAGCACCGGATACAGCTCTCCTATCATTGGACGCCGAAAAGGCCTTTGATAGAGTTGAATGGCCCTTTCTTTTTGAAGTACTACAAAGGTTTGGACTTGGAAATAATTTCATAAAATGGGTTCAAATAATATACAATAATGCTACAGCAGAAATCCTAACAAATAACAATATTTCAAAACCAATAAAAATCAATAGAGGATGTCGACAAGGCTGTCCACTTTCACCTTTACTGTTTACTATGGCAATTGAACCTTTAGCGATAGCGATACGTTTACATTCACAAATATATGGAATTAAAGTTGGACCAACAGAACATAAAATCTCCCTGTACGCCGATGACATAATTTTGTTTATGTCGAATCTAAAAAAATCAATTCCAACCTTGTTGAATTTAATAAAGAATTTTGGGGAAATATCAGGATATAAAATAAATAAAACTAAATCTTCAATATTAATGCTAAATGAGACCCAGAGAAATTACCCAGCCCCTGAGGTAAATCAATTCAATGTTGTAAATCAGTTTAAATATTTAGGAATCCAAATTATGCCTAAGCTAGAATCAGTCGCCAGTGTCAACTATGAAGCCTTAATGTCAGATATCAGTGAGTTAACTCAGAGATGGATGTCACTACCAATGTCGATGATCGGGAGAATCAATATACTTAAAAGTAATATTTTACCTAAAATACTTTATTTATTTCAATACATTCCCTTATCACCACCTTTAGATCTATTCTCAAGAATAAAAAAAAAGTTAGTGGAATTTATATGGAACAACAGGAGGGCTAGATTACGTTTGTCTTTATTATATTTACCATTTGATCGTGGAGGTCTGAAATGTCCAAATTTTATGTTGTATTATTGGTCGGCACAACTGAGGTCTATGACATATTATTTTTCATCAAATGATCTCCCTCACTGGACTGAAATGGAATCATACAATTTACCTTTACCTCTTCCCATATTCATATACTCAGATTCGGCAAAAAAATTACAAAAACAAGTTAAAAATCCATTTGTAAAGCATATGATCAAAATATGGTGTGAAGCTAAAAACTATTTAAAAGAACCACAGTTATTGTCACAATTTAGTCCAATATGGGGTAATCAATATTTTAAACCAGGGAGAGCGGACGCTGTATTTAAAGTATGGAATTTAAAAGGGATACAAAAGATTCAGGATTTATATTTGCCAGGTGCAGACAACATAATGTCTTTTGAAGAGCTGAGGATCAAATTTAATCTCAATAGAACACATTTTTTTAAATATCTTCAACTTAGAAACTTTATTCGATCAAATCAAAATAAAGCTCTCACTCGACCTATTTATTCATCCTTGGAAAAAATGATGATGAAAGATAGTAAAAGAAAGGGTATTATTTCAGAGTTTTATAACTCATTGACACTATCTTCAAGTGAAAATTCACTGAAAAGATTAAACTACTGGAAAGAAGATCTGCAAATTGAAATTTCAGAGGAACAATGGGAATTGGCTTGTACAGAAGCTCAAACCAAATCAATAAATGCACGCCTTAAATTGATACATTTCAAATGGTTAATGCGGATGTATGTTACACCGGAGGAGTTAAATAGATATAACAAAAATATACCAGATACATGCACAAAATGCATGGAAAGTAAAGGAACCCTATTTCATTGTTTATGGGAATGTAGATTAATAAGAATGTTTTGGGAAGAGGTGAGGGTAACAATTGAAAAAATAATCTCAAAACAAATCATATTGAATCCTAAACTGTTTTTGTTGGGTCTGTACCCAGAAAAGCATAATTTTAATAAAAGTGAAAGAACATTCATAGACCTCAGTTTGCTTAATGCCAAAAAATGTATTGCACTATTATGGAAAAAGACTCATAGACCAGATGTGACTCAGTGGTTAAGACAGATGTTAACAAACCTTCCATTAGAAAGAATAACATATATACTAAAATCAAAGGAAATTGTGTTTGAGAATATATGGAGACCTTTTATTGATTATGTAAAAAATTTAAACATAACTCTTGAAGAAGAAGGTGAATGATGTGTGTGGACCTTGTAAATTCCAAACTGGTGAACATAATATGTATACTTATGTATTGGATTGTCTAGACTAAACAGAGGAGCATTGTTGAAGACTTGATTTTGTTGGTGGTTGTTGGTGTTTTTAGTGCATTTTTTTTTTTTGTAGTACTTTAGTGTTAGTGTTTGATTGTTTGTATCATGTTTGTTAAAAAAAAAAAAGAAAAGGTTCAATAAAGATATTGTGGAAAAAAAAAAAAGCTTCGAGAATTACCATAAGAACTTATACTCCCACAAAAAACATAAAAACGCATCCGAGGCATTCCTAAACACATTAAACCTTCCCCAACTTACGGAGTCACAAAATAAAACACTACTGTCAGAAATAAAACCTAAAGAATTGGAAAAAGCAATTATGAAACTGAAAGCTAACAAATCCCCAGGAGCAGATGGCTATACAGCAGAGTGGTACAAAACCTTTAAACAGCAACTATCTCCTCTCCTCCTGAAAACATTTAATTATGTCCTCCACACAGGGGAAATCCCCCCCTCCTGGAGAGAAGGGGTCATTGCAGTCATACCTAAACCTGAAAAGGATAAACTAGAGTGCTCCAACTACAGACCAATCAGTGTATTAAATCAGGACTATAAGCTTTTTACCATTATCCTTGCCAAAAGGTTAGAAAATATACTGACAGACCTAATTCATTTAGACCAAACAGGTTTTATAAGACAAAGACAGACACAAGACAACATTAGACGCACTTTACACATAATTCATCATATAAAAAAATATAACTTAAATGCAGTCATATTGGGATTAGATGCTGAAAAAGCATTCGATTCGGTTGACTGGTCTTTTCTATATAAGATAAGATAAGATAAGATAAGCCTTTATTAGTCCCACAACGGGGAAATTCCAGGATTGCAACAGCACAGGGATAGCAACACTCAGAGCAACAATCAGAAGGCAAGAAAAAAAACAAAAAAAAAAAAACAAGCAAGAGCAGCTAATATACATATGTACATATTACTATAAAATATATACAGTATATACACACACACACACACACACACAGACACACAGTGCAGAACATTGTAGCTGGATGGAATAAATATATGAATATATGAACACAGTGCAGAGCATTGTAGCTAGATGGAATAAATATGTAAATATATAAACACCCACAGTACAGAGCATTGCAGCTAGGTGGAATAAATATGCAAGTATATAAACACACACAGTGCGGAGCAATGTAGCTAGATGGAATAATATGTAGATATATAAAAACACAGTGCGGAGCATTGTAGCTAGATGGAATAAATATATAGATATATAAATATAAACACACCCAGTGCTGAGCATTGTAGCTAGATGGAATAAATATATAGATATATAAATATAAACACACCCAGTGCAGAGCATTGTAGCTAGATGGAATAAATATGTAAATATATAAACACACACAGTGCAGAGCATTGTTGCTAGGTGGGATGAAACAGCATAACCGTCTATTTAGTTATCCTACATGGTATGATTATGTGCCCATACATATTCTCACCCTCCATAGCGACCGGTATGTTCCTAGTTGTATGCCGGAGAGGACCATTGTGTAAGTCTATTGCATCTTTTGCATTCAAAAAAAAAAAAAAAAAAAAAAAAACTATTAGTTTGTTACGTCTTTTTGCTATCTCTGCGAGCAGCCCTGCTTAGGTTGTACAGTCTGACAGCCGTTGGTAGGAAGGACCTACGAAACCTCTCGGTTGTGCACCTGGGATGATGTAGTCTGCTGCTAAATGAGCTCCTCAGTGCATCCAGTATGTCCTGCATAGGGTGGAACTCGGACTCCAGCAGAGATGACAGTTTAGCCACCGTCCTTCTCTCTCCTATCTCCTCCATCGGATCAAGGCGTTGCCCCAGGACAGAGCTAGCTTTCTTAATCAGTTTGTTCAGTCTCTTCCTATCGGCTGCAGTAATGCCACTGCCCCAGCAGACCACTCCAAAAGTGATGGCTGATGCCACCACCGTGTCATAGAATGACTTCAGCAGCGCCCCTTGTACACCAAAAGACCTGAGTCTCCTCAGCAGGAACAGCCTGCGCTGTCCCTTCTTGTAGAGTGCATCAGTATTGTGTGACCAGTCTAGTTTATTGTTCAGATGAATACCCAGGTACTTGTAGGATGTCACCATCTCGATGTCTGTTCCCTGTATATTTACTGCTATTTACTATATAGAATCTTATCCAGTTTCAATTTTCATAACAACTTCATTAGAACTATACAGGCATTAAATAAAAAAACCAACAGCTAAAATAAGGATTAACGGTAATTTATCATCATCTTTTGAACTGGAAAGAGGATGTCGTCAGGGCTGCCCCTTGTCTCCACTGCTCTTTGCAATCTTCATAGAACCTCTGAGCCAATGGATAAGACAAAATCAAAAAATTCAAGGTATTACACTTGGTCAGAAGGAACATAAAATAGCACTCTTTGCTGATGACATTTTAATATACCTAGGGCAGCCGGACACCTCTTTACCAGAACTAACCTCAGTTTTTTCAGAGTATGGAGATTTATTGGGGTACAAATTAAACATGCATAAAACCCAAGTTTTAACATTCAACTATGACCCAAATCATTATTCACTAAGCAAACTCAAAACTAACTGGGAGTCGGAATCTATGAAATATCTGGGGGTCAATATCCCGAAACAACTCAACAAAATTATATCACTAAACTATGATCCACTGGTGACAAAAATAAAATCTGACCTAGCAAGATGGAATATGATACCATTCTTGGGTACTGCACAAAGAATTGAAGCAGTCAAAATGAATATACTTCCACGTCTTCTATACCTTTTCCAAACAATACCGGTACAACCTCCCAAAAAAACATGGCAGGAGCTGGACAGAAGGATCTCAAGATTCATATGGCAGGGCAAGAGACCTAGAATCAGATATAGAACCTTACAGCTAAACAAAGACAAAGGTGGGCTCGCGCTGCCAAATATCAGGGACTACTTTAAAGCTGCACAAATTAAAACTTTAGTAGAGATATGTAACCCAGTCTACACTGCACAATGGAAGGAGATCGAATGCCAAATAACAAGTGACATCCCCCTACAGGCGATAATAGGGAACAATGCCTTACCTAAGCTTTTGAATAACACTAACCCGTGGATAGAGACCCCGCTAAAAATTTGGTTTAAGATAGTCAGAGAGAATCAAACTAAAGAGCCTATCGACTTCTGCAATGGATTGCCTATGATCAAGACTTTACTCCTAATAAAACAGACACCAGATTTAAAAAGTGGAAGGAGAAAGGGCTGATAAAATATTACGACTTTTTTAAAGGGCAAATTTTAAGAAGTTTTGAAGATTTGAAAAAACAAGGTCTAATAAATCAAGACCTTTACAGGTTCTTCCAGCTTAGACACCACATAAACAATATACTTAAAAAGGAGGATTTGGAAAGGGCCCAGTCAGGTGTTCTGAAGGTCTTCTTAATGGCATATAAAGGGATCCCAGGGATCAGATACATTTCTAAAATATACCAAGGTCTTCAAGACTTAAAAGGAGACAACACATCATATATAAAAGAGAGATGGGAAAAAGAGGGGAATTTCACTTTACAACTGGAAATGTGGGAAAAGCTAAATAAACAGCAAAGGAAAAGTACTTCATCCCTGCAGTGGAGAGAATTTGGATGGAAAAACTTGGTAAGATTTTTCAGAACACCTGCACAAAACAAATTTACCCATAAGGGATTGAACTGTTGGCGCTTGTGTGGTGAAAAGACTGCAAATCATTTTCATGTGTTTTGGTCATGCCCAGTTATCCACCAATATTGGACCAATGTACAGACAATATTGGGGAAAATATTTAAAATAACAATTCCCTTTTCTTTTGTAACTTTGTATTTGGGCCTACTACCGGACTCACTGGAAAGACGAGGAGAAAAATACTTATTCAATGTTTTAATATTGGCAAGCAAAAAAAGCTCTAACTAAAAAATGGATGTTGAAGGACTGTCCTACACCTGAAGATTGGATTAACGTGATCCAAGACATTTACTCGATGGAAAAGTTGACATTCGCGCTGAGACAAGACATGGATGGGTTCATGAACTTTTGGCAACCCTGGATCGCATATGTGTCTTCCATTAGATCTAATCTTTGACAAATACCATTTCAATAATGGTTCCGCTCTTTGTTCCAACGCTACTCAGATGCTCTTTTACCTTTATTTACTTATTTTTTCTTTTTGTTTGTTTTTTGCTGGTTTGTTTGTTTGTTTTTTATTTTATTCTCTTTAATTTCACTTTTTCTTTCACTTAAAAAAAAGGGGTGTTGTAATAATTATTCTTCCAATGTTGTCAGATATCAGAAAATAAGGGAACATGTGATGAAAATGTAAACAATGCATTGCTGTAACGACCTGTATACCCTTTACAAAAACTTAAATTAAAAAAAAAAAACAAAACAAAAAAAAACAAAACATGGGACAACTTACAGGGGTAAGAGAGGGCCCTCAACATGTAACAGAGTTTGAGGAATTTCCCTCAGAGCCAACGCACCATCAAGGCTCTTCTAAGGTCGCTAAAAAGACCTCAACTCAGAAAGATCTTTTGACAGTTTTTTGTTTTAAAGTTTTATATACTATGTTCTTAATGTTTTTTATGTTCTTAATGTTCTTTCAGTTTCTGAGTAGCATAAAAGAGGGCCACTACACTGTTATACTAAATAAGACAACACAATGGAGAAACAGGGTGTAACCAAAATAATCTCATATAATGTAAAAGGGATCCTGAATCCAGTTAAAAGATCCAAGATTCTTGGCAAAATGAAAAAAGACAAAGCAGGAATAATATTTTTACAGGAAACCCACCTAACAGACTTGGGAGTACACCAAACTTAATAGACAAGGGTTTAAACTGACCTCTTCATCTTCATATAAGTCAGGGAGGAGGAGGGGGGTAGCGACATTGATCTCAACCAAAATTATGTTTGAAAAAAATTCAGAACACAAAGATAAAGAAGGGAGATTTAGCATGGTACTTGGTCAGCTAGAGGGAGAAGATATCACCCTGCTGAATGTATATGCACCTCCAGGGGCTAACTGGAAATTTTATAAAAATGTATATGACCTAATGATAACTAAAGCCAAAGGTTTAGTGATATGTGGGGGAGACTTCAATCTAAGACTGAATCCATACTTTTTTTTTTTTTTTTTGTTACTTATTTGTACCCGTAGGTAGACTTGGTTTGCAGTCTGGTGACAAGCCACCGGCTGCTGGTCGCTGCGTGCGCGAGCGCCCTAAACCTACATGTTTTTGGTGTGCGGGAGGAAACCGGAGAAATCCCGGAGTAAACCCGCGCAACACGGGGAGAACATGCAAACTCCACACAGCTCACTGTTGGTCGGGGGCTGGGATCGAACCCACGATCTCATGATCCCCGCGGTCCCCCGGCCGAGGGTAAAACTGTGCTGCCACAGTGCTAAACCACTGCGCCACCGTGCAGCCCACTGGGATGCATCAGGTAATTTTCCACATCAAAATAACACTCAAAGTAGAAAAACTCGGATGCTACTAAAAGAAATGGGAATCTGTGACGTGTGGAGGGAACTCAACCCCAGTGTAAAAGATTATACATTTTACTCAGCACCACATTCATCATACTCAAGGATTGACTATTTTTTTATGTTTAATAGAGACAATGGAAGAGTAAAAACATGTAAAATAGGACTGATCTCTGACCACAGTCCGATCTATATGGACTTAAATATCCAAAAATACACAAATAATACATTTTCTTGGAGGTTAAATTCAAATGTGCTGAAAGGACCACTGAAAGATGAATTGGAATCAGATATTCTCAGATATTTGGAAGAAAATGATAATGGAGAAGTATCCCCTTTAATACTGTGGGACGCATGCAAAGCTGTAATAAGGGGAAAGATTATCGCAAAACTGGCAACCCAAAAGAAACTGAGACAAGAAAAACTAACCACGTTAGAGTCAGAACTTAAGAAACTAGAAAAAGCGCACAAAGACAACACTCATTCTAATGACTCGCTCAAAATTAAGGAAATTAAAAAACAAATAAACGAGATCTACACAATAGAAATCCAGAAGAAACTTACATTTCTGAAACAAAAATACTATGAAACAGGTAGCAAATCGGCAAAATTACTAGCCTACAAATTGAGGAAACAACAAACGGAGAGAGCAATCTTAAAAGCTTCGAGAATTACTACAAGAACTTATACTCCCTCAAAAAACACAAAATCGCATCCGAAGCCTTCCTAAATACATTAAATCTTCCCCAACTTACTGAATCACAAAATAAAACACTACTGTCAGAAATACAACCTAAAGAATTAGAAAAAGCAATTATGAAACTTAAAGCTAACAAATCCCCAGGAGCAGATGGCTATACAGCAGAGTGGTACAAAACCTTTAAACAGCAACTATCTCCTCTCCTCCTGAAAACATTTAACTATGTCCTCCACACAGGGGAAATCCCCCCTCCTGGAGAGAAGGGGTCATTGCAGTCATACCTAAACCTGAAAAGGATAAACTAGACTGCTCCAACTACAGACCAATCAGTGTGTTAAATCAGGACTATAAACTTTTTACCGCTATCCTTGCCAAAAGGTTAGAAAATATACTGACAGACTTAATTCATTTAGACCAAACAGGTTTTATAAGACAAAGCCAGTCAGTCACAAGATAACATTAGATGCACTTTACACATAATTCATCATATAAAAAAATATAATTTTAATGCAGCCATATTGGGATCAGATGCTGAAAAAGCATTTGATTCGGTTGACTGGTCTTTCCTATAGAGAATCTTATCCAGTTTCAATTTCCATAATAACTTCATTAGAACTATCCAGGCATTATATAAAAAAACCAACAGCTAAAATAAGGATTAACGGTAAATTATCATCATCTTCTGAACTGGAAAGAGGATGTCGTCAGGGCTGCCCCTTGTCTCCACTGCTCTTTGCAATCTTCATAGAACCTCTGAGCCAATGGATAAGACAGAATCAAAAAATTCAAGGTATTACACTTGGTCAGAAGGAACATAAAATAGCACTCTTTGCTGATGACATTTTAATATACCTGGGGCAGCCGGACACCTCTTTTCCAGAACTAATCTCAGTTTTTTCAGAGTATGGAGAGTTATCGGGGTACGAATTAAACATGCATAAAACCCAAATTTTAACATTCAACTATGATCCAAATCAATATTTACTAAGCAAACTCAAAACCAACTGGGAGATGGAATCTATGAAATATCTGGGGGTCAATATCCCGAAACAACTCAACAAAATTATAACACTAATCTATGATCCACTGATGGCAAAAATAAAATCGGATCTAGCAAGATGGAATATGATACCATTCTTGGGTACTGCACAAAGAATTGAAGCAGTCAAAATGAATATACTTCCACGTCTTCTATACCTTTTCCAAACAATACCGGTACAACCTCCCAAAAAAACATGGCAAGAACTGGACAGAAGGATCTCAAGATTCATATGGCAGGGCAAGAGACCTAGAATCAGATATAGAACCCTACAGCTAAACAAAGACAAAGGTGGGCTTGCACTGCCAAATATCAGGGACTATTTTAAAGCTGCACAAATTAAAACTTTAGTAGAGATATGTAACCCAGTCTACACTGCACAATGGAAGGAGATGGAATGCCAAATAACAAGTGACATTCCCCTACAGGCGATAATAGGGAACAACGCCTTACCTAAACTTCTGAATAACACTAACCCGTGGATAGAGACCCCGCTAAAAATTTGGTTTAAGATAGTCAGAGAGAATCAAACTAAAGAACCCTATCGATTATTGCAATGGATTTCCTGTGACCAGGACTTTACTTCTAATAAAACAGACACTAGATTTAAAAAGTGGAAAGAGAACGGACTGATAAAATATTACGATTTTTTTAAAGGGCAAACTTTAAGAAGTTTCTGAAGATTTGAAAAAACAAGGTCTAGTAAATCAAGACCTTTACAGGTTCTTTCAGCT
The DNA here is from genome assembly GCA_020510985.1 of Pholidichthys leucotaenia. Lineage (NCBI taxonomy): Eukaryota > Metazoa > Chordata > Actinopteri > Cichliformes > Pholidichthyidae > Pholidichthys > Pholidichthys leucotaenia. Next base: position 54,433,143 of record CM035843.1, on the reverse strand, counting down.
TAGACACCACATAAACAAAATACTTAAAAAGGAGGATTTGGAAAGGGCCCAGTCAGGCGTTCTGAAGGTTTTCTTAATGGCATATAAAGGGATCCCAGGGATCAGATACATTTCTAAAATATACCATGGTCTTCAAGACTTAAAAGGAGAGATGGGAAAAAGAGGGGAATTTCACTTTACAACTGGAAATATGGGAAAAGCTAAATAAACAACAATGGAAAAGTACCTCATCCCAGCTGTGGAGAGAATTTGGATGGAAAAATTTGGTAAGATTTTTCAGAACACCTGCACAAAACAAATTTACTCGTAAGGGGGTTGAATTGTTGGTGCTTGTGTGGTGAAAAGACTGCAAATCATTTTCATGTGTTTTGGTCATGCCCAGTTATCCACCAATATTGGACCAATGTACAGACAATATTGGGGAAAATATTCAAAGTAACAGTTCCCTTTTCTTTTGTAACTTTGTATTTGGGTTTACTACCAGAATCACTGGAAAGACGAGGAGAAAAATACTTATTCACTGTTTTAATATTGGCAAGTTAAAAAAACTAACAAAAAAATGGATGTTGAAAGACTGTCCAACACCTAAAGATTGGATTAACGTGATTCAGGACATTTATTCGATGGAAAAGTTGACATTTGCACTGAGACAGGACATGGATAGTCACACAAAGTGACACAAAGTCTAGTCTTTAGTCTAGTCTTTAGTATGGTGACACAAAGTCACCATACTAAAAGGCCAGACCACCGAATGTGTAGAATCGTACAAATATCTTGGGATGATTATTGATAGTAATTTAAACTTTGAAGTGAACTGTGAAAGGGTGTGCAAAAAGGGTCAGCAACATTTACATTGCTTGAGAAAACTTGCACGCTTCCAAGTTGACCGAACCATAATGACAATGTTTTATCGGGCTTTTATTGAATCCGTTTTATCCTTTTCTTTAGTGTCATGGTTTGGTCAGATAAAACTGAAACAGGGGAAATCCTTGGATCAGGTAGTTAGATGGTCCAGTCGTTTGCTTGGTGAGTCAAAGCTGAGCCTGACATCCCTGTACACCAGACAAGTACAGAGGATGGCTACCTCCATTTTAAATGATGACTCTCACCCTTTGCACTGCCACTTTCAGCTTCTTCCCTCAAGACGGAGGTTTGCTGTCCCAAAAAGTAGAACCCAGCGCTACAAAAACAGCTTTGTCCCTGCTGCTGTCAAAGAGTTGAACAAGCTGTAAAAATATATTGTACATAATTCAGGTACCTATTTATTAACTTCATTTTATATTTACTTATTTTTGTAGGATGTCACTTGGGTTCTAAATATTTTATTGGGTTTTAGACCTTTGAGTTTTTTAACCTCTTTGACTAGTTTTTAACTTTTAATATGACCCCTCTCTCTTACCTCTGGTTTCTCCCTCATCTCTTTGTCTTTTTATACCCTGATTGATGGAGCCTTGAATATTTTTATCATGTTTATAGTCAACTTCATGTGTGCCTGTGTTTGTGTCTATGTTGAATGTAATTAGTGGCTTGTAAATATGGATGTCACCAGACTGCAAAACAAACCTACCTACGGGTACAAATAAAGTAACCTGAACCTGAACCTGGATGGGTTCTTGAACTTTTGCCAACCCTGGAACGCATATGTGTCCTCCATCAGATCTAATCTTTGACAAATACCATTTCAATAATGGCACCTCTCTTTGCTCCAAAGCTACTCAGATTCTCTTTTATTTTTCTGCTCTTTTGTTTTTGTTTTTGTTTGTTTTGTTTTTTGTTCTTCTTTTAATTTCTCATTTTCTTTCATTTAAAAAAAAGGTGTTGTAATAATTTTTTTCCAATGTCAAAAAACAAAAAAACGGGGGAAAATGTGATGAAAATGTAAACAATGCAATGCTGTAATGACGTGTACCCTTTACAAAAACTTAAAAAAAAAAAAAAAGTTCAAAAAGTCATCAGCACTAAGAGTTGGAGGGATGTAGGGATCTATGGCATTTTGGCTCTTGGTTAGCTGAGCCACGTGTTAAAGAGAAATCTGTGGTTGTTTTTATTTTCTTCTATCAAGGATGAATAGTACTATCGCCTAGCATTATGGAGAGATTTCTTATAGGTGGTAAGGCTGGCATTCCAGGCTGAACAAGATTCTTCTGTCTTATTTGCACACCAGAGCCTTTCACTGGATCTAACTTTCTGTTTTAACTTATGGGTGTGGGAGTTGTACCATGGAGATAGTCTCCTATTTTTAATGGTTTTCATTTTAAGAGGGGCTATGGAGTAAAGTGTTGAGACTGCAGTGAGGCTGCAGTACTACCAACTAAAAGGTCTAATTCTAATGGATTCAAGTAGTCAGTGCTGTCTGCTATATTGAGACATGGTAATAGAGTAAGTGCTGAAGGGATTAATTCTTTAAAGCAGGGGTGTCAAACTGATTCCATGGAGGGCCAAGACCCTGCATGTTTTACCTCCACCCAGTGGCTTCAACAGGTGTTTTCAATGATCAGCAATCAGTAGGAAGAAATTCAGTGAATTTACCTGTTGAAGACACTGGGTGGAGGTAAAACATGCAGGGTCTTGGCTGTCCATGGAATCAGTTTGACACCCCTGCTTTAAAGCGAGCCACGGCACTATCAGATAAGTATCTGGTAACTATATTTCTGCTTGATGCTGTGAAATTGGATAGCACAAATTTGAACATTATCAAATAGTGATCAGTCAGTGTAGGATTTTGAGGGATGACAAGCAGCACATCAATTTCTACACCGTAGGCCAAGACCAGGTCAAGGGTGTGATTATGATGATGAGTTGGTTTACTAACACACTGAGAAAAACCAGTTGAATTTAAGAGGGAGAGAAATGCTACACTATGTCTATCATTATCAACGTCTATATGAATATTAAAATCACCAGCTACGAAAATCTTGTCTGAACTAAGAACTAAGGTTGTTAAGAACTCAGAGAATTCAGATATAAATTCAGCAAAAGAAGCACTGGGAGGGCGATATACTGTGGTAAATAAAATGGGCTGCTCTGACCTCCAGGATGGATGTGCTAAGCTAAAAATTAAGCATTCAAAAGAGTTACAATTTGAGTTTAGCTTAGGCTGAGGGTTCATTGGTAATGTGGATTCATATATTACCCCGACACCACCACCTCGGCCAGTGTTTCTAGGAATATGAATGTTACCATAGCTGGGGGAGGTGGCCTCATTGATACTAACAAAATCATTGGGGCGTAGCCATGTTTCTGTGAGACAGAGTATATTTATATTGTAATCCATGATAATATCATTAATTAAGGTCGCTTTATCTGACAGACCTTATATTCAGCAGTCTGCATTTAATTATTTTATTTAACTGTGGTAAATTAGTGGTTTTAATCTTTATTAAGTTATGCTGTATTTGTCTTGGGTTATAATGTTTTGGGTAATGGGAGACAGACACGATCTCTATGGGGTTATGAATTGAAGACTGATCTAAACAGACAGAATTATTTGGATTAATAGAATTAATATGAGAAGTGGAAGCAAAGAAGGGCTGGTTGGCAGACCCAGGTTCTTTGGGGTGAGTTAACACACCAGCTTTCAGTCACTGTACTAAAAAATGCTGAATGGAATAAAACAGATTGTCCCTTAGAACACGTGCACCGAGTCTATTTGGATGGATGCCATCTGGCCTCATAAATGATGGGCGGTTCCAGAACAGGTAGAAATTGTCTATAAAACCAATGTTAAAAGTAGGACATGTTGAACACAACCAGGTATTAAGGCTAAGAGTTCTGTTAAAATACAGTGATCCCTCGCTACTTCGCGCTTCACCTTTCGCACCCTCAGTGCATCGCGGATTTTTCAAAAATATTCATCAAAAATTCAAAATTGAGAAAAAATGGGCGGGCGCTAGCAGAAGGCAGGGAGACTACATTAGAACATCAGGTATCAACACGGAGAGCCCGCACAACTCAAAATCCACCTCTCTGACCACCGCTCCACTCCTCTCCGCCCACCTCTTCGCCGCTCGGGAATCTCGCAAGCTGATTGGCCGAGACGTTTTACCTCGCAAGCTGATTGGCCGAGACGTTTTACCCAGCTTCTCTCCCTGCATAGCGCCCATACCCAGCGAAGGAAGACCGCATTCATTGTTCTTTATCGCTCGTGTTGCTTAGTCTCACCGCGTGGAACTTTTCGCTGTTCTCTTGTGCCTTTTTGTGCGAAATAGTCTTCCCGTCAAGCCACTACGCCGCCTCCTGCAGCTTCCCTCGACGATCCTGCGCCTCTAGCACCTGACGATGAGGCGTCACCTGAGGAGCAGTAAAGCTCTCATTAACCTGTGCAGTAAATCATCTTCATCTTGAGTTACGTATCTTGTTATAAGAATAAAAGAGTTCTAAAAACATATTTATGTACACTTTATTTACATCTACGTATGTACGCTTACACACACACACACACACACACACACACACACGTATCATGAGAGAGAGAGTGAGAGAATGAACGTACGTATTATTTATGGGTGACGTCATTAGGGGTGATGCTACTTCGCGGTTTTTCACTTTTCGCGGTCGGTTCTGGAACCCATTAACCGCGATAAGTGAGGGATCACTGTAATTACAACCTCTTCTAAAAGGAGCAAGTGGTCCAGAAATAAACACACGTCTTCCACAGTTCTTAAGAGTGGACAGAAGGCTCCTGAAGTCTCTCTTTAAGAGCTCAAGACGCTTCATCTGGGATGCTGTTGCATCCAACATGGACAGTAACAGTTTTAGCGTGGGGGTATTCATTTAATAGGTCAGGGGTAACAACCTCAATGTCTGACACTAGCCCCAGGAAAAAATTTTGTAACACAGTACCTGTTTCTGACATCCCTCATTACTGAATCACCAATTACCAGCATCGTCTGGGGGGACTTTGTTGGTGGCTTCTGAAATGGTGGATAGTTTTGCCTTGTTGCTGCTGTGGTGGCGAGGTGCCGGTGCAGGGGTGATGCAGGGGGTTGCGCTCTCTTCTTTTTGGAGTTGATGTGAAGTCTGGCACACCTAAGGTAATTTTGATCCGGGGCTTGCAGGTTTGGGCCACTGCTGAAGGAGGAGGGTCGGCCATGAGAGCAAGATCAACATCCAGGTGGGGGAACTCTTCCAGGGAAAGTATATCGAATCTGTTTGCCAGCAAAAGGGGAAGGGAGGAGGCACGGCCATGTCTGGTCAATCCCCGACATTTGCTATTGGGCCCAACCATGGTCCAGGGCGTGCATTGAGGCTGTGAAGAACCACCCTGAGCTTTGGGTTTGGCTCCGAGCTGAAGCCAGTGTTTGGTGCTGGAGTCCTGGACAGCTGAGGTGACCGGAGCAGGGGTAGAGGTGGATGGCAATATGCTAATTTCACCCAGGTAAGTAGCCATCTTTGCTAGCTGCGAGTCCGTCATTGGTGCCGATGTCCATCCAAAAATGATTGTGTCCAGTTGATTTTCAGCCTCCAGAATCTTATAGAGGTTAGAGTCTCAGTTCCAACTCAGAAACCTTCTTAGAGAGGGAAACACAGCTGACACAGGTCGGAGAAGGTGCCATGGCTTTCCAGGCCAGGAGTGGCTAACTAAAACAGATAGGTTAGCCTAACCCATTGAACAGCCCTGATCAGTTTCTGATTCACCTGTGAGCCAATACGGGTTCACTATGTGTAAACACTACAAAGACATGACCACAGATGCACACCCAATATGCAGCATGCTCAATATTTAAGCCAGTCACTGAAGCTACAGCAATGAGACTGCAGGACATGGGATGACAGAATGAGGCAGTGACCCCACAGAGCTACAACTATGAGACATGGTAGAGAGCACATGTGAGACGGAGTGGATGAAAGTGCAGTCCTGTGTGTCGTAATGCAAGAAACTGAGCAAACTTTAATAGAGCTTTGGTGGAAGACCCATATACGTATTGCCTTCTTTTTCCTTTTGTTTTTTCATAAATAATTACTTCACAAATGACTCGTAGCACTTGTAAAGTTCCACGTCCATTTCCTTTTTTGTGAATGGTCCATATTATTTCCAGTGTGACATTTCCAGTGATGCTGTCTTGAAGTCCCCAAGACCAGTTGAGGTGAAAGATCATGTATTGTGCGACCTCCTGTCACCACTCATTCATGTCATATGAACTCATTACTACCCCAAGACTGCCAGTCACAAGTCAAGACAGTTCTGTAGTGTGACGCACACTTCAGATCCACCAACTTTTCAGTCATTTTGTCTTGAACTTGGGGTTAGGTGGAGTATTTTTTTTCCCCCTCACAGCTTTTTCTTTTCAGACGTTAATTTTTAATTGTCAAGTTTGATGTTATACTGGTAGATGCAAAGTTGTGTATTTTCCATATTTTCCCTAAACAGTTGTGAGTAACGAAACTGCTAAATTTCTGCCTGTTGCAGGAAACGTTTCATGGAAGGACATGCATGAGATGGAAGGACCCATTCCTAATCAATGGATCAAAGAAATGACTTGTAACCTTGCACTGGAAAAACTGACATATCTGGCTAAAGGAAGGATTGAAGACTTTTTTACGAGATCTGGACACCCTTTTTACAATTTCTATGAGAATTATCTGTATAGACAACCAAGTTTTAACTGATGTATGCACTGAGAGCATGATGCTGTTGTGGGGGTAGAGATGGTGGTGGGGATTATGTATGCTATGTTTGTTTATAACACAAAAATGTAATAAAAACATTTAGAAAAAAATGTCAAGTTTGAGTAAACACTTATTTTCATTAAAAAAAAATCACAAAAATTAATATTAAATTGTGGGTTTTCTGTTAAAAAGGTACCTAAACAATACAAAAACCTATAGCAGATATTATTAACACAGTAAACTATATATCTGATGTGGCACCAGTTTTTATCCTATTACTGTGTTTTTACTATAATAGCGTGAATACTGAACAGCATTGTTTGAGTTGGCCATTTTTATTCTTCCATACGGTTTTGGTTGCTACCTTCTCCTTCTTCTGCATACTTTATAGTAGAAGCTTCTGGCATCATTTTGCTTAGCGTTTCATTGACATTTATACTTTCCATATTTATACTTAAGTTTTATACTTAACGCTAAACTTTCACACTTTTTTATAATGTTTAAGTGTTTTAGATTAAAAAAAAATACTGGCGGCTGCCAGTGGTACCTCTCAGCCTCTGTTTTTTGCTGAGATGTAGTTTATATGGCATTCTGACCTTGACCTTTGACCCCAAACCCACAGTGAGAGATAGCATTACCCAATACTGTTTCTGCTTAAGAAGAGACATTGCTGCTGAGTTCTTAAAATGTGCTTTGTGTCTCTTTAAGCAGCACTGCTCAAGCGTCTTCTGGTTTCATTATGCCTCGGTGCAACGGAGGCATACGGTAATCATTCAATGTGTGTGTGTGCCTGTATGTTACCAGCTTTTCAGCTCGCCCAGTCAAAATTAAGTGGAACTAAAGCTTGTATTAGTGTATCGCCATAGTTTCTCCACTTTTAATTTGCCAGAATTTCGAGATAAGGCTTTGTTTTCAAATTAAACACAAATTTAACTCACCATTGCTGTTTAATGGAGCTGCACAAAAAGGCATTGTAATAACTATGCCGGGCCATTAGAGGCGGCAGTGTGACTTTTTTTTTTTTTTTAAGAGCCCACAGACGACTTCCTGTCACAGTTGCTCTTTTGCGGAACTTTTAAAATAGTGGTTGTTACTGAAAACCAAACATGTATTCAGCAACTACACCATTTATTCATCACATCGATTGTTTTCAGACTTGTTTCACTGTTTCATTTTGCAGAGGAAGGATGAGGTATTTTCTTCCTGTAGTTTTCAGTTCATCAGTAAAAACTACAAGTCTCACATTCCTTGCCTCAAAAACATGGCGGACCATAGCGGCCAGCTGAGCGAAGGAAAAACCATTTCAAAGTTAGTTTGTGCTTAAATTACGCAGCGATTTCAATATTAAAACACTAATAACTTCTACAACTGCAACATTTTGATTCTTAAAGCTTACCTTACATCACATTATTTTTTTTTTCCAATGTCCAATTTTTTTCCGTACTGGGGGCTGCTTAGTTACATTAATTATGCCTCGGTGCACAGCAACATAGGCATACCATAATGACTACATGCATCTGTTTGTGTAGCTGTCTGTTTTTTTTTTTTTACCAGCTTTTCAGCTCGCTCAGTCAAAATCAAGTGGAACTAAAGGCTTATATCATTATATCTCCATATTTTATAACATTTTTATTTGGCAAAATTTCTAGATACGGCTTTGTTTTCAAAATAAACAGATTTTAACTCACCTTTACCGTCAATGGAGCTGGGAAAAAAAGGTATTGTACTGTATTGTAATGGTAGTGTGCTGTTTTTTTATAGCCCCCCCCCCCCCCATGCCATAGGCACCGAGGCAGCTGCAACTTGGTGCTTTCATTATAGATATTATCCATGTGATTCATTATAGATGATATTCATTATATCATCAGGATTAATGCAGACATCTCTACAGCAATAAAAAAACACTAGAAAACTTAGGTCTAAATAATTGAAATGGCTGAATAGACTACAAACCCCTGGAATAATATCTACATTTTGAGAAACTCTGTATTTCCCACATGACAAAAAAGGGCAAAGTCAACATTAAGGATATGAGTAATGCTGCAGCATTCTCACTGTTTTATTATTTCCTTTCTCTAAAAAAATGTGTTCCTTGAAACAGTATGGATTATAGTACGAAGACATGAGGAGTAAACAAGCTCAGGGGAAATACTGGGCTTCCCAAACTGGATTTGTCAGTAAAATACAGGATGTAAATATTTTAAAAAACATATTTGAAGCAGAGTAACCTTACCTCTGGTTTCTCCCTCATCTCTTTGTCTTATTATACCCTGTTTGATGGAGCCTTGAGTATTTTTATCATGTTTATAGTCAGCTTCATGTGTGCCTGTGTTTGTGTCTATGTTGAATGTAATTAGTGGCTTGTAAATATGGATGTCACCAGACTGCAAAACAAATCTACCTACGGGTACAAATAAAGTAACCTGAACCTGAACCTGAGTAAATAAATGCCTAGAATGATAGATCTCGTCTATACAGACTGATATGCTGAAACTTGAGACCTTCAGCAAATGAATTTGAAAACATCCTTGTAGCATCAAAGGAAAAAACAGCCACGTGAAACCCCAATAAACTCACTGAAACACCATTTTGAATTGCTGTTGCACTGAATGATTTTTCTACTGGAGGGCCGACTACATTCAGCAGTGGTACGATGGGCCCCCCCCCTTTTTTTTTTAAACAGTTCACAGCTATATACAAGCATGCACCATTCTTCTCTACCACTGAGTGACTCACACACACACACACACACACACACACACACACACACACACACACACACACACACACACACACACACACACACACACACACACACACAGAGTATGAACATGCCACTTCCTGAAACCTCTGGCATGGACTAACACATCTATAGAAAACTCTCCTCCGTTTCAGCGTTGCGTAAACACTCATGTGACTCTCTCTGCTGGCCGCTATTTACAATGAGGACATTTTACTGTAAATATGCCTTATAATTTATGAAACTCACCAGTAACAATTCCATAGTTGGGAGGCTCAACAATGGCACCAAAAAACTGGATGATATTGCGGTGACTGAGGACACTGAGGATTTCAGCCTGAGGGGTGAACACACAAGAAGACATAACTTTTTAGTGTAATGATGACAGAGGTTACATAACCTTATAAAGCAACCTAAACTAAAGCCATACTAACTAATGATATTTTTTCCATTTTAAAATAGAATGCAAAACATGAAAGTACTGTAAAGAGCTTCAGTTCACCCTCCCTCTTTTGTGTCACTTAGGAGAGCTATAGTTGAAGCTAATATTAGCTGATAGTGTAGCTCATGTATTTTTACCTACATATGTATAAGCACTATGGGATGCTTGAGATTGCATGTGTGGATTGACCTCACGTCTTGGATGGAACAATATGTCTGGACTGCCTGTGGATAACAGCAAGAAGACGGAGGTACGGCGATAAGGAGCTGAAAAGACTTCCTGACCTCCTGGGGGCCAGGCGGAGGACTGAAGGACGCAGGGGGAGAGTTATTGTCAATAGTGGGTTTTGACAGTGATATATGATTCTTCCTTTGTTCTGAGATGTATAAATAAGAAGGTTTTGACTCAGCTCTCTCTCTTCTGTTCTTGAGAGATAGCTGGGGATGTGATCGTAACAATAAAACCTGAATTAAGAAATAATTCAGCCTTGTTATTTCACGCTCCCCACATTGGTGACCTAGAGACGTGAGAATGCATAGAAGGGATTCTCCTGATGCAGACTCGTCGGAGTCTGCCCAAGCGAGCGCCGTCTCCATTAAACTGCCAGAATTCTGGCAGGACAACCCGGACTCGTGGTTCCTCCAGGCTGAGGGACAGTTCACGCTCGCAGGAATAACGGCGGATGACACTAAGTTTTACCACATCATCGCAAGGCTCGACAACCGCACAGCTCGACGCGTGCGGAGCCTGGTACAGCAGCCACCCACTGACAACAAATACGGCGAGTTGAAGGCTGCCCTCACCGAGTGTTTCACACCCTCAGCCGAAGAGAGGGCTAGGAGACTCCTGGCTATGCACGGCCAGGGAGGGCGCAGGCCAGTCGCCCTGATGGAAGACATGCTGCAGCTGAGGGAATCGGACAACGATAATTTCCTATTTATGCACATCTTCCTAAGTAACCTCCCGTCGCACATGAGAGGGACCCTCTCCGGCATGCCTTGTGTGACCCAGCAGGACTTCCGTGCGCTGGCCCGAGAGGCGCAGCGGCTCCTCGACTCCTGCGGCGAGCAGACGGCCGCAGCAGCGGCAGACCTAGGTGCGGCGACCCAAGGCAACGAAGAGCCAGAGACAGCGGAGCCAGCCCCACCAACGATGGCAGCGACGCGGCCCCAGCGCAGCAGAGGAGATGGCCTTTGTTATTATCACCGGCGTTTCGCAGAGAAGGCACACAGGTGTGTGCCGCCGTGCAGCTACAAGAGCTCGGGAAACTCCAGGACCGGGACCCGTTAGCAGCTTCGGCTCTCGGTGAAAGAAATAAGCTGCTGTACATCACAGATGCGAGCTCCGGGCGGCACTTCCTCGTAGACACCGGAGCCCAAGTGAGTTTCATCACCCCGACCTATGCGGACCGGTTGGCTGGCCCCCGTGGTGACAGGGCAATGGCGGCGAACGGCTCGAGCATCAACACCTACTGAGAAAGGACTTTGTTTTTGTCCTTGCACGGCCGCACTTATGAATGGACTTTTATCATAGCGGCAGTGAGCTTCAATATGTTAGGTGCCGATTTTCTATGCTCGCATGGTTTGTTAGTTGATCTTGCCAACAGACGCTTAGTTAATGCACTATCTTTCTATTCTATTCCTTGTGCAGCTCGAGTGTCCCCACCACTGGTGCAGACCAACGTCGCCACAGCAGGCGGTAAGTTTAACACACTCCTCACCCAATTTCCAGCGCTCACGGTTCCTACTTTTTCGGCAACAGTTGCGAAACACGGGGTGGAGCATTTTATCACTACAGCGGGCCCCCCCGTCTTCGCGAAAGCTCGGAGTTTGGATGCTGCTAAGCTTTCCATAGCGCGCGAGGAGTTCGCCAGCCTGGAAAGACTGGGCATTATTCGTCGTTCGAAAAGCCCATGGGCTTCGCCACTGCATATGGTCCCTAAAGCTGACGGCTCCTGGAGACCTTGCGGCAATTACCGCAGACTAAACAACGCCACAGCACATGACCGCTACCCAATCCCACACATTCAGGATTTTTCGGTGCATCTAGCGGGGGGCGCGCATATTTTCTAAAATAGGCCTGGTTCGCGGCTACCATCAGGTTCCAGTCCGGCCTGAGGACATTCCTAAAACAGTGGTAATAACCCCTTTTGGACTTTTTGAGTTTTTGCACATGCCGTTTGGTCTTAAAGGCGCCGCACAAACATTCCAACGTATGATAGATGCCGTGTTACGCGATCTCCCTTTGGTGTTCGTCTACCTCGACGACATTTTAGTCGCCAGTACTTCAGAAGAGGAACACGAAAAACACCTCACTGTGGTTTTTCGGAGGTTGGGAGAGCACGGGTTAATAATTAATCCAGCCAAGTGCCAGTTTGGCGTGGCGCACATCGATTTTTTGGGGCACCGCGTCTCCCCAGAAGGGGCAATCCCGCTACCGGATAAGGTGCGCGCAGTGGCAGATTTTCCCCGACCACAAACGGTCAAATCATTGCAGGAATTTTTAGGAATGATAAATTTTTATAACCGTTTCCTACCACACGCAGCGCAACTCATGCAACCATTATACGCCGCGCCCAAAAAACAAAAACCCTCCAATCCTATCGAGTGGTCCCCGGAGCGGGAGCGCGCATTCGCGGAGGTAAAAAAAAGCCCTGGCTGACGCCGCGCTTCTGGCTCACCCAGATCCATCGGCCCGCATAGCGCTCACCACCGACGCATCAGATTTAGCCATAGGGGCGGTCGTGGAACAGCACGTTGCCGGGGTTTGGCAGCCGCTGGCATTTTTCAGCAGATCCTTGAACGAAGCCGAGCGGAAATACAGCACGTTTGACAGGGAGCTGTTAGCGCTCCATTTGGCTGTCCGCCATTTCCAGTTTTGGCTGGAAGGTCGGCGTTTCACCGCTTTTGTCGACCATAAGATTAGATTAGATTAGATTCGATTCAACTTTATTGTCATTACACATGTATGAATACAAGGTAACGAAACACAGTTTAGCATCCAATCAGAAGTGCAAAGGACAGCAGTGCAGTATATACGGTAATTAACAGTATGTGCAATTTAAGCAAATATATGCAAATATATGCAGCAGTGCAGAAAGTTAAGAGTACTGTTATGTGCAAATAATGTGCAATAAGTTAGATGTAGTTATGTAGTTATGCAGTTATGTACAGGTGAGGATGGTAAAAGATGATTGTAAGAGAGTCAGCGGGGAACTAAGTTCAATAACGTGACAGCTGTTAGAAAGAAACTGTTCCTAAACCTGCTGGTTCTAGTCCGAAGGCTTCTGAAACGTCTTCTGGAGGGGAGAAGCTGGAACAGTCCATGAGCAGGATGGTTGGAGTCCCTAAGAATGCTGCGTGCCCGGCGCAGACATCTTTTCCTGTAGACGTCCTCTATAGCTGGAAGTGGAGTCCCTGTGATGCGTTGGGCGGTTTTCACCACCCGCTGCAGCGCCTTGCAGTCAGCTACAGAGCAGCTCCCATACCAGAGTGTGATACAGTTGGTCAGGGTGCTCTCTATCACGCAGCGGTAGAAGTTGCCCAGGATGTCAGTTGACAGATGGTTCTTCTTCAATGTCCTCAAGAAGAAGAGGCGCTGATGGGCCTTCTTGATCAGGCTGGTGGTGTTAACTGACCAGGACAGGTCCTCCGAGATGTGGGTCCCCAGGAATTTGAAGCTGGGGACAAGTTCAACAGCTATGCCATTGATATGGAGCCACTCTCTTTTGCGATGTCCAAAATTTCAGAACCTTGGTCGGGACGGCAACAGAGGCAGCTGGCCGCAATTTCGGAGTTTACCACCGATATTCAGCACGTAGCGGGTAAACTCAACGTAGTGGCAGACTGCCTCTCTCGCACGGTCACAGCACCGGTGCGCGCGGAGGCAGATTATACTACCGCAGCCGCAGGGCAAAATGACAGCACGGAAGCGCACGCGGCCCCAGTTCACGTGGGGATAGATTACGCAACCATGGCAGCGGAACAGGGTAGAGATGCGGACGGGCACGCGCTCCAGTCTGGACCAACAGGGTTAAGGCTGGAGAGCAGGTGTTTGCAAACCGGTATGCCCCCACCCCCCAATCTGCGATGTATCGACTGGGCGACCGCGCCCGGTAGTCCCGGCCGCGTGGCGCCGCCGCGTTTTTGACTCGGTTCACTCCCTGGTGCACCCGGGAGTGCGCGCTTCAGTGAAAATGGTAGCGGAGAAGTTTGTTTGGCCGAGCCTGCGCAAGCACGTGAAAGAGTGGGCAAGGACCTGCATGGCTTGCCAGCGGGCCAAAATTCACAAGCACACAAAGCTCCCTTAGAACCGTTCCACATTCCGGCCAAGAGATTCGATCACGTGCACGTCAACCTCGTGGGCCCCCTACTGTCGTCGTAGGGTTTCACACATCTTTTGACAATGGTGGACCAACCACAAGTTGGCCGGAAGTGGTCCCACTGGCATCGACCACAGCTGCAGAGGTGTCTCGCGTTTTTTTGACGGCCTGGGTAGCGCGTTTCGGGGTTCCGTCGGATATTACGTCCGACAGAGGGCCTCAATTTGTCTCTGAGTTCTGGTCAGCGATGGCCAGCAGCTTAGGAGCGAAAATTCATCGCACTACCGCTTATCACCCCCAGGCTAATGGTTTATGCGAGCGTTTTCATAGGTCTTTGAAGGCAGCCTTCAGAGCATCGCTTACGGATGCAGATTGGGTAAACAAACTACCATGGGTTTTATTGGGGTTGCGTTCTGCGCCCAAAGAGGATTTAAATGGCTCCCCAGCCGAGTTCGTTTTTGCACAACCTCTCAGGCTGCCCGGTGAGTTCCTACCAGAGCATCCGGAGCAGGGGCTCCCCCCGGCTGTGGGGCCGCTGATTGGCATGGGAGCAGACATGCTCCCGGGCGCCGTTCATCACACTTTTCCGCGCGTTTTTGTTCCCAAAGCTTTGAAAAATGCCAAGTTCATTTTTGTCAGGCACGAGGCTCTGAGACCGACCCTCCGCCCGCCATATGATGGTCCATATAGGGTGCTGGAAACAGGTGATAAGCATTTTGTGCTAGATTTGGGAGACAGGAAAGAGACAGTTAGTATTGACAGACTAAAGCCTGCTTTTGTGATGAACGACGAATCTGTACGGGTGGCGAGGGCACCTCGACGTGGCAGACCCCCCAGGGAACACGTCCCTGAGCCCCCGCAGGGATCAAATAACCACTCTCTCCCTCAGTCAGCAGATTCTGTGCAGGACGGCGCCGCAGGGACAGCGAGACCTGCTTACAGCAGATTCGGAAGACGTCTGAAACCCAGACGGCGTACAGACTGATTTTTGATGGGATCGTGTGGTATAGACTATGCTATTGATGTTATCACTGATTTTTGATATGATCATGTTGTATAGACTATGCTATTGAAGTTATCATGTTTTGTGAACTCTGATATATTGTCCATTCTTCGACGTTTGGGGGGGGGGGGTATGTAGCTCATGTATTTTTACCTAAATATGTATAAGCACTATGGGATGCTTGAGATTGCATGTGTGGATTGACCTCACGTCTTGGATGGAACAATATGTCTGGACCGCCTGTGGATAACAGCAAGAAGACGGAGGTACGGCGATAAGGAGCTGAAAAGACTTCCTGACCTCCTGGGGGCCAGGCGGAGGACGGAAGGACGCGGGGGGAGAGTTACTGTCAATAGGGGTTTTGACAGTGATATATGATTCTTCCTTTGTTCTGAGATGTATAAATAAGAAGGTTTTCTCTCTTCTGTTCTTGAGAGATAGCTGGGGATGTGATCGCAACAATAAAACCTGAATTAAGAAATAATTCAGCCTTGTTATTTCATGCTCCCCACAGATAGCTCCATTTGTCAGACAGCACCTGAATTGGCTGGATGTGAGAATATAAAAGCCCATATATACAGCGGGGAAAATACTGAATATGTCAACATTTTTTTCATTAAACATTTTTGATGGATGACCTGAGATTTTCACCAGATATCAGTAGCAACCCAAGTAATTCATACATACAAAGAAATCAAGGTAACTGTGTTCACAAAACAAGTTATATTTAATAAAGTGGAATGACACAGGGAATACTGCAAGTATTGAAAACGTGACGAAAAAGAGGTGCAAAAAGGCATAGAAAGCCAAGAAACCAGCTAAAATTAATCAGAATTTAGGAAGCCATCCCATCCCCCATCAGTGCAAATTAATTTCAGCTGGTTAACTCCTGACTGATAACCTTTAAAAAGGTCTGTGAATATCAGACTGTCACACCACAAAGAACTCATAATGGGTAGAAGCAAAGAGCTCTCTCTAGACCGTGGCAACTTTATTGTTGCGAAACATAACAATGGCATTGGTTACAGGTGCATTTCTAAACTGCTCAATGTTCCAGTGAGCACTGTTGGAACCATCTTTCAAAGTGGAAAGAACATTATTTTACCATGAACCGGCCATAACAAGGAGCTCCTCGCAAGATTTCTGACAGAGAAGTCAAAAGAATTATCCAAAAGCCAAAGACCATTTGTGGAGAGCTCCAGAAAGACCTGGAGCTAGCAGGTACTGCTGTTTCAAAGAAAACAATAAATAATGCACTCAAACGACATGGGCTTTATGCCCGCTCACCTTACAAGACTCCACTGCTGAAGAAAAAGCATATTGAAGCTCATTTATAGTGTGCTGCACAACATTTGGGCAAGCCAGTAAAATACTCGGAGAATATAATCTGGTCAGATGAGACCAAAATTGAACTTTTTGGATGCCACAACACCACAGCATGTTTGGAGGAGAAATGGCACTGCACATCCCATCATGGTGTGGGGGTGTTTTTCAGCACATGGTACAGGCAGACTTCATATAATTAAAGGAAAGATGAATGGACAAATGTACAGAGACATCCTTGATAAGAACCTGTTGCCAACTCCCATGATGCTGAAGATGAAATGAGGGCGGACATTTCAGCAAGACAATGATCCCAAACATGCAGCCAAGGAAACTCTCAGCTGGCTCCAGAGAAGGAAAATAAAGCTGCTAGAATGGCCCAGTCAGCCACCTGACCTGAATCCAATTGAAAATCTATGGAACAAATTGAAGATCAGAGTTCATAGAAGACACCCACGGAACCTTCAAGATTTGAAGACATTTTGTGTGGAAGAATGGGCTAAAATCACTCCTGAGCAATGCCTGCGCCTAGTTTCTCCATACAGGTGGTGTTTGGAAGCTGTTATTACCAACAAAGGCTTTTCTACTAACTATTAAATGAATTTCACTAAGCGTGTTCAATACTTATTCCCTGTGTCATTGCACTTTATTAAATATAACTTGTTTTATGAACACAGTTGCCTTGACTTCTTTGTATTAAAATTCCTATATAAACCCATAATCCACTACAACGTTAAAGGGGCTGCACATGAAAGCACTCATATACACAACACACAACAGGGAGAGGGGAAAAAGTGAAAAAACCAACATAAGCAAGATTACGTCGCTTTTACACCCGATTGTCTGTTTCGGTTTTATTTCGGTTAATCGCCCAGCGCTAGCTCAGAGCAGAAAACAACACGCTTTGTGGACATGCAGCCTTACTGTGAACAACATTTAGTAAGGGTTAACTTTGATGATTTAAGCAAAACTATATTTGTTAAAATATAGATCAGAACTTTGTGATGACGCTGAAGAAGATGTTCTACAGAGCAGCAAAACAAGTCACATCTAACCTGTTGAGATGAAGAACGTTTGTGCAATAAAACAGAGTATATGAATGTAGCCCAGGAAGCCTAATGTGTAACCAGTTCTTGAATGAAGAGAAACCTGACGAAATTAGTTCATTTAATTGTAGCCAAACACTATAATTAAAAGAACCACTGGTTCAATGTGAAAGGATTACATTATTATTTTCGGTGAACAATCATCTCTCCAACACTTGAGTGAAGCTGAATGGCTATCTGCGATCTTTTACAATTTCATGAACGAAACAATGGACAATTTTCTACACGTCCTATCACAGCTCAACAAATGTGAAACTATTTCTCTGAAAAGATTTCAAAGATAATTCTTTTTTGTCTCTAACACAATGAGGCTGAACTTTCAAAAGGATTTCAGCAGCAGACTCTGTTGTAATTGGACCAAATACATTCTCTCATTTTTCAATGATGTTTCTTTTTTGCTCTGAGTGGGGGAGTATAATGACTGTGAGTGATAGGTACATAAGTCCCCATGTCCCACTAAATGGAGCAGCAATTAAAATGATCACCACACTGACAATTAAAAAAGTATATTAAAAAAAAGGGCAATTATGACTCCTACCTCGTTCTCGATCTTGAGCAGCTTTTTCACCGCCACTTCTTTGTCATTGGAAATCCATTTGGCCCGGTATACGCTTCCAAAGCTGCCGCCACCACAGTTCTCATAGAAGATGATATCCTCGAACTTGATCTCCACGAAAGACACGCTGGGAGACATCATCTCATAATGCCACTCAGCTCCAGCTCAGATCCTAAAGAGGGAATCACAGGAAAGGAAAAAAAAAAAAAAATCCTTTCCGGTTAAAAACAAACTTTCTGCATCATGGACAAACTGCACAGTGAAACAAATGGGACTCCAGAAGAGGCAGCGCACGCCTTTCAGAGTGACATCACTGGATTTAAGTGGTTTTCTGGTCAACTTTCCACGCAAAAGCCCTGCTCATCGGCACCAGTGTGAGCAGAGCTGAGGCTCGAGACTCTGCTTGTACAAGGATGAAGGCATGTTTGGTATCCTGAGATAGAAATGCAGCCAAAGTTACAGCAGCTTCAGCTGCGTTTGGTGCAAATAGGACCACAAGAAGCAAGGCGAGCAAACAAATGCAATTAAGCATTTCTGCTTTGAGATAAAAACCTTGAAAGTGATCCACAAATCCTGTTATCGTGTTTTAAGTAAAAACAAGAGCTCTTGCTGCTTGTGTTAAGGCCAAACGTGTATGTGTGTGCGTGCGTGTAAACCGGGGTTAGGAATATAATCTGTCCAAACCGGACATCACACAGGCTGATTATCAAATCCCTTTGTTTGTCTGTAGTGGCGTAAAAGCATCTTGTAAAGAAATAATTGCGTCATTACAGGAAATTGTAGCGCAGTTCTCGTTCATAGGTTTTCCATTTACAGCTGAGCAATTACTGCTTTTAAAAAAGGCTGTTACCTGGGTCTTCATTGGGATTACTTTCCTTCACAGTGGGAAATGCCTCCATTGTCACAGAGGGGAGCCATTGCTCTCTGCTGATTTACTTGTATTCACGCTATACTTAGAATCACTGCAATTTGCTCAGTGGACCGGCCCCTCCCCCTTAAGTATTGTCTGGCCGTTCTAGAAGCCGAGGTTACTGGGATATGGGAGCGCTCCTGCGGCCATTTCTCCCAGTCTTTCACTCAGCAGCAAACACTGCTATATTCACTGCCACAACAAGTGTCCAAGAGCCATAAGGCAGACCACAGTCAGTGTAAACAGAATTAAATGACAACATCTTCTCTATCTCATCCTCACACTCAACAGCCTGATAACCAAATGCAATCACTGGTTCAGGGGTCAGTAACTTTTACTGCAGAAACAGCTATTTTGAACAATGTTTAACACATAGTTGAGCCTTAAATTGGTGTTGAAACAGCTGGTCTGTCAGCATATGCAACTTAAGTACGCAACTGTTCTCTCTCAAAACTGAGGCTTATCTTATAACTAAGTTTCTCGTAAATCTGTGGCGTTTTCCACCACAAATTTACATATTTTTCCAATAAATATATAAATTTTTGTCTCCTAAACTGACCATCTTTTCCCTCTTAAACAGAAGACTTTTTCCATTTAATGTTGAGATATCTTCCATTTTCATGTAACATTCTTGTAAATTTGTGGGAGAGATTTTTCCTCTTAAATTTGTAACTCTTTCTCAGAAATATGTGAATTATTTTATTGTAAATGTATGACTTTCTGATTATAAACCTGCAATTTTGTCAAGACAATTTTTAAGGTACTTTTGAGACTTTCTTTCTCATAATTTTGCAGCCTTTTCTTGCAAATCTGCAGCTTTTGATGTAAATTTGAGACTTTTTGGTAAATGTGTTTTTCTTCCTCATAAATTTGTGAATTTTTCCTCTTAAAATATGTATATATTGTCACAATTTAGAGACATTTTTCATGTAAAATTGCACATTTTTCTGTCAATTTGAGTCTTTTCTTGTAAATTTGAAGCTTTCTGTCAATGATTTCAGCAAATTTTAAACTTTTTTTCTTGTAATTTTTTTTTCTTTCTGTCACAGAGAACTACTAGTTAGAGGCCAATGAGCCAAATGTAACTCCAGAGCCACAGGTTGTAGACCCCCAGTTTAACTTCACAGGGCTGGGAACGATCCCTAATTTCCAGAATCGATTCAATTCCATTTCTTCCAATTCTGAATCGATTCAATTCCGATTAGATTCGATCTAATGCGCTCTCGATTCAATTTGGGAAATTACCATTTTAATAGCCATTTTACTTACCAGGAAAAAAAAAAAATCTGAGTGCTGTGCTGCCATTCGAGCAGCTTCTCAGTCACAAGCAAGCTCTTGTGTGCTGTCAACGTCAGCCACAACAGGACCACAGGCCAGCGAACACAAGGAGGAGAGCCTATATTCCCTCATCTGTTCCAGCTGGCCAAGAGATATCTCTCCATTCTAGCCACATCAGACCCTTGCGAGAGAATATTCTCAAAAGCAGGAGAGATTTTAAACAAGAGGAGAAACCGTCTTAAGTCCGAGCACTGTTGAACAGCTTGTTTTTCTGAATAAAAATACTTGAATGTACACAAGCACCCCCTACAAATACTAATTGAAAAAAATATATTTTCATACAAATAATACTTAGGGATGTGATTTGGGGTTGGGAAAATTATCTGAAAATTTAGCAGGGGGTCTGGGGGATGCAGTCCCCCAGCGGGGTCCGGGGCAGAGCCCCTGTGGGGGGGGGGCAAGGGGGGCGAAGCCCCCCAAAGCTCCTGGGTTTTTATGATTTTTAAGTACCAGAACTGTGCTTAACAGCTGAATGTCACTTATTACTGTATAATATTGACTTATGTTGCAAGAAGATAGCATTCCTAAAATATTCCAACAAACATTATCCATTACATGTGTGGCGTTAAAAATATTTTTTAAATAAAGTCCAAAACATCTTCAGCAGGCAAGATGAAGAAAAGTGAAAAGTGAACTCCTGTAGCAGATATAAAGGTCTACATTTAACCATGAGAAACTCCAGGTTAGCTGAGCAGTGTCTCCCAACAGTGACAGAGTTTGTGCACCAAGCCTTGTTAATATAAATGCACACTCCCCCACCTCTGGTCTTACCGGAGTCATTAGCTGCTCTGTCTGCCCGGAGAGTGAGCCGTCCGGGCAGCTCGACAGCACCGTCAAGTAATTCAATTCAATTCAGCTTTATTTATAATGCGCCACATCACAACAAAAGCCGTCTCGTGGCGCCACACAAGTACTCCACTATGTAGCCATGTTTCCGTGAAAATCATGATATTGCAGTTCATAAGTTTCTTATTGTTGGTGATCCGAAGCCGTAGCTCATCCATTCTGTTCGCCACTGACCGTACATTAGCGAGGAAAATGCTGGGTAGAGAAAGCCGGTGCAGTGTTAGCTTTAGCTTAGCTCTTAGCCCTCCGCGCTTCCCCTGCCTTTGTTTACGGTCTCTACGCTGCCTGCGAGCACTTCCGGTCGGCCGGGTAGCTTACCTAGCGTCGGGTGTTCTCCAGAGGTCAGGGATGAAACGTAGGTTGCTGATAAAAAGGTCGTCATTTTGTAATCCAATGTCCAAAAGTTCATTTCGGGTGTAGGATGTAAAAGCGAAGCTGTTCTGAACGAACAGACCCGAAATGAGCAGAAATATCGCTGCTAATCCACAAAATCTGAAGAGACGCTGAGCCTCGCGTTGTGCAAGCGCCGCCATCTGGTCTGAAAATTTTTGGAAGATAAAAAAAAAGCGGAATTCCGCGAATTAGCTGAAAAATCACATCCCGAAATACTATAAACCCAAACAAAACACGAAACGTTGAGATAAAAAAAAAAAAAATACACACGAAAACACTCGACTGTTTGAGTGTAATATTATAACATTTGGCCACCAGATGTCGCTGTGGGGAGATGTTTCAAATGTTCCAAAAGATCGATTCTTTTTCTGAATCAATTGTTCCAAATGATTCGATCTCTTGAACATTCCATTTCTGCCATCACTAGCTGCACGTAGTACAAAACCGTTTATTCCCGCTTTATGAAAAAAAATTCAGAAGCTGTTGAGGACAGTCTTTAAGGTGACTTGTGTTTTTTTTTTTTAATTTTGTATACTTTATTGATCCCCAGAGGGGAAATTGAGGGCATCCACCTGGATGGATGAAGCAGCCATGGTACGGCGCTATCCCTTTACCATTCACACACACATTCACACCTAGGGTCAATTTAGTCTCCAATTAACCTAACCTGCATGTTTTTGGCCTGTGGGAGGAAACCGGAGAAATCCCAGAGTAAACCCACACAGACACAGGGAGAACATGCAAACTCCACACAGATCACTGTTGGTCAGGGGCTGGGATCGAACCAGGGATCCCATGGCCAAGGGTGAGTTGCTGTGCTGCCGCAGTGCTAACCACTGTGCCACCGCATGTTGATAAATGAAGAGACACGCACGCCAACAACTCCGCTCATGCAAATACGGAAGTAAAGACATGCACACGCGCCGCAAGGAACTCTTTCCTGATGAGAACCGTTTTAACACCACAGAAGAAAAACTAGCATATCCGTTAGCTTGTTAGCTGTTAGCTCCGTTAGCGCGCCGGGTGTTTCTGGTTCTTGGCCGCGGTTCCTGGCTCACTGACCCGGTTTCGACCCGATCGGACTCAGCAGACATTCACAGACGTAAAAGCATTATATTAAAAGATCGATCCACAGATTTTGTGGATCGATATCGGCTCAGTCAAACTTGGATCAATCCATATTGTTGTATCAATCTTTTGAACCCACCCCTACTTCACTGTGCTTAAACATCTGTAGTAGCCAGAGGTAATGTGTTACATTTACTCAAGTACATGCACTCAATTAACCCTTAGATGCATAAGTGGGGTAACAGTGACCCCTGCGGTTGTTTTTTTTTTTGCAATATCTTTGTAATTTTAATTTTTTATCATTTAATCTTCCATGTATTCCTCAAATAGGTTGTCTTTGACATGAGGCCATTTGGATTTGTATCTAATTGTTATATTTTTTAAGTAATTGCATTTTTTGTATCAGTACCACACTATTCCATATTCGCCCCTTTCACAATCCCACAATTCCTCGCATGACCGGCAACATCCGGTTTCCCAGCGCCCAATATAAACACGCTTGAACCTAGCAACGGGGGAGCGATTTTTTACTTATTTGTGGTAAGTTAAACAGTTTTCTATACATATCAAGCTGCAGTAATATACCTAGTAATATTTTCGAGCTTTCTATTGTGTTTTGGTTGTATGCCATGCTATGCTAATCGCGTATGCAGCGTGTTTTTGTGACATATTTAGAAGTTGTAAGTTGCACCAATGACTCATGAGGCATAACCCATGTGAGTGCATGTCAGCAGGTTATCAGCTGCTCAGTGTTGATGTACATTAAACGTTTATTTTCAACTAGTGGTTACACATATATATAGTATTATACATACATTTATCTATACACAATGTGACATCTTTTCCTCATTTCTTGCAGGTGCATAATGTCGTATGGATTCTAGCAGAAAGTGACAGGGAAAGTCCCTAAAGCGTACACAGAGGTGAAAGCACTGCCAGCAAAAACACTGAAACACTGCCTGAAGCGGAGAACATTAAGCCAGACAACTCAGATGCAAGTGTAGGGTGTGAATGTCCATGCAACTGTGATTCCTGGTCATGCTGGAGATGTGCGAACTATAACCAAGACATGGTAGATGAAGATATTCCGTGGTTTTGCATATCCTGTGTAAGGAATTGTCCAAATGTTTACATGAATGTTTAGTATTTCTTGATGGATGGCGCTATAATTTCTGTGATGTTCTTATTCATGTGAATAGCTAGTCATTTTCAGAAACGTTATTAGTTTTTGTCATGATGCAAATGTACTTCTTATGAGAAATATTTTTAGCTTTCAAGTCATTTTGGCTTTTTGTAGCTAGTCATTGGATGTTTCTACCATGGACTTATCATTCTATGATTGTACTATAAAAGTGCACATATGTTTAGCATTGATTGTGTAGGTATTACATTGCCTTTTTTTGTGTTATACATGTATGCATTTAATACAGATTTGTCAGGTTGAATAAAATGGTCTTTATTACTACAAATTCTTATCTAGAACAAAAATACAATACACAATATAAACAATAAATATTTGTTTAAAGTTTACACCATAGTGACCATGGATACATTTATTAACAAAAACATAATACAGTTTTGACTAACATTCCACAATATCCTATAGACAGCTGTACAGAAATATTGATTGTATATGTCTTGAAATTCCTTTTCTGAAATCTAATAAAAACTATTTTACTTTACTACAGTCTTTAAGTGTGTTGTCTAGTGATTACAAGAAAATAGCTGCCCACTTGTTCAAAAAGCAAATTAAATTAAATCAAAGATACTTTCAGACTCTGATACTGGACTTGCTAGAACACTGTGAATATTAACAATAGGCATTTGAAAATTAGACGAGTAGGCACAAACTGTAAACATTTGCTCTGTCACATCCTGATGTGAAATTTTCAGAGTGGCATCCAGAATGTGAAATGTTCGTATTCTCTGGATAATTCTCTCAACATGAATATGTGTGCTCGAGATTGCCTCGCAGTTTGCAGCTTCTTCCGCCGACATCTGCGACCGGTCACTACCTTTGTAGTTAGGGAGAATCAGTTTCACCCCCCTGTCTCTAAGTTCCCTTGACACATTGAAACCCTTATCAGCCATAACTGAAGAATTACGTGGCAAGGCATTCAGGAAGTGGTCACTAGATAATGTGATATGTTGACTTTCTTTGGGGATTCTTCCTTTGGAGTCCACGAATCTTTGCAGAATGGCAATGGAATGACAGGGGAGGCAGAAGTTGATGTCATCGTCTGTCGCTTCTTCGTTTGTCCGGTCCATTTAAACTTCGTAGGAATATATCCCAGCGAACCTTTCTTGTGTGTGCATACACCTGTTGGATAAAAATAGAAATTAGTTTAACAGATACTAATTATGCCAGAATTTAAATAAAAAAAGGAGGCAGTGTCAGTAGTTACTGACAGCTTTATTATATATGTATAAAGTTCAAATACATATATATGTAAATAAACAAACAAAATACACACACATACAACTATATAATTTATAATGCAGAAGTCTGACAAGACTATATTAACTAATAAAATAAAGAAAATTGATACTATGTTAACTTTGTATTGGATTTGATCAGTGATTAGTTTGGAACCTAAAATTAGACTAAATGCTAATATTTTATTGAGTAATAACAGGTAATACAATATAGATAAATATATTATTCAAACAGTGCTCTTACCTCCTTGAAAATGGTCTGAACAAATTCAGTCACTGGCACTTGAAGTCCATCCTTCATGCCTGATTTTGCTCTCCCAAATTCGCCGAAGATCTGCGTTTTTTTCACCGCTGGGAAACCTATAGTATGATCTTCTTATGCCCTGTTCCTTGTCTGTACCCTGGCGATTACTACAGAAAGGTACTACGCATCTGGAACCCTGATTTGTGGCTTTATTTCGACATATCTTGAACTCTGTCTCCATTGTGTATGCATGTGAGCCAGTGTAAACAAACTACCGGATGTTGCCGGTTGCGCATTGCATTGTGGGGAATGTGAAAGGGGCGAATGTGGGGTCAAAAATGACCCCAAGCATTTCTCAAAGCTGTCCCCTTGGAATTTCACCACGGTTATAAGTAACACTGTAGACCAGGGGTCACCAACCTTTTTGAAACCAAGAGCTACTTCATGGGTATCGAGTCATGTGAAGGGCACCAGCTTGACACACTCCTCTAAAATAACAAATTGTATATATATATATATATATATATATATATATATATATATATATATATATATATATATATATATATATACTGTATATATATATATAATTATCAATAACTTAAGAGTGGGTAACAGACAAGATCAATATTCAACACTTTATTTTTATTAATCTCAGCAATTGTTCAGATGATCACTTCTACATTTCATTAAAAAAATGTCCAGTTTTCACCAGTCCCTTTTAACCATAAAAAACTAAACCCTTTTAATTCATGAACTATGTTGAACCATGTTTGAAAAAGTTATGCAGCATTTAAGAAAAATCAGCTTTCATATTAAATAAATCTTATCACATTTTTAACTGAACAAATCTGCTGCAATTCTGCTCAAAATCTGTTACATTTAATAAACACACTTTTGTGTGTTCTTCTTCACTGGAATTATATCCATACAGTTCTTGCCAAGAATCATGCTGGAGTAACAACCAGCGCTGTCCTTTCATGAGAAGAAGCTAAACAAGCACTGAGAGTGCTTATATGCACGGTGGCGCAGTGGTTAGCACCGCGGCAGCAGTTTACCCTCGGCCGGGGGATCGCGGGGATCGTGGGTTCGATCCCAGCCCCCGGCCAACAGTGATCTGTGTGGAGTTTGCATGTTCTCCCCGTGTTTGCGTGGGTTTACTCCGGGATTTCTCCGGTTTCCTCCCACATGCAAAAAACATGCAGGTTAGGGAGTTAAGGGGCGCTTGCGCACGCAGCAACCGGCAGCTGGTGGCTTGTCACTGGACTGCAGAACAAATCTACCTACGGGTACAAAATAAGTAAAAAAAAAAAAAAAAAAAAAAAAAAAAGAGTGGGCAGCAGTGGGCCACAGTCGCCCCGCAAATGAAACACACGCAGCTTCCTTTCACGGTAGTAAAAAAGAACTCTTCCTCCCACTCACTTTGAAAATGATAAATTTTCTGTCTTTTTTTTTTGCCATGTTTTTGGGCTAGGAAACTGCACTCCGCTCACCATCTTCACTGCCCGCTAGCTTACTCTCCACAAGCGCGAAGGTTTTGTCATGCGCACAATACTGACCTTTGAACTAGGTCAGAGTTCACCTTAACGTTACGTATAATAAACATATTATCATTTTTTAAATTTTTAAGACATTGTCATTTTAAAATCTATATAAATGCAAGTGTGATTTTAAAAAATAGCGGCAGAAAAAATTACATCTTAGACGCAGCTCACTTGTGAGTTGTGCTATTTTTAGAACAGGCCTGCGGGCGACTCATGTGGTCCTTGCGGGCGACTTGGTGCCCGCGGGCACCGCGTTGGTGACCCCTGCTGTAGACGCTGCAATTAACATCACAGACTGGATGCAGAGGGTAAACAGAGAGGGTAAACAGATGAGGACAATAGGTCTTTTTAGATGCATATGTGGGGGGTCAAAAATAACCCCACGCTTCTCCAGAGCTGTCCCCTTTTCAATTTCACCATGGTTATAAGGAACACTGTAGACGCTGCAATTTGCATCTCAGACTGGATGCCGAGGGTAAACAGATGAGGACAATATAGTGTATACAGTGAGGACAATGTAGGTATTTTTAGATGCATGGGTCAAAAATGCCCGAGCGGTTGTTTTTTTTTTTTTTTTGCAATATCTTTGTAATTTTAATTTTTTATCACTTAATCTTCCATGTATTCGTCAAATAGGTTTTCTTTGACATGAGGCCATTTGGATTTGTATCTAATTGTTATATTTTTTAATTGCATTTTTTGTATCAGTACCACACTTTTCCATATGTGGGGTCAAAAATGACCCAAAGCTTTTCCCCAGTTTGGTGACCAAAATATAATTCAAAATAATAATAATAATCACCCAAAATATAATAAAAAATAATCACCTTTTCCGAAATGAAAGAAATTTCTTAAGTTTACAGCACAAAACACACACATTCTAGCTGGGGTCATTTTGACCACACTCATGGAAGAGTGTTGAAATTGGTTGTTCATGTACCTTGGTTAACCTTTTCATAAAACTGTACTTTCATGGGTAGTTTGGTAGGACTTTTTATTCTTACTTGAGTGAATTTATGAAGCTTAAACTGTATTTTTTTCAAGAACATTTGAGTAACTCTTTAAATCATTGCTCTTCTATTCTGTATAAGGAAATATTTGATTTTTTTACTTGATGTTTTTTTTTTAAACAATTTGCATTATATTAGAGGGTACATGTAGCTAGTTTATATTTTATTTTCCTCAGACTAACACATTTTGTAAAAATAATGTATTTATTTATTTAGAAATAAAGAGCTGCAGATGTACAAGAAAAAAGCTGCAAATTTATGAGAAAATAACTGTCAAATTTACATGAAAGAGTCTGAAAACCTGTGGGGGGAAAAGCCAGATTTACAAGAAAAAATGCAACATTTATAAGAAAACTGCTAATTTATTAGAGGAAAAAAGTGGTAAACATGAGAAAAGCGGAACAAATCTATAGGGAAAATTTGTATATTTACAGTGATCACATTTAAAAAAAAAATTCACAAACTGATTACATCAGTGACAGAGTAGATCATTCTGGCCTAATGAAATCACCCTGAGTGCTCAAATCTCCTGACCATTGACCGCGACCACTGACTAGATGCAGACCCACTTGAGGATCATTATGCATGAGTTTGCCAAACACTGAGGAACTGATAAGGAGTAAGGATTTTTGTGAAATTCAATTCACTCCAATTCAGCTTTATTTATTTAGTGCATACTCACAACAACAGTTGTCTCATAGCACTTTCAACTGGAGGGCAGACCCCACAATTGCAGAATGATCCCAACAATCAGGCGATCTCCTGTGAGCAAACGCTTGGCGACGGTGGAGAGGAAAAACTCTTTTAGCAGGCTCCAGATCTCCTAACCTTTCACCTTAACCATGAGCACAACTTGGATGCAGACCCACCTAAAGATCATTGTGAGTGAGTCTGGTGAGAATCGTGGCCATTGCCTAGGAGGAGCAGCATTTTTTTTTTTCCAGAAACCTTGACCTGAAGCACAATCTGGATGCAGACCAACTTGAAGATCAATGTGAGTCTGGTGGACATCGGGGCGAACGCCTAAGAGGAGCAGTGATTCCGATCAAACTGTGGACAAAGGGGTCATGGCATTAGAGCCGTTCAGCTTCACTGGAATAAGATACAAATCTATAGGGAAAAAAAAGTCCTAAATTTGAAAAAGTAGTAAATTTATGGAAAAAAATGTAAAAATAGGCAACAAAAATAACGAGGAAAAAACAAACTGATTTTTTTTTTTTTTTGTTACTTATTTGTACCCGTAGGTAGACTTGGTTTGCAGTCTGGTGACAAGCCACCGGCTGCTGGTCGCTGCGTGCGCGAGCGCCCTAAACCTACATGTTTTTGGTGTGCGGGAGGAAACCGGAGAAATCCCGCGCAACACGGGGAGAACATGCAAACTCCACACAGCTCACTGTTGGTCGGGAGCTGGGATCGAACCCACGATCTCATGATCCCCGCGATCCCCCGGCCGAGGGTAAAACTGTGCTGCCGCAGTGCTAAACCACTGCGCCACCGTGCAGCCCTACTGATAAGAGTAAAGTTGTTACAGAATTACTCAAGTTTGTTTTGTTTTGTTTTTTTTGCTAATACTGTCTTACTTCTACTCAAATGATTTTTGGTAACTACGACTACCGAGTAATTAATATTATAAAGTAGCATTACTGTTGCTTGAATCCATTTTCTGGCTTCTCTACCCACCTCTGCAACTACAAAAGTACATTACATCGCAACAACATCAAAGCTGAGTAAACTAAGGACGGCTACAACTTTGATTATTTACTCAGTTAATTATAAGTGCAGTAAAAAGTGCAGTACAGTAAACTTTACCGTAGTTTTTTTTTTTTTTTTTACAATAAACTACATGCCTGTTTACGCTTCAACACCAGCTTTAGCAGTTCAGGCGAAGCAGTAAAGCATGCGAGTATAAATGCAGCTCTCAATCCAGGACGTTTATACACATACATACCGACATCCAGGGCGCAGTTTCCGGGTCCAGAGAAGCTCTTTGACGGTGACCTGGTGTGGATTAAAACCGGACCCCGTGCGAGCCCGCGGGCACGAGGACAAACTTTCACAAACTATCTAACTTCCCGGAAACTCTCACGTGATTTTCCAGGATTTCTCCACCGCAGGGATGTCCTCCACTCTCTCACTCACTCCCCTCGCCCACCTCCAATCCGTTCAACACAATACTGCAGACAACAGCCCCTCCTGCTGGACAAAAGAGGAACTGCTGCGTGGTCCAGTCTGTTTTAACTTTTTAAAAAGTCGACTTAGTTTAAAAAACCTGAGTAAGAGCAAGAAAGTAAGTAGAAAGTAGCGACTTTATTCTTGCCTATTTTCCCTTTTAAATTTGAGACTTTTTTCATTAATCTGTGTCTGTGTGGGGAGGTCTCTTCTAATTTTACTAATTTTGTGGAGGAACAAAATAAGTTCAGGCGAGACACGGCGAGCTGAAGGTTTCAGAGTTTTATTCCTCCATCATCATGAGACACACTGTAGCACTGTGCTGTGTGTGTGAGCCATGTAAAGTCAGCTCTTTTATACAGACAACAGAGAATGCATGACACATTTGCATATTAAATTAAATTAAATCACCCTTTATTGTCATTCCACCATACAACCAATCATGTACAGTAGAACAAATTTGTGTTTTTCCTATCTAATCACACACACCCCATATGTAGGATCAGAGGGCCTCTGCCATGCAAGGCACTGCCACAGATTTCCCTCCTCCATTCCATAATTGCTGAGCACCAAGCTGGACGACAGGAAGTTCCACTTTTATATGGTCTTTGGCATGACCTGGCCGGGATTTGAACCCCTGCCTCCCGGGTGTGGGGCGGATGCTCGACCAACTGAGCCACCACTCCAGTAATATTGATATACATGTCAGTGAATACATATCAATCACGTGATTAACTGACGCCGGAATTCCTCTCCTTACTCCGGGAATGTATAACAATAGTCATTGTTCTGGTTGTCCCCCTAGGGCTCTCTGTTCGTATGCAATCCCTGCTGAGCGTGAATATTATCAGTCTGCATTGTGCTGGGTGCTCACAATTTCCCTATTTAAATTTAAATCGGGGCAGGGCGGTGGCGGAGTGGTTAGCACTGCGGCAGCACAGCAACTCACCCTTGGCCGGGGGATCCTGGGTTCGATCCCAGCCCCCGACCAACAGTGATCTGTGTGGAGTTTGCATGTTCTCCCCATGTCTGCATGGGTTTACTCTGGGATTTCTCCGGTTTCCTCCCACATGCCAAAAACATGCAAGTTAGGTTAATTAGCATCAAAACTGGGGATTGTAAATTGTCCTTAGGTATGACTGTGAGAGTGAATGTTGTCTGTCTCTCTGTGTTGGCCCTGCGATGGACTGGCAATCTGTCCAGGGTGTACCCTGCCTCTCGCCCAAAGATGCTAGGCTCCAGCCCCCCCCCCCCCCCCACACACACACACACACACGACTCGAAAAGGATTAAGTGGAAAAAGATGAATGAATGAATGAAAAATTTAAATCATCATCTTTTATCATTCTAAAACTTTTTCCACATAAGTTTTCAACTTTTTCTCATAAATTTTGCAGTTTTCCCCGATTTTTTCTTGTATCATTTCTTTCTTGTACAGGACTTTGGGAACTTTATTCTCATTAATTTGTGAGGGCATTTTTCAAAATTATGCAATGTTTACTTTTTCTTGTGAATTTGTGGAGTTTTGTGTTATTCTGCATGGATTGGCAGTCTTATTTGTAACTTTGCAACTTTTTAGTCGTAGATGTAGAAGAGCTTGAAATGATGAGGCGATTTGATATATAAACCAAAGTTTATTTATCAGCTCTCCTAACAAGTCTCATTCTAGTGCAGAGGTAGCAGAAGGAAAAGAGACCGAATATCTCCGGCTCACTGACTTTATACTTGCACCTAACAAAAGACATGCATAACAAAGGCTGACATCCCTCATTATCTTAATCCCCCCATTGTCTTGGTATTTCCTCTCCTCGCCCAGGGGGTGAGGGTAGCTCCTCCGGTCTCCACCGCAGTGTCTGGGAACGTCTTTGTTCTTCACTTGGCGGTTGGGAGCCTTTGTCCTTTCAGAGGTGTGAAGTTGCTTTACATATGTAATTACCAAACATTTCCACATGCTTCAACATATGTAGGTTATGGAATATATGAGTAATATAGCCCACAGCCCCCCCCCCAAACGACTAAGAAAAGACAATAGAAAGGTTAACAGTCTAAGATAATTACTATGACATACTAAGTGTTACATCTCTTGCCACAGAAGAAACTTTCTAGCAGCCATGCCCCTAAGAGAGTTCAGTGGTAATCATAATAGCATAGTAAAATCATAAGTCAGTCCTAAACTGTTGCAGCACAATTAGTGAACAATTGTGGAGTGGTTTGCATCAGTCCCTGTGCTGTCTGGGTTTTAATCTTCTTCCAAAACTGCTGTGGGTTCGTTTAGGCGTCCTGCTGGGACCTTCTTGTGAGGAATCTGCAGCGTGGGAAGGAGAGTGGTTAATTGTTCCCTGCAGGGGGGCTGAGTCTTTTCTCTTGGGGGGTCTACCCCGCCGAGGAGCTCTTGCCAACTGTGCAGGCTCGTCTTTCAACAAGAAGGCAGGTTTAAGTCTGTCAATGCTGACTGTTTCTTTTCTATCCCCAAAATCAAGCACAAAGTGTTTATCACCATGTTCCAGCACTCTGAATGGCCCATCGTATGCTGGGCGAAAAGTTGGTTTTAAAGTTTCATGCCTAACAAAAATGAACTCAGCATTTTTTAAAGCTTGAGGGACAAAAACCCGTGGAAAGGAGTGATGAGCTGGACCGGGGAGAGAGTCCAGTCCGTTGCTGCCTAAAAACCTTGGGGCTGGAAGATGCCCTGGCTCTGGATTCTCTGGTAAAAATTCACCTGGGAGCCTGAGAGGTTGTGCAAAAACTAATTCTGCCGGAGAGGCGTCTAGATCCTCTTTAGGCGCAGCACGCAACCCCAATAAAACCCAGGGAAGTTTATTTACCCAATTTGTATCCGTTAGTGAGGCCCTGAAGGCGGCCTTTAAAGACCTGTGAAAACGCTCGCATAACCCATTAGCCTGAGGGTGATAAGCGGTGGTGCGGTGAATTGTTGCCCCTAAGCTGCTGGACATGGCTGACCAAAGCTCTGAGACAAATTGAGGCCCCCTATCGGACGTGATGTCCGATGAGACGCCGAAACGTGCCACCCAGTTTGTCAAAAAGACGCGAGCGACTTCCTCCGCTGTGGGTGCCGCTAGGGGGACTGCCTCTGGCCAGCGCGTGGTGCGGTCTATAATGTTAACAGGTGTGTGAAACCTTGGGAGGAAGGTAGTGGTCCCACGAGGTCGACATGAACGTGGTTGAACCTTCTAGCAGGGATTGGAAAAGGCTCCAGAGGGGCTTTTGTGTGTCTGTGTATTTTGGCGCGCTGACAAGAAATGCAAGTTTTTGCCCATTCTTTTACGTTTTTGCGCAGGCCTGGCCACACAAACTTTTCGGCGACCATTTTAACCGAGGCGAGGGAGTGAATTGCGTTGAAAATACGGCGGCGCCATGTAGCTGGTACTAACGGACGAGGTCGGCCGGTTGAAACATCGCATATTAGGGGGGGCACGCCGTCGCGTAACCCCTTTTTCTCCAGCCTTAACCCTGTTGGTCCAGACAGGAGTGCGCGCACGTCCGCGTCACTGCTTTGTTCCTCTGCCATGGCTGCATAATCTATCCCTGCATGGATAGGTGCTGCGTATGTGTCTGCGTTAGTGAAGAGTTCTGCTGCTGAGGCAGTATAATCTGTCTCCTCGCGCTCTGGTGGTGTCACAGCGCGAGAGAGGCAGTCTGCTACCACGTTAAGTTTGCCTGCCACGTGTCTAATGTCTGTGGTGAACTCTGAAATTGCAGCCAGCTGTCTTTGTTGCCTGCCTGACCATGGTTCTGAAATTTTAGCCATAGCAAAGGTGAGCGGTTTATGGTCTACAAAAGCCGTGAAACTCCACCCTTCTAACCAGAACTGGAAGTGGCGGATGGATAAATGAAGCGCTAGCAGCTCCCTGTCAAAAGTGCTGTATTTACGCTCAGTTTGGTTTAGCGATTTGCTAAAGAATGCTAAAGGTTGCCAGATCCCGCTGACATGTTGTTCTACAACTGCCCCTATAGCCAGGTCCGAAGCGTCTGTGGTTAGCGCGATGCGGGCCGAGGGATCTGGGTGAACTAACAATGTGGCGTTAGCTAGAGCACTCTTTACTTCCGCGAAGGCGTGTTCGCGCTCCGGGGTCCATTCGATCGCGTTGGAAGCTTTCTTTTTTCTGAGCGCGTCATATAGGGGCTGCATGAGCTGAGCTGCGTGGGGGAGGAAACGGTTGTAAAAATTAACCATTCCTAAAAATTCTTGTAGCGATTTGACCGTCTGTGGCTGTGGGAAACTTTTTATCGCGTGAACTTTGTCTGGAAGTGGAACTGCCCCCTTCGGAGAGACTTTGTGTCCTAAAAAATCAATTTGTGACACGCCGAATTTGCATTTGGCTGGATTGATTATTAACCCGTGCTCTTCTAGTCTCTGAAAAACCGTAGTGAGGTGCTGCTCGTGTTCTTCCTCAGACGAGCTGGCTACCAGCATGTCGTCGAGGTAGACGAAGACAAAAGGAAGGTCGCGTAAGACCGCGTCCATCATTCGTTGAAAAGTTTGAGCAGCGCCTTTGAGGCCAAAAGGCATTCGCAGAAATTCAAAAAGGCCGAAAGGGGTTATTACAGCTGTTTTAGGAATGTCCTCCGCTCGGACTGGGACTTGATGATAACCGCGGACGAAGTCTATTTTTGAAAAAATGCGCGCACCCGCCGGATGTAGTGAAAAATCTTGAATGTGAGAAATTGGGTAGCGGTCATGCGCTGTAGCATTGTTTAATCTGCGGTAATCTCCGCACGGTCTCCAAGAACCGTCGGATTTCGGAACCATGTGAAGTGGCGAGGCCCAAGGGCTCTTCGAGCGTCTAACAATGCCCAATTTTTCAAGGGTAGTAAACTCGTCCCGTGCTATGTTGAGCTTGGCTGCGTCTAAGTGGCGAGCTTTGGCAAATACGGGTGGGCCCGTTGTGGGAATAAAGTGTTCAACCCCGTGTTTAGCCACAGTGGCTGAGAATTTGGGAATTGTGAGTGCTGGAAATTGGGTGAGGAGTTGCTCAAACTTACCTCCTGTTGTGGTGATGTTAGCCTGCACAGGTGGTGGAGAAACTCGAGCTGAGCATGGAATAGAAGCAAAGGACAGTGCATTAACCAAGCGCCTATTTGCTAGATCCACTAATAACCCATGTGCACACAAAAAATCTGCGCCTAACAAGTTAAACCTCACCGCCGCTACAACAAATGTCCATCTGTAGTTGCGGCCGTGGATGTGGAGGTGCAGGCTCTTTTCGCCGAAAGTGTCGATGTTAGAGCCGTTGGCTGCCACCGCTCCGTTGCCCCGGGTGCCCATGGCTCGATCTGTGTGGGAGGGCGTGACGAAACTCAGCTGAGCTCCTGTGTCGATGAGGAACTGCTTGCTGGTGTGTCCATCCGTCACATACAACAGCTTATTCTTCTCGCCGAGAACCGCTGCCGTTAACGGCTCTCGGCTTTGGTGTTTAAATTTGCAGGGGGGAACACATTTGTGAGCCTTCTCGGCGAAACGGTGGTGATAATAACAGACGTCGCTCCGTCTGTTATGTTTTGGCCGTGTCGCTGTCACCGCGGGCTGGATCTGCTCAGTGGGTTGTGGCTCTTCGTGGTTCTGGGCATCAGCGTTGAGGTTTGCGGATGCTGCTGTGGGTGTCTGCTCCTTGCAGGTGTTGACGAGCCGTTGAGCTTCGTTGGCGAGCACGCGGAAGTCTTACTGGGTGCTGCATCTCATGTTGGCGAGTGTCCCTCTCATGTGTGGCGGCAGCGTGCTGAGGAATATGAATCGGAGGAGGAAGTTGTTGTTGTCTTCTTCTTTAAGCTGCAGCAAATCCTCCATGAGGGCTTTAGGTTTGCACCCTCTGTGGCCGTAGACCGCCAGGATCTTCTCGGCTCTCTCTTCAGCTGAGGGGGCGTAATTTGCCACCATGGTTGCTTTCAGTATTTCGTATTTGTCTCGGGCCGGCGGCCGCTGGATCATGCTCCGCACACACTTCGAAGTGGCGGCGTCGAGTTTGGAGATGATATGATAGAATTTCGTATCATCAGCCGTGATGCCCGCCAGTGCAAACTGGGCTTCAGCTTGCTGAAACCACGAGGCGGGGTCTTCTTGCCAGAAGTCTGGCAGCTTGACAGTGACGGCATTCGTGTATACCATCACTGCTGTGTCCGCAGGGTGAGAGTGCCTTGCTTCGGCTCTCACAGCGGTGCTGGTGCTCGGTTGAGCCCTCTCAATCCCTTCTGCCGGGGGGGAAAGACGTCCATCTGTTCCCCTGTCTGCGTGGGCGCTGGCGTCTGCCTGGGTCGCCACGGATGAGTCGATTGCGGGGGAACGCCTCGGGTCCATACTCGCGTCAGGGGTCACCAGTGTAGAAGAGCTTGAAATGATGAGGCGATTTGATATATAAACCAAAGTTTAGTTATCAGCTCTCCTAACAAGTCTCATTCTAGTGCAGAGGTAGCAGAAGGAAAAGAGACCGAATATCTCCGGCTCACTGACTTTATACTTGCACCTAACAAAAGACATGCATAACAAAGGCTGACATCCCTCATTATCTTAATCCCCCCATTGTCTTGGTATTTCCTCTCCTCGCCCAGGGGGTGAGGGTAGCTCCTCCGGTCTCCACCGCAGTGTCTGGGAACGTCTTTGTTCTTCACTTGGCGGTTGGGAGCCTTTGTCCTTTCAGAGGTGTGAAGTTGCTTTACATATGTAATTACCAAACATTTCCACATGCTTCAACATATGTAGGTTATGGAATATATGAGTAATACAGCCCACAGTAGATATATTTAAATTTGCTGTTCACACTTTGATTCTAATTACATAAATTTTTTTATTTCAATGTATTTATTTAGTATAAATTACAGAAATCTATATTTTAGCCTCATAACATTATTACCAAAAGACTCTCACCACTTCAACAACCAAATAAACAGCTCAATAGTCATTTAAAGGCAGATGGGGTAGATGTTAATTGGCACCATTTTCGATTTTCAGAATTTAACCAAATGGCATACAACACAAGCTATTACACACGTTGACAAAATTGTTGGTACCCCTCTGTTAATGAAGGAAAAACCCACAATGGTCCCAGAAATAACTTGAATCTGACAAAAGTGGTAATAAATAAAAATTCTATGAAAATTAACCAATGAAAATCACACAATGCTTTTGAATTGTGGTTCAACAGAATTACTTTAAAAAACAAACTCATGAAACAGGCCTGGACAAAAATGATGGTACCCCTAGAAAAGATTTGAATGAATGAATGAATGAATGAATGAATGAATGAATGAATGAATGAATCTTTATTTCGGATAGATTAAAAGTACAGATTAAAAGAAACTGAATAATATAACAAAGGGGGAAAGAAAATCCAACAAGGTCAAATTAGACAATAACTCCTCTGATTATACAGTTCAACATAAGTTATCCGAAATGGGTGATGGCTGAAGCCGCAGCTTATATTGCCCACCCATATTCCATCCAAGAATTCAAAAGAAAAACAAAACAAGAGCGATTACAATTCAGAACAAAGTTAAGACAAAATGTGACAAAAAACTAAGCTACAACCCAACGCAGACTGGATATGACAATCCTTATGTGATTTTATATGTCATCTTGTATATATGTTTGGAGTATTTCTTCCTTTAGTTTTTGTTTAAATTGCCCAAGCGTTGTACATGATTTTAATTCAGGTCCAAAATCGTTCCATAATCTGACTCCTTGCACTGAGACACAGTGTTGCTTGGTGGTAGTTCTCACTGAAGGTTTTTGAAATATACATGTTCCTCTGAAATGATATTATTTCTCCCTTATTTGGAACAACTTTTGGATATTTGCGGGCAGTGATAGATTCTTCACTTTAAACATTATTACTGCAGTTTTAAAGTCAACTAGATCTTTCAACTTGAGAGCTTTTAATTTAAGAAAAAGTGGGTTTGTTGGTCCCCTGTAAGCAGCTTTGTTTATTATTCTAATAGCTCTCTTTTGAAGCATAAAAACTGGATATATGTTTGTTTTATATGTATTTCCCCATACTTCAGTACAATATGTCATGCATGGGAATATTAATGAATGATACAAGGTATATAATGTGGGTTGATTCAGCAAATATTTCACTCTGTGTAGTATTGCAATTGATTTGGATATTTTACCTTTAATATAATTAATATGTGACTTCCAACACAGTTTATTATCAATTATTACTCCAAGAAATTTAGTTTCGGATACCATTTCAATCTCTACACCATTTACACTGAGTTTAGATACTAAGTTGTTGTGATGGTTGTTAAAAACTATAAATTTTGTCTTTCTTAAATTGAACGTTAATTTGTTTGAATCAAACCACAGTTTAAGCTTTCCTAATTCCTTTCCGAGTGTATCCAAGAGTTGTTCCAAATAGCTTCCACTGCATAATAGATTAGTGTCATCAGCAAACAATATTAACTCCATTTTTTCTGAAACTTGACATATATCATTTATATACATATTGAATAACAATGGCCCCAAAACTGAACCCTGTGGGACTCCACAAGTAACCTTCAGTAACTGTGAGTTTTTGTTACCAACATATACATACTGATATCTATTCTTTAAATAACTACATAACCAGGACAGTGCTACCCCTCTAATACCACAATTTTGTAGTTTCTTTAATAATAAGTTATGATCCACTGTATCAAATGCTTTTTTAAGATCCAGGAATACCCCAACTGAATACTCTTTATTTTCAACGGCAGTTGATATTTTTTCTATAAATTCCATTAGAGCAAATGCAGTTGTCCTCTTGTGTCTGAACCCATATTGCTGCTCACACAATAAATTATTCTTCGGTATGAAGTTGTCAATTCTCTCATAGAATATTTTTTCAAGTATCTTGGAAAATTGTGGCAATAGTGAAATTGGTCTATAGTTTGAGAATTCCCCTCTGTCACCCGTCTTGTATATCGGAATTACTTTAACTATTTTCATTGCATTGGGAAATATACCTGTTTGGCGAGACAGGTTACAGATATACGTCAGTGGTTT
Organism: Pholidichthys leucotaenia; assembly: GCA_020510985.1. Classification (NCBI taxonomy): domain Eukaryota; kingdom Metazoa; phylum Chordata; class Actinopteri; order Cichliformes; family Pholidichthyidae; genus Pholidichthys; species Pholidichthys leucotaenia. The sequence continues at coordinate 54,394,087 of CM035843.1, read as the reverse complement.
CACTAAGCATTCAATAATAGTTTTGACTAAGAGCATGTCAATACCAAGTCCGCAGATGTTTTTTTTTCCACAATATCTTTATTGAACCTTTTTTTTTTAAACAAACATGATACAAACAATCAAACACTAACACTAAAGTACTACAAAAAAAAAAATGCACTAAAAAACACCAACAACCACCAACAAAATCAAATCTTCAACAATGCTCCTCTGTTTAGTCTAGACAATCCAACACATAAGTATACATATTATATTCACCAGTTTGGAATTTACAAGGTCCGCACATATCATTCACCTTCTTCTTCAAGAGTTATGTTTAAATTTTTTACATAATCAATAAAAGGTCTCCATATATTCTCAAACACAATTTCCTTTGATTTCAGTATATATGTTATTCTTTCTAATGGAAGGTTTGTTAACATCTGTCTTAACCACTGAGTCACATCTGGTCTATAAGTCTTTTTCCATAATAGTGCAATACATTTTTTGGCATTAAGCAAACTGAGGTCTATGAATGTTCTTTCACTTTTATTAAAATTATGCTTTTCTGGGTACAGACCCAACAAAAACAGTTTAGGATTCAATATGATTTGTTTTGAGATTATTTTTTCAATTGTTACCCTCACCTCTTCCCAAAACATTCTTATTAATCTACATTCCCATACACAATGAAATAGAGTTCCTTTACTTTCCATACATTTTGTGCACGTATCTGGTATATTTTTGTTATATCTATTTAACTCCTCCGGTGTAACATACATCCGCATTAACCATTTGAAGTGTATCAATTTAAGGCGTACATTTATTGATTTGGTTTGAGCTTCTGTACAAGCCAATTCCCATTGTTCCTCTGGAATTTCAGTTTGCAGATCTTCTTTCCAGTAGTTTAATCTTTTCAGTGAGTTTTCACTTGAAAATAGTGTCAATGAGTTATAAAACTCTGAAATAATACCCTTTCTTTTACTATCTTTCATCAACAATTTTTCCAAGGATGAATAGATAGGTCGAGTGAGAGCATTATTTTGATTTGATCGAATAAAGTTTCTAAGTTGAAGATATTTAAAAAAATGTGTTCTATTGAGATTAAATTTGATCCTCAACTCTTCAAAAGACATTATGTTTTCTGCACATGGCAAATATAAATCCTGAATCTTTTGTATCCCTTTTAAATTCCATACTTTAAATACAGCGTCCGCTCTCCCTGGTTTAAAATATTGATTACCCCATATTGGACTAAATTGTGACAATAACTGTGGTTCTTTTAAATAGTTTTTAGCTTCACACCATATTTTGATCATATGCTTTACAAATGGATTTTTAACTTGTTTTTGTAATTTTTTTGCCGAATCTGAGTATATGAATATGGGAAGAGGTAAAGGTAAATTGTATGATTCCATTTCAGTCCAGTGAGGAGGATCATTTGATGAAAAATAATATGTCATAGACCTCAGTTGTGCCGACCAATAATACAACATAAAATTTGGACATTTCAGACCTCCACGATCAAATGGTAAATATAATAAAGACAGACGTAATCTAGCCCTCCTGTTGTTCCATATAAATTCCACTAACTTTTTTTTAATTCTTGAGAATAAATCTAAAGGTGGTGGTAAGGGAATGTATTGAAATAAATAAAGTATTTTAGGTAAAATATTACTTTTAAGTATATTAATTCTCCCGATCATCGACATTGGTAGTGACATCCATCTCTGAAGTAACTCATCAATATCTGTCATTAAGGCTTCATAATTGACACTGGCGACTGATTCTAGCTTAGGCACAATTTGGATTCCTAAATATTTGAACTGATTTACAACATTGAATTGATTTACCTCAGGGGCTGGGTAATTTCTCTGGGTCTCATTTAGCATTAATATTGAAGATTTAGTTTTATTTATTTTATATCCTGATATTTCCCCGAAATTCTTTATTAAATTCAACAAGGTTGGAATTGATTTTTTAAGATTCGACATAAACAAAATTATGTCATCGGCATACAGGGAGATTTTATGTTCTGTTGGTCCAACTTTAATTCCATATATTTGTGACTGTAGACGTATCGCCATCGCTAAAGGTTCAATTGCCATAGTAAACAGTAAAGGTGAAAGTGGACAGCCTTGTTGACATCCTCTATTGATTTTTATTGATTTTGAAATATTGTTATTTGTTAGAATTTCTGCAGTAGCATTATTATATATTATCTGAACCCATTTTATAAAATTATTTCCAAGTCCAAACCTTTGTAAGACTTCAAAAAGAAAGGGCCATTCAACTCTATCAAAGGCTTTTTCGGCATCCAGTGATAAGAGAGCTGTATCCGGTGCTTCTTTATTAGAATAAATAATATTAAATAGTCTTCTTACATTATGGAAGCCTTGTCTTCCCTTTATAAAGCCATTCTGATCTCGATTAATAATATTTGGTAAAATTTCTTGTATTCGTCTTGCTAAAATTTTACAAATTATCTTAAGGTCGGCATTTAATAGGCTTATTGGTCTCATATTTTCACATTTATTAGAGGGCTTACCTGGTTTTGGCAACAGTATAATTAAGGCATTATTCATATATGATGGTAAATTACTATTTTGAAATGCTTCTAAAACCATTTCCAAAAAAGGTTTTGTTAATTTATTCTTAAATTTTTTATAAAGGTCAACTGGAAGACCATCTGGTCCTGCACTTTTTCCTGATTTCATATTATCAATGGCTAGTCCAACTTCTTCTTGACTAATTTTAGACTCCAGTATCTCCCTATTTTCATTTGGAATACACGGTATAAATAGTTCATTCAAAAACCCATGTAGTTTTGTTAAGTCAGATTCATTTTTGGTATCATATAATTTTTCATAGTAATCTCTAAAGGCTCTATTAATTTCTGAAGGATCTACGTATAACTACCTGTCCGTTACTTATAATACTGGTAATTGGTGTTTTAGATTCTAATTGTTTAATCTGCCATGCCAATAACTTTCCTGATTTTTCACCTTGTTCATAAAAAGATTGTTTCAATCTTAGAAGACTTGAGGCAGCTCTATTCGCTGATTTTTTGTCATATTCAGCTCTCAGAATCAGTAATTCGTTCTCCAACCTTGGATCTCTTCCTGCATATACTCTTTCTTGAAGAATTTTTATTTTATGTTCCAATTGGACTCTCTCCTCTCGAGTCTTCTTAGATTTTGAACCTGTATAACTAATAATATGTCCCCTAATAAAAGCTTTGAAAGCCTCCCACTTTACACATGCTGATGTTTGTGTAGTATTGATATCAAAGAACTCGTCTATCTGTTTTTCTATATACTTAACAAATTCCTCATCCTGAAGCCATTTATGCTGAAATTGCCATCTACCTGGTTCCTTTGTCAATTTCATATCTACATACATTAGACAGCAGGGTGCATGATCAGAGATCACGATGTTATCATAAAAGCAGTTTTGAATCTTGGACCTTAATTCTGTGGAGATCAAAAAATAATCTATACATGAGAATGTCTTGTAGGTATTGGAATAACAAGAGTATGCTTTAACTTGTGGTTTCATTTCTCTCCATATATCTATCAATTTCTTTCATAAAATGATTAATAGTCATCCTACATCCATTGTGCGTACAGTCCAGTCCTGTTGATCTATCTATACTGGGATTCAATGTACAATTAAAATCCCCTGCTATTATATGTTGCCCTGTAAGTGATGATAAGATAAGAAATAAATTGGCAAAGAACTTTTGATCATCTATATTGGGACCATATAAGTTCACCAAATTTATGTTTTCTAATAGCAAAGATCCTTGAATGATTACATATCTTCCAAATTTGTCTCCAATTACATTTTTCACTTGAAATGGGACTGATTTATGTATGAGAGTCATAACTCCCCTGGCTCGGGATGAAAATGATGAGGTGAAAACATTTCCTTGCCATCTACTCCTAATTCTTTTTACATCTTGCTCTATTAGATGAGTTTCTTGTAAAAACACAATTTTTGAACCCATGTCTTTTATTTTATTCATAACTTGTTTAAGTTTTTTTAAATTTTGTAGACCTCTGCAATTCCATGAAGTTAAATTAAGATTAACGCTTTGATTTATAATCAATAGGGTGTTTGGGATTACCTTGCAGTGTAAACATGCTCAAACAGAAAAGCAAAAAAAATGAGTGGTTGGACATTCACCCTACAAACTACACACAAACAAATCCCCCCTTTCCACATTTGTGGCAATCCCCCCAAAAGCAAAAGAAAAATTCCGTCTCCCAATATAGCCATCGACCGTTCCACACCCACGAGGAACAGCCAAAGCCACTCCTTCTTCATCCTCCTAATCACCCTAACTCTACTGCTTTTAATAACGTAACATTAACTCTCTTCTGTAATTTTCCAATTTAACTCCAAATTTTTTTAGCAATTTTGTACTTTTTTTTTTTTTTTTTTTTAATATGTAATACATTCTATATTTTGTAATCTTGTTATATGCTTCTAATCAGTTAAATGCTCAAATATTCTACCCTATATTCTGTTCATGCTTAGCTCCCACCAGTCTCTTCCTGGATCTTCTTGATGAGCTCCTGCGCCTCCTCGGGGGTCTTGAAGATGCGTGTTCTGCCCTCATATGTGACCAGAAGTCTTGCAGGGTGAATCACTCCATGACGAATCTCAAGGTTGCGCAGTTCTTTGCGGATGGGGTCAAACTGCTTCCTTAATTGTTGGATTCCTGAGGCCAAATCTGGGTAGAACCGCACCTGCTGATCTTGGTATTTAATTTCTCCTTTGGCCCGCACCGCGTTGGAGATCGTCATCCTGTCTCTGTAGCTGAGAAACTTCATAATTAGCGTCCTCGGTGCTGCCTTGTTACCTCTCGGTGGGCCAATTCGGTGGGAGCTTTCCAAGACGACTGATGATTTTAGCTCCGCGTTGTTCAGCGCCTCCGGGATCCACCCCTCCAAAAAGGAGCATGAATCACGACCTTCGGCTCCCTCCGGTAAACCCACCAGCCTCAGGTTGTTCCTTCTGGACCGAGATTCCAAGTCCAGAACACTATTTTCCAGATCTTTAATTTTTTTTTCCAAAGTGCGCACCTTTATTTGAAGTCCGCTAATTTCATCCTCCGCACTTGAGACACGAAGCTCCGCCTGCGTCACTCGCTCCACGCAGTCACCCAACTCCTTTCTCATTGCATCCAACGCTGCCATAATCCCATCAAGTTTAGCGGAAAAGTCTGCTCTCATTGAGCTAATGGCAGCCAGCACTGCACCTGTGCCGTCATCGTCAGCAGCAGCAGTTACCGCACCACCGCTAGTTTCATCCGCCATATCCGCAGCTTTTTCTACTGCGCCACAAACTTTAAAGTCCGTTAATTTGGACTGCTTCGGCGATTCAATTTTTCCCCCTCCTGATTTCCCAGCCTTAGTCTTCACCGGCATATCCTCACCCAAACGCTGGGAAAAGTTCTGTTCCAAATGAGAGAGTTATTTGCCGAATTTTTATTTCCAAGGGCAGAGCAGAGTGATACGTGTCCTTCTAGGCGGCCGCCATAACCGGAAGTCCCAAGTCCGCAGATGTTTTACTTTTAAACGATTTAACAATTTCAATGACCTCTCTCTCGTCTGTGTTCTTTATGAAAATGGAGTCTTTTATAGCAGTGTTTTTGCTTATTATATCACCTGTAGGCACTGTAATGGGTATTTCTCGAGCCAAATTGGGACCAATGTTAACAAAAAAGTTATTAAATTCATCTGCAGGTGAAGCTGCATTCACACTCTGAGTCGTTTTATTATTTTTTGAAAAATCGGTTGGACAGCTTGTATTTCTGTTTTTATTTCCAAGAATATTGTTAAGTATTGTCCATGTATTTTTAATATTGTCTCTGTTTTTCTCCAGTTCTTTACTGTAATAGTCTCTCTTACTACATCTTATTATATATGTTAACTTTTTTTTGTATGTTTTATACCGCTGCTCTGCTTCTTTTGTCCTTTTCTTTAGGAAAGCTTTATATAATAAGTTTTTCTTTTTACACGCCTTTTGTAATCCTTTGGTTAACCATGGCTTATCGGCAAATTTATGTTTAAGCTTTTTCTTTACTAATGGACAATTTTTTTCATAAAGAGTGGTTACAATGTTTATAAATGTGTCATAGGCTTCATTTACATCTGATACATAGACTTTTGTCCAGTCTTGCTTCAGCAAGTCCTCTTTAAAAGAACTGATTGCATTTGGTGATTTGTATCTGAACGATTTTAAAATTTTTTCTGTATTGGCCCCCGTGTGGCCATGGATAAGTGCAAAGGTTGGCAAGTGGTCACTTATATCATTTATCAATAATCCACTTTCTATTTTCTTATCAATAATATTAACAAACAGGTTGTCAATAAGTGTAGCAGTGTGAACTGTGATTCTACTGGGATGTGTTATTGTGGGATATAGACTCATGCTGTACATAGAGTTCATGAACTCTGTAATTACATTTTGTTGATATGGATTTAGTAGATCAATATTGAAATCTCCACAAATTACTACCATTTTCTTACTAGTAATATTATTGTACAGCTCGACTAATTTATCTCTGAATGTCTCAATGCAAGTTCCCGGCGTTCTATATATACAACTTATAATTAGATTTTTTGTTTTATCGTGGTCAATCTCAACAGTAACACATTCCAAAATCCCTGGTAGTGCAAAGGACATTCCATTTACAAGCTTACACCTATACAGGTCATCAATATACAGTGCAACACCACCACCCTTTTTTTGAGATCTGTTAATATGAAACATCTGATATCCCTCTATTGCCATCAGGGGAGCCTGCTCTTCATTAAGCCAAGTTTCAGAGACTGCGATAGCTGTAAATTTTCTGTCTAGCTGTTTTAAATAGTCCTGAATCTGTAGAAAGTTTTTGTTAAGACTTCTGCTGTTGAAGTGTATTATTGATAGTTTACCATCTAGTTGCATTTGACTTTTGAATTGCTTGTCAGTGTAATATTCACAGTGGTTATGAATATTATTGAAAAAGTGGTTATCAGGATCAATATCATTCTCCATCTCTTGTAGTTTATGTTCAGCATAATGGCATATTTTCAGAGATTGAGTTTCCTCACTCTGTGTCAAATGACTTCCTCCAACTGGGGATAATTGATGTCTACTCAAGTCAGTCATAAGTTTTTTGTTTGTTTTGTTTAGTTTTTTTTTTTAAAGTACATTGACATGGTATGTCAAAAGAACTATTCTTGCCGTGTGTGTGGATATGGATTATCATTGTCTCTTGATTTTCTTAATCAGTGTTCATCTGTATTTATTTAAGTCAGTAACATCTCTGATCATTATGCTCTTTGCTTGCTCAGGTGTTCCATTTAGTTTGATCCAAACTCTACAATTTCTTGTCCATGTTGCCTGTATCTTATTTTGTCTTTTCAGCTTCCGTGCTTGCCGTGCTATTTCAGCATTAGTTTTTGTTAGGTTGTGGCACATATGTTTGGTTCATATTTCCCCACAAGAGTGTGGCACATATGTCTGGTTCATATCTCCCACAAATGTATGGCTTATGTGGATTGTATGGCTTATGTGGATTGGGGCTTCACGTCTGGAGGAACAAGACAGGAGATGGCGAGGAGGTGTGAAGTCGGGCCCTCGTCTCGGAGAAGAGGACCTGGGGGGTTTCCCGGGACACCGGAGAATAAGAGACAATGGTGAATCTTCCGAGACTTGCATTGTGATTGAATGTTTGCAGAAGCACCATGTGACTTGAGTTCTTAATCCCCCGGAGGTATAAGAGTGAGCTGTAACATTATTCTGCCTCTTCTTGCTTTTGAGAATGTTGGATGAATGTGTTCTGGAATAAAGCCGAACCTGAGAAATACACTCATGTCTCGTCATTGAACACATCTTCCACACTGGTGACCCACGACAAAGAATGAGCAGGGAGAATTCTCCCGAGCGGAGCTCATCAGAGGCCAGCCTGATGGCTGCCTCCACGCTCCAGCTGCCCGATTTCTGGCAGCACAGCCCGCGCTCCTGGTTTAGCGCGGTCGAGGCGCAGTTCAACCTCCGGAGAATCTCAAAGGATGAAACGAGGTTCTACCATGTGGTGGCGAAGCTGGACAGTCACACGGTCCAGAGGGTGGAAGATCTGGTTAACCACCCACCGGACACCGACAAGTACGGCGCATTGAAGGAGGCGCTGATCAGCCATTTCACCCCCTTGGTGCAACAGCGAGCAGAGGGGCTCCTAGAGTTGACGGAGTCGGAGAACAACAGACCGGCAGACCTGATGGTGAAGATGCTGAGACTGAAAGACTCCGAGGATGGCGAATTTATCTTCGCCCACCTTTTCCTCCGGACTCTGCCGCCAGCAGTGAGAGTGACCCTGGCAGACTCTGGCCAAGCGGGACTACCATGGCCTCGGCAAGGAGGCGCAGCGACTCGTCGACGCCCACAAACGGAGCGCGGTTTCGGCCGCAGCAGCTGAGCAGAGGACGGCGCCCGGAGATGGTTTGGAGCCAGAGGTGGCGGCGCCAGACAAACCGACGACGGCGGCGACAGGCGTCAGGCGACGCGGAGCTGAGGTCGACCTGTGTTTCTACCACCGCCGTTTTGCGGAGAGGGCGCACAGATGTCTCCCACCGTGCCGCTTCAAGCGTCAGGGAAACGCCAAGACTGGGGGGCTGGTAGCAGCTGCATCCCTCGGAGAAGAAAATAAGCTGCTTTACCTGACAGATGCACACTCGGGGAAACAATTCCTCGTGGACACGGGCTCCTAGCTGAGTTTCGTCACGCCTACCTACGCGGAACGGCTGATGCCGTCCAAAGCTCCCTGGGTGTCAGTATCAGCAGCGAATGGCTCAGCGATTAAGACATTCGGTGAGAGGACCATGCGTCTGTCCTTACAGGGCCGTTCATTTGAGTGGACCTTTATTGGAGCAGCAGTCAGTTTCAACATGTTAGGAGCTGATTTTTTGTGCTCACATGGTTTATTGGTTGATCTTGCTAATAGACGTCTGGTTAATGCACTGTCTTTTCATTCTATTCCCTGCACAGCTCGGGTGGCTCCGCCGACTGCACACGCCAACGTCACAGCTGCAGGTGGTAAGTTTCATGCTTTGCTCACTCACTTTCCAGCACTCACAGTTCCAAAGTTTTCGGCTACAGTGGCCAAACACAGGGTGGAACATTTTATCACCACCACTGGGCCGCCCGTTTTTGCAAAAGCCCGGCGCTTGGACTCAGCTAAACTGGCAATAGCGCGCGAGGAATTTGCTAATCTGGAAAAACTGGGCATAATTAGACGCTCGAACAGCCCCTGGGCTTCACCGTTACACATGGTCCCAAAGGCTGATGGCTCGTGGCGACCTTGTGGCGATTTCCGCAGGTTGAACAACGTCTCAGCACACGACCGCTACCCGATTCCGCACATCCAGGATTTCTCAGTTCATTTGGCGGGGGCGCGCATTTTTTCTAAAATAGACTTGGTGCGCGGCTACCACCAAGTCCCCGTGCGCGCGCAGGATATTCCCCAAACCGTGGTAATAACTCCGTTTGGGCTTTTTGAGTTTTTGCGCATGCCGTTTGGGTTAAAGGGCACCGCGCAAACTTTCCAACGCAGGATGGATGCTGTTTTACGCGACCTGCCTTTCGTGTTCGTCTATTTAGACGACATATTGGTAGCCAGCACGTCCGAGGACGAACATGAAACCCACCTCACAGCGGTTTTTCGGAGACTGGCAGAGCACGGGTTGATAATTAACCCAGCGAAGTGCCAGTTCGGGGTGGCGCAAATCGATTTTTGGGGCACCACGTTTCACCACAGGGAGCGGTTCCCCTTCCTGAGAAAGTGTGCGCGATAACAGATTTCCCCCGACCTCAAACGACAAAAGCGCTGCAGGAGTTTCTAGGAATGGTTAATTTTTACAACCGGTTTCTTCCGAGCGCAGCGCGGCTTATGCAGCCACTGTACGCGGCACTAAAAAAACAAAAACCCACGAATAAGGTCGAATGGTCTCCGGAGCGGGAGCGCGCTTTCTCCCAGGTTAAATCAGCCCTTGCAAGCGTCGTTTTGTTAGCGCACCCGGTTCCAACAGCCCGTTTGGCGCTCACCACTGACGCTTCGGACCTAGCGGTGGGGGCAGTCATTGAACAGTGTGTGGCAGGGACCTGGCAGCCTCTCGCTTTCTTTAGCAAATCCTTGCGCAATAACGAGCGTAAATACAGCGCGTTTGACAGGGAGCTTTTAGCCCTACACTTGGCCATCCGCCATTTCCAGTTCTGGCTGGAAGGGCGCCGTTTCACCGCTTTTGTAGACCACAAACCGTTAACTTTTGCGATGGCCAAAATCTCAGAACCTTGGTCAGGCCGACAACAAAGACAGCTAGCCACAATATCGGAGTTCACCACCGATATCCAGCATGTCGCAGGCAAACACAATGTAGTGGCGGACTGTCTCTCACGTGCTGTGGCAACGCCAGGCCACGTGGAGGCAGACTCGGTGGCTGTGGGCCAGGGCAGCGACGCGGGAGCGCGCGCAGCCCCGGTCCACATAGGTTTGGATTATGCAGACATGGCTGCGGAGCAGGTTGGTGACGCGGATGTGCGCGCGCTCCAGTCTGGACCAACAGGGTTAAGGCTGGAGCACAGGGTGCAGCAAATAGGTATGCCCCCCTTAATATGCGATGTCTCCACGGGTCGGCCTCGTCCAGTGGTGCCAGCCACGTGGCGCCGCCGCGTTTTTGACTCGGTCCATTTGCTGGCGCACCCGGGGGTGCGTGCATCGGTCAAGATGGTGGGGGAGAAATTTGTCTGGCCAGGGTTGCGCAAACAGGTCAAGGAATGGGCAGCGGCTTGTGTAGCGTGCCAGAGGGCTAAGATACACAAACACACGAGGGCCCCTTTGGAGCCTTTTCACATCCCGGCTAAGCGGTTTGATCATGTGCATGTTGATCTGGTGGGCCCGCTTCCCTCGTCTCAAGGGCACACACACCTTTTGACGATGGTGGACCGCACCACATGTTGGCCAGAAGCGGTACCTCTGGCGTCAACAACGGCGGAAGAGGTTGCGCGCGCGTTTTTAACAGCTTGGGTCACGCGTTTTGGAGTTCCGTCGGACATAACGTCAGACAGAAGCCCTCAATTTGTTTCCGAACTGTGGTCGTCTATGGCCCGCAGCTTAGGGGTGAAGGTACACCGCACTACCGCGTATAACCCGCAGGCCAACAGTTTATGTGAACGTTTTCATAGGTCATTGAAAGCAGCCCTCAGAGCATCGCTCACGGATACAAATTGGGTGGATAAACTGCCATGGGTTTTATTGGGGTTGCGTTCTGTACCGAAGGAGGATTTACAAGCCTCCCCAGCAGAGTTAGTGTTCGCACAACCTCTCCGTTTGCCCGGGGAATTTCTCCCGGAAAATCCTGCGCCCAATTGCCCCCCCGCTCAGCTGTTGCAGAGCGGCACAGGATCAAACACGCTGCCTGGCCCAGTGCATCAGTGCCCAGTTTTCCACGCGTTTTTGTGCCAGAGGCTTTGAAAAACGCAGAGTTTGTTTTTGTTAGACATGATGCACAACGCCCAGGGCTGAGACCGCCTTATGATGGACCGTTCAGGGTGCTGGAAAAAAATGAGAAGCATTTTTTGCTAGATTTGGGGGGTAGAAGGGAGCTAATTTGCATAAACAGACTCAAGCCTGCTTTTGTCCTGGCTGATGAATGAGTGCAGTTGGCGAAAGCCCCCCGCCGGGGCAGGCCACCGAGAAGGCATGCTCCAGAGCTCCCACAGAGATGTGCTAACAAATCTAATCCCCAGGTGCGAGGAGGCGCTGCAGGCGCAGCGAAGCCGGCCTACAGCAGATTCGGCAGGAAGCTCAGACCTAAGAGATTGGGGGATTGATTGTTGGTTATGTGGTAATGTTTTTTATGTATGCATTTATGAGTGTTTGTCCCATGCAGACGTTTGGGGGGGGGGGGGTCATGTGGCACATATGTTTGGTTCATATTTCCCCACAAGAGTGTGGCACATATGTCTAGTTCATATCTCCCACAAATGTATGGCTTATGTGGATTGTATGGCTTATGTGGATTGGGGCTTCACGTCTGGAGGAACAAGACAGGAGATGGCAAGGAGGTGTGAAGTCGGGCCCTCGTCTCAGAGAAGAGGACCTGGGGGGTTTCCCGGGACACCGGAGAATAAGAGACAATGGTGAATCTTCAGAGACTTGCATTGTGATTGAATGTTTGCAGAAGCACCATGTGACTTGAGTTCTTCATCCCCCGGAGGTATAAGAGTGAGCTGTAACATTATTCTGCCTCTTCTTGCTTTTGAGAATGTTGGATGAATGTGTTCTGGAATAAAGCCGAACCTGAGAAATACACTCATGTCTCGTCATTGAACACATCTTCCACAAGGTGTTCATTTAGGTAAACTTCTGTTCCCCGGAGCTTTCTGGCCTGCCTCATTATGTCATTCTTTACCCTTCTGTTCACAAAGCGCATCACAATTGATTTCTTTGTTTTGTAAATAATGTGACCATAGGGACATGTTCAACCAAGATGTGTCCTCTAATTAACATCACAGGTGTCTACAAACTTGTAATCAGTCAGTCGGCCTATTTAAAGGGTGACAAGTAGTCACTGTGCTGTTTGGTGACATGGTGTGTACCACACTAAACATGGACCAGAGGAAGCAAAGGAGAGAGTTGTCTCAGGAGATTAGAAAGAAAATTATAGACAAGCATGTTAAAGGTAAAGGCTATAAGACCATCTCCAAGCAGCTTCATGTTCCTGTGACTACAGTTGCACTCAGAAATTTAAGATCCATGGGACTGTAGCCAACCTCCCTGGACGTGGCTGCAGGAGGAGACGGATAATACGAATGGTAACAAAAGAGCCCAGAACAACCTCTAAACACATTCATGGTGAACTCCAAGGTCAAGGTACATCAGTGTCAGATTGCACCATCCGTCATTGTTTGAGCCAAAGTGGACTTCATGGGAGACGACCAAGGAGGACACCACTGTTGAAAACAAATCATAAAAAGGCCAGACTGGAATTTGCCAAACTGCATGATGACAAGCCACAAAGCTTCTTGGAGAATGTCCTATGGACAGACGAGACAAAACTGGAACTTTTTAGCAAGGCACATCAGCTCTATGTTCACAGACGCAAAAATAAAGCATACCAAGAAAAGAACACTGTCCCTACTGTGAAACATGGGGGAGGTTCTGTTATGTTCTGGGGCTGCTTTGCTGCATCTGGCACAGGGTGTCTTGAATCTGTGCAGGGTACAATGAAATCTCAAGACTATCAAGGTATTCTAGAGAGAAATGTGCTGCCCAGTGTCAGACAGCTTGGTCTCAGTCGCAGGTCATGGGTCTTGCAACAGGATAATGACCCAAAACACACAGCTAAACACCCAAGAATGGCTAAGAGTGAAACATTGGACTATTCTAAAGTGGCCTTCTATGAGCCCTGATCTAAATCCTATTGAACATCTGTGGAAGGAGCTGAAACATGCCGTCTGGAGAAGGCACCCTTCAAACCTGAGACAACTGGAGCAGTTTGCTCATGAGGAGTGGGCCAAAATACCTGCTGAGAGGTGCAGAAGTCTCATTGACAGTTACAGAAATTGTTTGATTGCAGTGATTGCCTCAAAAGGTTGTGCAACAAAATATTAAGTTAAGGGTACCATCATTTTTGTCCAGGCCTGTTTCATGAGTTTTTTTTAAATAAATATGCTGAACCACAATTCAAAAGCATTGTCTGATTTTCATTGGTTCATTTTCATAGAATTTTTATTTATTACCACTTTTGTCAGATTCAAGTTATTTCTGTGACCACTGTGGGTTTTAGGCCTTGTATTTAACAGAATATCATACATATTTGCAGCTCTGCTTTAGGCAGCGCGGTGGTGGAGTGGTTAGCACTGCGGCAGCACGGCAACATGTGGGGAAGGCGAGCGGTCGTTTTTCGTTTTTCTTCAGTTTGAGTCTCTTCATTTGTAAAGGACATTTCAAGGTAAGGCAGCTGTGTTTTATATTAAACTATTTTCCTTCTTGCAATACTCTTAACTTTAGTGTGTGTTTTAAACTTGCTCGTTTGCAATAGCTCGCTGCCATCTATTTCAAAGTGAAATGCCGGTTTCACATTGTTGAAGCCATGCAGGGTTTAAATGACATTAACAGCCGGTTTAACCTCCGAATTATCTTAGCGACTTTGAGCCTTTTGTGGTATACTGACGTGGCTGTTTTATAGAAAGGTGGATTCTCCAACACTTGAGACTTTTAACTGGAACAGCAACCCCTTAAACACGAAGCCAAAGTAAAATTTTTAACTTTTTGTATGGAATCTGGTCCATCTCATGAGTGGTAATTGGAATGTTTGAGTGCAGGTGATCTGCAGGCAGAGCTTCATTAAGGAATCCAAAGATTTTTATTCTTAAACGCTCCCAGTTGTATTCAGATTGATTGTTTTTGTTCAAGTCTTAAGTTGGTTGCAAATACTCTGCTTGTTTGAATTAAGATCTAAATGCGATCAAATGAAATTGTATGTTAAATGGCATATTGTATGATATAGTGTAGTTAGAAATGTACTTCTAACTACACTAAATGTACTAGAAAGTCAGTTAACATTATTCTTAAAATGATGTTTTAAAAACTCAAAGCAATCAAAAAGTGGCCATAAGGACTGGAAGAGAAGCGGAAAAAAAAAAGAAAAATCAGCAAAATTTAAAACAATGTGTCATGGGTTTAAGTTTCCCCTGAAGTTTGTTTCTTGAAATTGTGACTTAGATTAACCACTATAATTCAATAAATGACTCTGAAACACTCACGGCTGCTCTGTTCATTCACAGACCAGAAAATTCACGCTGTTATCCTGTTATATCAAAGGGAATCTTTGTTCTTTTGCATGTTCTTTTGTTGTTAAAATTGTGTTAACAGGCCGGAGGAGTTGTTAGTTCCTGGCCAGCAGGTCAGCTGGGTGGGGGGGGGAATCAGTGCTGCTGATAAATAGCCACCATCACCCTTTAACCCTTTGGTTTCCATCTCAGCAGCACGTCTGTTTGAATTGTCCTCAGAAGGGAATATGTAAATCGACAGAGGTGGGAAGTTTGGCCCAGCTGTTCCCACTGATGTCATGGGGGGGGGTGATCTGTTGGGTGTCATGTGTTTACTCTTCCTGGGTTAACTGGATTATTTCTGCTGCTGGGGATCACCTATTCCTCTTCTTCTCCTTTTCCCTGCTGATTAATGCAGATCTGCAGGATTTAACCCTTTGAGCGTGTAGAATTTTTGTCAGGAAAACGCAGAGTTTGACCTCAAATTTTCAAATGACAATAGCTTCAATGGGTGGTGCGGTGGAGCAGTGGTTAGCACTGCGGCAGCACAGCAACTCACCCTTGGCCATGGGATCCCTGGTTCGATCCCAGCCCCTGACTAACAGTGATCTGTGTGGAGTTTGCATGTTCTCCCTGTATCTGCGTGGGTTTACTCCGGGATTTCTCTGCTTTCCTCCCACAGGCCAAAAATATGCAGGTTAAGTTAATTGGAGACTCTAAAGTGGCCCTAGGTGTGAATGTGTGTATGAATGGTAAAGGGATAGCGCCGTACCGTGGCTGCTTAATCCATTCAGGTGGATGTCCTCAATTTCCCCTCTGGGGATCAATAAAGTATACAAAGCTTCAGAACAGTAATAGTTAGAGGCAAAGTCCCAATTACAAAAATGTTGCAGAAAAACCCAAGTGTCTGACAAGTGAACTTGCATCCATGCATCGTGCATAATTGGACCTAATTTGCATATTGCAACAATCCAAATTTTATTATAACACTATAATTTCAGAACGGTAATAGTTTGAGGCAAAGTCCCAATTACAAAAATGTTGCAGAGGAACCCAAGTGTCTGCCAGGTGAACTTGCATCCATGCATAGTGCATAATTAGACCTAATTTGCATATTGCAACAATCAAAATTTTATTATAACACAATAGCTTCAGAATTACAGTTAGATGCAAAGTCCCAATTATAAAAGTGTTGCAGAGGTACCCAAGTGTCTGCCAGGTGAACTTGCATCCATGCATTGTGCATAACAATGCATGGATGGGAGTGCAGCAGTCAGCAGCAGCGGGACAGCAGTCCCTCCACTCTCTCCGGGTTTCTCTCAGCAGACGCAGCTCGTCCAGCTTGTTGTCGAGGGAGCGGACGTTAGAGAGAAGGAGCGACGGTACTGCTGGTCTGGAGCGGTTAGCCTTCAGCCTAGCAAGATGGATGGATGGACAATTTTTGTTTCACACACTGTCACCACATGGTCCTTTTGTCCCATCATTGACAAAATTACTAAAAATCATTCAAAACAAAAACAATTTTGGTGTCACACTGTCACCACATGGCCTTTTGTCCCTTCATTTGCCGCTTCATCTTCTACCGCTCCTGAAAAGCGGTAGAAGATGGATGGATGGACAATTTTTTTGTTTCACACTTTGTCAACACATGGCACTTTTGTCCCTTCATTTGTTCCTTCATCTTCTACTGCTCCGAAAAAGCGGTAGAAGATGGATGGTTGGACAATATTTGTTCCACACACTCACCACATGGCCTTTTGTCCCATCATTGACAAAATTACTAAAAATCATTAAACCCCCCCCCCCCCCCCCCCACACACACACACAAATCTTATGGCACATTTGTTTCACACCAAACTAAAATGAAGCAAATGGGGACTTCCGGTTATGGCGGCCGCTTAGAAGGGTGTGCTCCACTCTGCTCTGCTCCTAATGATAAAAAAAGTTGGCTAAAACTCTCCCAATTGGAACAAAAACCTGCTCTAGCGTTTGGAGGCGGATATGGTAAAAACTAAGGCTGTGAAATTAGGCGGAGGAAAAACTGATTCGACGAAACAAGCCAAGTTAACAGATTTCCACGCTCGTGACGCAGCAGATAAAACACCTGTGACCATGGCTGAGGAGGGAGCTAACGGTGGTGCGGTGACTGCCGAAGGAACGAATGCGGTCCTTGCTGCCATCAGCGCTATGAGAACAGACTTTTCGTCTAAGTTTGATGGGATTATAGCTGCGATTGAAGCTATGAGAAAAGAAATAAGCGACTGTATGGAGCGAATAACGCAGGCGGAGCTCCGGATCTCTAACGCTGAAGATGACGTCAACAGCCTGCAATTAAAGGTCCAAACATTGGAATTAAAGAATAAACGTCTGGAAGAAAACGTCTTGGACTTGGAATCCCGGTCTAGACGGAATAATTTAAGGCTTGTGGGCCTTCCGGAGGGGGCGGAGGAACAGGATGCGTGTTCCTTTTTGGAGAAGTGGATCCCAGAGGTGCTGGATAATGCGGATCTACAGTCATCAGTCGTCTTGGAAAGCGCACACCGAATAGGCCCATCGAGAGATAAGAAGACAACACCGAGGACGCTGATAATGAAGTTCCTTAACTACAGGGACAAGATGACAGTCTCCAGCGCAGCCCGCACTAAAGGAGAAATTAAATACCAGGACCAACAGGTGCGGTTCTACCCAGATTTGGCCGCAGGAATCCAACAATTAAGGAAACAGTTTGACCCCGCCCGTAAAGAGCTGCGCAGCCTTGGAATTCGTCACGGGGTGATTTATCCTGCAAGACTGCTGGTCACGTATAAAGGGAGAACCCAAGTCTTTAAGACCCCTCAGGAGGCGCAGGAACTCATTAAGCAGATCCAAGGAGAGACTGGCGAGAGCCAAGCATGAAGCAAGAACAAGATATAAAAGGTAGAATATTTAAGCAAGTGTTCAAGTATCTGATTGATTTGAAATATATAGCATGTCTACAAAATATAGATGGTATGATATATTAAAAAAAAAAAGGCTATGATGTACAAAGTTGCTATAAAATTTTGGAGTTAAATTGGAAAAACTACAGAAGAGAGTTATTGTCATGTCATTAAAAGTAGCAGAGTCAGGGTGATTGAGAGGAGGAAAGAGTGAGTGGTTTGACTGATCCTCACGGGGGAGGAGCAGATTCAGGCTATAACGGGAGACGGAATTTTTTTTTTTTGATTTTGGGGGGATTACCACGAATGTGGGGAGGGGGAATTTGTTTGTGTGTAGTCTGTGGGATGAATGTTCAACCATCCATGTTTTTGCTTCTCTGTATGAGCATGTTTATATTGCAAGGTAATCTCAAACTCTTTATTGATCATAGACCAAAGCGTTAAGCTTAATTTAACATCATGGAATTGCAGAGGTCTACAAAACCTAAAAAAACTTAAACAAGTTTTGAATAAAATAAAAGACATAGGTTCAAAAATTGTGTTTTTACAAGAAACTCATCTAATAGAGGAGGATGTAAAAAGAATAAGGAGGAGATGGCAGGGAAGTGTATTCACCTCATCGTTTTCATCCCGAGTCAGGGGAGTTATGACTCTCATACATAAATCAGTCCCATTTCAAGTGAAAAATGTAATTGGAGATAAATTGGGAAGATATCTAATCATCCAAGGATCTTTGTTATTAGAAAATATAAATCTGGTGAACATATATGGTCCCAATATAGATGATCAAAGCGTCTTTGTTAATTTATTTCTTACTTTAGCATCACTCACAGGGCTATATATAATAGCAGGGGATTTTAACTGTACATTGAATCCCAGTATAGATAGGTCAACAGGACAGGACTGTACGCACAATGGATGTAGGATGACCATTAATCATTTTATGAAAGAATTGAGATTGCTAGATATATGGAGAGAAATGAAACCACAAGTCAAAGCCTATTCTTGTTATTCTAACACCTACAAGACATTTTCACGTATTGACTATTTTTTGATCTCTATGGAATTAAGGTCCAAGATTCAAAATTGTTTCTATGATAACATTGTGATTTCTGATCATGCACCCTGCTGTATAATATATGTAGATAAGAAATTGACAAAGGTTCCTGGTAGGTGGCAATTTCAGCATAAATGGCTTCAAGATGAGGAATTTGTTAAGTACATAGAAAAACAGATAGATGAGTTCTTTGATATCAACACTACACAAACATCAGCATGTATAAAGTGGGAAGCTTTCAAAGCTTTTATTAGGGGGCATATTATTAGTTATACAGGTTCAAAATCTAGGAAGACTCGAGAGGAGAGAGTCCAATTGGAACGTAAAATAAAAATCCTTCAAGAAAAAGTGTATGCAGGAAGTAATCCCAAATTAGAGAATGAATTACTGATTCTGAGAGCTGAATATGACAAAAAATCAGCAAATAGAGCTGCCTCGAATCTTCTAAGATTGAAGCAAACCTTTTATGAACAAGGTGAAAAATCAGGAAAATTATTGACATGGCAGATTAAACAATTAGAATTTAAAACACCAATTACCAGTATTATAAGTAACGGACAGGCAGTCGTAGATCCTTTAGAAATTAACAGTGCCTTTAGAGATTATTATGAAAAACTATATGATACAAAAAATGAAACTGACTTAACAAAACTAAATGGGTTTTTGGATGGATTATCTATACCATGTATTCCAAATGAAAACAGGGAGATACTGGAGTCAAAAATTAGTCAAGAAGAAGTTGGGCTAGCCATTGATAATATGAAATCAGGAAAAAGTGCAGGACCAGATGGTCTTCCAGTTGACCTCTATAAAAAATTTAAGAATAAATTAATAAAACCATTTTTGGAAATGGTTTTAGAAGCATTTCAAAATAGTAAATTACCGCCATATATAAATAATGCCTTAATTATACTGCTGCCAAAACCAGGTAAACCTTCTAATAAATGTGAAAACATGAGACCAATAAGCCTATTAAATGCAGACCTTAAGATAATCTGTAAAATTTTAGCAAGACGACTACAAGAAATATTACCAAATATAATTAACCGAGATCAGAATGGCTTTATAATGGGAAGACAAGGCTTCCATAATGTAAGAAGATTATTTAATATAATTTATTCTAATAAAGAAGCACCGGATACAGCTCTCCTATCATTGGATGCTGAAAAGGCCTTTGATAGGGTCGAATGGCCCTTTCTTTTTGAAGTTTTACAAAGGTTTGGACTTGGAAAGAATTTCATAAAATGGGTTCAGATAATATACAATAATGCTACAGCAGAAATCCTAACAAATAGCAATATCTTATCTATTTTTTTTTTTTTTTTTTTTTTTCTCCTCTCGGCGCCACACCAGTCGGCTGCCTTTTGCAACAGCGGCTCGATTCCGAGTTTTTTTTCCCTTCCTCTCTCTTTTGATCACTTTTTTTTTTCACCCCACTTATATCACGGACACACAGATCATCCCAAATGTCTCCTGAGCCGGTGGACGGAGCCACTGTTTATAGCAGGATACGATATAACAGGGAAGAGCTGCTAGCATTTAACCGCCACCCGGTCCCACTGGAAAAACTCGACATACCGAGAGAACTGAGGCGAAAACGCCGCGGCTGCCGGGCTGGAGTAAGGCGGAGGACAAAAAATATAAGGTACAGACCCTCCCTTCCATCTGTTGTCATGGGAAATGTACGGTCGATACTGGGAAAGTTAGATGAGCTAGCGGCTATCTCCCGTTATGATAGCACTTACCGGGAGTGCTCTCTCCTTTTGTTTACTGAGACGTGGCTAACTGAACTAGCAGCAGATGCTAACATTGAGCTGGAGGGTTTTCACACGATACGAGCTGACCGAACACCAGAGAGTGGCAAAACTAGGGGCGGTGGAGTGATCATGTATGTTAACAACAACTGGTGCAGACCGGGACATATCACTGTTAAACAACGACACTGCAGCAAAGACATTGAGTTGCTAGCTGTTAGCATGAGGCCTACATATCTCCCGAGAGAACACTCACACGTGATCTGCATTGTTGTTTATGCAAATCCGACGGCGAACGCTGGGACAGCGCGTGACGTCATCCATTCAGTAACCAGCAGGCTGCAGACAGAACACCCAGATGCTCTTCTCCTCATCTCAGGCGATTTCAACCACGTTTCACTGTCTCCCATTCTGCCCACTTTCACCCAGTATGTCACATGCCACACTAGAGACAATAAAACACTGGATTTGTTCTACGCAAACACTAAGGAGGCGTACACCTCATCACAACTCCCCCCACTTGGGAGATCGGATCACAACTTGGTTCATCTCCGACCGGTGTACAAACCCCTAGTGCACAGACAACCTCCGGCCATGCACACTGTGGAGTTATGGTCTGAGGAGACAATGGACACTCTAAAGGACTGTTTTGAAGCCACTGCCTGGAAGCAGCTCTGCGATCCACATGGTGAGGACATCGATGGCCTCATTCACACCTTCACGGGCTACCTCAGCTTCTGTGTGGACAAATCCGTTCCCACCAAGACCATACGGCGTCACTCAAACAACAAACCCTGGATCAACCCTGAGATAAAAACACTTCTGAGAGAGAAGAAGAGGATCTTCAGGTCGGGGAACAGGGAGATGCTGAAGTCCGTACAGAGGGAGCTGAGGAGAAAGATCAGAGAAGGCAAGGACAGCTTCAGGAAGAAGATGGAGGACAAGCTGCAACAGAGCGACATCAGCGGGGTCTGGAGAAACCTCAAAACCATCTCGGGGCTCCAGAATACCTCCCCCCAGGCCACGGGGGGCAGGGAGTGGGCGAACAACCTGAATCTGTTTTTCAATAGATTTGACCAACCGCCCTCCCCCCTGTCTGCACAACAACCACTGCTGCCTCTAAGAAATCAAGTCCTGCTACCCACTCCCCACTCCACCGACACCCCCCCCACTCCCAACACACAGCCCCCCATCCTGACCCTGACCAAGACCCAGGTGAGGACGGAGCTGAGGAAGATCAAGGCGAGGAAGGCGTCGGGACCGGACGGCATCAGCGCAAAGCTCCTCAAGTCCTGTGCAGACCAGCTGTGTGGGATTGTGACGTATATCTTCAACATGAGCCTGAAACTGGGGAGGGTACCACAGCTGTGGAAAACATCTTGTGTGGTACCTGTACCAAAAACTTCCCACCCCAAAGACCTGAACAGCTTCAGACCGGTGGCCTTGACGTCCCACTTGATGAAGACCCTGGAGAGACTGCTCCTTGCTCATCTCCGCCCCCTGGTGGAACCAGCGATGGATCCACTCCAGTTCGCCTACCAGCATGGCATTGGGGTGGAGGATGCGGTGATCTTCCTCCTTCACCGTTCTCTGTCCCACCTGGAGAAGCCCGGGAATATGGTGAGGATCATGTTCTTTGACTTCTCCAGTGCTTTCAACACCATCCAACCGATGATCCTGAAGGACAAGCTGCTGCGCGCAGGGGTGGACCAGCACCTGTCATCATGGATCCTGGACTACCTCACGAACCGGCCTCAGTTTGTGAGAACCCGGGACTGTGTTTCCGACACGATCATCAGTAGCACGGGGGCCCCCCAGGGAACGGTGCTGGCTCCCTTCTTGTTCACTCTTTATACTGCGGACTTCTCACACAACACAACACATTGCCATCTACAGAAGTTCTCTGATGACTCTGCGATCGTTGGTCTCATCTCCAGCGGAGATGAAGCTGAGTACAGAGGGCTTATCCAGGACTTTGTGGACTGGTGCCATCGGAACTGCCTCCAGATCAACGCGAGGAAAACTAAGGAGCTGGTGGTGGACTGCCGCAGGCATGGGCAGCCCCTCACAGCACCAGTAAATATACAGGGAACAGACATCGAGATGGTGACATCCTACAAGTACCTGGGTATTCATCTGAACAATAAACTAGACTGGTCACACAATACTGACGCACTCTACAAGAAGGGACAGCGCAGGCTGTTCCTGCTGAGGAGACTCAGGTCTTTTGGTGTACAAGGGGCGCTGCTGAAGTCATTCTATGACACGGTGGTGGCATCAGCCATCACTTTTGGAGTGGTCTGCTGGGGCAGTGGCATTACTGCAGCCGATAGGAAGAGACTGAACAAACTGATTAAGAAAGCTAGCTCTGTCCTGGGGCAACGCCTTGATCCGATGGAGGAGATAGGAGAGAGAAGGACGGTGGCTAAACTGTCATCTCTGCTGGAGTCCGAGTTCCACCCTATGCAGGACATACTGGATGCACTGAGGAGCTCATTTAGCAGCAGACTACATCATCCCAGGTGCACAACCGAGAGGTTTCGTAGGTCCTTCCTACCAACGGCTGTCAGACTGTACAACCTAAGCAGGGCTGCTCGCAGAGATAGCAAAAAGACGTAACAAACTAATAGTTTTTTTTTTTTTTTTTTTTGAATGCAAAAGATGCAATAGACTTTCACAATGGTCCTCTCCGGCATACAACTAGGAACATACCGGTCGCTATGGAGGGTGAGAATATGTATGGGCACATAATCATACCATGTAGGATAACTAAATAGACGGTTATGCTGTTTCATCCCACCTAGCAACAATGCTCTGCACTGTGTGTGTTTATATATTTACATATTTATTCCATCTAGCTACAATGCTCTGCACTGGGTGTTTATATTTATATATCTATATATTTATTCCATCTAGCTACAATGCTCCGCACTGTGTTTTTATATATCTACATATTATTCCATCTAGCTACATTGCTCCGCACTGTGTGTGTTTATATACTTGCATATTTATTCCACCTAGCTGCAATGCTCCATACTGTGGGTGTTTATATATTTACATATTTATTCCATCTAGCTACAATGCTCTGCACTGTGTGTTCATATATTCATATATTTATTCCATCCAGCTACAATGCTCTGCACTGTGTGTCTGTGTGTGTGTGTGTGTGTGTATATATATATATTTTATAGTAATATGTACATATGTATATTAGCTGCTCTTGCTTGCTTGTTTTTTCTTGCCTTCTGATTGTTGCTCTGAGTGTTGCTATCCCTGTGCTGTTGCAATCCTGGAATTTCCCCGTTGTGGGACTAATAAAGGCTTATCTTATCTTAATATCTCAAAATCAATAAAAATTAATAGAGGTTGTAGACAAGGCTGCCCACTTTCGCCTTTACTGTTTACTATGGCAATTGAACCTTTGGCGATGGCAGTGCGTTTACATCCACAAATATATGGAATTAAAGTAGGACCAATAGAACATAAAATCTCCCTGTATGCTGATGACATAATTTTGTTTATGTCAAATCTTAAAAAATCAATTCCGACCTTGTTAAATATAATAAAGAACTTTGGGGAAATATCAGGATATAAAATAAATAAAAATAAATCTTCAATATTAATGCTAAATGAGACCCAGAGAAAGCACCCAGCTCCTGAGGTAAATCAATTCAATGTTGTAAATCAGTTTAAATACTTAGGAATTCAAATTGTGCCTAAGTTAGAATCAGCCGCTAGTATCAACTATGAAGCCTTAATGACAGATATTAATGAGTTGCTTCAGAGATGGATGTCACTGCCAATGTCGATGATCGGGAGAATTAATATACTTAAAAGTAGTATCTTACCCAAAATACTATATTTATTTCAATACATTCCTTTACCACCACCTTCAGATCTATTCTCAAGAATTAAAAAAAAGTTAGTGGAATTTATATGGAACAATAGGAAGGCTAGATTACGTCTGTCCTTACTATATTTGCCATTTGATCATGGAGGTCTGAAATGTCCAAACTTTATGTTGTATTACTGGTCAGCACAACTGAGGTCTATGACATATTATTTTTCATCAAATGATCTCCCTCACTGGACGGAGATGGAATCATACAATTTACCTTTACCTCTTCCCTTATTCATATACTCAGACTCGGCTAAAAAATTACAGAAACAAGTTAAAAATCCAATTGTAAAACATATGATCAAAATATGGTATGAAATCAAAAAATATTTAAAAGAACCGCACTTATTGTCACAATTTAGCCCAATATGGGGTAATCAATATTTTACACCAGGGAGAGCGGATGCTGTATTTAAATTATGGAATTTAAAAGGGATTCAAAAGATTCAAGACTTATATTTAGCATGTTCAGACAACATAATGTCTTTTGAAGAACTGAGGGCTAAATTTAATCTTAATAGAACACATTTTTTTAAATATCTTCAGCTTAGGAATTTCATTCGATCAAATCAAAATAATGCTCTCAACCGTCCTACCTATTCATACTTGGAAAAAATTTTGACGAAAAATAGTAAGAGAAAGGGTATTATTTCAGAGTTCTATAACTCACTGATATTATCCTCAAGTGAAAACTCACAGAAAAGAATGAATTATTGGAAAGAAGACCTACAAATTGAAATTTCAGAGGAACAATGGGAATTGGCTTGCACAGAAGCTCAAACCATCCATCCATCCATCCATCTTCTACCGCTTTTCCGGAGGTACGGGTCGCGGAGGCAGCAGTTCAAGCAGAGAAGCCCAGACTTCCCTCTCCCCAGCCACCTGCTCCAGCTCTTCAGAGGGGATACCAAGGCGTTCCCAGACTAGCTGGGAGACATAGTCTCTCCACCGAGTCCTGGGTCTGCCCCGGGGTCTCCTCCCAGTGGGACGTGCCTGAAACACCTCAAGTGGGAGGCGTCCAGGAGGCATCCTAATCAGATGCCCATACCACCTCAACTGACTCCTTTCAATGTGGAGGAGCAGCGGTTCTACTCTGAGCCTCTCCCGGATGACTGAGCTCCTCACCCTATCTCTGAGGGTCCTGGTCCTGGTGAAGGGCCAGACGAAGAACGATCCAACAGACTCTCATGATAAATTGTATATCAAGGATTCAGTGTACCCCGCCCGGTATGGGGTTACCGGGGCCCCACCCTGGAGCCAGGCCTGGGGGAGGGGCTCGAAGGCTAGCGTCTGGTGGCCGGGTTTCCACCCATGGGACCCGGCCGGGCTCAGCCCGAAGGAGTTACATGGGTCCGCCCTCCAGTAGGTTCACCACCTGCAGGAGGGATCATGGAAGTCCGGTGCTATGTGGATTAGAAGCTCAAACCAAATCAATAAATGTACGTCTTAAATTGATACATTTTAAATGGTTAATGCGGATGTATGTTACACCGGTGGAGTTAAATAGATATAACAAAAACATACCAGATACGTGCACAAAATGTATGGAAAGTAAAGGAACTCTATTTCATTGTTTTTGGGAATGTAGAAAAATTAGAATGTTTTGGGAAGAGGTGAGGGTAACAATTGAAAAAATAATTTCAAAACAACTCATATTGAATCCTAAATTGTTTTTGTTGGGTCTGTATCCAGAAAAGCATAACTTTAATAAGAGTGAAAGAACATTCATAGACTTCAGTTTGCTTAACGCCAAAAAATGTATTGCACTGCTGTGGAAAAAGACTCATAGACCAGATGTGACTCAGTGGTTAAGACAGATGTTAACAAACCTTCCACTAGAAAGAATAACATACATATTGAAATCAAAGGAAAATGTGTTTGAGAATATATGGAGACCTTTCATTGATTATGTAAAGAAACTAAACATAACTACTGAAGAAGAAGGTGAATGATGTGTGTGGACCTTGTAATTTCCAAATTGGTGAATGTATAATATGTATACTTATGCAATGGATTACCTAGGCTAAACAGAGGAGCATTGTTTGACTTGTTTTGTTAACGGCTGATGGTGTTTTTGGAATATTTGGGGTTTTTTTGGTTTGTTTTAGTGTTGGGGTTTGATTGTTGGTGTCATGTTTGTTGAAAAAAGGTTCAATAAAAATATTGTGGAAAAAAAAAAATGAAGCAAATGAAACACAGTTTATGCAACAAATATGTACCTGTTTGTTTCGTCGGTCACAAGCATCCAGAGTTCCGGAGTCCAAAAAAAGCGACACAAAATCAGTGGCGAGCGCAGATGACGGGTCCTTCTCTCCACGATTTCCAACTGGCTGTTCAAATGCTTTCAGCCACGGCTGATAAACTTTTTCATCTCTAAGAAGCTCCCAGCCCTCAATGTCCAAACCTCCCACCGCATTGCCACTACCGATTGTCCTGCCACCGTGCACACGTGGCACATGTCGATGCGCACCGGCGGCACATGTCGATGTGCACCGGCAGTGCACTCTTGCCCAGCCAAACATCGCCCACGGGCTGCTCTGGACCTTTTTCCCTCCGCGACCACGGTTTGGCAAAGCAGAACAATCTGCAGACGAGGCTCCTGTGCCATTTTGGGCACGGCTGGACACAGAAAACGCAACTGCAGCATCGCGCACAAGATGTCCGTCTCCACTTTTGCAAGAACTGCTTGCACCATTGTCCAAAGGCACATAATCAGAGCTGGACTCTAACTCAGATGACGAACTAGGGCTAAGCCCTTCCTCTAACCCAGGAGCGGTGAATACCTGTCCTAATACCTCTTCAGCTGAGAGCATTTTTTTCGCCATCCTGTTTCCTCCTGTCAAACAGCAGCATGAAAGGGGACGGGCTTCAAACGCTGATTTGACCTACTTATTGCATTGGACCATTTCCAGTTCTCACGGTAAATGAAAAGCCACACCTCTCGGCCACCAAGTGGTGTTAAAAGGTTTGTACATTTCACAATTTATTCAGCTGTACAGGCTTTGTTTAGACTGATCAGCTGACAGGTGCAGAAGTGCGCCATACACACTCAAAGGGTTAACACCACCGAACATCACCGCTTAGTTCCTCCTCACGGCTGTCTTTTAAAAAAATGGTCAACACACGCCAATTTATCACATCCTTTTTCCATGTAAATTAGAAACATTCTTTTGTAAATGTGAGGATTTTTTTCATCAATTTTCAGGATTTTCCTGCAGAGTTAGAGCCATTCTACTCAGAAATGTGCAGCTTCTTACGTGAAAATTTGCAGCTTTTTATTATTCATAATTTTGCAGCTTTTTCCTCATGATCTTAGAACTTTTCTTACTCTTGAATTTGCAGTTTATAAAAAAAAAGCTTAAACTTGCAGCATTTTACTCAAATCTTATATCTGCAGCATTTTAGGTTGTAAACAGTTGGAAATTTACACCTTCTTTTGTCTTTTTGCTAAAGTTGCAGCTTCTTACCCATAAAATTCCACTTTTTTTGGTCAGAAATTGGCAGCTTTTGGACTTCCGGTTTGGACACCCTGGTGATAGCAGCTTAACGCTGAAGCTCCAAGACCCCTTCTGTGAAAATACCTTGAAAATCAAATTTAACGGATTTTTGGAAGAGTGAAAATCAAAAGACAAAGTCATTATGCCTAAAGGAAAGCAGAAGAGATCGACATTTCCCAGGTCAAGACGCGCATCGGCCGGAGAATCTGACCTGGAGGACATCCACTCGGAAACAGAGGAGCTGAATGAGGCTAGCAACACGGTTAGCTTAAAAACGATAATTCAAGAATTAAGAGAATTTCGCTGAGAGTGTTGGGCCGAATTTTGTGAAATTAAAGACGAAATAAAAAGGACAAACAGCAGAGTGGACCAGGCTGAGGACTGAATCATGGAAGCAGAGGAAAGAATAAAAGGGCTGGAAGAAACCGTGCTGGATTTACTTAAACGACAGACAAGACTGGAGGCTAAGCTAACCGACCAGGAAGGAAGACTAAGAAGGGCCAACATAAGAATTCATGGTCTGAAAGAAGGACTGCATGCGTGGAATCCATACTGAGAGAGAAGTTGGAAATTCCCCAATCCACCGACTTGAAGATAGAAAGGGCGCACCGTTCATTAGCCCCAAGGCCGTCGGCAGAAGCGCCACCACGATCGGTGGTGGTGAAGTTCGCCAACTTCAGAACAAAAGAAAATGTTTTGAGACTGGCTTGGCAGAAAAAAGGATTTATGCACCAAGAAAGAAAAGTTTTTGTGGAGCACGACTACGCCCCGGAGGTCCTTAAAAAGCGTCGGGAATACGACTACGCTAAAAAGGTACTAAGAGAGAAGAAACTGCGCTTTCAAACTCCATTTCCGGCAAAGCTGTGGGTTTTTTACGGGGAAGAGACGTGTCTCTACAACTCGGCGGAAGAAGCAACCAGGGATATGGCGAGAAGAGGGCTCCCGGTAACGGTGTATAAACCCGCAGCAGACCCGATCGAAAGAATCAAGGCTCAAACGTGGTGCACACAGAGACCCTCAAAATCCACGGGCCAGCAGCAGGAAACCCAGCCCCAGGGCTATAAGGAAAAACTGAGCGTTTTCAGGAGGGAATAACGATATTTTTAGTCAATCTGCGCATCCAACCCTCCTCCTACAAGGTAACAAACGTTAAAGGAGATGCAGAATCAGCAAGTGGTAAAACATTTCATGGAACAGTCATAATATTAGAAACAAGTAAGTCTTTAAAAAAAACAAAACAAACTTGTTGAAATAGAAATGTGACAATGAACCACATGAACTCTCCACACTAACAAATACTGTATTAACGTGATTGTTTGCTGTGACGGTGGTGGGAGGTTGCGCACAATTTCATAGGGTATAGGCATAAAAAAAAAAATCATTACAAGTTCGGATTGGGATCTGAAATTCACGTTAAAAACATGGGACAACTTACAGGGGTAAGAGAGGGCCCTCAACACGTAACAGAGTTTGAGGAATTTCCCTCAGAGCCAACACACCATCAAGGCTCTTCTAAGGTCACTAAAAAGACCTCAGCTCAGGAAAATCTTTTGACAGTTTTTTGTTTTAAAGTTTTATATATTATGTTCTTAATGTTTTTTATGTTCTTAATGTTCTTTCAGTTTCTGAGTAGCATAAAAGAGGGCCACTACACTGTTATACTAAATAAGACAATACAAGGGAGAAACAGGGTGTAACCAAAATAATCTCATATAATGTAAAAGGGATCCTGAATCCAGTTAAAAGATCCAAGATTCTTGGCAAAATGAAAAAAGACAAAGCATGAATAATATTTTTACAGGAAACCCACCTAACACACTTGGAGCACACTAAACTTAATAGACAAGGGTTTAAACTGATCTCTTCATCCTCATATAAGTCAGGGAGGAGGAGGGGGGTAGCGACATTGATCTCAACCAAAATTATGGTTGAAGAAAATTCAGAACACAAAGATAAAGAAGGAAGATTTAGCATGGTACTTGGTCGGCTAGAGGGAGAAGATATCACCCTGCTGAATGTATATGCACCTCCAGGGGCTAACTGGAAATTTTATAAAAATGTATTTGACCTAATGATTACTAAAGCCAAAGGTTTAGTGATATGTGGTGGAGACTTCAATCTAAGACTGAATCCATACTGGGATGCATCAGGTAATTCTCCACATCAAAATAACACTCAAAGTAGAGAAACTCGGATGCTACTAAAAGAAATGGGAATCTGTGACGTGTGGAGGGAACTCAACCCCAGTGTAAAAGATTATACATTTTACTCAGCATCACATTCATCATACTCAAGGATTGACTATTTTTATATGTTTAACCCCTTGCACTCCGGTCAATTTTCCTAAAAATGCCAAAAAATAATGTGCCCAAAGTAAATCGAAAGCTGTTCTTCAACCCTTTGCAGCATCTACATGGGGTTAGTCTCATTTAAAAGAAAACACTTTGAATTTTTTGGCAAAACAGTCATAATCTCTCTAAGTGCTCCGGCCACTGAGTTACAGTCATCTAAACATACTGAACTTGAAGAAAATAAATTTGGCCTGGGTGTTTTTTGGATACAAATGCTTGCAAATAACACACAGCTTCAGATCCGGGCTGGAAAATGCAACAGAAATGTAGAACCAAGTGTTATCCAGCTGAGGTCCAAATTTGGTAACAATACCACAAAAAATGAATATATTACACAGCTTTTTCCTCAGGCTGTTCCCAGGCGTTTTGGAACTGTGCCAAATTGTGCCAAATGGCACAGTTTAGAAAAACGTCTGTAACTTTTGAATGATTCAATGTAGAAGTTTCATTTTGGGCTCTAATGAAAGGTCACATTCAGGGCTGTGTCTGTGTGTGTGTGTGTGGGGTTGTCCCCCCCCTCGCTATAGAGGACAGAGATCGGCCATTGCTACATGACGGATTAGCCTCATGTGGGATGTGGGACAGCAGCTCAGTCACCGCGGCTCCCCCCCCCCCCCCCGCTACAGAAGAATAGTCAGGAATAAAGAATAATTTATCTTATAACACCTTACCTCTTCACAGCAGCATCCTGGCGAACTTCTCTTCCCCATTGTCAGACGAACGCGACGCTGGTCCGCTCGTGGTTCTGGTCTCGCGACCCGATCAAAACATAATTCCATTATTGCGGTTTTGTGCTTCCATGATTGCGGTTTTTGGCGAACGATTTTTCAAAACAAATAACAGTAGTAATTAAAAAAAGACTGGC
This sequence comes from Pholidichthys leucotaenia, assembly GCA_020510985.1. Taxonomy (NCBI): domain Eukaryota; kingdom Metazoa; phylum Chordata; class Actinopteri; order Cichliformes; family Pholidichthyidae; genus Pholidichthys; species Pholidichthys leucotaenia. The sequence continues at coordinate 54,362,942 of CM035843.1, read as the reverse complement.
GAAGGCGTGTGTGTCACTCAGCCTTCGTCGTCAGCCTCCGTCGGTCTATGACCATGGAAGAAATCATAACGTCTCATAACGTCTAATCCTTTTTTGATCCGCTCCAGCAGTCAGTCTTCACCCAGCCTTAAAAAAAACAGCTCGCAAACTTCTCTGCTTCAATTGGCTCACTGCATTCATAGCAGGCGGGTCCTTCTGGCTAGGTTTTCAGTCATTGGTTCTTCATGGTTTCAGAAACCCAATTCAAGGCTCTTATTAGTCGAATGAGAGGTCAATCAGATGAACTAATCTGTTCGCGGCTGTGTCTGCAGCTTTTATTTTCAGTGCGCGCTTGGACGCCACTACATCACCATCACCACCTACATCACCATCTACACCATGCGTCCTAGAGCGCACGGGAGCGGCCTCGTGCGCTCTAGGACGCAGAGACTTGCCCGTCTGCGGTACAACGGAGTGCAAGAGGTTAATAGAGACATTGGAAGAGTAAAAACATGTAAAATAGGACTGATGGATCTCTCTGAACACAGTCCGATCTATATGGACTTAAATATCCAAAAATACACAAATAATACATTTTCTTGGAGATTAAATTCAAATGTGCTGAAAGGACCACTGAAAGATGAATTGGAATCAGATATTCTCAGATATTTGGAAGAAAATGATAATGGAGAAGTATCCCCTTTAATACTGTGGGACGCATGCAAAGCTGTAATAAGGGGAAAGATTATCGCAAAACTGGCAACCCAAAAGAAACTGAGACAAGAAAAACTAATCACATTAGAATCAAAACTTAAGAAACTAGAAAAAGAATACAAAGACAACACTCATTCTAATGACTCGCTCAAAATTAAGGAAATTAAAAAACAAATAAACGAGATCTACACAATAGAAATCCAGAAGAAACTTACATTTCTGAAACAAAAATACAATGAAACAGGTAGCAAATCGGCAAAATTACTAGCCTACAAATTGAGGAAACAACAAACGGAGAGAGCAATCTACAAAATCAGAGACCCAGTATCAAAGGAAATAAAATTTAGAATTCAGGAAATTCTTAAAAGCTTCGAGAATTACTTCAAGAACTTATACTCCCTCAAAAAACACAAAAACGCATCCGAAGCCTTCCTAAATACATTAAATCTTCCCCAACTTACTGAATCACAAAATAAAACACTACTGTCAGAAATACAACCTAAAGAATTAGAAAAAGCAATTATGAAACTTAAAGCTAACAAATCCCCAGGAGCAGATGGCTATACAGCAGAGTGGTACAAAACCTTTAAACAGCAACTATCTCCTCTCCTCCTGAAAACATTTAACTATGTCCTCCACACAGGGGAAATCCCCCCCTCCTGGAGAGAAGGGGTCATTGCAGTCATACCTAAACCTGAAAAGGATAAACTAGACTGCTCCAACTACAGACCAATCAGTGTGTTAAATCAGGACTATAAACTTTTTACCGCTATCCTTGCTAAAAGGTTAGAAAATATACTGACAGACTTAATTCATTTAGACCAAACAGGTTTTATAAGACAAAGACAGACACAAGATAACATTAGACGCACTTTACACATAATTCATCATATATAAAAAATATAATTTAAATGCAGCCATATTGGGATTAGATGCTGAAAAAGCATTTGATTCGGTTGACTGGTCTTTCCTATATAGAATCTTATCCAGTTTCAATTTTCATAATAACTTCATTAGAACTATCCAGGCATTATATAAAAAACCAACAGCTAAAACAAGGATTAACAGTAAATTATCATCACCTTTTGAACTGGAAAGAGGATGTCGTCAGGGCTGCCCCTTGTCTCCACTGCTCTTTGCAATCTTCATAGAACCTCTGAGCCAATGGATAAGACAGAATCAAAAAATTCAAGGTATTACACTTGGTCAGAAGGAACATAAAATACCACTCTTTGCCGATGACATCTTAACCTCTTGCACTCCGGTGTACCGCGGGCGGGCACGTCTCTGCATCCCAGTGCGCCCTTGTGCGTCCCAGGGCGCCCTCGTGCGTCCTAGAACGCACTGTGCGTCTGAGCGTCTCAGCGCTCAGACGCACAGTGCGCCCTGTGCGTCTGAGCGTGCACGGAAAAAAAAAAGCTGCATTGTTCAGCCTTTTTTTCACATAGCCATGAACAGAAAGCCAAAGGAGTGTATGATTGGTTTAGATTTGATTGACCTCTAATAAGAGCCTTGAATTGGGTTTCTGAAACCTTGAGGAACCAATGGCTGAAAACCTAGCAAGAGGGACCTGCCTACCAACGGCTGCGAATACGAGCCAATTGAAGCAGAGAAGTTTGACAGTTGACGTGCATCTCCCTGCATAAAATCTCTTTTGCCTAAGCCGCTGGGTGACTGACATTGAGACCTGTGCAGAACGGTAGCATCAGCCAGTCTTTTTTGGATTATTTGTTTGGAAAAATGGTTCGCCAAAACCACAAGCGTGGAAGCGGAGATGTTTTGACCAGGTCGGGTGACCAGAAGCACGAGTCCGCAAAACCGGACCAGCTTCATGTTCGTCCGACAATGAGGAACTTACTGCTGTTGTGGACAGGTAAGTGTTATAAGCTAAATTATTCTTCATCGATGAAAATAGTAATAAAAATCACTTTTGACCGGTCGGTAATTCCAACGGTGCGTCATGGCCACAAGTTTTTTCGTGTGCAGAGTTCCTCTGTAGCGGGGCGGGGGAGGGGGGTGTTATCCTCTGCATTGCAGATAGATATTTTAGCATAATTTTTATTGCACTGTAGGCTATTTTTTCTTGTAAAAAAGGCCACACATTTTTTACGTGGCATGTTTTTATGTGTGTGTGTGTGTGTGTGGGGGGGGGGTGTTTGTTATCCATCCATCCGTCTTCTACCGCTTTTCCGGAGGTCCGGGTCACGGAGGCAGCAGTTCAAGCAGAGAAGCCCAGACTTCCCTCTCCCCAGCCACCTGCTCCAGCTCTCCAGAGAGGATACCAAGGCGTTCCCAGACCAGATGGGAGACATAGTCTCTCCACCGAGTCCTGGGTCTGCCCCGGGGTCTCCTCCCAGTGGGTTGTTTATTACCCTCTAGAAATGTAATAATGTTTTAGTATAATTTTTTATTGCACTTTAGGCTATTTTTTCTTGTAAAAAAAACAAAAACAAAAAAAACCCAGGAACTGTGCTGTGTATGTGAACTCTGGGAAAATAGGAGAATAGTGAAAAATAAAAATTGAACTTTGTAAATGACTTTATTTTCACATAATAGACAAACTTCAGATGAAGACTCTGGTGAGGAGTGGGTGCCAGACGAGCACTCTGCCAGCAAGCGCAGAAGAAGGGAGCTGCAGGCGAGCTCGTCAGAAGAGGAAACCCCTACCCCAAAAAGAGGGACACCACTGGGGAGAGGAAGAGGAAGGAGAGGAAGAGGGAGAGGAAGAGGAGGTAGCAGGAGAGGAAGAGGAGGCGAGAGTGGTGATGGCAGCCCTCAGCCTGGGACATCGGCCGGCCCTTCATCCGCTGAGGAGAGGTGGCATGATTCCGACACCCCTGACATCATTCCACCACAGCCCATTTTTCGTCCCAAAAATCCACCTGGACCTCAGCTAATTACAACAGCTTCATACACTCCCGTTCAGTTGTTTGAGTTATTTTTCACTCCATCTGTGCTAGACCACATAGTTGAGAACACCAACCTACATGGCTCTGCACACTACAACATACCCACCAGCCCCTGGATTGACCTCACACGCTCCGACCTGCTCTCATTTTTTGGCCTGATTATTTACATGGGTATAGTCAAGTGCAAATTCTTCAGTGATTATTGGCGAGGGGGACACCTGTACAGCCTTCCTTTCCCCAAGAGTGTAATGACCAGGACAAAGTTTCTCCTGATCAGCTGGGCCCTTCACCTCAGCAGGCCAGCAGCAGAAGAGGCCAATGAGCAGAAGAGAGGCACGGCTATGCATGACCGCCTCAGCAAAATCTTGACACATTTTCTAGGAATCAGTATGATGATGAGTAGGATTAGAAAATTACATTTGATTGAGAGGGTATTGCTGTCAACTTGTAAAATATCCTGTCGCCAAGTGCTTGCTCACAAGGGATCGCCTGATTGCTGGGGTCTTTCTGCAACTGTGGGGGTTCCCCCTACAGTTGATAGTGCTGTGAGATGACTGTTGTTGTGAAATGGCGCTATATAAAGTTGAATTGAATTGAATTGAATTTGTTGTTTGTAAATAGTATGTTTTGTATATTGACATTTTTGTTCAGTAAAGCGTGTTTAGAATTGAAACTTCATTTTCTCTGCGTCATTACTACTGACAGTGTTTCTGGATAGCTAACAAGATAGCCCTGAGTGTCACCTTTCATTAGAGCCCAAGATGAAGCTTCTACGTTGAAGCATTCAAAAGTTATAGACGTTTTTTCCAAACTGTCAGTTCAAAAACGCCTGGGAACAACCTGAGAAAAAAGCTGTGTAATATATTCATTTTTTGTGGTATTGTTACCAAATTTGGACCTCAGCTTGATAACACTTGGTTCTACATTTCTGTTGCATTTTCCAGCCGGATCTGACAGCTGTGTGTTATTTGCAAGCATTTGTATCCAAAAAAACACCCAGGCGAAATTTATTTTCTTCAAGTTCAGTATGTTTAGATGACTGTTACTCAGTGGCAGGAGCACTTAGAGAGATTATGACTGTTTTGCCAAAAAATTCAAAGTGTTTTCTTTTAAATGAGAGCAACCCCATGAAGATGCTGCAAAGGGTTGAAGAACAGCTTTTGATTTACTTTGGGTACGTTATTTTTTGGCGTTTTTAGGGAAATTGACCAGAGTGCAAGGGGTTAATATACCTGGGGTAGCCGGACACCTCTTTGCCAGAACTAATCTCAGTTTTTTCAGAGTATGGAGAGTTATCGGGGTACGAATTAAACATGCATAAAACCCGACTTCCGGTTATGGCTGCCACGTAGGACGGACGTGTCTCACTCTGCTCTGCTCCTGGAAAAAAAAAATCGGCAAATAACTCTCTCATTTGGGACAGAACGTATCCCAGCATTTGGGCGAGGATATGTCGGCGAAGCCTAAGGCTGGAAAACCAGGAAAAGGAAAAAACGAGCCGCCGAAACAGTCCAAATTAACGGACTTTCAGGTCTGTGACGCAGCAAACAAAACTCCATATATGGTGGAGGAGGCTGGCAACACTGCGATTTCTGCGGGGAATGGCGCAGATGCGCTGATGGCAGCCATGAGTTCAATGAGAGCGGACTTTTCCTCTAGATTTGATGGGATTATGACAGCGTTGGAAGGAATAAGAAAGGAATTGGGTGACTGTGTAGAACGAACGGCGCAGATGGAGCTCCGTCTCGCTAGTGCTGAAGATGACGTCACCCGTCTTCAATTAAAGGTGCGCACTTTGGAAAAAAAAAATAAATCTCTGGAAGATAATATTTTGGATTTGGAATCTCGGTCGAGACAGAATAATTTGAGGCTGGTGGGTCTTCCAGAGGAATCAGAAGGTCGGGACGTATGTTCCTTTCTGGAAAAGTGGATTCCGGAGGTGCTGGGCAGCGAGGAGTTGCAATCAGCAGTGGTTCTGGAAAAAGCACATCGTATTGGCCCACGGAGAGATAAGGGACCGCCGAGGACCTTAATTATGAAGTTTCTTAGCAACAGAGACAGGATGAAGATCTTCAACGCTGCACGTGCTAAAGGAGAGATTAAACACCAGGACCAGCAGGTGCGGTTCTACCCAGATTTGGCCACAGGAATCCAGCAATTGAGGAAGCAGTTTGATCCCGTACGTAAGGAGCTGCGCAACCTTGGGATTCGTCATGGTGTAATCTATCCTGCGAGACTGCTGACCACGTATGAGGGCAGAACCCACATCTTCAAGACCCCAGAGGAGGCGCAGGAGTTCATCAAGAAGATCAGAGAAGAAGAAGAGACTGGTGGGAGCTAAGCATGAACAAAATATAAGGTAGAATAATTAAGCATTTGCACAGGCATCTGACTGACTTGAAGTAAATAGTAAGTTTACAAAATATAGATTGTATTATATATTAAAAAAACAAAACAAAAACAAAACAAACAAACAAACAAAAAAAAAACTATGATGTACAAAGTTGTTAAAAATTTTGGAGTTAAGTTGGAAAACTACAGAGGAGAGTTAATGTTACGTCATTAAAAGCAGTAGAGTTAGGGTGATTGGGAGGATGAAGAAGGAGTGGCTTAGGCTGTTCCCCGTGGGTGTGGAACGGTCGATGGCTATATCGGGAGACAGAATTTTTCTTTTGATTTTGGGGGGTTTGCCACAAGTGTGGGAAGGGGAAATTTGTTTGTGTGTAGTTTGTAGGATGAATGTTCAACCACTCATGTTTTTGCTTCTCTGTATGAGCATGTTTACACTGCAAGGTAATCCCAAACTCTCTATTGATCATGGACCAAAGTGTTAATCTTAATTTAACTTCATGGAATTGCAGAGGTCTACAAAATTTAAAAAAACTTAAACAAGTTATGAATAAAATAAAGGACATGGGTTCAAGAAGTGTGTTTTTACAAGAAACTCATCTGATAGAGGAGGATGTTAAAAGAATTAGGAGTAGATGGCAGGGAAGTGTATTCACCTCTTCATTTTCATCCCGAGCCAGGGGAGTTATGACTCTCATACATAAATCAGTTCCTTTTCAAGTGAAAAATGTAATTGGAGACAAATTTGGAAGATATGTAATCATTCAAGGTTCTTTGCTATTAGAAAATATAAATCTTGTGAACTTATATGGTCCCAATATAGATGATCAGAAGTTCTTTGCTAATTTATTTCTCATCTTATCATCACTTACAGGGCAACATATAATAGCAGGGGATTTTAATTGTACATTGAATCCAGGTGTGGATAGATCAACAGGACTGGATTGTACGCACATTGGATGTAGGATGACTATTAATCATTTTATGAAAGAATTGAGATTGTTAGATATATGGAGAGAAATGAAACCACAAGTTAAAGCCTATTCTTGTTATTCCAGTACCTACAAGACATTCTCACGTATTGATTATTTTTTGATTTCCACAGAATTAAGGTCCAAGATTCAAAACTGCTTTTATGATAACATCGTGATCTCTGATCATGCACCCTGTTGTCTAATATATGTAGATAAAAAATTGACAAAGGAATCAGGTAGATGGCAATTTCAGCATAAATGGCTTCAGGATGAGGAATTTGTCAAGTATATAGAAAAACAGATAGACGAGTTCTTTGACATCAATACTACACAAACATCAGCATGTGTAAAGTGGGAGGCTTTCAAAGCTTTTATTAGGGGACATATTATTAGTTATACAGGATCAAAATCTAAGAAGACTCGAGAGGAGAGAGCTAAATTGGAACATAAAATAAAAAATCTTCAGGAAAAAGTGTATGCAGGAAGTGACCCAAGGTTGGAGAATGAATTACTGATTTTGAGAGCTGAATACGACAAAAAATCAGCGAATAGAGCTGCCTCGAGTCTTCTAAGATTGAAACAATCTTTTTATGAACAAGGTGAAAAATCAGGAAAATTATTAGCATGGCAGATTAAACAATTGGAAATTAAAACACCAATTACCAGTATTATAAGTAACGGACAGGTAGTTATAGATCCTTTAGAAATTAATAGAGCCTTTAGAGATTACTATGAAAAATTATATGATACCAAAAATGAACCTGATTTAACAAAACTAAATGGGTTTTTGAACGAACTATCTATACCGTGTATTCCAAATGAAAACAGGGAGATATTGGAGTCTAAAATTAGTCAAGAAGAAGTTGGGCTAGCCATTGATAATATGAAATCAGGAAAAAGTGCAGGACCAGATGGTCTTCCAGTTGACCTTTATAAAAAATTTAAGAATAAATTAATAAAACCTTTTTTGGAAATGGTTTTAGAAGCATTTCAAAATAATAATTTACCATCATACATAAATAATGCCTTAATTATACTGCTGCCAAAACCAGGTAAGCCCTCTAATAAATGTGAAAATATGAGACCAATAAGCCTATTAAACGCCGACCTTAAGATAATCTGTAAAATTTTAGCAAGACGAATACAAGAAATTTTACCAAATATTATTAATCGAGATCAGAATGGCTTTATAAAGGGTAGACAAGGCTTCCATAATGTAAGAAGACTATTTAATATTATTTATTTTAATAAAGAAGCACCGGATACAGCTCTCCTATCATTGGACGCCGAAAAGGCCTTTGATAGAGTTGAATGGCCCTTTCTTTTTGAAGTCCTACAAAGGTTTGGACTTGGAAATAATTTCATAAAATGGGTTCAAATAATATACAATAATGCTACAGCAGAAATCCTAACAAATAACAATATTTCAAAACCAATAAAAATCAATAGAGGATGTCGACAAGGCTGTCCACTTTCACCTTTACTGTTTACTATGGCAATTGAACCTTTAGCGATAGTGATACGTTTACATTCACAAATATATGGAATTAAAGTTGGACCAACAGAACATAAAATCTCCCTGTACGCCGATGATATAATTTTGTTTATGTCGAATCTAAAAAAATCAATTCCAACCTTGTTGAATTTAATAAAGAATTTTGGGGAAATATCAGGATATAAAATAAATAAAACTAAATCTTCAATATTAATGCTAAATGAGACCCAGAGAAATTACCCAGCCCCTGAGGTAAATCAATTCAATGTTGTAAATCAGTTTAAATATTTAGGAATCCAAATTATGCCTAAGCTAGAATCAGTCGCCAGTGTCAACTATGAAGCCTTAAAGTCAGATATCAGTGAGTTAACTCAGAGATGGATGTCACTACCAATGTCGATGATCGGGAGAATCAATATACTTAAAAGTAATATTTTACCTAAAATACTTTATTTATTTCAATACATTCCCTTATCACCACCTTTAGATCTATTCTCAAGAATAAAAAAAAAGTTAGTGGAATTTATATGGAACAACAGGAGGGCTAGATTACGTTTGTCTTTATTATATTTACCATTTGATCGTGGAGGTCTGAAATGTCCAAATTTTATGTTGTATTATTGGTCGGCACAACTGAGGTCTATGACATATTATTTTTCATCAAATGATCTCCCTCACTGGACTGAAATGGAATCATACAATTTACCTTTACCTCTTCCCATATTCATATACTCAGATTCGGCAAAAAAATTACAAAAACAAGTTAAAAATCCATTTGTAAAGCATATGATCAAAATATGGTGTGAAGCTAAAAACTATTTAAAAGAACCACAGTTATTGTCACAATTTAGTCCAATATGGGGTAATCAATATTTTAAACCAGGGAGAGCGGACGCTGTATTTAAAGTATGGAATTTAAAAGGGATACAAAAGATTCAGGATTTATATTTGCCATGTGCAGACAACATAATGTCTTTTGAAGAGCTGAGGATCAAATTTAATCTCAATAGAACACATTTTTTTAAATATCTTCAACTTAGAAACTTTATTCGATCAAATCAAAATAAAGCTCTCACTCGACCTATTTATTCATCCTTGGAAAAAATGATGATGAAAGATAGTAAAAGAAAGGGTATTATTTCAGAGTTTTATAACTCATTGACACTATCTTCAAGTGAAAATTCACTGAAAAGATTAAACTACTGGAAAGAAGATCTGCAAATTGAAATTTCAGAGGAACAATGGGAATTGGCTTGTACAGAAGCTCAAACCAAATCAATAAATGCACGCCTTAAATTGATACATTTCAAATGGTTAATGCGGATGTATGTTACACCAGAGGAGTTAAATAGATATAACAAAAATATACCAGATACATGCACAAAATGCATGGAAAGTAAAGGAACCCTATTTCATTGTTTATGGGAATGTAGATTAATAAGAATGTTTTGGGAAGAGGTGAGGGTAACAATTGAAAAAATAATCTCAAAACAAATCATATTGAATCCTAAACTGTTTTTGTTGGGTCTGTACCCAGAAAAGCATAATTTTAATAAAAGTGAAAGAACATTCATAGACCTCAGTTTGCTTAATGCCAAAAAATGTATTGCACTATTATGGAAAAAGACTCATAGACCAGATGTGACTCAGTGGTTAAGACAGATGTTAACAAACCTTCCATTAGAAAGAATAACATATATACTAAAATCAAAGGAAATTGTGTTTGAGAATATATGGAGACCTTTTATTGATTATGTAAAAAATTTAAACATAACTCTTGAAGAAGAAGGTGAATGATGTGTGTGGACCTTGTAAATTCCAAACTGGTGAACATAATATGTATACTTATGTATTGGATTGTCTAGACTAAACAGAGGAGCATTGTTGAAGATTTGATTTTGTTGGTGGTTGTTGGTGTTTTTAGTGCATTTTTTTTTTTTTTTGTAGTACTTTAGTGTTAGTGTTTGATTGTTTGTATCATGTTTGTTAAAAAAAAAAAAAGGTTCAATAAAGATATTGTGGAAAAAAAAACATGCATAAAACCCAAATTTTAACATTCAACTATGACCCAAATCAATATTTACTAAGCAAACTCAAAACTAACTGGGAGATGGAATCTATGAAATATCTGGGGGTCAATATCCCGAAACAACTCAACAAAATTATAACACTAAACTATGATCCACTGATGGCAAAAATAAAATCGGATCTAGCAAGATGGAATATGATACCATTCTTGGGTACTGCACAAAGAATTGAAGCAGTCAAAATGAATATACTTCCACGTCTTCTATACCTTTTCCAAACAATACCGGTAGAACCTCCCAAAAAAACATGGCAAGAACTGGACAGAAGGATCTCAAGATTCATATGGCAGGGCAAGGGACCAAGAATCAGGTATAGAACCCTACAGCTAAACAAAGACAAAGGTGGGCTTGCGCTGCCAAATATCAGGGACTATTTTAAAGCCGCACAAATTAAAACTTTAGTAGAGATATGTAACCCAGTCTACACTGCACAATGGAAGGAGATGGAATGCCAAATAACAAGTGACATTCCCCTACAGCCGATAATAGGGAACAATGCCTTACCTAAACTTTTGAATAACACTAACCCGTGGATAGAGACCCCGCTAAAAGTTTGGTTTAAGATAGGGTTCTTTAGTTTGATTCTCTCTGACTATCGATTATTGCAATGGATTTCCTATGATCAGGACTTTACTCCTAATAAAACAGACACTAGATTTAAAAAGTGGAAAGAGAACAGACTAATAAAATATTACGATTTTTTTAAAGGGCAAACTTTAAGAAGTTTTGAAGATTTGAAAAACCAAGGTCTGTTGTGTTCGTGTTCGTTGAGGAGAGAAGAGACTTGCAGTTGAACCAACGTAACTTTATTTTTCAGCGGCTGGTCACACAGACACTTTCACATCGGCTCCCATGTTGGCCGTTTCTTATTCTACTGAGTGCATCATTCCAACAAGCGGTAACAAGGTAGCAGCGACGCCTAGTGGTAAACACTGATCATTACATCCCCTTTCTTTGAGGTGAATAAACATTAATAAACATTGATGCAAAACAGTGTATATGTATTCAGTATGAATGGACTAATACAAAACACAAATTTCAGTTCTCCCTGAATCAACATGCCCAAAGAAATTAACATCTGTTACATTTTTCTTATTCTTTGCTTTTTGCTTTTTTTTTTTTTTCTTATAAGTCCAACCTATCTGGTTTCTTTATTTCTCGTTTTGATCTTCTCGGTTCATCTTTGTCAGGTGGAACATTTGCTTCACAGTTCATAAGAGGTGTGGTTGTGGGAGATTCTGGGTGAGCATTATTGGGCCCACCAGGTGCTTGTGGAGTCTTGAGGAGACTGCGGCGATTGCGCCTGAGCACCTGTCCATCCTCGGTTCTCACTGTGAATGATCTTGGAGCAACTTCCTGTAATACAACTCCTTTAGTGTTCCAGCCAGATGCATCCTCGATCCTAACTGGGTCGTTGTTGGCCAGTGGAGAGAGTGGTTTGGCTGAAGTGTCATAGAATGTCTTTTGTTTCAGTTTCTGCTTCTCAAGCTTGTTTCTGAGTTTTGTATCTTTCCTTTGTGAAGTAGCATTTGGGTAGCTGGGAAGCGTTGTACGCAGCTTTCTGTTCATTAGTAGCTCAGCAGGTGACAGTCCACACTGAAGTGGAGAGGCGCGGTAACTGAGTAGAGCCAAGTATGGATCCGAGTTGCTGTCTGCAGCTTTCTTAAGCAGTTGCTTCAGAATATGGACACCTTTTTCTGCTTGTCCATTTGATTGTGCATAGTGTGGGCTTGACGTCACATGCCGAAATTCATACTGTTCTGCAAACTGCTGCCATTCCCTGCTACTGAAACATGGTCCATTATCTGTCACCACAAGGTGTGGGATGCCATGCCGAGCAAATGTGGATTTGGTATGAGTGATCACACAGGCTGATGTAGTGCTTGAGAGTAGTGCCATTTCTGGAAAGTTGGAAAAGTAGTCCATGACTACTAAGTAGTCTTTGCCTTTAAGGTGAAACAGGTCTATCCCTACTTTGTGCCAAGGGGATGCAGGACTTTCAGATATCACCATTGGCTCTTTGCTTTGTTTACTTCGGTGTTTCTGGCACGTTTCACAACTACTCACAAGCGTCTCGATGTCTGTTGGTCTTGGCATGTTCAGTATTGCTTTCACTTTATCGCCATCTGGTTGTATGCCTTGAGCTGTGAGTTTGTCTCCGAGGAAGAGAATCTCTTGTACTGCAAACTCACACTTGGCTCTATTGAGTTTCAGCCCGTACTTCTGAATGCGCTCCATCACTTTGTTAAGTCTCTGGTTGTGCTCTTGGAGAGTCGAGCCCCATACAATAATGTCATCTATGTAAACTCTGACTCCCTCTAGGCCTTCAATGATCTGTTCCATCGCTCTGTGGAATATTTCTGGTGCAGATTTTATTCCAAATGGCAGCCTAAGAAAACAGTATCTACCGAAAGGTGTGTTAAAAGTACAGTACTTAGTGCTGCTCTCATCCAGTTTTAACTGCCAGAAACCCTGAGAAGCGTCGAGCTTTGTGAAGTAGTTAGCTCCTGCCATCTCACTGACTATTTCCTCACGTGTGGGGATTTGGTAGTACTCGCGCTTAATGTTCTCATTTAGATCTTTTGGGTCCATGCACATTCTCAACTCACCATTCTTTTTCTTTGTGACGACCATCGAGTTGACCCAGTCTGTGGGCTCCTGCACCTTTTTGATCACGCCCAAGTTGGTCATCCTGTCCAGTTCTCGTTTGAGGGCTTCACGCAGTGGAGCTGGGACCCTACGTGGTGCGTGCACAACTGGTTGGGCGCCTTCTTTTAGCTGGACTTTATATGTAAAGGGCAGTGTGCCAAAACCTTTGAACACATCAGAAAAGTTTTGCACAATAGCGTTAGTGTCACACTTGGAATCTGATTCAATGCAGTACACTCTTTTCACTAACCCTAGCTCTTCACAGCTTTTATCACCCAACAGTGATTCACATTTCTCATTCACAACAGAAAAGTTTACATTGTGCACTTTACCTTTAACAACAACATTCAGTTTACAGGTACCAAAACACTGTATGGGTTGCCCATTGTAATCTTTCAACCCTGATTTCTTTCTGTACATGTGTGGCTTAACCTGCATTTCCTTTACATCAGACATGCTAATGAGGTTAGCTTTTGCACCAGTGTCCAGTCTCATAGTGACGATAGTCCCGTTAACCAGCAGAGGAGTGGTCCACTTGTCCTCATTGGTAATGCTGTTGACTTTTTCTTCTTCATTTTCACAGTTAACGATGCCCACAAAGAAAGTGTCACTTAAGTCTGTGTCTTCGACTACATTCACGTTTTTGCCTTTCTTTCCTTCCTTTCTTTTGGTGAAGCATTGCTTGGCAAAATGATTCTTTCCATGGCAGTTGGAGCATACTTTACCAAACGCTGGGCATTGCTTTGGCTTGTGCTGTAATCCGCAACGCTTGCAGAAGAACGTGGGATCCTCGGTCCGCTGTGCAGTCCCGGCCCATGAGCGACGCCTCCCGCTCTGAGATGACACGGCGCCGACCGCTGCTCCTTCACTCGGAGGTGTGGCGCCTGGCATGCCGCAGAACGTTTTCATGTGCTTCTGGGACAGTTCGCTTGCCTGGCAGAGTTTAACAGCCATCTCCAGCGTCAACTCCGTCTCACGAAGCAGTCTCTCTCTTAACTTTTTGTCCTCAACACCAAACACAATTTGATCTCTGATCATTGAGTCCTTCAATGTCCCAAAATTGCAGGATTGTGCTTTCAAACGGAGAGCTGTCAAAAAACTGTCAAAGGGCTCACTCTGTTGCTGCATACGAGATCTAAACATGTATCTTTCATATGTCTCGTTTTTCTTAGGAGTGCAGTGAGCATCAAACTTAGCGAGCACGACATCCAGCTTATTTGGGTCTTCACCCGTTCCGAACACGAACGTGTTGTACACTTCAATGGCCTGTGGCCCCGCTAAGTTCAGCAAAAGTGCTACCTTTCTCGAGTCCGGCTTCGTGTCCAGTCCCATGGCCGTGACATACAAGTTGAACTGCTGCTTGAATGCCCGCCATTTTTCATCCACGTTACCTGCCAATTTCAGGTTTTCCGGCGGCTTCAACTCCATGACGACTTCTCACGTGGTCGCTCAGTTCATGCAGTTTACTCCTGGTACCATGTTGTGTTCGTGTTCGTTGAGGAGAGAAGAGACTTGCAGTTGAACCAACGTAACTTTATTTTTCAGCGGCTGCTCACACAGACACTTTCACATCGGCTCCCATGTTGGCCGTTTCTTATTCTACTGAGTGCATCATTCCAACAAGCGGTAACAAGGTAGCAGCGACGCCTAGTGGTAAACACTGATCATTACAGGTCTAGTAAATCAAGACCTTTACGGGTTCTTTCAGCTTAGACACCACATAAACAAAATACTTAAAAAGGAGGATTTAGAAAGGGCCCAGTCAGGTGTTCTGAAGGTTTTCTTAATGGCATATAAAGGGATCCCAGGGATCAGATACATTTCTAAAATATACCAAGGTCTTCAAGACTTAAAAGGAGACAACACATCATATATAAAAGAGAGATGGGAAAAAGAGGGGAATTTCACTTTACAACTGGAAATATGGGAAAAGCTAAATAAACAACAATAGAAAAATACTTCATCCCTGCAGTGGAGAGAATTTGGATGGAAAAATTTGGTAAGATTTTTCAGAACACCTGCACAAAACAAATTTACTCGTAAGGGGTTGAATTGTTGGCGCTTCTGTGGTGAAGAGACTGCAAATCATTTTCATGTGTTTTGGTCATGCCCAGTTATCCACCAATATTGGACCAATGTACAGACAATATTGGGGAAAATATTCAAAGTAACAGTTCCCTTTTCTTTTGTAACTTTGTATTTGGGTTTACTACCGGAATCACTGGAAAGACAAGGGGAAAAATATTTATTCACTGTTTTAATATTGGCAAGTAAAAAAGCTCTAACAAAAAAATGGATGTTGAAAGACTGTCCTACACCTGAAGATTGGATTAATGTGATTCAGGACATTTATTCAATGAAAAAGTTGACATTTGCACTGAGACAGGACATGGATGGGTTCTTGAACTTTTGGCAGCCCTGGAACGCATATGTGTCTTCCATCAGATCTAATCTTTGACAAATACCATTTCAATAATGGCACCTCTCTTTGCTCCAACGCTACTCAGATGCTCTTTTATTTTTCTGCTCTTTTGTTTATTTTTTTTCTGTTTTTTTTGTTTGTTTTTTGTTCTTCTTTTAATTTCTTTTTCTTTCACTTAAAAAAAGGGTGTTGTAATAATTTTTTTCCAATGTTGTCAAAAACAAAAAAAAGTGGGAATATGTGATGAAAATGTAAACAATGCAATGCTGTAATGACATGTATACCCTTTACAAAAACTTAAATAAAAAAAAAAGAAATTGGCAGCTTTTAACTGAGACTTAAATGTTTTTTTTTATTTTATTTTTTTTTTTGTATGTGTCAGGTCAGGCATTGGTTTGCTTGCTTGCAGATAACCATGAAAACCGGTACTACCTGTCTCATGGGTCGGGCCGTCAGCGACTCAACCGGCATCCCCGGCCTTCCGAGGGCATGGAGGGTGAAAAAGGGCATCCTGGCAGAACTAAAAACATCTGTCACAGGTCTGTGGTTTTTTAAGTTTGCATTTTCTCTGAGTTTATGCTGCCTTTGAGTGGTTCATGGACCGCCAGCGTCTCCCTCGGCAGTTACTCTACTCACAGTTATGCGAGGGCAAACGCAATCAGGGTAGACCAAGGCTCAGATTGAAAGACACTGTAAAAAGAAACTTGAAGAAGTTGGACATAGACAGGAGTTCCTGGCAGCGGAAGGCTAAGGACAGAGCTGTGTGGAGGAATCTGATCAGACCTAAATGAAACAGTCATTGTCGCCCACGACAGACTGCTATGATGATGATGATGACTCTCACCAAGATGGTCTCCTCTATGCACTGCTGCAAATGCTCTACCTAGGACTTCTGCCTTTTCTTTGTCTGATACAGCCATCTTGTCTCCATCCACTAAAGCTGGAATAACTGATACCCTTTTCCTACTCATTTTTTAAACATTCCCCAGACATCACCTAGTTCTGTTTTCCTACTAAGGGTGGAACAAAATTCTCTCCATGTTGACCTTTTCCTGTTTTTATTAATCCTTTGAGCTACTGCCCTTTTCTTTCTATACTCTGTTAAGTTTTCATTAGTCATATTCTTCCTCAGCTCTCTGAATGGCTTGTTTCACTCTTTTATTGCAATACTACATTCGTCATTCCACCAGGGTACAACCTTCTTCCTACCCTGTGTTGTTTTCTTAGGTATACTTGCTATTGCAGCATTCAGAATATGATTGGTTACCTGACTTGAACACTTTTCTATGCCACCTTCTAATGTTACCAAATGACACGATTGAACACAGTATTGCCTAATTTTTTCCCAATCTGCCTTGTCAAAACACCATCTTGTAAAACATCTTCCCTCTTGTATACATACTTCCGTTTTAATGACTGTAAGTATTGGACAGGTGCTCACTAAAGAATCAGATACCAGAGTCAGGTCAATACATGATAATGTGCCCCTATGCACATCCACCCTGGTACCTTAACCACTGTTTAGACAAATTAACGATCTTTCATCTAACATCTCTTTCACAGCATTTCCATTGTTATCTGTATGTGTGCTTCCCCACAAGCTATTGTGGGCATTAAAGCCTCCACACCACACCTCTTTCATGTGCCCTTCCCCTGCCATAGCACTGAAAATATGTGCTGTTAACTTCCTACATGGGTTGTAATAATTAATCAGCTTAATATTTCCTTGTCCATTTGGCCTACATATTTCAATAATATTACACTCTATATCCTCAGGGGAGGGAATCCCCCTATACGTCAGGCCATCTTTAATGAAAGTGGCACATCCTCCTCCATTTACAGTGTTAATTCTATCCTGTCTGATTGAACTGTATCCTGGAATAACAAAATCTAAGTGAGGTTGAAGCCATGTCTCCTGTACACACAATACCTGTGGAACAACTTCTAGTTCGTAAAGATACTTCTGTGGCACTTATGTTGGGTACATATTTTCCACAAATGTATTGCTGTATGTTTATTGTGTGCTTCACGTCTCGAGGGACAAAAGGGACTGAGTCTGCAGGAGATATCGAGAAGGTGTGAGATTTGGCCTTTGTCTCAGAGAGATGCCCTGGAGGGATTTCCGGACCGTCGAAGGCTAAGGGACAATGGTGGAAGATCAAAAGGGTTACAGCGTGTCTGGGATTAAGTACCATGTGACTGTATGTTTGCTTAGACACCATGTGACTGGAGTTTCGATGTTCTGGAGGATAAAAGAGCGATGTGATATTGATCTGTCTCTTTTCTTGCTTGGAGATTGTTAGAGTATGTGTTCTGTTAATAAAGCTGAACCTGAGAAATAAACTCAGCCTCATCCTTGAGCACATCCCCTACACTTCTTGAGTTCTTGTCCGTTTGCTATAAGACTCCTCGCATTCCACTGTAGTATGTGTAGTACCATAATTAACGTCTTGTTTCAGCATGTGCAGTCTCCCCAGTTTCAGCTTTCAGTAAAACATGAATCTGGTCAGCTGTGATATCTTTCACATCTAGGAAGCTTCCTGCTGCTTCCACAATGGTTTTGATTCTTTCACTTTTCTTCTTTAGCTGTGCAGCAACATTCATGGTGTGGCAGATAAAAGCTATAAAGTTTGTCCTCTTAACTATCAATGTGTCATCATCCATTTTGCATTTGTGAACACAAACATTCCTTGCAGCTGCACGATCCTGTACTTGCGTGGGACCCGTTGATTGCTGGGCTTCCATTTGAACTGAACTTCTTTGAGGAAGGCCTGCTGTGTTTCTGACTATTCCTGCCTCTCTAACTGTCTTTAGAGCTTCCACATATGAGATTTTCTTAGTTGTTCTGATTTCCTGGGCTTGTCTAGCTTCCCTCTGCACATCACATCCTCCATATGCAGCACTGTGCTCACCCCCGCAGTTGCAACACTTTACTTTGGTGTCCTTGTCACATTTACCATATTCATGCTCCCCTCCACTCCTCACAGCCCTCTTATACCCCAGGTAGCAGCGGAACCGGAAAGGTGGAGCCACCACCCGTGTTACACAATAATATGTCCCAATAGCAACATATTTCCCCCCCTTCAAAAAATGGTCCAAACACATGCATACAATCGAAACCCTCCCCAATTTGGAACCTGAATCATACACTAAAAACTAAACAGAAATACCTAAACAATCTTATCAAATTCACTCAAAGCAACTAAAACTAGGGGCAACAGGTGGACTACTGTCCCACCCCACACGGCAAGACGGATTATTCTACCGTCTGAGCTAAATAAAACAGTCCATAGAAAACTAAAATACTGCCGTGTTCCTAAAATAATATGAAACATTAAACAACCCCTTTAACAGAACTAATTTACAACTCGGTTATCCCCTATTTCCACACATCATATACATTTCCAACCATCAGTCTGCCCCAGTAGAGAAACCACCCCCCGGAAAACCTTCAGATGGTCCCCCCCCCCCCCCGGTGCGCCGTCTTTTCTTCACTCCCGGGGATGACCCACGTCGAAGCCCAAACACCTCCTTCTCCTCACGGGCGCATCGCAGCTCATTGGGATGCCTCCAAGAGCCATCAGATAGCTGGAGGTAGCCATCCTTTCCAACAGCCACCACCTGCAGCTGCCCCTGGTCATCTTCTCGTCAGCGTTTACCCCGAACACCTCTTGACCGAGCCCTGTCCCTGGGTCAGACCAAATCTGCGACCCCCAGAGGGGCCCTACTTGGCTTCCAGTGTCTCTGTTTGGCACGTCGTTTCACCGTGCCAGCCGGTCCTACCCCGCTGTTTCATTTTCACTGCCGGCGAAGTTGTTGTGTCCCCCTGCTTACTGATATCTTCCAGTCGAACTCCAGGAACAGAATGGGCCATCCACTCAGCTCCACCCGCCGTCACGGGCATCCCATCGCGCCGCCTAGTTCTCTCAGCTAGGGTTACTTGGGCACTGGCACCGGGACCCTCCCGCAATGGCCCTGGGTGGGGTTGGTCCTGCTCATCATCCAGAATACTAGGCAAAGGCTCTTCCCACACAGCTTCATCCCCCACTCGCAGAACCGGCCAGTCCCACAAACCACAGCCCGACCACTCTTCTCCAGCGCAGCTGGTGATGGTGAAGCCCAGTCCATAAAAGAGATCACACCCCATAATATTCTCTCTGCAGGCAGTCATGATGAACTTCAAGCTGGACACCTCCGCCAACTTGTACTGAGCCGTCAGTTCTACCAATCCCACTGTGGCCAATCTTCCTCCACCATACCCACACAGCAATGCTGCTGAATGACCTCTCACTCGATAATGTGGGAAGAAACTCCTCACAGTAGACCAATTCAACATGGATCTCACCGCACCCGTGTCAATCAATAGCGGCACCGCTACCCCATCCAGTTCCACCATACAATAGAAACGACCATCGGTACTCGGGGATACGGTGTGAATGACCGTGGGAGTTAGCATGGGGGGAGGTCCTTGTTGCGTCTTGGGTGCCCTCGCTTTTTTTTTTTTTTTAAATTTTGTATACTTTATTGATCCCCAGAGGGGAAATTGAGGGCATCCACCTGGATGGATGAAGCAGCTACGTTACGGCGCTATCCCTTTTACCATTCACACACACATTCACTTGAACCTATAACATGCCCTGGCAAAATGATGCAGGAGTCCGCACTTTCCGCAGCTTCTTCCTCTTGCCGGACACTCTCTAGTCTTATAACGGTGCTTGGTAGACCCATAACCCAAACACCTGGGCGATCCCAGGGCGGACCTCATCCTTACAGCATTAGCGCATTCTTAATCATCCTCCACACTATCGTCGCTGTCCAGGTCCACTGCCTGCGCTGTCGACTGTGGTTCAAAATGACGGAGTGCCACTCTCTCGTTGAGCTCTCGTGATAGCTTGTCTGCCGCCTCACACTGCTGAGCTAACTCAATGGACATGGCTAACGTCAGCTCGCCCGAGTGTGTTAGGAGCCCCCCTTGTCGCCGGGCAGATGGTATGTTCCACCAACTGGTCGCAGACCATCTCTTCCTCTAATGCTCTTCCGGGGCGTGAAAATGACGCGCCATTAGCTCAACCATTTCATCAAAGCTAGCACTGTCACCCAAGGTACTAAGGATATGTTGTCCTTCCATTCCCAAGTTGGGAACCAACAGTGCCCGTGCCCATTCCCGCAACTTCTCCAGTCTTCCAAGGTTCAATGCCACCAAGTAATTTTGAAATGTGGCGAACCACCTCATCCCAGGGACTGCCGGTTCACCAGGAAACTCCAAAAATGGCTGAATAGTAGCAACTCCCGCTTTTACCCTCATCGCCAAATGTTATGTCGGTAAAACAGGAACCAAGGACAAGACTGAATGTTGAACTGAACACGACTTTATCGCAGACTCCCTCTCACAATACAGGCACTGCTGTCAGGCTGAGAGGAGGCCAAAGAGGCCACCCCTCTTCCTCACAACCCTCTTATACCCCGGGTAGCAGCAGAACTGGAAAGGTGGAGCCACCACCCGTGCCACGTAATAATATGTCCCAATAGCAACATAACAATTATCACTAGTGATGGCCAGATGAGGTTTTCTGGAGGACTGGAGGCCTTTCATCAAAATGGCTCATATAGACGAGGCCTCATGTGAAACTTCATTTTCTTTACTTGGCCATCTAGTGGACAAAACGTATACAACATGCAGATTTTTACAAGGGCATTATTGGTTTAGTGTGTATTTTTTCAATTTCAATAAATGTGCTGTCTTTCCCAGTATATTCAACTCTGGCCTTATTCTCATGCAGGGCTCAATGGCAATAGTGCCTCAGCATAATGATACATAATAATGATCCAAGCTCTTTGAAACACAACAGACACTTCACCTTGCAAATAAAAATCAAATTATAAGGATGACCCAGCTGGAATTCGAACCCAGGCCTCCCACTTGTAGAACACATGCTTTACTGCTAAGCCATCACCTCAGTTACAATAAATATCCACTATTTTTGGAAAATACATCAATGGGAGAAATGCGCTCAAAATGTTTCCAAATGGGAGAAGTTCGTGGTTTTGGTGCTGCCTCCATCTGAAAATTGGCTGTGACAAATCCCTTACACACTCAAACATCAACAACACAAAACGCGAGGGACGGGGATTTCCATTGTGTATCACCACTCACTTTATTTCATGTTGCGTGCAAAATCATGAATGGCTTCCTGACCCAGTCACGTGGCACGATGTCAACACATACGTCAGCAATACACGCCTCGAAAAGCGCTTCGCCAAATATTTCCATCCCATCACTACTTATCACAGTTTGGTACGTTTATTCAGTTTTGCAGTTAAAAAAAAACTACAAACATGGCGGCGGTGCATGCTGTGAATCAGGAAGTGACTTGCCATGTGGTGATCAGTGTAGCTAGCTGCTCCTTCAGAGCACGCTCCTCACTGTTCTCTGATTCTCCCTCTGCTCAAGCAATGTCTGTGAGTATTCAGAATTGTTAAAATGATGAGTTAACTACATGTTTTATCGCCACTTGTTGTTTGTTGGTTAAAAATTAATTATTAATAATTACACTGATCAACACCAAATTTGTCTAAGTTTTTTTTAGCTGATTTAGAACAGTTTTGATGTGCTGAATCCAAAAATCACATTGGTTTTGCTCAATCAGGTCAACTTTTTGAATTATGGCCACATGTTGTTTTATACAGTTTTGTTTACATGTATGGGTATTTTCACTTTATATGATGCAAAATTCTTTTTTATGTCTTGAAATTCTCTGAATTTTGAACAATGATGACATAACATTCAATTTACATGTACTTACCTTTATATAAAGGTAAGTACATGCACAGTACTAAGTAAGTACAGGTTTTTACTTTGCACTTGATCGAGAGAAACGGATGTCATTTTCGGATTCAGTGGTGCAAAATTGTCTTAAATCAGTTGAAAAAACACAGATAACTTACAAAAAAATTATTTTTGTAACCTTGTGTTATTCAATTATATATTGAATACTTATGCATTTTATTATATAATTATTTCAGGACTGTGTTTCTGTGAAATAATTGTGACTGTGGTGGATGAAGATGACAGACTTAATTTCACAGACCACTGACAATTCTGAAATAATTATATAATGAAATAAACAATTAAATGTGACAATAAATAATTATGTATTTTCACTGTAACATGTTCAGTCTCGTGCAGACATCATTTTGGGAAAAATAAAATAATTGCTTTTGTTGCAGAAGACTGTAAGATAAGATAAGATAAGCCTTTATTAGTCCCACAACGGGGAAATTCCAGGATTGCAACAGCACAGGGATAGCAACACTCAGAGCAACAATCAGAAGGCAAGAAAAAAAAAACAAGCAAGCAAGAGCAGCTAATATACATATGTACATATTACTATAAAATATATATATACACACACACAGACACACAGTGCAGAGCATTGTAGCTGGATGGAATAAATATATGAATATATAAACACACAGTGCAGAGCATTGTAGCTAGATGGAATAAATATGTAAATATATAAACACCCACAGTACGGAGCATTGCAGCTAGGTGGAATAAATATGTAAGTATATAAACACACACAGTGCGGAGCATTGTAGCTAGATGGAATAAATATATAGATATATAAAAACACAGTGCGGAGCATTGTAGCTAGATGGAATAAATATATAGATATATAAATAAATCTGTAGAACTACTTTTTCCCCTCAAAAAACTACTCAGGAATTCATTCATTCATTCATTCATTCATCTTCTTCTGCTTAATCCTTTTCAGGTCACGGGGGGGCTGGAGCCTATCCCAGCATCTTTGGGCGAGAGGCAGGGTACACCCTGGACAGATCGCCAGTCCATCACAGGGCCAACATAGAGAGACCATTCACTCTTGCAGTCATACCTAAGGACAATTTAGAATCCCCAGTTTGATGCCAGTTAACCTAACTTGCATGTTTTTGGCATGTGGGAGGAAACTGGAGAAATCCCGGAGTAAACCCATGCAGACACGGGGAGAACATGCAAACTCCACACAGATCACTGTTGGTCAGGGGCTGGGATCGAACCAGGGATACTCAGGAATTTACAGGAGAATTGGCAAGGAACTGGATTGATAAGCAGAAGTGACAATGGCATTGATATTGAGAAAATCTTATCAACTCCCACCTCTATCATAAATCTATGAACATTCTTTGTGTTTTCCAGACCTGCAATATTCAACTCCGAAGACAGAGATCCTAAATCCAGCGACATTGACAGGTCAGGGCACAATGACTCTGACTCTGATTCTGCACTGGGGTGTGTGTGATTTGACACTGTAGATAGGTAAAGCACAATCTCGTTCTACTGTACATGATTGGTTGTACGGTTGAATGACAATAAGGGTGAAAAGAAAGAAAAAAGAAAGAAAAGAATGTCATTTTTGGATGAGCAAGATTATCATGTATTTGAGATAATTACCTCCGCCAGGCCGAAAAGGCCAGGAGGAGGTTATGTTTTTGCTGGGGTTTGTCTGTTTGTTTGTCTGTCTGTCTGTCTGTCTGTCTGTCTGTTTGTCTGTTGGTTAGCAAGATAACTCAAAAAATCTTGGACGGATTTCCATGAAACTTTCAGGCGTTGTTGGAAATGGTACAAGGAAGAACTGATTAAATTTTGGGGGTGATCCGGTTCACCGTCTGGATACAGGAATTTTTTAAAGCATTTTTCATTCAACACTGTGACATACAGCCATTTTCAACATGTGCGCAGGCGCAATGGAGGGCGCTGGTCGTCGTGTCTGCAACACAAACTCTGCGTTCTTCAACGTTTTAGGCACAAAAGGACGCGGAAAACACTGCTGGCCTGGGCCCGCCAGCGTGCCCGCCAGCGTGCCTGTGTTTGCGTGCAACTGCAAAACCTCACACGGGCAGCTGTCCACCGACGGATTCTTTGGCAGAAATTCCCCGGCCAGCCATAGGCGCTGCGCAAAAACGAGCTCTCTGCCGGCGAAGCTTCTAAATTCTCGTTTGCCGCGGAGCGCAACCCCCAAAAAAATAATATTGTAGCGAACTCAATATGAGCACCCTACTTGGCTTGCCAAGTGGGTTGACCCTATTGGCGACACAGGTAGAGTGCGGGACTCCGGAGCGGGAGGCGTGAGTTCGAACCTCCCGGTGGGACGTCACCATGTCGAGCAGCACGTTACAATATAATATAAAACCCACGGCAACCTGTCTACCCAATTTGCATCCGTCAGTGGAGGAGATGGACACAACAGCAACACTTTAGTTTATTACCTCCGCCAAGGAGGCAATGCTTTTACTACTGAACCACTAATCCTATCACTATCAGATTGATTGTCATTGATTAATTGTGTGTTTATTGCACTGTCCCTGTCAAATAAACAAATAATCATTGTGAATCCAATTGCTAGTCATATGTTTACATGCTCAAGGAATCTGAAAACGTACACACAAACACTGTATGGGGGGAATTGTGGCGCTTGGCGGAGGTCTGCGCTCTCCGAGTGCTTTTCTAGTTACCAAATGTACCTGTCACGCCGCGCCGCTCATCAGCGGCGCCACCTGCACGCACACCTGCACATCATCAGCGGCGAGGGATATAAGCCGCCTCGCCCTGAGCTTCGGCCTGAAGCCGTCAGACTTCCCCATGCATCGCTGTGAGTTCCTTCACCCTCAGCTGATCACTCTGGTAAGAAGACCTTACCTCCTTTTCCTTCCTAGTCTGCTCCCCTGTGCACAGGTGGATTCCCCGGCGGCGGACGACGCCTCTCCATCGCCTGTTCCTCGCTGCTGCACCGGGCTCTCCAGGTGGCTGTCTACCGGACCTCGTCCCTTGTTGTGCCAGTCATATGTCCTCTCCAAGTAAGCTCCTCTCTCGCTCTTATATCTCCTGTGTTGGTGTGTGCCCGTCACCCTTCTCCTTGTGCTTTTCCCATAGGGTTGTCCGGCTGTACGGCCTCCTGCCTCTGTGCCCGAAGCAGACGCCGCCATCAACACATTTACATCCCGCAGACACACATTCATTCACTCCTGTTGTTAATAAACTATTTGAACTACTCTGAGCCTGTGTGTGTGCGTCTCCTGAGCCGTGCGTTATGTCAGTATGGCTTCAGCAGAGCGGCTCGGCAGACGGCGGGCTCGCACACCGGTTTTCCACTCTCGAGGCTCGAGTGGATCAGATGGCTTATCAGCAACAGGTGATTTTTAATCAGTTGTTAAATATAACTAACCGATTGGGCCGCTTGGACCCCCAACAGCCGTTCCCCCCGGCTCGTCAGGGTGGCGCGGCTCCTGCTGCTCCAGTGGCCATCCAGCAGGCTCCGGGTGCACCGGTTCGGCTCACGCCCATTCCAACCCCCACCCGCTTTAGCGGTAAGCTCGGCGGAGCACGGGGGTTTATAATGCAGTGTGAGTCCGTTTTCCACCGTGTGCCCGGGGACTTTCCCTCTGATCATAGCCGAATTGGTTATATCGGGAATCTCCTGGAGGGGCGAGCATTAACCTGGACCTACGCCGTAATGGCGAGGCCCAGTTATGCCACCCTCACATATGACCAATTCGTGAGATGCTTCCTGGAGGTCTTTGACCATTCTCTTACTGAGACGGTCCAGGTCGATCGGCTTCTTGCCCTCCAGCAGGGAAGCCGGTTGGCAGCGGACTACGCGGTCGACTTCCGGGTAGCGGCGGAGGAATTAGGCTGGGAGGAACGCTCCCTCTGTGGCCTTTTCCTCCGCAGTCTCAACGATGATCTGAGGGATGAACTGGCTGGGCGGGATATCCCTGAGACGCTAGCGGAGCTAATATCCCTAGCGATCAGTTTGGACAACAGGCTGCACGAGCGCTCCTCGGGACGGAAGTCGTCTTCTTCTCGCCCTCGTGGAGTCTCGCCGTGCCTGTTCCAAGCTCGCCCCCTGGCGACGCCGCCACCATCGTGCCCCGAGGAGTCGGAGCCGATGGTGACGGGCTGGACAAGGCTTTCCCCTGCGGAGAGACAATGCCGCCGTGAGTTGGATCTCTGCATGTATTGCGGAGATGACCAACACACGGTGAAGCTTTGCCCACGGAAAGCCAGTCGGCGGGGTCCGCGAGTCACTGTAGGGGGCCTCGCGGACGTCAATCGGTTAAGTTCTCTCACTCAATTGAAGCTGCCCATCCGTTTCTGCCACAACCCCACTGGGCATCTCACCCACGCACTGGTGGATTCGGGCGCGGAAGGCAGCTTTATTTCACAAAGCCTGGCAACCCGATTGGGCATCCGCTGTCAGGCACTCAGGAACCCTATCTCCCTGGTCAACCTCTCTCGTGCCTCCCTTGGGAGAGTTACGCACCAGACCATCCCCGTCCCGGTTATTATCTCTGGAAACCACCGGGAGGAGATAACCTTTTACGTCCTGCCCAACTCTGTGTCGCCCGTCATCCTGGGGTATCCCTGGCTACGCCTCCACAACCCCGTTCTGGATTGGAAGTCCGCCGGGGTGTCGGCATGGAGTACATTCTGCATGGGCACCTGTCTTCAGTCTGCTGCCTGCTCTCCGTCCGCTTCTCCCCCTCCTGCGGACGCTGCGCCCCCGGACCTGTCCCTGGTGCCACTGGAATTTCACGACCTCGGTATGGTATTCAGCAAATCCAAGGCGATGTCTCTCCCTCCTCATCGGCCCTATGACTGCGCAATCAATCTCCGCCAGGGGGCACCCTTACCTTCTGGACGACTCTACAGTCTATCGGCGCCGGAGAAGGAGACAATGAACTCATACCTCAAGGAGTCGCTGAGTGCTGGGATAATCCGCCCATCGTCATCACCTGTGGGGGCAGGATTCTTCTTCGTCGGTAAGAAGGACGGATCCCTCCGTCCTTGCATTGACTATCGTGCCCTTAATGACATAACGGAGAAGGATCGTTACACCCTGCCCCTCATGGACACCGCTTTCCACTCCCTCCAGGGGGCGACTTGGTTCACCAAGCTGGATCTACGCAGCGCATACCACCTCGTCCGGATCCGGGAGGGAGATGAGTGGAAAACAGCCTTCTGTACCCCGAACGGCCACTTCGAATACCTGGTGATGCCGTTCGGGTTGACCAACGCTCCAGCCGTCTTTCAGTGCCTCATCAACGACGTCCTCCGGGATTTCATCGGCCTTTTTGTGTTCGTCTACCTGGATGACATACTCATCTTCTCCAAGTCCAGGGACGAGCACCAGGTCCACGTGAGGCAAGTCCTCCAAAGACTGCTGGAGAACCGGTTATACGTGAAGGCCGAGAAGTGTCAATTTTACGCAAAGACAACATCCTTCCTTGGGTTCATCATCTCACACGACCAGGTGCTTCCGGACCCAGAGAAGGTGAAGGCGGTGGTGGAATGGCCTACACCTGCATCAAGGAAGCAGGTGCAACAGTTCGTTGGGTTTGCGAACTTCTACCGCCGCTTCGTCCCAAATTTTGGCACCATCGTCGGTCCACTGACCCGCCTCACGTCCCCTAAGGTCCCGTTCCGGTGGACCGAAGAGGCCGCAGCTGCTTTTCAGGCACTGAAGGCAGAGTTCTCCTCCTCCCGGGTCCTTAGCCAAGTCAACCCTGCGCTGCAGTGCATCGTGGAAGTGGACGCTTCGAACACAGGAGTGGGGGCGGTGCTATCCCAGCGGTCGCCAGACGACGGTATCAAACGGCCCTGCGCCTTCTTCTCCCGGTGCTTGTCCCCGGCGGAGAGGAATTACGACGTGGGTGACAGAGAGCTCCTCGCCATCAAGCTCGCGCTACAGGAGTGGCGTCACTGGCTAGAGGGGGCGGACCTGCCGTTCGTGGTCCTGACGGACCACAAGAACTTGGAATACCTTAGATCTGCCAGGCGCCTGAACGCCCGCCAGGCGCGCTGGTCCTTGTTCTTCGCCAGGTTTCAATTTACCATCACCTTCTGGCCTGGCTCCAAGAACGGCCTGCCCGACGCCCTCTCTAGGCAGTTCGCCCCTGAGGAATCGGAGGACACGGTCCACACCATCCTACCCAGGTCGTGCGTCGTGGGAGCCGTCACCTGGGACATCGAGAGCAAGATCCGGAGGAAGTGGAACCTGACCCTGGCGGCGGACCGGAGGGGAGGCTGTTCGTGCCATCCACGGTTCGAGGGGAGGTCATCCACTGGTTGCACACATCCAAGCTCACCTGTCACCCTGGCTCCTCCCGGATGATTGACCTCCTCCAGCGGTCCTTTTGGTGGCCGGGCCTGCGGAGGGACGCTGCCCGCTACGCCCGGGCCTGTCCAGTTTGTGCCACCAACAAATCGGGTAATGCCCCTCCAGCGGGTTTGCTCCAGCCTCTGTCCGTCCCTGGCAGGCCCTGGTCGCATATCGCCCTGGATTTCATCACCGGACTCCCAGTCTCGAACACCTACGACACCATCCTGACCATCGTGGACTGCTTCTCCAAGGCGGTACACTTCGTTCCCCTACGAGGTCTCCCAACTGCCCTGGAGACGGCGGACCTCCTCATCCAACACGTGGTCAGGCTGCATGGGATTCCGGTGGACGTGGTCTCGGACCGAGGGCCCCAATTTTCTTCAGAGGTTTGGAGGTCGTTCTGCAACGCCTTAGGAGCCAAGGTGAGCCTCTCCTCCGGCCATCACCCCCAATCCAATAGGCAGTGTGAGCGGACCAACCAGGAGCTGGAGGCTGCGCTCCGCTGTGTAACGGCATCCAAACCTACGTCCTGGAGTAACCACCTCGCCTGGGTTGAATACGCCCATAACACCGCTCGCTCTTCTGCTACAGGGATGTCCCCCTTTAAGGCATCCCTGGGTTATGACCCCCCGCTGTTCCCGGCGCAGGAGAGTGAGGTAACTGTCCCCTCAGTACGGGCGCATCTCAGGCAGTTCCGCTCCATCTGGGCGTCAGCGCGCAATGCGCTTTTACGCACGGCGGAGCGCAACAGAGCCGTGGTGGACCGGCACAGAAGACCTGCCCCGGCGTACAGAGTTGGTCAGCAAGTCTACTTGTCGACCCAGGACGTGACTTTAAAGGGCGAGAGGAGGAAGCTGGCACAGCGCTTCATGGGTCCATACCCCATCACCAGGATCGTCAACCCGGTGGCTGTGCGTGTAACTATTCCCCCCTCCCTCCGCATCCATCCCACCTTCCACGTGTCCAAGGTGAAGCTGGCAGTCTCCGATCCCCTTTGCCCTCCTCCTGCTGCGCAACCCGCGCCCCGGATGATTGGTGGCCATCCGGCCTGGTCCGTCGCCTCCATCCTGGACTCCCGGCGCCGGGGTCGTGGGTTGCAGTACTTGGTGGACTGGGAGGGCTATGGGCCTGAACATCGACAGTGGGTACCCTCGTCGTTTGTGTTGGACCCGTTGCTCATCGCTGATTTCCACCGAGCGCACCCAGAGAAGCCATCGCCAGGAGGCGCTGCTAGAGGGGGGAGTACTGTCACGCCGCGCCACTCATCAGCGGCGCCACCTGCACACACACCTGCACATCATCAGCGGCGAGGGATATAAGCCGCCTCGCCCTGAGCTTCGGCCTGAAGCCGTCAGACTTCCCCATGCATCGCTGTGAGTTCCTTCACCCTCAGCTAATCACTCTGGTAAGAAGACCTTACCTCCTTTTCCTTCCTAGTCTGCTCCCCTGTGCACAGGTGGATTCCCCGGCGGCGGACGACGCCTCTCCATCGCCTGTTCCTCGCTGCTGCACCGGGCTCTCCAGGTGGCTGTCTACCGGACCTCGTCCCTTGTTGTGCCAGTCATATGTCCTCTCCAAGTAAGCTCCTCTCTCGCTCTTATATCTCCTGTGTTGGTGTGTGCCCGTCACCCTTCTCCTTGTGCTTTTCCCATAGGGTTGTCCGGCTGTACGGCCTCCTGCCTCTGTGCCCGAAGCAGACGCCGCCATCAACACATTTACATCCCGCAGACACACATTCATTCACTCCTGTTGTTAATAAAGTATTTGAACTACTCTGAGCCTGTGTGTGTGCGTCTCCTGAGCCGTGCGTTATGTCAGTACCTAAATGTATTTGTTCTAGAGACAGTGTCAGATCCTGGCACAGCAATGGCTCCAGGCATAGTGACTGGTTCCACTGATGATCAGATCTGAGTCTTTAAAAGTGTAACGTGAGTAAAGGTGGATTCACACTACAACGCTTGGACCGACTTTTACTGACGTTTTGGCAAATGTATGGCTCTACATGCAAAGGTTAATGATTGCTAGTGTTTGTTGGCAAACACTGGCGAAAGTTGTGTTCTTTGAAAATTTTCAGCCTGCTGAAAATTTGCCAACGTTTGGAAATAAACGTTGGTGAAAGTTGTAGTGATCCAAGCTGCACACTATTTTTCTCCTCTCATTACTCATTTCCCACAGCTGTGCCTTCATCCACACCTGCTCTTCTCTAATCAAGCAGCCTTTAAGTTGAGACGGGCCCTTCAGTCCTGCAGGGAGACATCAACTTCTGTATGCAGCTTAGAGATTTTTAAAGGGATTGTCTGATTTTTAAAGAATTTATTTGCAAATTATGGTGGAAAATAAGTGGTCACCTACAAACAGGCAAGATTTCTGGCTCTCACAGACCTGTAACTTAATAATAAAATAATAATAATAATGCATCGGTTTTATATAGCGCTTTATCATATATACTCAAAGACGCTTTACAATTAGGTACATTATTCATTCACTCCAGACAGACAATGGTAGTGGCGAGCTACTTCTGCAGCCACAGCTGCCCTGGGGCAGGCTGACGGAAACGTGGCAGCCAATCTGCGCCAACGGCCTTTCCGGCCACCACCGAACATTTTATGCATTTATACACATTCATACCCAGTGTTATGGGCACTGGAGGCAATGCGGGTGAAGTGTCTTGCCCAGGGACACAACGGCAGGATATCTGGGGAGAGCGGGATTCGAACCGCCAACCATCGGGTTATTAGACGACCTGCTCTACCTCCTGAGCCACTGCCGCCCGAAACTTCTTCTTTAAGAGTCTCCTCTGTCCTCCACTTGTTACCTATATTAATGGCACCTGTTTGAACTCGTTATCAGTATAAAATACACCTGTCCACAACCTCAAACAGACTCCAAACTCCACTATGGCCAAGACCAAAGAGCTGTCAAAGGACACCAGAAACAAAATTGTAGACCTGCACCAGGCTGGGAAGACTGAATCTACAATAGGTAAGCAGCTTGGTGTGAAGAAATCAACTGTGGGAGCAATTATTAGAAAATGGAAGACATACAAGACCACTGATAATCTCCCTCGATCTGGTGCTCCACGCAAGCTGTCACCCTGTGGGGTCAAAATGATCACAAGAACGGTGAGCAAAAATCCCAGAACCACACGGGGGGCCCTAGTGAATGACCTGCAGAGAGCTGGGATCAAAGACTACCATCAGTAACACACTACGCCGCCAGGGACTCAAATCCTGCAGTGCCAGACGTGTCCCCCTGCTTAAGCCAGTACATGTCCAGGCCCGTCTGAAGTTTGCTAGAGAGCATTTGGATGATCCAGAAGAGGATTGGGAGAATGTCATATGGTCAGATGAAACCAAAATATAATTTTTTGGTAAAAACTCAACTTGTCGTGTTTGGAGGAGAAAGAATGCTGAGTTGCATCCAAAGAACACCATACCTACTGTGAAGCATGGGGGTGGAAACATCATGGTTTGGGGCTGTTTTTCTGCAAAGGGACCAGGACGACTGATTCGTGTAAAGGAAAGAATGAATGGGACCATGTATCGTGAGGTTTTGAGTGAAAACCTCCTTCCATCAGCAAGGGCATTGAAGATGAAACGTGGCTGGGTCTTTCAGCATGACAATGATCCCAAACACACTGTCTGGGCAATGAAGTAGTTGCTTCGTAAGAACCATTTCAAGGTCCTGGAGTGGCCTAGCCAGTCTCCAGATCTCAACCCCATAGAAAATCTTTGGAGGGAGTTGAAAATCCGTGTTGCCCAGCGACAGCCCCAAAACATCACTGCTCTAGAGGAGATCTGCACGGAGGAATGGGCCAAAATACCAGCAACAGTGTGTGAAAACCTTGTGAAGACTTAGAAAAAACGTTTGACCTCTGTCATTGCCAACAAAGGGTATATAACAAAGTATTGAGATGAACTTTTGTTATTGACCAAATACTTATTTTCCACCATAATTTGCAAATAAATTCTTTAAAAATCAGACAATGTGATTTTCTGAATTTTTTTTTTCTCATTTTGTCTCTCATAGTTGAGGTATACCTATGATGAAAATTGGAGACCTCTCTCATCTTTTAAGTGGGAGAACTTGCACAATTGGTGGCTGACTAAATACTTTTTTGCCCCACTGTAATTATTGGAATGAACTGTTACCCCCATCTCACCTCGGCTGAGGCATAAATTTGGCATGGCCTTATTGGAGATAAAAAATCTTTTTCAGATGTTGTAATGGCAGGAGCAAAGGACAAAATCCCAATGTCCACAGCAAGTAAGTTGAAATTTTTGAGGAATGGTAAATGAATTGGCATGAAATTGAACAATATCAGTGCAACAGATTATGCTTTCACATTGGCCATAGCTGGAGCCGGAGGCATACTATTTTCAGGTTGTACGTCCGTCTGTCCATCCATCCCATTTTTTTAATCACTTCTTTTCCCTCAGCTTTGACAATAACCATATACATTCAATTGGAAAGATGTACATGCACATATTACAGTTAGTTATATATTGCAGTTTCCCCAAAAATGGCCCCCAAAGCCCCCCCCCCCCCCACACACACACACCTTTGGTCCCTATAGCTAACTGCTCTGTATGCATCTGTGTTGGATCCGCAGGCAAACTTTATTGGGTTGTCCGTATGCACATCCCAAGGCATATGCCAAGAGGGGCTGTCTTGCACATTTCTGCATTCAGTTCACAAGAATTTATTGACAACAGTGCATTAAGACAAACTTTGCCTGTATGCTGCAGCTACATTGTTTCGTGGAGACATACAACAGCCAGGTGGTAATTCTATTTCTTTGTTATTTCGAGGTTTCAGAAAAAGGTGTTGGCCAAGTTAACTGACCTCCAGTTTGAGATTAAAAACCTTCACCAAAGTGAGCCTGCCCTTTCAGCTTCCACCGTGAAGAGGGTAGAGACCATGTAGGACTTTCAGAATCAGAATCAGAATCAGCTTTATTGGCCAAGTATGCACAACACATACAAGGAATTTGACTTTGGCTAAAAACTTGCTCTCGTTCAGGTGGAGGATTTAAATAAGATTTAAATAAGGATTCAATGACAACAGAGTATGTACAGTAAATTACAGTCTGTCCACATTTCTATAAAAGGATGCAAATATATACAGGAATATATGCAGTTATTTACTCAGACTATCCACACTTTGCAGAAATATATGAAAAAATATACAGTCATACAGTATTTCAATGTGAACTCGGATTCAGTGATATAATGTGAATGAAGTAAAAAGCAGTGTGAGAGTTATGTGCAATGTAAGAATGGATGAAAAGTCATGAGTACAGCAACAGGTAGGACTAGGTGAATGTTAGGAGTTCATCAGAGTGATGGCTTGAGGAAAGAAACTGTTCCTGTGACGGGTGGTTTTGACCTTCAGTGATCTGTAACGACGACCAGAAGATAGAAGCTCAAACAGTTTGTGGCCGGAGTGTGACGGGTCAGCACAGATGTTTCCCGCCCGTTTCCTGGTTATGGACCGATATAAGTTCTCAATGGAGGGTAGGTCGGTACCAATGATCCTCTCCGCAGACCTAATGATCCGCTGCAGTCTGGTCTTGTCCTGTTTAGTGGCAGATCCAAACCAGACAGTGATGGAAAAGCAGAGGACAGATTGGATGATGGTGGTGTAGAAGACAACCAGCAGCTCCTGAGGCAAATCAAACTTCTTGAGCTGACGCAGAAAAAACAACCTCTGCTGGGCCTTTTTCCGGACAGTGTCTATATGGGAGGACCACTTCAGGTTCCGGGAGACTGTGGTACCCAGAAACTTGAAGGAGTCCACAGTGGACACTGTGCTGTTGAGGATGGTGAGTGGGGGGAATGAAGGAGGGTGTCGCCTGAAATCCACAGTCATCTCCACCGTTTTGGCTGGGTTAAGTTCAAGATGGTTCTGGCCGCACCAGAGGATCAGCTGCTCCACCTCCCGCCTGTATGCAGACTCATCACCATCCTGGATCAAACCAATGACTGTGGTGTTGTCCGCAAACTTCAGGAGCTTCACCGAAGGGTCCTCTGAGGTGCAGTCGTTGGAGTAGAGGGAGAAGAGCAGTGGGGAAAGGACACATCCTTGGGGGGCGCCAGCACTAATTTTTCGGGAGCTGGATGTAAATCTCCCTAGCTTCACCTGTTGCCACCTGTCAGTCAGAAAGCTGGAGATCCACTGGCAGGTGGAGGGAGGCACCTTGAGCTGGAGGAGTTTCTGATGAAGAATGCCTGGGATGATGGTGTTGAACGCTGAGCTGAAGTCGACAAACAGGATCCTGGCGTACGTCCCTGGGGAGTCGAGGTGTTGCAGGATGTAGTGTAGTCCCATATTCACTGCATCATCCACTGACCTGTTTGACCGGTAGGCAAACTGCAGTGGGTCCATCAGGGGGCCTGTGACGATCTTCAGGTAGTTCAGCACCAATCTCTCCAAGGATTTCATGACCACAGAGGTCAAGGCAACAGGTCTGTAGTCGTTTAATCCTGTAACAGAGGGTTTCTTGGGAACTGGAATGATGATGGAGCGTTTGAAGCAGGAAGGCACTTCACACAGCTCCAGTGATCTATTAAAGATCCGGGTGAAGATGGGGGCCAACTCGTTGGAGCAGACTCTCAGGCAGGACGGAGACACACCATCAGGTCCTGCAGCCTTCTTGATCTTTTGTCTCTGAAAGACCCAGCGCACCTCCTCTTCACAGATCGTTAGTGCTGGTGGGAGGTCAGAGTGGAGGAGGGATGGAGTTCCTGGGGCTGCAGATAATCCTTTTGTGTGGGTGGGAGGTGAGAACTGTAGGTTCTTTTCAAACCTACAGTAAAAGCTGTTTAGGTCGTTAGCCAGCTGGAGGTTTTCCACAGGGTGGGGGGATGGTCTCCTGTAGTTGGTGATATTCTGCAGGCCTCTCCAAACAGAAGCAGAGTTGTTGGCTGAGAAGTTTTGTTGTAACTTCTCACTGTAGCTCCTCTTAGCAAGCCTGGCCTCCTTCGTCAGCATGTTTCTGGCCCGCTTGTACAGAGTCCAGTCACCAGTCCTGTAGGCCTCCTCCTTGGTCTGACGTAGCTGCTTCAGTTTAGGAGTGAACCAGGGTTTATTGTTGTTGTATGTGCAGAAGGTCTTGGTCTGCACACACATGTCCTCACAAAAACTGATGTATGATGTCACAGTGTCAGTGAGTTCATTTAGGTTAATGGCTGCATCTTCAAAAACACTCCAGTCTGTGCAGTCAAAGCAGGCTTGTAACTCCAGCTTTGATTCCTCAGTCCATTTCTTCACAGTCCTTACAACAGACTTGGAAGTTTTTAGTTTCTGTCTGTATGTTGGAATAAGATGGAGCAGACAGTGGTCAGAAAAACCCAGAGCTGCACGAGGGACAGCATGATAGGCGTTTCTTAAAACTGTGTAACAGTGGTCAAGTGTATTTGTGTCCCTGGTGGGACATTTAATATGCTGTCTGTATTTAGGAAGTTCATTTGTGAGATTAGCAAGGAACCTTTTGACGGCTTGGTAGGATTTCCATCAGGATCATAATGATTAGTATATGAACTGTGTTCACAATTAAGCATGATTTTTTTTGGGTGTCAACATTAGATAATGTTTTCAGAGTGCTTGTCATTTTAAAACTGAGCCCAGCGTATGCTGTGTTATCAGTATAGCAATGAATAGGCATGCAAATGCAGCAAGAGGAAATAATGTATAAAATGTGCATGGTACAGCATGTGTATGGTATTTTCACTTTAGGCAAATCATGGTATTACTATGCGTTTAAAAAGTTACGTTGTAAAATGGAATAACAAATGATTGAAAGTGTAGTATTGCCAACTGATTCAAAATGTCAATTCATGCTATGGCATATACTAGATTTCACAATAAATATTAATGTCTTAAATTTCCTACGAATAACTACATTGGGAAAATTTGACAGGTACTGTATAATGAAGACACTAACTAAACTTCAACCTTTTTTTTTCCTTTTGTATAACAGGTGCAGCATCTAGCTCGGGTTGGTGGGAACGACCTTAAAGACACAGTCCACAAAGTTCTTGATCGGTAGGCTATGAACTAACAGTGATTCTACACTCATCCCTTTTTTTTTTTTTTTTTTTTTTCCGGTTCCGGTTCCGCCGGACCGGCGGCGCCACACGAGTCGGCTGCCTGTTGCAACAGCCTTTTTTTTAATCTTCCTTCTTCTTTCTACACCTTTCACTCTGTATATATATCACGGACGCACGGATCGCCCCGGGGGTCTCCCGGGTCGGCAGACGGAGCCACGGTTTGCAGCGGGAGACGTTACAGCGGGGAGGAGCTAGTGCTAGCTAGCACTTGGCCGCCGCCCGGTGCTAATGGGAAACTCGACATACCGGGAGCTGTAGCGAAAATGACGCGGGTACCGGGCTGGAGTTTAGGCGGCGTGAAAGAAATATAAGACAGAATAATAAAGAGCGATGGCAAGAACCAAGCAGACCGCCCGTAAAATCTACTGGAGGAAGAAGCCCCCCCCCACCAGGAGACAGCTAGCCACCAGGGCTGCTCGGAGAGGCGCTCCGGCCACCGGCAGAGTGAAGAGGCCTCGCCGTCACAGGCCCGTGGCTCTGAGAGAGATCTGTCGCTGCCAGAAATCCACGGAGCTGCTCATCCGTAAGCTGCCCGTCCAGCGCCTGGTGAGGGAGATCGCTCAGGACTTCAAGACCGTCCTGCGTTTCCTGAGCTTCGCCGTCATGGCTCTGCAGGAGACCAGCGAGGCCCACCTGGTGGTCTCTTCTTCGCTAAGGGGGTCACCATCATGCCCAAAGACTTCCAGCTGGCCCGCTGCATCCGCGGAGAGAGAGCTTAGACTTTCTGCTGCACATTCACCAGCCATAATGCTCTGCACTGTGTGTCTATATATATATACATTTATAGTAATATGGACATATGTTTACTAGATGTTGTTTTTTCTTGCCTTCTGATTGTTGCTCTGAGTGTTGCTATCCCTATGCTGTTGCAATCCTGGAATTTCCCCATTGTGGGACTAATAAAGGCTTATCCTATCTTATCTTATCCCCAAAGACAACTGTTAAAAGTGGACTTAATATAAATGTCTTGGGAAGGAAATGGGGAAGAGGGTGGGTTTGGTCCATGACATAGGCTAAAATTGTGGCGTTTATACCGTAGCTTTCTTGACAGCTCATTCTTATTGTTTTGTTTGGAGTATAAAAGCTGGCTTGTTCAAGACAGCAGCACCTCTGGTGTTGAGACTAAGTATAATACAGTCAAGTGCAAGCTTCATGTGATGTGAGCTGTATTCCAATATTTGGATTTCTCTGCAGGCCTGGGCCAATTAACAATAGACGACTGGCTGTAGTTGTAACAAATCTGGCATACAATTAATTTTTGCACAGCTAAAAAAATTTTTTTTATCTTCCAACTTTTCCAGATGCTGTACTGAAGTTGTGCAGAGGCAACAGAGGACGCTGTCCGAAGACATGCTGAGGAACACTTGAGACATGCTCCAGGAAGAAGAGGCGGGGGTAGACATACACGACTTTCAGGGGTGTGATTTTTTTTTTTTTAATTATTCTGGATTTCAAGTTTTTAGAATATAAATAAGTTTACTTGTTGCTTTTTTGTCCTTGGCCAATCTCATGCCTGAACATTACATATACATTTTGCAACACCCTTCTATGCCCTCTACTTTCAAGACATTAAATTTGTGTTCTGAATGCTGTGTTGGACCTCGCTGTGGAAAAACAAGGTGGGAAATAGACCATACATTATGTATAAGGTAGCGATCTTCACTGTTTTGTTTTGTTTTTTTTCCCACAAGATCCACATTGGCAGAGCAAAGTCAAAGCAAGAGACACTTTTACAACAATATATCAAGTCAGCCACACAGATGAGCATTTCAACATATAAATTAGTCCATCCAGCCATCCAGCCATCTTCTACCGCTTTTCCGGAGGTCCGGGTCGCGGAGGCAGCAGTTCAAGCAGAGAAGCCCAGACTTCAAAAAAATCTCACCCAATGCATTTTCAATTAAGACCACTTTTCTTGCCTTTCTGACTTCACTGTCAGGTGGATAACTTGCACTGAATTTTGTATGTACTGTTATGAAGTGGTACTCCAATTTGCTTTGTTTGAAACAGGTGTGGGTTTGCTTGAATATTAAGCACAGAGGGTTCATGCTTCGAAGAACAAATAAGAATTTGTCCATTTCTATCGAAATTTGCTATGGTCATCTTGGATGCCTCATACCTGGAGAAATACAATGTGGATGTTTGTGTGTGCGTAGTGTTCATAGTATATTTATGTAGCACATTTTTTCATGTATTGGCTGTTTATCGAGACCCTAAGTCACGCCCCCTCTACTTCCTTAAATTGAAAAAATTCTCCATTGAAATGAATGGCAAGAGCAAAATTATGCTCTGATCCAGTTCAAATTTTGCCACAAGTTACACATTTGTCAATTTAAAAGAATTTTCCACATAAATAAAGTTGTCAGGTGTCATATAATGACAGAGTAATGTTTAGATTTTGTTTAAACGACTAGTGGACAACAACTCCCATCATTCCACTTAACTGAACTAATCGTGTTTAGTGCCAATTATGTGGAAAATTCTTTTATATTGACAAACATACGTGTGGCAAAATTTGATCAGGATCAAAGGATAATTTCGCTCTTGCCATTCATTTCAATTGAATTTTTTTCAATTTAAGGAAGTAGAGGGGGCATGACTTCAGTTCTTTATTATAAGCTACAATACATTTTATGTATAAATTACGTTGAAATTAGGTCCTTATAAGACGTTGAATGGACATCCACAGCAACTATATTTGAACTATATTTTAACCCTGTACGGACGTCCTGTAGACGTCAAACCTGAATGTACAGAAGACGTCCAAAAAAGACATCATAAGAACTTGCATCCGCACCCTCTGGAGATGTCTTTTGTACGTCTGACCATGAAGTAAAAAAGACGTTTCAACGTATGCTTGCTCAGTGGGTAACTCCGGTTGCTCTTTTTCGGCTACTCAAATGCTCTGCCACTGTCACACTAACCTCACAAATAAACACACCAGGAACTCCTGCTCTGATTTGCAGGTTCTCAAAGCACAAGCTACTTCACGCCATAAGAAATCAAACTGGTTATTCTAGTTTGTCCCTGGATATAAAGGAATTCCCAGCATAGAACACAGCAGCAATACATCTAAAATCTTTAATATTCAGAGTGCACAAACAGTTTTAAGACATACTGTACAGAATATCTCAGACTTTATAGGGAAATGTGCTCACATGAATAAAAACTGAAACTGATGTTAAAATAAATATTTGTATACAATTTACAACACAATAGTCTTACAAATTGATATATGTATAAATACTGTCTGATATAAAAGATACAGAACAATTGAATATTTGGACTTTAAGCATCTGATATGTTACACAATAATCTGACGAATGAGAACCCCCCCCCCCCCCGACTAGAGATCTTCATAATAATTCTCATTTGAGGTGATGTGATATCTTTATGAAACTTTTGACACGCTCTTTTCCTGCCAAAAATTTACAAATGTCTGTAATAAAAAGCTTAACATTTCAGGCTCTTAAAATGCCATCTTAATATCTGATATATCATCATATCCAAGTCATACTGGAGTGAAGTATCAACAATCCAAGCAGTACTTTAGAATCTTCAGTGTAAAATCTTTGTCCCTGAGTAGTTTCAAGGTTTGCGGGGCTCGAGTCCGTGGGAGAGCTGAGTCAGCATCCTTTGGTTGTCAATCATGTTCAGCTGGCGAACGTAAGCCCAAACGTCGGGGTGGTTCTTATTCGCCAGCGGTGGCTCTGGGCCTGGTTATGAAGAGATACACAGTGAAAAATATGGGGAAAAGATTCAACTTGATCCTTAAACCAGACAGTCGGTGACAGAGTAGCTCATTGTGGCCTGATGACATCACTGTGAGAGTACTCAGATCTCCTGACCCTTGAGCACAGCCTAGATGCAAACATCTGAGGATCATTTTGTATGAGTTTGTTGAACATTGGGGCATTTATGATTTTCATAAAATGTGACCTCTGACTTGATCTTGGGCACAGCCTGTGTGCAGACCTACCTTAGGATCATTGTGTGTGAGTTTGTTGAGAATTAGGGTAATTGCCTATAGGAGGAAAATCAATTTTCATAAAATCATATGAGCCCTCAGATCTCCTGACCTTTGACCTTTACCTTGATCTAGATTACAACTTTAATGCAGAACCACCTGATGATCACTGTGAGTGAGTTTAGTGACCATCAGGGCAATTGCCCAGGGGTGTTGATTTTTCTGAAATCACATACGTTATGTGCTCAGATCTCCTGAACTTTCACTGTGACCTTGAGCACAAAGTGGATGCAGAACCACCTGAGGATCATTGTGCGAGTTTGGTGAGCATCTGGGCAATTGTGTAGGAGGAGTAAGATTTTTTTTTTAATCATAAGATACCAGATCTGACCTTTGACATTAATACTGGGCACAGCCTGAGTGCAGACTCACCCAAGGATCCTTGTGTGTGAGTTTGGTGACCATCGGAGCAACTGCCTAGGAGGAATAGTGATTCTCGTGAAATGTGGACGGACAGACGGATGTTGGACACCACATCATCACATTAGCTCCTTAGCCAAAAGGAGCTGAAAACTTATGTTGACAGGTTAATTTTAGTCCTTTTACCTGTAATTTAAGGCTCAAGTGTATTTACCTCTGCCAAGGGAGGAGGTAATGCAGGGGTGTCCAATCATGTGCCATGGAGGGCCAAGACCCTGCAGGCTTTACCTCCAACCAGTGTCTTCGGCACCAGATTTCACTGAACTTCTTCCCACTGATTGCTGATCAGTGAAAACACCTGCTGAAGCAACTGGGTAGAAGAGAAAACCTGCAGGGTCTTGGCCCTCAATGGCACATGATTGGACACCCCTGAGGTAATGTTTTTGGTAGCATTGGTTGGTTTGTCTGTTACCAAAATAACTCAAAAAGTTATGAACGGATTTTGATGACCTTTTCAAGAAAGGTGTGTAATGGCACGGGGATCAGATGATTAGATTTTGGTGATGATCTGAGAGTGCATACCTCCACCAAGGAATTTGTTTGTATTTGTGCAGCAGGATTACACAAAAAACTGCTAGGTGGATTTGGATGAAAATTTCACCAGAGGTGCTTCTTGGGCTAGAAAGCAACCCATTACATTTTGGTGAGGATCCGAGAAAGGCTGTCATTTTGACAG
Organism: Pholidichthys leucotaenia; assembly: GCA_020510985.1. Lineage (NCBI taxonomy): Eukaryota > Metazoa > Chordata > Actinopteri > Cichliformes > Pholidichthyidae > Pholidichthys > Pholidichthys leucotaenia. The sequence goes on along the minus strand of CM035843.1, from coordinate 54,320,970 downwards.
AGTACACTGAGCACGTTCTATTGTAACTTTTACTTGTAATTTCCAGCTGTCCACTTTAAAGTGCATATTAAACAGATTGAGCATTGTTGTTCCAGTTTCTGGTCATCAGTTAAATTAATAAGTAAATGCAGAATCTGCATGCTGTATTCTGTAGGAACATGATCAATTCTGAACATGTGAACAAAACCAAGCGCTATTTGGCATCATCCATCCATCCATCCATCTTCTACTGCTTATCCAGGGGTCTGGGTCAAGGGGGCAGCAATCCAGGCAGAGAAACCTGGACTGCCTCCCAGTTCACATAGCACCATGATCCCCATGATCCCTCCTGCAGGTGGTGAGCCCACTGGAGGGCGGACCCACGTGCCTACTTTGGGTACATTCGGTCCTTGGTGTAACTTTTTTCCATGAAGATCTACTGGACCGCTCTGTCTGGCCCTTGGATGATCCTACCAGGGGCAAGTTGCCCCTGACAACATACAGTGCATGTGAAAAGTATTCACAGCACTTCACTTTTTCTATATTTTATGTTACAGCCTTATTCCAAAATGAATTCATTTTCTCCTCTAAATTCTACACACAATACCTCATAATGACAACGTGAATTTTTTTTTTTTTTTGAGATTTTTGCAAATTTATTAAAAACAAAAAAAACTTAAGAAATCACATGTACATAAGTATTCACAGCCTTTGCTCAATACTTTGTTGAAGCACCTTTGGCAGCAATTATAGCCTCAAGTCTTTTTGAATATGATGCCATAAGCTTGGCACACCTGTCTTTGGGCAGTTTCACCCATTCCTCTTTGCAGCATCTTTCAGGCTCCATCAGGTTGGATGGGAAGCGTCGGTGCACAGCCATTTTCAGATCTCTCCAGAGATGTTCAATAGGATTCTGGCTGGGCCACTCGAGGACATTCATAGAGTTGTCCTGAAGCCACTCCTTTAATATCTTGGCCAATGAGAGCAAGTTTTTAGCCAAAGTCAAATTCCTTGTATGTGTTGTGCATACTTGGCCAATAAAGCTGATTCTGATTCTGATTCTGATTCTGGTGTGCTTAGGGTCGTTTTCCTGCTGAAAGATGAACCGTTGTCCCACTCTGAGGTCAAGAGCGCTCTGGAGCAGGTTTTCATCCAGGATGTCTCTATACATTGCTGCATTCATCTTTCCCTCTATCCTGACTAGTCTCCCAGTTCCTGCCATTGAAAAGCATCCCCACAGCATGATGCTGCCACCACCATGCTTCACTGTAGGGATGGTCTTGGCCTGGTGATGAGCGTGCCTGGTTTCCTCCAAACATGACGCCTGGCATTCACACCAAACAGTCCAATCTTTGTCTCATCAGACCAGAGAATTTTGTTTCTCATGGTCTGAGAGTCCTTCGGATGCCTTCTGGCAAACTCCAGGCGGGCTGCCATGTGCCTTTTACTAAGGAGTGGCTTCTGTCTGGCCACTCAACCATACAGGCCTGATTGGTGGATTGCTGCAGAGATGGTTGTCCTTCTGGAAGGTTCTCCTCTCTCCACAGAGGAATGTTGGAGCTCTTCACAGAGTGACTATCAGGTTCTTGGTCACCTCCCTGACTAAGGCCCTTCTCCCCCGATCGCTCAGTTTAGACGGCCGGCCAGCTCTAGGAAGAGTCCTGGTGGTTCTGAACTTCTTCCATTTACAGATGATGGAGGCCACTGTGCTCATTGGGACCTTCAAAGCAACAGAAATTTTTCTGTACCCTTCCGCAGATTTGTGCATCGAAACAATCGTGTCTCAGAGGTCTACAGACAATTCCTTTGACTTCATGCTTGGTTTGTGCTCTAACATGCACTGTCAACTGTGGGTCCTTATATAGACAGGTGTGTGCTTTTTCAAATCATGTCCAATCAACTGAATTTACCATAGGTGGACTCCAATTAAGCTGTAGAAACATCTCAAGGATGATCAATGGAAACAGGATGCACCTGAGCTCAATTTTGAGCTTCATAGCAAAGGCTGTGAATACTTATGTACATGTGATTTCTTAGTTTTTTATTTTTAATAAATTCCCAAAAATCTAAAAAAAACCCAAAACTTTTTTCACATTGTCATTATGGGGTATTGTGTGTAAAATTTTGAGGGGAAAAAAAATTAAGCCATTATGGAATAAGGTTGTAACATAAAAGTGTGGAAAAAGTGAAGCGTTGTGAATACTTTCTGGATGCACTATAGCTCCTGGGATCATTCGGGCACTCAAACCTCTTCACCACAATAAGCTGGTGATACATGGAGGGGTATTTGGTGTCTTATTATACAGTTAGGCCCAGAAATATTTGGACAGTGACGCAATCTTCATGATTTGGGCTCTGCATGCCACCACATTGGATTTGAAATGAAACAACTACAACAGAATTGAAGTGCAGACTTCAAGGTTTAATTCAAGGGGTTGAACAAAAATATATGATTAAACATGTAGGAACTGTAGCTATTTTTATACAAACGCTCCTCATTTCAGGGGCTCAAAAGTAATTGGACAAATAAACATAACCCTAAGTAAAACGTTACTTTTCAATATTTTGTTGAGAATCCTTTGCAGGCAATGACTGCCTGAAGTCTGGAACCGATGGACATCACCAAACGCTGGGTTTCCTCCTTTGTGATGCTTTGCCAGGTCTTTACTGCAGCTGTCTTCAGTTGTTGCTTGTTTGTGGGTCTTTCTGCCTTAAGTTTTGTCTTGAGCAAGTGAAATGCATGCGACTGGGTTGAGATCTGGTGATTGACTCGGCCATTGCAGAATATTCCACTTCGTTGCTTTAAAAAACTCCTGGGTTGCTTCTGCAGTATGTTTTGGATCATTGGTAAAGCGCCGTCCAATCAACTTTGCTGCATTTGGCTGAATCTGAGCAGAAAGTATATCCCTATACACTTCAGAATTCATCCGGCTGCTTCTGTCTTTCGTCACATCATCAATAAACACAAGTGACCCAGTGCCATTGGAAACCATGCATGCCCATGCCATCACACTGCCTCCACCATGTTTTACAGAAGATGTAGTGCTTTGGATCATGAGCTGTTCCAATTCTTCTCCAAACTTTCTTCTTCCCATCATTCTGGTACAGGTTGATCTTAGTCTCATCTGTCCAAAGAATGCTGTTCCAGAACTGGGCTGGCTTCTTCAGGTGTTTTTTGGCAAAGTCAATTCTGGCCTTTCTATTTTTGAGGCTGATTCATGGTTTGCACCTTGTGGTGAATCCTTTGTATTTACTCTCATGAGGTCTTCTCTTTATGGTAGACTTAGATACTGATACACCTACTTCCTGGAGAGTGTTCTTCACTTGAGTGGATGTTGTGAAGGAGTTGTTCTTCACCATGGAAAGGATTCTGTGATCATCCACCACTGTTGTCTTCCGTGGACGTCCAGGCCTTTTTGAGTTCCCAAGCTCACCAGTGCACTCTTTTTTTCTCAGAATGTACCAAACTGTTGATTTGGCCACTCCTAACATTTCTGCTATCTCTCTGATGGATTTCTTCTTTTTTTCAGCCTCAGGATGGTCTGTTTCACCTCCATTGAGAGCTCCTTTGACTGCATGTTGTGTGTTCACAGCAACAGCTTCCAAATGCAAACGCCACACCTGGAATCAACTCCAGACCTTTTAACTGCTTAATTGATGACAGGTTAACGAGGGAAGATCCCATGCAGCCTTGTTATTTTTTTTTTGCAGCCTTCTGAGTCAATTGTCCAATTACTTTTGGTCCCTTGAAAAAGAGGCGGCTACGTATTAAAGAGCTGTAATTCCTAAACCCTTGTTCCAATTTGGATGTGAATACTCTCAAATTACAGCTGAGAGTCTACACTTTAAGCCCACAGTGATTATATAATTGTATCCTGAATATGTTTTCGTAAACAGCTAAAATAACAAAATTTGTGTCACTGTCCAAATATTTTTGGGCCTAACTGTATGATTTAAAATGACAGGTAATAACAGATGACAGAATTTTTACAACCCTGTCTGTCAAAATGACAAAACGAGAAAGTGGAGCGCAACCTCTGCTCTCTTGATGTAGTAATAAGGATGCATTTTGAAAAATTAATGAAACTTTAACAAAAAAGGGAACTTACTGAAAGTCTGGCTCCTACAGTATCTCACTATCTTCACTGTGTTTGCTATCATCCGCTGAAAGACAAAGAGCTATAATCAGCAACAAACACTTGAGACTAAGTGGAAAACAAAGGAGAAAAACAAGGATTTACACCAACTGGTGTAAAACAATAATCTGCACTTGCTGAGTCTCACCATTTTCTCAAAATTGACCAGATTGTCAATAAATGTTTTATTGCCCTCATGGGTGAATGTCATATCTGGAAAAAACACAAGGAAACCAAGTGAAAAGGGTAACAGCTAAATAAAGTGCGTTTTACAGTTTGAAACAATGCTATGTTAAAAATAAACTGTAATCAAATAAATAGGTTTGACCTTTAATCAGCAGTGGCATGAAAGGAATAGTGGGAGGTTCCAGTTTGGCTACTGTCAGTCGGTATGCCCGATGGTTCCTGGATGGGTCCTGTGGAAACAATCACAGCTCATTGTTAAAAGGATCCATCACAGACCTGACAGAAGGCTTAAATCCACACTTTACTATAACCAGCTGATTCTACAATAGTACAGCTCAACCACTGGATGAGTCATTAATGGATATTTTGTATGCCTAAAGCTATTCGATGCAATGGCAGTGGCCTACTTTTGTCCAATAGGCTGTCTACATATGAAGTGGATATTCAATTCAATTCAATTCAACTTTATTTATATAGCGCCATTTCACAACAACAGTCATCTCATAGCACTATCAACTGTAGGGGAGAACCCCCACAGTTGCAGAAAGACCCCAGCAATCAGGCGATCCCCTGTGAGCAAGCACTTGGCGACAGTGGAGAGGAAAAACTCCCTTTTAACAGGAAGAAACCTCCAGCAGAACCAGGCTCAGGGAGGGGCAGTCATCTGCTGCGACTGGCTGGGGGGTGAGGGGATAGAGAAAAAGAAAAGAACAGACATGTAGAGAGCAAACAGCACGATGGGGACTCAATCTATGGGAGAGAACAAACAAATGTTAATGACCAGCAAAAAAAAATATTTCATAGAGAGTGAGGAAAGGAGTGAGGCCCAGTGCATTACTGGAGGTCCCCCGGCTGACTAAACCTATTAGCAGCATAACTAAGGGAGGGTTCCGAAACACATGATCCCTCCCTAATTGTAGGCTATATCAAAAAGGTAGGTTTTAGCCCTATTCTTCAAAACAGAGATCGAGTCTGACTCCCGAATCCAGATTGGCAGCTGATTCCACAGGAGAGGAGCTTGATAACTGAAGGCTCTGCCTCCCATTGTACTTTTGGAGATTCTAGGTATTACAAGTAATCCTGCATTTTGGGAGCGTAGTGGTCTGTTAGGATAATACGGTAGTATCAGATCTTTTAAATAAAAAGGAGCCTGATTGTTTAGAGCTTTGTAAGTAAGAAGAAGGATTTTAAACTTAATTCTAAACTCTATGGGAAGCCAATGAAGGGAGGCCAGAACTGGAGAGATATGATCTCTCTTTCTAGTACCTGTTAAAACTCTTGCTGCAGCATTTTGGATCAGCTGAAGACTTTTTAAAGATGTTTTAGGACAGCCTGATAATAAAGAATTACAATAATCTAATCTCGAGCTAACAAAAGCGTGGATCAGTTTCTCAGCATCACTCTGAGACAAGATGCTCCTAATCTTGGCAATATTACGCAAATGATAGAAGGCAGTCTTAGAAACAAATTTAATATGTGAATTGAAGGACAAATCCTGATCAAAAATAGCTCCAAGGTTCCTCACAGAGCTATTAAGAGAAAGAGTAACCGCATCCAAACTGAAAGTTTGATTTGGAAAGGAATTTCTAAGGTATTTTGGACCAACAAGAATGACTTCAGTCTTATCTGAATTTAATAGCAGGAAATTACAAGTCATCCAAGCTTTGATTTCCTTAAGACAGGCTTCTAACTTGGCTAATTGATTACTATCATCTGGCTTCATTGACAGGTATAATTGTGTGTCATCTGCATAACAATGAAAATGTATACAGTGCTTTCTAATAATGTTGCCTAACGGAAGCATATATAAACTAAAAAGAGTAGGGCCTAGCACAGATCCCTGTGGAACTCCATGACTAAGCTTTGAGTTGAAAGAAAACTCATTATTTACATGAACAAACTGGAACCTATCAGATAAATAAGATCTAAACCATTGCAACGAAGTTCCATTAAGTCCAACATAGTGTTCTAATCTATCAAGTAGAATATTATGATCGATAGTATCAAAAGCTGCACTAAGGTCTAAAAGGACAAGTACAGAAACTAGTCCATTATCAGATGCAATGAGGAGGTCGTTAGTGACCTTCGCTAAGGCTGTTTCAGTACTATGATGGATTCTAAACCCAGATTGAAACTCTTCAAGTAAACCATTTCCCTGCAGGTGGTCAAATAATTGCGTAGCAACAACTCTTTCTAAGATTTTTGAAATGAAAGGGAGATTAGAGATTGGTCTATAGTTAGCTAAAGCTCCTGGATCTAGCGTTGGCTTTTTGAGTAAGTGTTTAATTACAGCCGTTTTAAAAGCCTGCGGTACGTGGCCTAAAGTTAATGAAGAATTGATTATATGAAGAATAAAGCTACCAATAAGTGGGAAGACTTCTTTAAATAACCTGGTAGGAATAGGGTCTAAAAGACAAGTTGAAGGCTTGGATGAGGAAACTATTTTGTCTAACTCACAAAGGTCGATTGGAGTAAACTCATCAAGACAGACATCAACAGAAGGAGTTGTAGTAGTTACAGTATTTAAGTTAACTGTGGGAAGAATCTGATTGATTTTATCTCTGATGGATGAAATTTTATTGTTGAAAAAGTTCATAAAGTCCTGACTAGTAAGCTCTAAGGGAATGCTAGGATTGACAGAGTCCTGACTCTTTGTCAACCTGGCTACAGTACTGAAAAGAAGCCTGGGATTATTCTTGTTCTCTTCTATTAATGCAGAATAATAACTCGTTCTAGCTTTTCTAAGAGATTTTTTATAAATTAAAAGATGATTTCTCCAAGCTAAATAGATTTCATCTAAATTAGTAGAGCGCCATTTTCTTTCTAATTGACGAGTCTTCTGTTTTAAGGTACGAGTTTCTGTGTTGAACCAAGGAGTTAGAAATCTCTGATTAGACTTTTTCTTTTTTAAGGGGGCCACCAAGTCTAGAGTCTGATGCAGAGAAGCTGAAACACTATCCACCATGTTATCAATTACAGAAGGAGCAAGCTGTCTATAGCTTATTTCCGTTGTGTTGACACATGATATCTGTATAACCACAACTCAGAGGAGTGTTGCGTTACCAGGAAAGGCCAATAGTCATCATTTCAAAGATGGACTTTAGGTTAAAATAAATAATTTTACTTTGAAAATGAGAAGTCAGACCTTTGCTGTTAAATGTCAATACAAATAAGTGCAATGATAGAACAGCACCGAAAAGCAGTGTTCTTTTTTTTTAAACTGTGATTCTCATAATCTAAGATTATAATGTAGTGCCTTGGAGACGTGAAGTTGTCAGCGTTCTTAAGAAGTCTTCTTTCTTGTTAACAGTCTATTCCAGACCTCATGCTGGGAGAGCTTCCGTAACATATAATGGCACATCTTGTCTGCACCAATTTCTTCACTTAGAGACTGTAATGTCATGGGATTGTCCAGTTAAAATAAATTGCAAATGGAAGATTTTTTATTTTATTATTATTATTTCAATTATTATTTGTATTCTTTCTTGCAGCAAGTGAGTGGAGGCCCAGTACTGCACATATATAAACCTCTGCAAAAACAGACAGTTGCAAATGATGTTTGGACTAGATATCTGGACTCTCTATATATAGTATTCTACTAGAGTAGCTTTGTATGAGTCAAAGTTCAAAAATAATCTGCTTTTCCTATAGTGGGGCCCTTGATTTGTTGTTTTGTCCCCCAGTTCATTAACTGAGACAAGCATTTTTTTTTTTTAACTCCATTTTCTCCTTTTAATCTGATATTTTTTGGTTGCCACTTGTAAACATACAGTAAAACCTTATGTGTGGGGCAACAACAGTCACAGTCCACAATTTATGCTCCTAACGCAATTATGACTTACCATCAGGTTTTCAAATTCTCCATAAAACTTCTTGAATTTGCTTGGAAGTTTCTGTAAGCATAAACAATAGAGGAATGTTAAACTGCACTTAAAATATATATGTTCAGTATGTGCTCTTAAAAAGTCAAACTGCACAGACATACACACCTCCCAGGTCTGACTCAGCCTGCTCACAGCTGGGTTACTCAGTCCCATGATGATTGCAAAGAAGGCATTCAGATTCCTGTACTCTTTACAACTTTGACAGAAAATAAGAGATGTATGTGAGGGTGGCAAACAAACCAAGCCACTACCCAAAGAAAGAACAAAGTGGACTCCCAAACAAAATCTCCTTACTGGGCAGCAATCTTGATGAACTTCTTGAGGAGCTGCACTCGCTTGCTCAGCTGAGGACACAGACACATCTCAGTGATCACCCAAAACTGGATTTCATTGAACCTCCTCAAGAACAGGTCCAGGTTCACGGTGCTTTTCTTCACATAATGCCTCCCAAATGTATGGTAGATGAGTTCAAGCTGGAATATTGAAGAGAAGGCAAAACTGATCCTTCAGTGAATGTACATTTAACCATGAAATAATCAAAAATGTCATTTTGTTCTTCCAAATGATCTGTTAAATAAGGCGTGTGCAGTTTTTAATCTGTTCTGCTCTGGGCCCTCAGTGGCTCTTACAGTACCTCATGTACACAGTTGAAAAGCTCCCAGTCATAGGAAGTCATGTGGTAGGCGACATCCTTAGAGCTCATCAGCTCAAAGGTGGACAGTGAGCCTGCTGATGGACCCTCCTGCTCTGGTAAAGGGGTCTAGAACACACACAAAAACATAGGCGATTGAAAATAAAACTGCAGTTTTTCAATTAATTCAGATGTTAAAAAGTTACTGTTAGCAGTAGATTTAACGGCATCAGTTACAATGAATTCACTGATATGATAAGAATGTCTTATGTAATTTTTATATATCCACAAACCAAAGAATCTAGCTGGTCTCTCCGGCAGGCAAACAACCGTCCATTTATGCTGAGTGTGGAGAACACTGAAATATCGTTGGATTTAAAGATGGTTTTCTCTGCAAATGGAAAACATGACACAGAAAGACTTTAATTTGAAGTTTAAGATAAAATGTTATTCAAAATGATTTGCTATAAAATAGCATAATGTTTACTTAGTGTTGCAGTCAATTTGTCACCAAGACTTTAAAGGGTCAAGACCAAGACATACATACTCATTAGTTTTGGTCTGAACTTAGTCTCCGTCTGCCGTGGTCTTGGTACTCTCTGGTCCAGGTCAGGTCTTGGTGAGGTCTTGACTACAACACTACTTAGTAAACAAATTCAAGTAAGGTGTGATGGAAGAAACAGCTGAATGAGTATTTCCTGGCAAGACACTCTTTATACATGATTTATATGTTTATATGTGATTTATGTGTGTTTATTTTTTTATTGGAAAATGAACATCTGCTACACAGTAAATCTACTCTGTCAGCTCTGATAAGCTTCCCAAACTTAGAGGAGAGCTATCAGTTACAACTCAATTTAACACAAAGTATGCTGTTAAATATGTCTTTTAAACAAACAAAAAAATGTTGGTATACTTTCATGTTTTATCATTGATATACAGCAGATAACAGATTATAATAAGTACATTTGACTGTTACTGACAAGTATTCATAAAATTTTGAGTATACTGGAAAAATAGTGTCGTGGTCATCACCCTCTTTATGGATGATAGAGGCAGGAAAGCAGGGGCCCTGACAACGAGGTTCCAGTTTAACCGTTTACTGAACAATTCTTCAGTGCAAGCAGCAAAACTCACCAAAGGTAAAGTCCATGTGGGCAAATACAGAAGGGACCATCATGGAGCCTACAGATAAACCCACATGGGGCCTATAAGACAGCCCAGACTTAACCAATTTGGGGCCCACATGGACATGCTGGCTGGAAACAGTCCAACCTAGCTTTCTCCTGGCCACAGCTGGAGGAGGGACTCAACTCGACATCCATGCAGTTTGGCAGGCAGCAGACAACACACATGCACAGGCTGGCTAAAGCTTACTCTGTGTGCAAAAATCCCTCAGCCTGAGGGCGTATCAGAAATACACGAAAGAATCACATTACAGCCCAACAAATTGCGTTTAGCTCGTTATAGCCCCATTATAATAGTATCCACCTTATTCCTCGGCCCCATGATGCCTTGCATGAATTATGGTAGCAACTTCCAGTACTAGTTTAGAATGTATTGTCACTGAAACGGGACACTTTTCTTTGTTAAAAAACAATGACTTTGGCATCAGAAATGCGGGAACGCGGCCTCCTACACCTCAGAACAGTAATATAATCACACCACTTCCCACGACTATCGAGGGATGGAAAGATGACCTTAAAATGTGGCCTCGTACACAGTAGCTCCGTTAGATAGCGCTGCTGCTAAGATGCTAACGATGTAAACAAATGACCCTTGCTGGTAAAATGAGTCACTTTGAGGACATTTTCAAAACTGATGTAACGTTATTTCCATATTCTGTATTGAAAGACCTTCAAAATGATATTTAATTTGTAGGTAGTGTGCAAAAACTGACCCAGAAAAAGATGATTTGTTTATATTTTAACTAGGTTGAAAACTCACGTTCCATCGGTCGGGAGTTAGGTCTTTTGCAAAAACATAGGTATTTTTATAAAGTACAATTTCTAAGTTTTACAATGATATTAGACACTCATGGGGGGTTTCCTGGGACTTTGCCGCTACCAAACAAAGAAAGAGTCATGATTTATGACTGATATGATGAAGAGAAGAAAGGTAGATATACTGTGTGTTCAAGAAATCAGATGGGAGGGAAGCAAGGCTAGGAGTCTTGAAGGTGGATTTAAACTGTTCTACCATGGTGTAGATAGGAAGAGAAATTTAGCTGGGGTAATCTTGAAGGAAGAGTATGGGAAGAGTGTCCAGGAGGTGAAGAGGAAGACAGACAGGATCATAAGCTTGAAGCTAGAAATCAAAGGTGTGATGTTGAATGCTGTCAGTGTGTATGCCCCACAAGTTCGGTGCCAGGTAGGACAGAAAGAAGAATTCTGGAGTAAGTTGGATGAAGTGGCAGAGAGTGTTCCCAGGGGGAACAGAGTGGTGATTAGAACAGACTTTAATGGGCATATAGGTGAAGTGAACATAGATAATGATGAGGTGCTGGGTAGATATGGTCTTAAAGACAGAAATGTGGAAGGACAGATGGTTGTGGATTTTGCTGAAAGGATGGAAATGGCTATGGTGAAAACATACTTCAAGAAGAGAAAGGAACATAGGGTGACATACAAGAGTGGAGGAAGGTGCACACAGGTGGACTACATCTGATGGTGACGACGCAAGGAGTAGAGGTAGTGAAGGTAGATGAGTTTAAATACCTGGAGTCAATCATCCAAAGCAATGGAAAATGCACAAGAAAGGTGAAGAAGAGCGTGCAGTCTGGGTGGAGTGGTTGGAGATGAGTATTAGGGGTGATTTGTGATAGAAGGACAGCAGCAAAAGAGTGAAAGGGAAGATTTACAAGACGATAGTGAGACCTGCTATGTTGTATGGTTTGGAGACAGTGGCACTGACAAAAAGACAGGAGGCGGTAGTTGAAGAGGCGGCAGTTGAAGAGGCTGAGATGTTCAGTGGGTGTGACTAGGAGGGGCAGGATTAGAAATGAGTATATCAGAGGGACAATTCAGGTTGAGCGGTTTGGAGACAAAGTAAAAGAGGCAAGGCTGAGATGGTTTTGACATGTGTAGAGGAGGGATAGTGGAGATTTTAGATAAAGAATGTTGAAGATGGAGCTGCCAGGCAGGAGGAAAACAGGAAGACTGCAGAGAAGATTCATGGATGTAGTGAAGGAGGACATGAGAGGGTTGGTGTTAAAGAGGAAGATACAAGGGTTAGGGTGAGATGGAGACAGTCGAAAGTAGAAGTTTTTTTTTTTTTGCTGCTGAGCCACTTTAAAGGCCATTCATTAGCACCTACTGAAGCAGGTCCTAATGGCCCCACAAAAGGACACAATTTTTTCCACTAAATCAGCCGGTATGAACATACCAGCCATATTGAGCTGGCTGACTCCAATCATTTCATTTACATGTAGCTGTCTCACCTCCTGCTGAGCTGAGGCTGACCAGGAGCAGATCCTCTGCTGACCCCAGCTTGTCCGCCACAGCGCCGATGACCTCCCTGACTGAAGCCACCACAGGGACACGTATGGTGGTGTAGGTGTGGTCGCAGCAGTATACTTTAAACAGAACTGAAGGCATGAAAAGATTAGATGGTCAGTAGGAAGGAGGGAAGTACAATGGTTAGGTAGCACTAAAAGGGAGAGGCAAACAAATACTGTAAAGTAACCATTTTTACCACAGACAAAACAGCAAATGAATTCATTGTTAAATATATTTGTACACTCTTCATATGTGATTGTTTTGTTCTTTTTATGAAAATGAACATGGACTATACTGTACATCTACTAAATATCATCTGTGATAACAAGCTTCTCAAACTTACAAGTTACAACTCAATTTAACAAAAGTAAGCAGCAATGTTCAGTTAATGTACAGTACATCCAAAAGGACATTACTCACATAAAACTGAGTAGTTATTAGCTGCAATTTTTGAAAAAAATTTAACTGTCTCTAGATATTGCAGCTATTTTTCAATTATTATGTACAGTCTCCATACAAATAAGAAAAGACCACCAAAGGCAAATATATATTTTTCTAAGATATAAAATCAATAAGCAAAAACTCTTTGCCAACGTTAGAAAGTGGTCACTTTATTTTCATGCTTTCCCACTGTTCCTCGGCAAATGAAATTTGGTCCAGTTAAAAAAATAAAGAAAAAAATTCCCTTGAATTTCCATCATTACATCAGGGGTGTCCAATCATGTGCCATCGAGGGTCAAGACCCTGCAGGATCTCTCTTCTACCCAGTCTCTTCATCAGGTTTTTTCACATATCAGCAATCAGTGGGAAGAAGTTGTGAAATCTGCTGTTGAAGACACTGGTTGGAGGTAAAGGCTGCAGGGTCTTGGCCCTCCATGGCAAATGGCTGGACACCCCTGATCTACAGCTTGAAACTTGTTGTAGTGCATTCTAAATAAATTATACATTTCTATTCCTTTATGGTGTATTTTTGTTTTTTGATTTTAATATTCTATTGTTTTATCATTATACTAGATGTTCAATGGTTTCAATAAATTTTAAAAGTAATCATGTTATTCCTTTCTTTATTTTTGGTCATGTATGCTGTTATAATAGTGGATGCAAAGGTTCATATTGGCCAAAAGCTCAAGCTTCAGATTACAGTGCTTCCGGAAAATATTCACAGCGTTTCACTCTTTCCACATTTTGTTATGTTACGGTCTTATTCCAAAATGGATTACATTCATTTTTCCCCTCAAAATTCTACACACAATACTGCTATGTCTATAAAACATAGGTGAATAATGAGGCGAGTGGTGAACTACACAGGACTTTATTATGTGCTCACATAATCCAGACAGACGCTCCTGCTAGGCAGAGAGGTGGTCAAGAGACCGCCCCTCTGTCGTGCAGCTCTCTTATACTCAGGGTGACGTCACCACCCGCGTAACACCATAACGTATCCCACTAACAACACTACATTTCCCCCCTCCCCCCCTCAAAAAAAAGGTCCAAAACATACACACAATCAAGATCCTCCCCAATTTGGAACCCGAATCACACTCTATAACAAACAGAAAATTCGTAAGGCCCTACAACATTCACACAAAACAACTAAAGTTAGGGGAGTACAGGTGGACTGCCATCCCACCCCCACACAGCCAGACGGATTATTCTGCCGTCTCTATTATTATATAGTCCATTAAATGAAAAACTGCGTTGTTCCTTAAAAAAAAAAAGAAGCTACAAAACAATCCCTCAATACAGCATATATACAACCAGATATAAACTCAATAAATCACTTAATTATTATTCATATCAAACCATGCAATGAAAACACTAGTATACCCATTCTATACCCAGGGCAATTCACACAATAACATCATGTAACAAGCACATTGTCCCCCATGAAGAAACCACCCCCCAGAGACCCATCTGGCGGGTCCCATCCAGAGTATTTTCTTCTCTTTGCACTCGGAGGTGACCCACTTCGACACCAGGACACCTCCTTCTCGTCAGTGGCGCGCTGCAGCACATTAGGATGTCTCCATGAGCCATCAGACAGCTGAAGGTAGCCGTCATCCCGAACAGCCACCACCTGCAGCTGCCCCTGGTCCTCCTGACATTTGCACTTCTTACAAACTCCTCTCAACCGGGACACCCCTCTGGGCCGGACCACATCAGCGACCTCTAGAGGAGCCCGACTTGGCTTCCAGTGTTCCTGTGTGGCATGTGGTTTTACTGTGCCAGCCCGTCCTGCCCCGCTTGCTTTCATTTCAGATGCTGGCGAAGCCGTTGTGACCCCCTGCTTCTCGGTACCTCCCAGCCGCATTCCGGAAACAGGATAAGTCATTCACTCAGCTCCATCCGCTGTCATGGGCGTCCCACAGCGCCACCCAGTTCCCTCAGCTAGGGCTACTTGGACCCTGGCGCAGGCACCCTCCCACGATGGCCCTGGATGGGGTTGGTCCTGCTCATCTTCCAGAATACTAGGTTTGTCCCATATTGCGTCATCCAACACTCGCGGAACCGGCCGGTCCCACAAGCTACAGCCCGACCACTCCTCTCCACTACCGCTGGTGATCGTGAAGCCAAGTCCATAGAAAAGGTCGCAGCCCATCACATTCGCTCCGCTGGCGGTCACCACAAACTGCAGATTGGCTACCTCCACTGCCTTGTATCTAGCCATCAGCTCCAACAAACCCACAATGGGCAGTCTATTCCCACCATATCCACTAAATGGCGTTGAAAGACTTCTCACTCAGTGATATGGGAAAAAACTCCCCACAGTAGGCCAGTTCAGCACGGACCTCACTGCGCCCGTGTCCACCAGTAATGGCACCTCCTCACTGTCCAACTTCACCGTACAGGATGCACGGCCATCTGTGCTCGAGGAGACGGTGTGAATCACCGTAGGAGTTGGAGCAGGGGGTATCCGCTTTGTTTCGCCATTCTCCTCGCTCAAATCTATTACAAGCCCTGGCAAAATGATGCAGGTATCCACACTTGCCACAGTGTTTACCTCTCGCCGGACACTCTCTAGCCTTATATTGGTGCTTAGTGGACCCACAACCCGAACATTTGGGTGACCCCGGGGCGGACGTCATCTTCACAGCTGCAGCGCATTCCCCTTGCTCGCTGCCCGGAACCACAGCCTGTGCCCTCGATTGTGAGTCGTAGCAGTGCAGCGTAGCTCTTTCACCGAGGTTGTGTGATAACTTGTCTGCTGCTTCACACTGTTGAGCTATTTCCACAGCTGTGGCTAGAGTCAATTCACCGGAGTGTGTTAACAGTCTTGACTGTGCTGATAAGCACAGCGTGTGCTCCACCAACTGGTCACGGACCATTTCTTCCTCTAAATCACCAAACTGGCAGTCCCCAGCCAGCTGCCGCTGGTCCGCAACATAGTGCTGCACCGACTTGCCAATCCGCTGGTGGCGCTGCCAAAACTGGATCCTCCTGACGATGGCATTTACAGGCGCACGAAAATGTCACGCCATTAGCTCAACCACGTCCTCAAAGCTATCGCTAGCCCCCAAGGTAGCAAGGATACGCTGTCCTTCCATACCTAAATTGTGGACCAGAATTGCCCGTGCCCTTACCTTCGTCAGTTCACTGAGGTTTAGCGCCACCAAGTAGTTTTTAAAAGCGGCAAACCATCTCACCCAAAGCACCGGAGGCGCTCCTGGAAACTCCAAAAATGGCCGAATTGAAAACATGTGAGCACCCATAACTTTATCCTTGTCGCCAAATGTTATGTCTGTAAAACGTAGGTGAATAATGATGCGAGTGGTGAACTACACAGGACTTTATTATGTGCTCACGTAATTCAGGCAGACGCTCCCACTAGGCAGAGAGGTGGTCAAGAGACCGCCCTTCTTCTTCTTTTAGATTTGATTGGCAGTTGGCAACCAACTTACAGGTGGAATACCACCACTGACTTGATTATCATCACTCTATATCGTTGTATAAGGAGTTCTGAACAACTCCTTATGTGTGAAAAAATTATCCGTCCTTGGACTGTGTCTGAGGTGCGGCCGAACTGCCGCACAGCTCTCTTATACTCAGGGTGATGTCACCACCCGTGTAACACCATAACGTGTCCCACTAACAACACTACAAATACTCCATAATGACAATGTGAAAAAAGGTTGGGTTTTTTTTTTAGATTTTTGCAAATTTATTAAAATTAAAAAACTAAGAAATCACATGTACATAAGTATTCACAGCCTTTGCCATGAAGCTCAAAATTGAGCTCAGGTGCATCCTGTTTCCACCGATCATCCTTGAGATGTTTTTACAGCTTAATTGGAGTCCACCTGTGGTAAATTCAGCTGATTGGACATGATTTGGAAAAGCCCACACCTGTCTATATTGGCAGTGCATGTCAGAGCACAAACCAAGCATGAAGTCAAAGGAATTGTCTGTAGACCTCCGAGACAGGATTGTTTTGATGCACAAATCTGGGGAAGAACACAAAAAAAATTCTGCTGCTTTGAAGGTCCCAATGAGCACAGTGGCCTCCATCATCTGTAAATGGAAGAAGTTCGGCACCACTGGGACTCTTCCCAGAGCTGGCCAGCCATCTAAACTGAGCGGTCGGGGAAGAAGGGCCTTAGTCAGGGAGGCGACCAAGAACCCGATGGTCACTCTGTCAGAGTTCCAGCGTTGCTCTGTGGAGAGAGGAGAACCTTCCAGAAGGACAACCATCTCTGCAGCAATCCACCAATCAGGCCTGTATGGTAGAGTGGGCAGATGGAAGCCACTCCCTAGTAAAAGGTGCATGGCAGCCCACCTGGTGTTTGCCAAAAGGCACCTGAAGGACTCTCAGACTATGAGAAACAAAATTCTCTGGTCTGATGAGACAAAGATTGGACTGTTTGGCGTGAATGCCAGACGTCATGTTTGGAGGAAACCAGGCACCGCTCATCACCAGGACAATACCATCCCTACGATGAAACACGGTGGTGGCAGCCTCATGCTGTGGGGATGTTTTTCAGCGGCAGAAACTGGGAGACTGGTCAGGATAGAAGAAAAGATGAATGCAGCAATGTACAGAGACATCCAGGATGAAAACCTGATCCACAGCGCTCTTGACCTCAGACTGGGGTGACAGTTCATCTTTCAGCAGGAGAACGACCCTAAGCACACAGCCAGGATATTAAAGGAGTGGCTTCAGGACAACTCTGTGAATGTCCTCGAGTGGCCCAGCCAGAGCCCAGACTTGAATCCAACTGAACATCGCTGAAGAGATCTGAAAATGGCTGTGCACCGACGCTTCCCATCCAACCTGATGGAGCTTGATAGGTGCTGCAAAGAGGAATGGGTGAAACTGCCCAAAGATAGGTGTGCCAAGCTTGTGGCATCATATTCAAAAAGGCTTGAGGCTGTAATTGCTGCCAAAGGTGCAGCAACAAAGTATTGAGTAAAGGTTGTGAATACTTACTTTTTATTTTTAATAAATTTGCAAAAATAAAAAAAAACAACTTTTTTCTCATTGTCATTATGGGGTATTGTGTGTAGAATTTTGAGGAAAAAATTAATTTAGTCCATTTTGGAATAAGGTTGTAACATAAAATGTAGAAAAAGTGAAGAGCTGTGAATACTTTCCGGATGCACTGTAAATGCTTTTTCACCAGTTTTTCTGATCTTGGCTCTTAATGATGAAAGAGAGAAGAGAAAATCCTAAATATGGTGCACAACGTTGGCTGTGAGCAGAACAACCCAACACATTTGCAATTTAAATGCCTGACAGCCAATAAGCAAAGAGGAGGTTTAAAGCAAGAGCAAGAGAGGGATTGTTTCAGTCTATGGCAGGGGTTGACAACTTCTTCTTAAAAGAGCCATTTTGAGCAATGAGACAGAGGACGAATTCAGTGGCTGGACCAAATATATAAGAATGGGCCTCAGAGAATATAAAATATATTGTAATGTCGGGGCTGTGATAAGGGGGTGGGAGTCTCCCGGCTTGCTTGCGCCACGGAGGATTCAAATACTGTATCTGTGTGTTCTAAGCGTTATTCGTGTGTGCCATTATAACTGTGTACTAAGACCAGTTGTGATAGCGTTGTTTCCCTATATGTGCCAAATCATGTGTCTGTGTCACCATGAGCTTAATGAGGGTCTGTGTAAATGACCTCCCCTCCGTTCTGTGTTGTGAATGTGTGTATAAATAAAGCCTGTTCCGTCAAAGTCATCTCTCCTTATTGTGTGAAACTTTGCAACGTCACACTGGTGTCAGAAGTGGGATCACGGAGAAGATGGAAGCCAGAGTTAGGACGGTGATTCGGCAGCCCGAGCGGCTCATTGCTCAGCTGGAGATGGACAACAGAGCTGACACACCGACCCCCGGAGCTGCTCGCCGGGATGAATGGAGCAGCGGACCCGACGGGGCCAGCATACCCCGCCTTCTGCCTTTCTCAAGGCAGAGCGGGCCAAGCAGAGCAAACCAGCCCCGCTTCCCACCCTTTTCAGGGCAGGACGGGACGGCGATTCCACTGTGACCAGGGGCGATGATTGACTAAGAGGCGACCGTCCCACCAATCCACCAACAGGCCAAACTCCCCTGCTTTGGCAGCGAAACCCTGCTGGACGATTATCTGGTCCAGGTCGAGCTGGCTGCTGTGTTGAACGGCTGGACACTCGAAGAGACCGCTGTGCAGGTCGCGCTGGCCCTGGAGGGTGGGGCTCTCCGCACGCTGTCTGACCTCCAGCCTGAGGAATGTCACAGCTAGCCAGCGCTACAAGGGACGCTCTGAGGTGGTTTGGGAGAGCGAAAAACACTGAGCACGCCCAGGAACAGCTGGCCAACTGCCAGCGAGGCAGCCGAGAGAGCCTGGGAGCCTACACAGTGGACATACGGCTGCTGACGCAGCGTGGCTACCCAGATTTCGAGCTGGGGAAAAAGCTCGCCCTCCAGCACTTCATCCAGGGGCTCTGCCCGGCCTGGCTCCAGGACCACATCCGGATTCATGCCGCGAGCAGCTGGGAGATGGCTGTGGCAGAAGCGGAGCGGGTGAGACCGTTGAAGGATTATGCAGCTGATGTGTCATCACCAAGGCAGAGAGCTTTCCAGGCCACAGCTGAAAGCGAGGAGGAGGAGGAGGAACTGCACTGGACCACAGCGGCGTGGCCAGTGAGAAGACGACAATGGCGGCATGAGGAAGGGTGCTTCCGCTGCGGAGACCCAGGACACATCACGCGGTATTGCCCGGCACCCACCCCGCAACAAACCGCCCCCTCGCCGGCTCTAAACTAGACCGAGGTGGTATGGACGGGGACCTGCCGCCTCCCACAGACATTTTCCCCAATGAACTGTCACCACGTTTGTGCTGAATTGGACACTTGCTAGTGATGTACCTACAGTGCAGCTTGGACAGCATGCCAATCCGGGCCTTGATTGACACCGGTTCTACCATCTCCCTAGTCCGACCCGGAGTGCTGCCCGGTACGGATGAGGCAGGACCACAGGGGTGGGAACCCACTGGGTGCTGCATCACCACAGCCACCGGTGAGCACGCCAGACTGGGAGGGCGGAGAGTTCTTGTGGTGGGGGTGGCTGGTCAGAAATTCAAACCACCCGTTCTGGCTGGCTGACATTCAAGATCCCTGCATTATTGGACTCAACCTGCCCACAGCACAGGGCACAACAATTGATACCGCCAGATCGTCTCTCCTGCTGGGAGCTCGGACCATCACGCTCTGCAGCGGGACCCAGAGGAGGAACCCGGGGGCCTGCATAGTTGAGGGGCCGCAAGAACGGACCGAACCGGGTGGGTCGCTGTCAGAACTAAACACAGCAGGGCCACCAGCATGAGCAGAGGGAGTGCAATCACCAACAGAGACAGCAAGGGGGGGGGGACAGCGGAGCAGGTCAATGTGTCAGCAGAAACACAGCAGGTGGTCGAGGAATTGTTCCAGCAGCGGACTAGAATCAGGACAGAGATGCCAGCTGCGGGAGCTGTTGGACTGCTACACTGACATCTTCGCTGCCAAGGATGAGGAGTGCACCCAAACCAGCTTGGTGCAGCACCAGATCGACATCAGTGAGACCAGGCTGAACTGGCTCCACACCCGCTGTCTGCCTTTTTCAAGGCAGGCGGTGGCAGAACAAAAAATATGGGAAATGCTGGAGGCGGATGTTATTGAGCCCTCCAGCAGCCCCTGGGCGGCGCCAGTGGTTCTGGTTAAGAAGAAGGATGGTTCGTAGCAGGTCTGTGTGGATTACCGGTGCCTGTATGACATCACCCGCAAGGATTCCTACCCTCTGCCCTGCATCGATGACACGCTGGATTACATCACTGGCTCCAGCTGATTCAGCTCCCTGGACCTCCGCAACTGCTATTGGCAGGTAGAGCTGTCACTAAAGGCCAGTCAGAAAAAAGCCTTCTCCATCAGGCAGGGACTGTGGCAGTTCAAGGTGATGCCGTTTGGACTTTGCAATGCCCCGGCCACCTTTGAATGTCTGATGGAGCAAGTGCTGGCTCATGTGCCCCAGAGCGGCTGCATTGTTTATCTGGATGACCTGCTGGTTAACACAACTGACTTTGATGGCACGCTGTCCAACCTCCGGGAAGTACTAGATGCCATCCAACGGGCCGGGCTGCAGCTGCACCTGCAGAAATGCCACTTATTTCGGCGAGAAACCACCTTTCTGGGCCACGTCGTCAGCGCAGCGGGAGTCGCCACAGATCCGGAGAAAGTAACAGTGATGAAAAACTGGCCGGTGGCGCAGGACGTGGGAGAGTTATGGAGTTTTCTCAGACTAGCCTCCTATCGTAGGAGGTTTGTGAAGGATTTTGCCACCATCGCCAGCCAGCTGCATCAGCAGATGCTGAAGGGCCGCATGTTTCAGTGGAGTGAGGACTGTGCTGCTGCTTTTCCTTGGTTTCGCTCAGCGCTCATCAGAGCCCCCGTGCTGCAGTATCCCGACCCGAGCCGCCCTTTCATCATGGACACGGACACCAGCAACCAGGGCATCGGGGCGGTGTTATCCCAGGAGGGAGAACACGGAGAGCAGGCAGTTGCTTTTTTCAGCCGCACTCTCAGCAGAGCCGAAAGGAATTATTGTGTTACTCGCCGAGAGCTGTTGGCCGTCATCCAGGGGCTTCGTCATTTTCGCCCGTATGTGTACAGGGGGAGGTTCCAGCTCAGGATGGATCACGCTTCCCTGACCTGGCTACTGAATTTTAAAGAGCCAGATGGACAGTTGGCAAGATGGCTGGAGGCACTGCAGGATTATGATTTTCAGATTGTGCATCGGGCAGGCCACCTCCATGCTAACGCTGACACGCCGTCTCGGCGTCCCTGTGCTGCGGAGGACTGTCGGCACTGCCAGCGGGCAGAGGACTGAGACAAAGCCATCCCATGGGCTGCTGTTCTCCGGACCACTGTGAGCAGGAATAACACAGCGGCGCACAGCTCCTCCTCGGATTATCAGTCAGCTCTCCCCAGCGATGATGTCACAGAGGCCCTCTGCGTGCAGCAGCTGCAGAGTGAGCAGGATAGAAATCCAGTCGTCTCCCGGGTTCAGCAGTGGTTGGATGCAGGCCAGCAGCCCACCTGGGAGGCTGTGTCCATGCTGGACCCAGAGACCAAGGCCCTACATTCCCAGTGGGCCAATCTCCGCTGTCACGAGGCTGTTGTGTATTGGCAGTGGCAGGCTCCAGCTGGGCAGCGTCACGTCTGGCGGCTGCTGGTTCCCTGGTGGCTCTGCTCCAGCGTGATCCAGTTGGTCCACGGGTCAGTGGGGGCGAGCCACTTGGGGTGACGAAGACTCTGCAGTGTCTTCGGGCCTGGTTCTACTGGCCAGGATGTCACCAGGACGTAGAGCTCCATGTCCACCACTGCGACACCTGCACAGCTCAGAAAGGGACGACTCAACAATCTCATGCCCCCTTGCAGCAGTACTGGGTGGGAGCACCCATGGAGCGGGTAGGAGTGGACATTCTGGGCCCTTTCCCGACCACGGATTGGGGGTACCGCTACATGCTGGTCGCAATGGATTATTTCAGGGTTTTTCAACCAGTGTGCCCTGGTACGTTCAGGTTTTTGTGGGAAATTATCTAATTTCACTTCTTAATTGGTACAAGAAATGCAAATACTTTGCCATTGTTGTGTATGTGTTCTGTTGGGCCTACAGAACACATGCACAACAATGGCAAAGTATTTGCATTTCTTGTACCAATTAAGAATGAAATTAGATAATTTCCCACAAAAACCTGAACGTACCAGGGCACACTGGTTGAAAAACACTGGATTATTTCACCAAATGGCCAGAGGCGTATGTGGTCCCTGATCAGAGCGCTGCCACCACAGCATCAAAGCTGGTGGATGAGATGTTTTGGCGGTTCGGCACACCGGAGGAGCTGCACAGCGATCAGGAAAGGAACTTCGAGGCAGAGGTCTTCGGGGAGGTCTGCAGGGAGCTGGGCATCCAGAAGACATGGACCACCCTGCTGCATCCACAGAGCAACAGTCTGGTCGAACATTTGAATCGGACCCTAACCACCCAGCTCGCCATCCTAGTGGACCAGTGACAGGGAGACTGGGACCTGTATCTGCCCTTGCTTCTGTGGGTGTACCGGACGGCAGCTCAAGAATCCACCCGGTGCACCCCTGCAGCGCTGATGTTTGGACGCAAGCTGCGCACACTGGTGGATTTGGTGTTTGCCCCCCCGCCGGAGGTGGAGGGCAAACCAGGGTTGGATTATTTGTTTTTCTTGAGAGAACATCTCCACATGGTGCACAGACTGGCTCGGGAGGCCCTGGCAGCAGTGGGGAGTTGGCAGAAACAGGCATACAACTCCTGCTGCCAGGGGAGGGACTTTGCACCAAGGGATCAAGTCTGGGTTTTCTGCCCAGAGCGCAAAAAAGGACTGTCGCCAAAACTGGCGAGCCATTGGTCGGGACCGTGCGTGGTCCTACAGAGACTGTCAGATGTAGTGTACAAAGTGAGGCTGCAGAAAAGGGACCGGGTCGTGGTGCTTCACCATGACCGTCTCACACCGTACCAGCCATCTGCCCCGTGGGTGGTCGAGCTGGAGGCATCATCCTGACCGGATACCCCGGCCGAGGCGCGAATGGACAATAACAGGCCTGTGTGTGCTGGTCGTCGACAATGGCAGCCACCCCGACACCTGGATGGATTTGTGTTGGACTTTATTATTCTGGGGACAGAAACCAGTCCGGGGGGTGGGGGTGGGGGGACAGTGTAATGTTGGAGCGGGAGTATCCGCATGCTTGCGCTGTGGTGGATTCAAGTACTGTAATTGTGTGTTCTAAGCGTTATTTATATAACGTTATTATAACTGTGTAATAAGACCAGTTGTGATAGCGTTGTTTCCCTATATGTGCCAAATCATGTGTCTGTGTCACCATGAGCTTAATGAGGGTCTGTGTAAATGATCTCCCCTCCGTTCTGTGTTGTGTGTGTATAAATAAAGCCTGTTCCGTCAAAGTCATCTCTCCTTATTGTGTGAACCCTTGCAACGTCACAATATAAAATATATAAATCCATGATATACTGATTAATGTACCTTGAAAATACGGGGAAGGAAAGAGAGATTAGAGTCAAAAGATAAACCTAATGAACAGCTTATGACCACACACTGAATGCATATTATATACTAGAGGGCACTCAGAGAGCACATACCTCCGCCAACATCCATTTGTTTGCTGTGAGCAGGATTACGCAAAAAGTACTGGACTGTTTTTGATGAAATTTGAGCTACAGATGAACCCATTAGATTTTTGAGGTGATCTGGGTCAGGATGCAGATTCTGGGTCATTTTTTCACTTTCTTTAACACTGCGAGATTGACGGAGGTATGTGCTCTCAGATCATCTCCAAAATCTAATGGGTTCATCTATAGCCCAAGGGCAATCTCCTCATGAAAATGTCACCAAAATCCATCCAGTGGTTTTTGCATAATCCTGCTAACAGACAGACAGACCGCTCCAATCACATTATCTCCTTGGCAGAAGTAACAAAACATCAGTTATCGCCAACATGAGAGACCAGCTGACTTTCAATCAAAGCTTCAAATGGAGGATAAAATGTGACAAAGATTAACTAATGTCTTATTTACTCACTTTCATCATTACTCCTGATAGGCTGCCGTTTCTGAAGCTTCTCATCTCCCATACTGAACTGTCTCAGAAGGATTTTGTGCTGTGACAGATTTTAGTAAGTTCAGGATCATGGATGTGTGGTGAACTTTAATGAACACAAACTTTAATTTCAAAAACAGTCAGACTTGTACCTTTTTCTGTAATGACTTTGCATCTTCGGCACTAAAAAATACATTTGGAGAAAAAAGTTTTTAATAATTAAAAATGAATAATCTCAAGGGATATGGGTTTGAGAACCCAAGATATCCATGGTTATGATTTCCTTCAAAATAAAAATGTGAAACACAGAGCGTCGACTTACTTTTGTCTTACGATTCTTTCCAACTCTGTTAGTTGATCCCTGAGTGCTGGATGTGCTTTGGCATCATTACTTACAGCCATGACAAATTCCTGAGAAACACAAGAAGCTTTGGGTTAAAATAAGTCAAACAATAAATAAATAAAATAATAAAACAAAATTTATTTTGGTTTATTTTATTTCATCATTTATTAGATTCATATTCACATTCAGATTCACTTTACTAAACCGCAGAGGGAAATTCAATAAAAATTAAAAAACACTATTCAGATTGTGACATCTATCTATAAAATCAAGGTATCTCTGTTTGTGTGTCTGTCTGTGTGTGTGTCTGTCTGTGTGTTCCTCAGATATCTCTCAAACCATTCGCCACACTGACCTAAGATTTTAAACATGCTTTGCTGCAGCTATGAGGGTGTGCATCCCCGAATATGGAGTCACTTGGTCAAAATATGTAATTTTTATCAATAAAAGTTTAGCCACCTCTAAACACAGCCACAGCTGTGTGACCACTCTGTCTTCACCCCCCTGGCTTCAAGAAGTGTGGGCGGGGTTTCGGACTGACTCCATGCTTATTGGAGAATACGCCGCATCACGACCATGCTGATTGGATAACGCAGCATCACAACCTGTCAGTCACCACAACGCTTCGCAAACAAAGATTTTAGAAGTGCTTTGCTGCTGGGGTGTGCATCCACGAGTATGTTGCCGCTCAGTCAAAATATATACCATAAAGTTGCTGTGATTGCGGAAGTCTAATAGATATATTCGCCATAGAGAAAACGAGGTGTATGTGTGTGTGTGGGGGGGTCGGCATAGAGAACACGAGGTGGGGGGGGGGGGGGGCTGCTGCCGGGGACCTGTGGTGCCGCAAACCTGTCAGTCACCAGAGTGTTCCCTGGACAAAACAAGAAAGTGAAAAATGACAAATCTGACTAGAAAAAGATAATACTGAAGTTGCCATGATTGCATATGTCTAAAGGATAATTCGGCATATGTGGAGAATATGAGGTGCGCGAGCAGACTGGGCAGCGTGTCAGCGGGGACCTGGGTCTGACAAAGTATACCGGTGTATCAACACAGTACATGCCGGGAGAAGCAGCAGCCTAACCGGGCAGACCACGCTCCTTTGTGGGGAGGCACGCCCAGCCTGCACAGTCAGTAGTAGACAGGAGTACCTGCTTCTGCTTCACCTGTGCGGTACCACTATACTTTGCAGGACTGCGAGTCCCCCCTCCCGTGCAAGTATCTAAAAATTAAAAACTTAACCCTTTAACTGCCCTAGGTGCCATGTGGCAGTTTCAGATAGGAATAAATTTACACATCTATTTTGCATAATGTCACGGCAGCTATATAAATTACATAACTCAGTCAATAAGTTGACACGTGCAGTTGAGGCACTGTGCCACTGGAGGCACGTGACCCATCCATTTAATCTGGGCAGTTAAAGGGTTTTAATACCGCCATGATTGTGGAGCGGAATGGCCGGAATGACTTAACGACCAAATGCAGAATACAGAAACACCCAAATAATGAAATAAATCATTTTTAGTTAAATATTTACTGACAAATGGGCAACACTAATGGAACGATTGCAGTCAAACAGGTCCTTCTGCTGTGAATAATAATAGATAGATGTACTTTATTGATGCTGGGTGTTTTGTAGTTAATTCGGTTGATTACAGTTTTAAAAAAAACTTTTAATAATATTGCTAAAATATAAAATGATGCACTACAATGGGTCTCAAATATTTGTAAGCATGTCCTGTTATAGTACTGCATGGGTTTATTGATGATACACAGACGAAATTCAATATTCCACTGAACTCCATCACTGAACAGGGATATAAACTAAGATAATTATAATGGTGACTGAACAACTCCCATTCCCCAAAGTGCAAGATACACTATTATGACTAAAAGTGATAAAGGATCAGACAAATATGTGATCTGACAAACAAATAAACAAGGGATGTGAGCAGTCGCTAATATTGGATGTCTCATTCATTTTCAATAATTAGGTATCCTGTAATTAATATTCACACAGTCAAATAAATCTTAGTACCATTTAGTCCTTTTAATATTTGTCAAAGTCTAACATGTGATTGCCTACATATAGGCTACACCTCTGTATTCCACTTTCAAAGACAGCCTACATTTGGGCCTGTAAAGCCTGACTGGGATACCTGTTTCAGACAGGAATACTTGGTTCTACGGGCATGCACTAGTTGTAACAAACAAACATATACAGTAACATCACTGTAAATAATAATGTAATGAGGTTTGGCAAATTTCTGAAAATTTCAGTTTTACAAAAGCTATTGCCAAAAATGTATGCTAATCCCAATAAACTATCAGTTCATTCACTGTGTTCATGTCATGTTATATTATACAAAAGAAGTATACTTGAGGTGATTTGTCCATACATACGGCCTGATCACA
Organism: Pholidichthys leucotaenia; assembly: GCA_020510985.1. Taxonomy (NCBI): domain Eukaryota; kingdom Metazoa; phylum Chordata; class Actinopteri; order Cichliformes; family Pholidichthyidae; genus Pholidichthys; species Pholidichthys leucotaenia. The sequence continues at coordinate 54,293,807 of CM035843.1, read as the reverse complement.
ATGTTTTATGTTTATTCAAACTGTGGAATTTTAAAGGTTCTATTCAATTATAAATTGTGTGTTTTGTGGGTTATAACCTTCTAAAAAGCATCCATGAATCACACAATTATTGTAAAAATAATAAAACCTCTCTTCACTTGGAAATATATAATATATTTATACACTATGGCAACAGCTGGTATGGCACTTTCAGGTTATTTTTCAGTATGTCACTGAAAGAAAAACCTGCCTTCAGTTACTCCCCATTGCCACAGTACTGGCTGTGATACTGATCCAGTCAATGCTCATGATCTCACAGTCACAGTCTAGCAAAAGAGCTGATAACAAAATCCCTGGCTGGAGTAGGAGTGTGCCATATTGCATTGTTCACGATGATACCGGTATAAATTTTGATACTGGTGTAAAAATGAATATCACGATATTTGGGGTCTGCTGCACGATGACATCACACCATTACGCTGCCAACGGAAGTTATGCATTACCATAGAAATGACAAAACCAACACGGCACGGGAAGCTGTTGCTCAGTCTACATCCAGTTGAGTACAAATATTTAAGTTTCAGTTTCTGTTTCAGACTACTGCCATATTAACAAAAAACAAACAAAAAAAAAAGGTGCAGCAATGTGGATAATCTGCCTGCATTTTTTCCGCATATTGACGACACCGCTGGAGCGGTGTGACAACTCAAAGTGTCTGTAGTTGTATTTTTGTTCTGTTTGGGCTGCTTCATCTTGATTTTATTCACCCACCCGAAGAGGGGGGAAAAAAACATCCGTTCAGTGTGATGAGAGCCGAAAAGCCCCAGGAGAGGTCCGTGCAACGACAGTTTACAATGCAGGTAAAACGATTCAGCATAAAACTTGACATCTGTGTGCACTTAAGATGTAACAGTTTATGTTATTTTCTTGTAATATTTGACAGAACAAAATTAAATATTTTGAACTAAATCAGAGCTGCTGTTTATAAGCTGGAGAAATAAGAGTTTTTGTTTTGTTTTTCCTAAATATGTTGAAGGTAAATAACACTGGCTTGTGAAACTGTCTTTTTCACATAAATTTAAAAGAAAAAAAATGTTTTCTGTAATATTGGGAAAAAACACCTTTATCGTGAAAATTCACAGACACATTGTAATATGATTTTTCGGCCATATAAAAGTATGCAGCTGACTGACCCAACTTATACTATAAGAAACCCAAATTCAGGTCTCCACTAATGGGTCACAGGTTAGATCTGCTCCATGAGTGAAGAGCTGGTGCTAACCTACAGGGATGCTGGGAACCAAACTGAAGCTAATATTTACCTAAATGATAACCTTATCTTTTATCCTCATCTATTTTATTAAAATATCACATTCTGCAATTGGTATTATTTTCTATCTATAGAAACACATTCATAAATGCAGACTGACCTCTAGGAAGGCCACAGAGACGTCCTCCTGCTGCAGGTGATCTCCTTGCACAGCAGCCCAGTGCATCACCAGGCGGCTCACCCTGCGCTTGTTGTTGAGTGTGTAGTCCAGCTTCTCCTGCTCAGAGCCCTGCGAGGCCTGAGCATGATAGGTGCACAGCAGTTAAAGATCAAAATGACATCATTATAGTCACAAGTGGGAAAGAACATGTAACTGCAAAAGGGAGCATAGCGGTGAAAGGATATTGAGCCATCAACACCGGGCATAGCTGACCGTTTGGTATGAAGACACAGTGCATGAGGACAAAGTCATCTAAGGCTGAATCTGTGGTGAAAATAGAGCAGAGGTTTAAGTCAAACCCCTGTGATTTCAGTGGGAAAAAAAGCACATCAGAGAGCATCATCCTGCTTTGATCCACATGGCCCTGTTTCCGTCACCTCTGCCGGCAAATGAAAACCATGTGTGTCCACGCAAGAGAGAGTAATTAGATCAGCTCTGTGATGTGTTGCTAATTATAGACAAGAAGAAACGGGCAGAGCAGTCGGGAGAGGACGGATCAGAGAAGCAGAGCCAGAGAGAGAGTGAGTGAAGAAGAGAACATGCAGCATAGGTGAAAACTCTTCATAATAATAACATATATTATTATGCATAATTGGTAGATATTAGATGGGTCTAATCTGACATGTGGGATGTGGCACGGTGAGCGGTACCTGACTCCGTGAACTGAGAATCCAATCGCATCATTTCGAGGAGGTGCTCCAAAATCTTTTCCGGCGTCCCAGACATTACCTTATATCTGCAGCAACATGGAATGAAACACGCCCTTCACTAATCAAGAAACACTGGCTCTTAATGCTTGATGACACAGCTTTGGCCATCAACAGTTCCTTGAACGTGTGTCTTTGATTGCTTCATTTGATAACAATCCTATTTACAATCAGCGTTCTTGGCTGGCTGAAGATGAAGGGGAGTCTGGGCCAAGTGCCACGAGGAAACCTGGGGGTGGGGGGGTGGGGGGGGCATCTTCTGCATGAAGGAGGATCAACACAATTCGGCATCGGTTGTTTTCATTACTTGATAACAGCGTGACAAGAAGGGGGCTGCACAGGCAACGCCGTGTCTTCCCCACTCATGGGGGAGAGCACAGTCTTGACACTCTCGTGTGTGAGGAGTGGAGTTGATTAGAGGGCAACCCTGGATGAGTAATTGTGACGAGCCAGGCCTCCTTTTCCCCTCTAGGAGCGGGGCCATCATAACCATTAATATGTCTCTCCAGCCACTGTGGTGCCGTGACAGATGCTTCTATTAAGATAACACTCACTGGCAGGATTGTCGTGTTTGTGCTGCCTGTATGATTGTTTTTTTTTTTTTAATCTGCCGGTCACACTGACTGTTACAGTTCAATAGGTAAGAAGAAAAAAAGGCCAAAAACTACAATCTGATCCTATCTGATGCTTCATATTGCTTGCTGTTAAAATGAAACATAGCCCCTTTAAAATTCAGAATATAATCACTTTTTAAAAAAACTAAAAACTGTATTTCTCTGGTATTGGGGAATCCTGTCTTTTTTTTCTTCTTCCTTTTTCGGTTGCTCCTTTATCAGGGGAAGCCACAGCGGCTCACGGTCCACACATTTGATTTGGCAAGGACTTTACACCGGATGCCCTTCCTGACGCAACCCTCCTTATTTACCCGGGCTTGGGACCGGCACTAGGAGCGCCCTAGCTTTGCTCCCCTCGTGGTTGGGTAACCAACTTTCTTTTCCCCATTCCATTATACTGAGCGCCAAGGTAGGAGGCAGAAAGTACCATTTTTTATATGGTCTTTGATATGACCAGGTTGGGGCGCAAACCCACAACCTTCCAGCTGTGGGGCAGATGCTGTACCACTGGGCCACCCTTTTTTAAAGCTACTCTATACAAACAGTTGCACACAAAATTAATCAACTCCCATTCCATTTTTTTTTTAAAATTTACAATCAGCTTATTGCAAAAAAACAAAACAAAAAACAAATCAATTAGGAAAAATATAAATAGTTCAGCTGTTAGACTATTTAAATGTTTTTTGCTTGACTGGGTGTTTTTTTGGGGGGGGGCAGCTTCAGTTTGTAAATTTTGAAAATAAACACAATTTGCAGTGGGGGTTTAGAGTGCAAATGTATGAATATTTTGTATTTGTCTACCATATTCACACACAAAACTGAGTTACTGCAGTTTGACCAATTTGTAAGGCATGGGATGCAGCCTGCAGGTGGCAGTACAAGCATTTGAGCATCCAGTGAATGAGATAACACACAAAAAAAGCCATGCAGAGGTAGATTAGTTAAATAGTTATTTACTGACTTCTGATGCACTGCAAAAAAATAAATTTTAGTAAGAAAAAACAAGCTATTTTATTCTTGTGCAGTTTTCTGTAAGAAAATTTTATTTTTTGAGTAAAAACAAATTCTGCCAGTGGAGCAATAAAATTTTACTAATCATACTGCCTGAAACAAGTAAAAATTTCCTCAAGAAAAAACATACTCCTTTTAAGTAATTTGATAAAAAAAAATTCTTGCTCCATTGACAAATTAAAACCTGATTAAATTGCTTAAAACAGGTAAAAAAAAATCTTATAACAAGTAAAAGGTTCTTACAGAAAAAACTGCAGGACAAGATTGTTAGAAAACAAGAATTATATCCTTAATTAAAGATATTTTTTCTTACTAAGATTTCATTTTTTGTAGTGTAGTGTTTTAATATCATAATCTAAAAACATTTAAATCACTTCTCTTCTACTCAAATGATTTGCAACTTTTTGCTTGTTATTTCGTCTCTTTTTTAGCCTCATCATGAGAAGGTCAATTTTTTTTGATTTTTTAAATTTTTTTTTTTTGGAATTGGGGCACAATAATAGTGAGTTGGCAAAAACAGTGATAGCAATATACATATACATAATATTAATTAATGCAATGCTGATTTTGTTATCAGTAATATTTCAAATAATTGTACACTCGTTACAGTCTATGGTTACCTCAAAGCAATATTTGAGTTCAAGTAATCAAAAAAGACAAAACATACAAAGAACATGTAATTTTTTAAAAACATTGATAGATCATTTATTTTGTAAAGTAAAATTTTCTGTTGTGTTTTGTCCATGCTCATTTGAGTTCAAGCTGTGATTGAACTTATGCATTATAAAACATACATCTCAAAATTTAATACACACCTGCCAGATAGATTAGTTACATTACAGTATATACTATACTAACTAAAGAACAATATGAGGTGGGCTGAGTGGTGGGAAAATTTACTTGTAATGTGCAGCTGAGGATCCCTGGCTGGAGGTTCGACTGCTGCTGAGACTTTTCTCCAACACCAGAACATCTTGACTGTGCTCCTTCAGACGTACAGTGTTGGCCTCCACATCCTTCATATAATCAGACAAAACACTCATAGAAAAATGACAGTTATGTACAGTAGTTCATCGTAAAAACATACTGTCTGAGCTAGGGAAAATGTGACGCAATCGTGACTCTCCAAAGAAGACCGTGATAATGTGAATTGCGCACTAGAAACTCAGTGAATAGAAGCTGTCTGAGAAAGTGTGACCATCTAGCGATCGACGAAGAAGAACGTCTGAGAAAGTAACAGTTGCTTATTTTACTGCAGATCATAGATTAGACCGACCACCAGACTGATTTTTTTTCTACCCATCTGTGTTGACTTCACAATTGCGATGGCATGTTTTCAACCATTACTGTAATTCTTACTTAATACAAGATTTTATAAATTGTATCAGATTTAGGATAGGTGGATCTAGTTAGATTAAAACGCAGATTAGACCGACATACTGTATTTCAACATTTGTCAAGATACTGTTTTTTGACTATTTCACATCTTTTAATAACATGTAGTAATTCTATAAATCTATATTTTAGAATGTAAGTAGTGACAAATTTTATTTTCAAACATAACAATATAGAAGAGGTGCTTTTATTTTTACAATTGATAGTGTTGTAGTAAAGACCAAGACTATAAGAGGTTAAGATTTGGGGCCCTATTACAACGAGTCAACAGTCTATTGTCTAAGGTGCAAAGCTCATTTATGAGGGCGTCCAAGTCCATTTTGCTATTACAGAAGAGCAAAAAATGAATTCTGCGCATGTTGGATCATGTAAATTTTGTTTATTTTTATTTATTTATTTTATTTATGTTTATTCCATCTAGCTACAATGCTCCACAATGTGTGTATATATATTTATATATTTATGTGTACATATGTATATTCGCTGCTCTTGTTTTTTCTTGTCTTCTTGATTGTTGCTCTGAGTGTTGCTGTCCCTGTGCTGTTGCAATCCTGGAACTTCCCCATTGTGTGACTAATAAAGGCTTATCTTATCTTATCTTATCTTAAAGCAGCTGTCCTAATGCACTTACCTTAATTATTCAGAGGTGTGTTTTGGGTGTAACATGCAATAAACCAGTCATTTTCTTTGCTCTCATCCCCTTTAATAAACAGAGATTCAAGATCTATGGTGTAGTACTAATATGACAGCATTTAAATGGGAGGACAGATTTGTTTTGTACTGGGGGCAATGCAGGCTCGTCAACAAAAATTTATTTAAGGACCATCCAAAACGGTTGCTTGATTTACCAAGATCCCAAAATAGCTGGAAAACTGGAAAATGTGTTTAGTGGGTGTTTTATAGATGCTTTACTGTGGAAAAATTTCATCTTTGATCACAGGTGCAAACTTGTCTCACTTAGCATTTTTGTCTTTGTAGTGAAAAAAAAAAAAGACAAGCAAGAGTAAATGAAATCCATCAGAATTAATGGTTTTATTGGAACCAGCAAATAATTCTCAGGGAAAATGATGTTATTCCCAGCAACCATACATCACTCTTTCTCTCAGATTGGATGACAGCTGTTTCCTGGTGTCACGTTTCGTCCCATGACATAGTTAAACTTACTGGCTTTCACAACATGTGGGACACCAAATGGTGTGTAGGGACGGTGCCTATCTCTGTTTCTATGACCCTACAATCACCTAAGGAGAGGATAAGTAAATGAATGCTTAATGTGTACTTGTCTGTAAGTTTACAATTCACTCATTCATCTTCTTTATGGATTGTTTTTTTTTTTTTTTTTTTGAGGGGGGGGAGGCTGGAGCCTATTCCAGCATCTTTAGGCAAGAGGTGGGGTACACAGATCACCAATGAATTGATTTTTTTTTTTTTACCTCTATTTATACAGAGGAGATCCACTGAGAGCCAACCTCTCTTTTTCAAGGATGCCCTTTTCACATTCACACAGTTACACATTCACACCTGGAAGCAGCCCAGTACAACCACAGACTGACCTGTGGCCTCTGAGCAGCTCCACTGGAGCAGTTAGGGTGAAGGGCCTTGCTCAAAGAGACCACTGTGAGGTTAATGAGGGTGGGGCAAACACTGCTTTGTCACACATTAACACGTGCTGGTCCAGAGATTGAACGGGCAACCCTGCAGTCACAAGTCCACATCCCTAACCATTAGACTTAGACCACCACTGCCCCACTGAAAGAAAGAAAGAAAGATCAGGTAAGGGATTGAGGCAGATTTTTAAAAAAATATTCTGTCAAACTAACAGAAACTGAGAAATTCAGGCTACGATGCAGTAACAGGCATACGTGCGTGTTCATGCCTTTTAAACACACTGCTGAAACAGTGGTTGATAATGCGTTGCTGACTAAGGGTGTGCCATATCATATCATTCACTATAATACCGGTATCCATTTTGATACCGGTGTAAAAATGAATATTGTGATATTTGGAGTCTGCTGTATGACGATGTCCCACCATTACGCTGCTGATGGAGGTCACGCAATACCATAGAAATGGCAAAACAAACATGGTGTGGGAAGCTGCCGCTCCGAAGTGGGAGCATTTGCGTCCAGTTGAGTGGAAATATTTAAGTTTTATGGTTGCTGCTGCCATGTAAAAAAAAAAATAAAAATGCAGCAATGTGGATAATCTGTCCACATTTTTTCCCACACGTCAACAACATCGCTCCAGTGGTGTTGACGTAAGACGGTGTTACCGTTGGAAGTGTCCTTAGTTCTAGTTTTATTCTGTTTTGGCTGCTTCAGCTTCATTTTATTCAACCACCCGGGGCGGGGGGGGGGGGGGGGGGCATCTGTTCAGTGCAACGAGAGCCAAAAAGTCCCAAAAAGCCAGGTCCATGCAACAGAGATTTATGATGCAGGTAAAGTGATTCAGCATAAAACCCCAATATCTGTGTGCACTTAAGATGTAATGGGTTATATTTTTTTCCTTATAACATTTGACAGAATTTTTAAAAAGTTTGAAAGTGAATTCTGAGCTGTTGTTTATAAACTGGAGAAATATTTTTTGTTTTTAGTAAATATGCTGAAGGTAAATAATGTTGGCCTGTGAAACTTTCCTTTACATATATAAAAATAAAAAAACTGTATTCTGTGATATCATGAACAATATTGTTATCATGAAAATTCACAGAAATATTGTCCTATCATTTTTAGAACATATTGCCCACCTCTACTACTGACTTCAGACCGGCTTTTTGCAGCTCAAAAGCACATTGGAATATATGCAACTTATTACCAATGCGCCAAACTTTGTGCCAAGCCTCACCTACTATTGCTCCATCCTATGAACACAAGTCGTGCACAGTTGGCAACTAGATAGACACTAACAAAACCACTGGTGCGAGGTGCAAAGCATGGCACAAATGTCCGCTTAAGACCATTGTAATAAGGCCCTTAGTCTCTGCTTGGCTTGGCCTTGGTCTTGACTGGGTCTTGACCGAGATGTCAGTCTAGTCTTGGTGTGGTCTTGACTACAACATTAGCAATTGGTTCAAACAAAAACACTATTTTTGACATAATGCATTTGACATAATGCATTTGCTAACAAGGTCAAAAATGGCCTGTATATACAGTTGTGCTCATAAGTTTACATACCCTGGCGGAATTTGTGATTTTTTTTTTTAGCCATTTTTCAGAGAATATGAATGATAATACAAAAACCTTTCTTTCACTCATAGTTAGTGGTTGGGTGAAGCCATTTATTATCAAGCAATTGTGTTTGCTCTTTTTAAATCACAATGACAACAGAAACTACCCAAATGATCCTGATCAAAAGTTTACATACCATGTATTGCCGCCTTTAACATCAATGACAGCTTGAAGTCTTTTGTGGTAGTTGTGGATGAGGCACTTTATTTTCTCAGATGGTAAAGCTGCCCAGTCTTCCTGGCAAAAAGCCTCAAGTTTCTGTAAATTCTTGGGCTGTCTTTCATGAACTGCACGTTTGAGATCTCCCCAAAGTGCCTCAATGATACTGAGGTCAGTAGACTGAGATGGCCACTCCAGAACCTTCACTTTTTTCTGCTGTACCCAATGACAGGTTGACTTGGCCATATGTTTTGCATCATTGTCAAGTTGCAATGTCCAAGTGCGTCTCATGCGCAGCTTCCAGGAAGATGAGTGCAAATTTTCTTCCAGTACTTTCTGATAACATGCTGCATTCATCTTGCCATCAATTTGACCAAGTTCCCTGTGCCTTTGTAACTCACACATCCCCAAATCATCAGTGATCCATCTCTGCATTTCACAGTAGGGATAGTGTACTTTGCATCATGGTGAAGAAAGCCCAGCAGCGGCTGCACTTCTTCCATGTCCTGAGGAAAACAACTTGGACCAGAAGCTGCTGCTGGCCTTCTACCGCTGCTCAGTGGAGAACGTGCTCACCTACTGTTTGGATGTGTGATATGCCGGTTCCACGGCTGAGAACAGGAAAGCTGTGCCAAGGGTCATCAACACCGCCCCCCCAAAAAAATCATCGGCGGCCCTCTGCCCTCCCTGGAGGACATCTCCAGATCCTCCTGTCTCAGAAAGATCAAGGCCATCACAGGAGATTCCTCACACCCTGCCCACCACCTGTTTGACCTGCTCCCCTCTGGACGACGGTTTAGATCAATCGGGTCCCACATCTCCAGACTGACGAACAGTTTCTTCCCTTGGGCCATCCGAACTGCAAACAGTCAGAAGCCCCACCCTCTCCCTCCAAATGCTCACATGCACAGAACTGAGGACCTTTTTAATTATCACAATAACTCACCTGTCTTTGCACTCTGCACTTTTATGTACAGTATATCCAGCAAAAGTGAGTACACCCCTCACATTTTTGTATATATTTTATTATATCTTTTCATGGGACAACACTGAAGATATGACCCTTTGATACAATGTAAAGTAGTCAGTGTACAGCTTGTATAACAGTGCGAACTGGCTGTCCCCCCAAAATAACTCAACACACAGCCATTAATGTCTAAACGGCTGGCAACAAAAGTGACTACACCCCAAAGTGAAAATGTCCAAATTGTGCTCAATTAGCCATTTTCCCTCCCTGGTGGCATGTGACTCGTTAGTGTTACAAGATCTCAGGTGTGAATGGGGAGCAGATGTGTTAAATTTGGTGTTATCGCTCTCACACTCTCTCATACTGGTCACTGGAAGTTCAACATGGCACCTCATGGCAAAGAACTCTCTGAGGAGCTGAAAAAAAAAGAATTATTGCTCTACATGTAGATGGCCTAGGCTATAAGAAGATTACCAACACCCTGAAACTGAGCTGCAGCACGGTGGCCAAGACCATACAGCGTTTTAACAGGACAGGTTCCCACTCAGAGCAGGCCTCGCCATGGTCAACCAAAGAAGTTGAGTGCACGTGCTCAGTGTCATATCCAGAGGTTGTCTTTTGAAAATAGATGTATGAGTGCTGTCAGCATTGCTGCAGAGGCTGAAGGGGTGGGGGGTCAGCCTGTCAGTGCTCAGACCATACGCCGCACACTGCATCAAATTGGCCTGCATGGCTGTCGTCCCAGAAGGAAGCTCCTTTTAAAGATGATGCACAAGAAAACCCACAAACAGTTTGCTGAAGACAAACAGACTAAGGACATGGATTAATGGAACCATGCCCTGTGGTCTGATAAGACCAAGATAAACTTATTTGATTCAGATGGTGTCAGGCGTGTGTGGCGGCAACCAGATGAGGAGTACAAAGACAAGCGTGTCTTACCTACAGTAAAGCATGGTGGTGGGAGTGTCATGGTTTGGGGCTGCATGAGTGCCACCGGCACTGACGAGCTACAGTTCACTGAGGGAGCCATGAATGCCAACATGTACTGTGACATACTGAAGCAGATCATGATCCCCTCTCTTCGGAAACTGGGCCGTAGGGCAGTATTCCAACATGATAACAACCCCAAACACACCTCCAAGACAACCACTGCCTTGCTAAAGAAACTGAGGGTAAAGGTGATGGACTGGCCAAGCATGTCTCCAGACCTAAACCCTATTGAGCATCTATGAGGCACCCTCAAACGGAAGCTGGAGGAGTGCAAAGTCTCTAACATCCACCGGCTCCATGATGTCATCATGGAGGAGTGGAAGAGGATTCCAGTGGCAACCTGTGAAGCTCTAGTGAACTCCATGCCCAAGAGAGTTAAGGCAGTGCTGGAAAATAATGGTGGCCACACAAAATATTGACACTTTGGGCACAATCTGGACATTTTCACTTAGGGGTGTACTCACTTTTGTTGCCAGCGGTTTAGACATTAATGGCTGTGTGTTGAGTTATTTTGAGGGGACAGCAAATTTACACTGTTAAACAAGCTGTACACTGACTACTTTACATTGTATCAAAGTGTCATATCTTCAGTGTTGTCCCATGAAAAGATATAATAAAATATTTACAAAAATGTGAGGGGTGTACTCACTTTTGTGAGATACTGTATGTTGATCCATCTGTAAAACCACAACTATGTATATTTTCCATAATCCTTGTGCCATTTTACTCAATCATGTGTTTAACTGTGTGTTCTGCACTCTTATATACAGAGTATATACAGTGGTGTGAAAAAGTGTTTGCCTCCTTCCTGATTTCTCATCATTTTGTATGTTTGTCACACTTAAATGTTTTAGATCATCAAACAAATTTAAATATTAGACAAAGATAACACAAGTAAACACAAAATGCAGTTTTTAAATGAAGGTGTTTATTATTAAGGGTAAAAAAAATCCAAACCTGCATGGCCCTGTGTGAAAAAGTGATTGCCCTCCTGTTAAAACATATGTTAACTGTAGTTTCTCACATCTTTGGAAAGCTGAGTTCAATTTATCAAGCCACACCCAGGCCTGATTACAGCTACACCTGTTCTCAATCAAGAAATCACTTAAATAGGACCTGCCTGACAAAGTGAAGTAGACCAAAAGATCCTTACAAACTAGACATCATGCTGCGATCCAAAGAAATTCAGGAACAAATGACAAACAAAATAATTGAGATCCCTCAGTCTGGAAAAGATTATAAAGCTTTGGGACTCCAGCGAACCACAGTGAGAGCCATTATCCACAAATGGCAAAAACATGGAACAGTAGTGAACCTTCCCAGGAGTGGCCAACTGACCAAAATGATCCCAAGAGCGCAGCAACGACCCATCCAAGAGGTCACAAAAGACCCCACAACAACATCCAAAGAACTGCAGGCCTCACTTGCCTCAGTTAAGCTCAGTGCTCATGACTCCACCATAAGAAAGAGACTGGGCAAAAATGGCCTGCGTGGCAGGGCTCCAAGATGAAAACCACTGCTGAGCAAAAAGAACATAAAGGCTCATCTCAGTTTTGCCAGAAGACATCTTGATGATTCCCAAGACTTTTGGGAAAATACCCTGTGGACTGACAAGAGAAAAGATGAACTTTCTGGAAGGTGTGTGTCCCATTACATCTGGCGTAAAAGTAACAGCATTTCAGAAAAGGAACATCATACCAACAGTAAAATATGGTGGTGGCAGTGTGATGGTCTGAGGCTGTTTTGCTGCTTCAGGACCTGGAAGATTGCTGTGGTAAATGGAACCATGAATTCTGCTGTGTACCATAAAATCCTGAAGGAAGAATGTCTGGGCCATCTGTTCGTGACCTCAAGCTGAAGCGCACTTGGGTTCTGCAGCAGGACAATGATCCAAAACACACCAGTAAGTCCACCTCTGAATGGTTTAAGAAAAACAAAATAAAGACTTTGGAGTGGCCTAGTCAAAGTCCTGACCTGAATCCGATTGAGATGCTGTGGCATGACCTTAAAAAGGGGGTTCATGCTTGAAAACCCTCCAATGTGGCTGAATTACAACAATTCTGCAAAGATGAGTGGGCCAAAATTCCTCCACGGTGCTGTAAAAGACTCATTGCCAGTTATCGCAAACGCTTAATTGCAGTTGTTGCTGCTAAGGGTATCCCAAGCAGTTATTAGGTTTAGGGGGCATTCACTTTTTCACACAGGGCCATGTAAGTTTGGATTTTTTTTCCTTTAATATTAAACACCTTCATTTAAAAACTGCATTTTGTATTTACTTGTGTTATCTTTGTCTAATATTTAAATTTGTTTGATGATTTGAAACATTTAACCCTTTAACTGCCCTAGGTGCCATGTGGCGCCTGGGGTAATGCAAGGCAACTCAAGGCCCCCCCTAGTGGTCAAGAGTGGTAAAAAATTTGTCAATAAAATAGTTCAGATTTCCAAGGCTATAACTTGAAAGTTACAAGAGATAATGGCTTACTGTCAATTAGGAAGATGTATGATCCACAGTTTCAGAAAGGAATAAATTTACACATCTAATTTGCATAATGTCGTGGCAGCTATATAAATTACATAACTCAGTCAATAAGTTGACACGTGCAGTTGCTGCGCTGTGCCACTGGGGGCACGTGGCCCGTCCATTTAATCTGGGCAGTTAAAGGGTTAAGTGTGACAAACATTAAAAAAAAAGGAGAAATCAGGAAGGGGCAAACACTTTTCACACCACTGTACTGTAGTTCCATCCATGAAGCAACTACCATAGCCTGTGTATATTTCCAGAATCCTAGGCTATTTTTATTTCAGTCATGTGTTTAATCATGTGTTCGGTAACCGTGTTTTATCTAATCCTTCTCTCTTGCTTCATTGCGCAGTAGCCTAAGGGAGCACCCACAATTTCGTTGTACTGTGCAACTATATAATGACAATAAAGCCTATTCTATTCTATAGGCCTTGTCGACTCCTCTCCAAATGTAGTGTTTATGGTTGTGGCCAAAAAGTTAAATTTTGGTCTCATCACTCCAATTAACTTTGTTCCAGAAGTTTTGAGGCTCGTCTCTGTGCTGTTTGGCGTATTGTAAGTGAGCTGCTTTGTGGCATTCGCATAGTAATGGCTTTTGTAGCATCAATCCCTTTGGCTCTAATCAATAAAATTACTCTTCACCTTAAAGAAATTGTTTCACCCAAAAGTCTGGTTAAGAATTGTTTCCTTCACCTAAGAACCACAGTTTGAAAACACATTCCATGGTAAAAGGGATGATAAGGATCCCATTTCATGCCAGGAACGGATTTAGTTTGCAATCATAAATCTTGGAACTTTCTCCCCAACCAGGCAGTTTTATGCTTCAAGAACTGTTTGAAACCTTCCAGATATCCTTGAGAATATTACATAGGTCTCTAGGAATTATCCACAGTTCAACATTACCCCCTGGTGGACAACTCTGGAATATATTCGCTGTTGCCTCTGCAAGCTGAACTGAGGTTAATGAATGAAATGACTTCCTTTTAACAAAAACTCTCAATTCTCAGATTATTTTCTTTTTCTGGACACCATGGAAAATCAAGTGGGACTCCGACATACCATTGACATGGTTTGAAATGTTTCATTAATCATTGATTTTAAATGTGTTGCATGTTTGAAAATGCTTAAATGAACCTTATGCTAATGCATGTTAATTATAGAATAACAAGTTTATAAAAGTGCATGCTCCCTGAAAGTTAGTCATGAATCACTGAAGTTAGCTTAGATTATATATTAAGTATATAATGTGAATTTCACAGTTCATATGTGTGGTTGCCTTCTAAAACTTATGCCAGTCATCTGACTGGTACCAGCCAATCACCAGCCAGTCTCTGTTGGACAACGCCCCCTTTCATTCTAATGGTGGGTTACAGACAAAGGACTGTTTTCTTATTGGACCATTGATTCTTCCATGATGGGAAACAATTGGTTCCCTCTCATGTCAGTCAAGTTCTTCCCCTGAAAAAACTACTCAGTAATTAGGGAGCAACGCCCTAATCCAGGCAGAATTGTTCTTTCTGAAAGTTTGTGTAAGTCTGTGTATCCTGCCTTGAATTCTCTTTTCTTTAAACGTCTGGGAAAAATAGTTTTTCTTCTGTTTTGATCTCAAACTTCTCTTTTACATGGAGTGAAACTCCGTGTTCACAAACGTTTTTCTATTTTATTCTGTTAAACTTTTTCTATTGATTTTTCTTAACTCACCATGTTTTAAAGTGGACTGATAGTGATTTTTGAACTTTTTCCCTCAAGACTGCCTCACCCATGTACCACGATGTCAGAAGAACTAGGATTTCATGGGTGGAACTGTTACACACATTTTTCCTTCAGCTGGTGGTTCTTATCGGCTGGTGGACATCCCAAACTTGCAGGCCAGGAAAGGATCTGTTGCCTAAGAGGAGATGTCACACCTGCCCCGGGGCCAGCCAATCACTCTGTTGCCGGCTCCACTCTCCGGACTTCAGCTGCTGAGTCTGTGCCAGAACCGCTGTAACAACTGGAAAGGACTGTGGGCAGTCTTTCCCCCTTTTTGCCATCTGCTAGCGTTCAAGATCATCGCTAGACTCTGAAGACACAGCTGTTCGTAAGCCAGACTCCAATTTTCTATCTGCTGGGCTAAATGTGATGTCTAATTCTAATTGAATATGACCAATTTTTCAGGTTAAAAGTTAGTCAATAAGCTACAATAGGAGCTATAAAGCTGAAGGAAAAATAATATTCTCCTTTTCAATAACCTCCGTTCTTTTGTAGAGTAACTCAGAATTTCTTTTCCATATAATCAGCTTTTATAATTTTCTTCATAAAATTTGCATCCAATTTTCTTCATATTTTGGTTACAGTTCTTTCAGTCTCCATTTTCATCACAGTTACAAATTCATACTAAGGTTTCCTTGGTTCCACAAATGTGATTACACTCTTTTGCTCAATAATCAGTTACAAGTTGAATGTGATGCTTGATACTTGATCATTTCGCCTTACCAACCAGTCCATTGAATGTAATGTCATTTAATCTGAGTTTGATCATTAAAACTGTAAATGGTATATAGAAGTTTCTGCTTGATTTCTTTTTCCTGTGTCTGTTTATGAAGTCACCCAGGAGAATTCACGAATATTTGAGAATGATTGATCGACGGTATAAAGATTAGTTATTAATAAATTGTCAAAGTTTTGGACTGAAACCCCCAAAACGAGTTGTTTTTTTTTCCCCCGGTGTGTACGTGGACCCAAAGCAAACCTTTGTTTATACACACACCTCTAGGTATAAATTAAACAATCTTTGTATCTTATAACCAAATGTTCCTACACTTTCTTCTGGCGACTCGACCATTCAGCCCATTTTTCTTGAAGCGCCTCCTTATTGTGCATCTTGAAACAGCCACACCACTTTTTTTCAGAGAGTCCTGTATGTCAGCTGAAGTTATTTGAGGATTTTTTTTTGCATCTCAAATAATTTTCCTGGCAGTTGTGGCTGAAATTTTTGTTGGTCTACTTGACCGTGGTTTGGTTTCGACAGAATCCCTCATTTTCACCTTCTTAATTAGAGTTTTAACACTGCTGATTGGCATTCTCAATTCCTTGGATATCTTTTTATATCCATCTCCTGTTTTATAAAGTTCAACTATCTTCTCCCGCAAGTCCTTTGATAATTCTTTTGCTTTCCCCATGACTTGGAATCCAGCAGCGTAAGTGCAGCACTGGATGAAACATTCAGGAGTCTGTCAGGAGCCCAGAAACTCACTGACTTTTTATACACACATACTAATTACAAGTAAACAGATCACAGGCGAGGATGGTTATTTAGTAGCCATTTAAACCTGTTTAAACCCATTTACACTTGTGTGTATGTTATCAGGCCAAAACTTCCAGGGTGTGTAAACTTTTGATCAGGGTCATTTGGGGAGTTTCTGTTGTAATTATCATTTAAAAAGAGCAAACATGATTGTTTGATAATAAATGGCTTCACCCAACTACTAACTGTTAGTGAAAGAAAAGTTTTTGTATTATCATTCATATTCTCTGAAAAATGGCCAAAGAATCACAAATTCCACCAGGGTATGTAAACTTATGAGCACAACTGTAATAAGAAGGCTGAATTTTAAAAACTGCCTTGAACAATAAAATATCAACAACAAAAGTATAACTGAGGAATATACAGTAAACACTATTTAAGTTTCTTTATAGAGAAGTGTTCTTTATAGTAAATTGATATTTGTTACTTCGCAAGTATTGGTTGAATTACATAAATAAATAAATCAGTGATAGGTATATAAAGGAAATTTTGACATAAAGTCATAACCCTTAAGAAAAGGTTCAAAATATATCAGATATGGCTGAATAACATGCATATGTTTTTTTTAATGAATAAACACTATATGGCTGCTATTTAGGAGGCAGTATTACACAGACCTGCATGGCGGTTTAATGGAAATGTAAAGTATGGGAGGTTATTATGTCACCCCACACTATTACTGTATAGAATATACAGTACATTGTATACTGTATAGAATATTGCATTGTCAGTTTTGTTGTTTCTCCAGGAAATCCAATAGCCGAGTGGTAACCATAGATTCCATCGTATGTTTTCAACTGTCAGCACCCTGCTCCTTTCCACAATCCTTGCCCATCCTTACACATTTAATGTAAAAAAAAAAAATAAAATTCTGTGCCACTTTATTCTATTCCAAGCAGGAAATTTATGATTGTGTCCAATTGCCCAGATGGAAGTTATCCATTGTGCACAGTCTGCATCCACAGCTAATTAACCCCAAATCAGTGGAAGACGCCATTATCAGCATAATTCATGTTTACTGGGATGAATACGCTAATGGGTGCGAAGGGCAAGTGAATGCATTTAAAGGATTTATTTGAGCACTGCACTATTAAATTTTTGCCAATAGAGGGTGTTCTTGCTTTGAAATCACAGAGGGAAACTCACCCTCAAAATCCTGTTAAAGTCCTCCTTGTCCACTCTCAGGAAATGACAGTTGTCCTCTCGCAGGACAATGGAGGCAGCGCGCGGGGCGTCATTGACTAGAGCCAGCTTCCCAAAGTCATCTCCTTCATGCAGAGTGCAAACAACGCCCTGAACAAAGTGGGCCGATCAGTCACTGGCTGTTCAGGGCAGCACAAATAGCTTGATGCTTTTGATCATATTTGGTAAAATACATACTTTTCCATATATGACAACATTGACTGAGCCTTTTAAAATAATGTACCAGGACGTTCCTTCCTCTCCTTGACTGAACACTGTGAAAACACAGGGAAAATCTGATGGATTATATTGTGCATGTATATTAATGTGAAATCTCGTCACATCATTTTATCACATTACTCACACACTGTTCCTGCCTTTGCATGAGACTCAAAGATCAGCACTCCTGCCAGTTCTCTCTTTACCTGGTCAAGGAACACAGACAGACAGCAACCATAAAGAAAAAATTTTTATTATTGTGGTATTCAGTAATCCAGTTTTTGATCGGCCCCCCTGTGTATTTGCTTATTTTCAGTAAAAAAAAAAAAATTATAATATGCCTAGACTATAGACTGGACTATAGACTAAAAGATGGGCAAAATGAGAGCTCGCCCAAAGTGAAGCCAGGACATCTCTATTGCACCCTGGTGGCTGGCTACAGTAAGACTTCAAGCCCCACCTCCCCACATTATTGCATGCAGCAATTAGCAAAACTTCCATCTAAAAACACTAATAATTTTTTTCAAAAGATGATTTCTATCCTCATAGGTGCTTCTTATGACAGTGATGTATGTTCAAGCGTTTACTTTTTGAGCAACTGAGCATGCTCATGATTGGTTGCAACTGAGGGGCCTGCTTACGGGCTTTCGAATAGACTGTAACAAGGTGGCTGTTTGGACAACAACTTGATTCCAGGCTCTGCTTCCTGGTGACTACTGCACAGACTCTGGCTGCAAAAGTGCCAGATGTCAACACCGAAAATCCAGGAAACAGAGCTTCATATTTGTACAATGGCCATTAGTGGCAGTGTGTTGTGTATCTTTATTTACAGCCTATGATATGGACAAAATTCAGGCTTCAGAATGCTCTAAATACTCTAGCATTTTTTTTTTCTATTTTTGAATGTACAAGGGGCTGAAAAGTTCATAATGATCAAATCTGGCCAAATGTGGTTTATTTCTCAACATAGTCTCCCCTTTGGTCCACACACTTCTTCCATTGGTGTTGCGGTGCTTGGATCCCTGCGGTTGAAAAATGAACCACATTTGGTCAAATTTGACCACTATGACCTTTTCAGCCCCCCCCCTTTCCCATATATAACATTACAGGGAGATCATATTCTTCACATGATTAATACAGGCACCTGTTTTGAGGGGCAGCCAGTCAAAGAAAAAAGGCTTTATAACAAAGGACCAAAACAAGTTAGGCAAAAAATACAGTGAAGAACTGTAATGCTCAACAAAATAAGGATTAGTTAAACTGTGAATAATGCAAAACTACTCAAGTAGACTCAATAATATGGAGCTGAAAATGAACCAAAAACAGCAAAACCCTGCAGCTCCATAAATTGATAATTTTACTGGAAGAACAAGTACTGGAACATTTATAATTGCTTGCATAATTGTGAGCTGAGCACAGTTTTTTTTTTTTTGTTGTTTTTTTTTGACTGAGACAGAGGACAGAACCAATTTCAAGAATGATATGAAGCATTAGACAGGCACTGCACTCACGGTGGTGGAGAGGTGTGATAAGGCCTTAATATGAAGTAACTCTTCATAAATTATCTCCAAATCATCTGCTGTTCTTTCAGACGGCCTGGGTAACAGAAATTAAAATAAGCCAGGACACAATCATGCTGATTCCCTTTTACTTAGTTATTGCCGCTTTAGCCACATACCATTTTCTCAGAATCATCCTCAAATGGGCGTCGGGACCGAGCTGCGACAGGAAAAGCAGGGTGTCCTGCAGCTCCTCTTGGCTCTCCCTCTTCTCCTCCTCACTGGGCAAACGGGCGTCCTCCTGCTCATCGTCCAGGAAGCGGTAGAAAAGGTACTTGTCTTGGAAGCTCTGCTCCTGGTCCACTGCGTCACAGTAACAAAGTACAGAGAGCACGGTGTAAAATTTCAATGTCTGAATTTCACACATGTGCAAACAGGCATGACATTCGTCTTTTCAGAGAAGAAGTCAGCATGTCTGGAAGAGGAAAGGGCGGCAAAGGTCTGGGGAAAGGAGGCGCTAAGCGTCACCGTAAAGTTCTCCGTGATAACATCCAGGGAATCACCAAGCCCGCTATCCGCCGTCTGGCTCGCCGCGGTGGAGTGAAGCGCATCTCCGGTCTCATCTACGAGGAGACCCGCGGCGTGTTGAAGGTCTTCCTGGAGAACGTCATCCGTGATGCCGTCACCTACACCGAGCACGCCAAGAGGAAGACGGTGACCGCCATGGATGTGGTGTATGCTCTGAAGAGACAGGGCCGTACTCTGTACGGATTCGGTGGTTAAAACCACACCAGCTACAACAACGGCCCAGCGGAGATACTACCAGGCAGGCGGCTATTTGTTTGACGGGGCTCAGCAGAGATTTCACCCAGGCAGACGGCGGTAGGCGGCGGTGCCCAGCGGAGGACTTACCGTGACTGCAGCGGCGGTGTGCGACGAGACTACCCGAAGCGATTGCTAAGCTAACGCTAGTTAGCTTAATGCTGGCGCCAGTCATTCCACCTTACACCAGCCTGAATTGAAGCCCAGCTGCGAGGCCCAGCGGAGATACTACCAGGCAAGCGGCTATTTGTTGACGGGGCTCAGCAGAGATTTCACCCAGGCAGACGACAGTAGGTGGCGGTGCCTAGCGGAGGATTTACCGTGACCTCAGCGGTGCTCGGTGGCAGCGGCGGTGTGTGACGAGACTCGGTTGGAGGAGCGGGACGGGAGACCAGTTACGGCGACTATGAGCAACGAGACCAGCAACGGAAGGGGCTAGTTGGCTAGCTGAGGCCCAGCTGGATTCGAGGACGATCGGATCAGATTCTGGCGATATAAGCAGAATTTATTTTACTATCCACAGATTTTCCTTTTCCTTCTTTCCAAGAAAGACTGAAGATGGCTGCCACGGGATTAAAAAGTGGGCTGATGGGCACCACTAATAAGCATTCTCTACTTCTATACTTCCTCTTCGTTTTGTCTTTGTGTGTCTGGACCTGCAACAAGAAGGATTTTCCGACAAACTCAACCAAAGGTGAAGTTAAAAAGTTTTATCTGTATGGATTTGGGCTTGGACATCTCACCCTACACTCTATGTGGTCTTTAAAAGCCCTGAGCAAAAACTTCCAAATTAAGGCAAACATGGCTGTTAAGCAAAAATCACAATATGGCAGAGGATATACAGTTAAAGTTCTGTTAGTTCTGCTACTTCTGGCAGGAGATATTCACCTTAACCCTGGACCTGCCACTATTAAACAGCAGACCACTGGGTTAGCACAAAACCGAGCTGTACAAAAGCAAAAACAACATTTATTTTTCCAAACTGTTAATCATGCACGAGTTCTTTGGGACACCAAGGCTAAACCAAAGGGGATCCTCGGCGGTCATTTAAACATACGGAGCATAATCCCCAAAAGAGATGAGATTTCGGTGTTGCTGTTGGACTCAAATCTGGACTACCTTTGTCTCTCAGAAAGCTGGCTACACAGTAACATAGACACTAATATGATCGATATTGTGGGCTACCAGTGTTTTAGAAAAGACAGGCAGGTAGGGAGGGGAGGAGGTGTTTTAATTTACATCAAAGAGAAATATAAATGTCAACTGGTTGATTTGAATACTTCACTTGAATGTTTAGCTGTTAATGTATGTCTCTCTCCGGTAATGAATTTCAACATTGCAGTAGTGTACAACCCACCATCACACAACTCTTCCTTTTATAATGAATTAAGTGCTCTGGTTAAACAACTTGAGAAGAACAGAGAAACAATAATTCATGGTGACTTTAATATCAACTGGTCTGATAAAAAAGACAAACAAAAACTGAAAAGCCTCATGACTAAATTTAATTACCAGCAAATCATCAAAGGACCCACCAGGATAACCAAACAATCCAGAACACTTATTGACATGGTATTTACTAATAAACCAGAACGAATAACCAGAACCTATAATCTTGTAACTGGTCTCTCAGATCATAACATGGTTCTTGCTGTCAGGAAACTTACTAAAAAGCGACTACAGTATTTTGGGGGAGTCGATATTGACAAATCAAATTTTATTATCCCCAAATCAAAAAATGAGGAGTTTGAACATTACTTAGAGAATCAAAATTGGGAGCAGCTCATGGCAACATGTGAAGTAGATGATTGTTGTAATTTTATAACTGCAACAATCACAAAGTCTATAGAAAAATTTTCAAAGCAAATTAAAAGTAGACAACAGAAGATTAGCCTACCATGGTTAAATAATGAAATAAGAAAACTTATGAAGAGGCGAGACTATGCACTGAAAACATCACTAACCTCCAAACTACAAAATGATCACCTTGTGTACAAAAGTTTAAGAAATAAAGTGGTACATGAGCTGCGAAAATCAAAAATATCTTATTACAATAAACTGATAGATCATGCAAAGGGTAACAACAGTTCCCTATGGAGGCATTTAAATAACTTAACTAATAAAAAAAACGATCAGAAGGGGGTAAAGGAACTTAGAATCAATGGCAAGACCGTCAGTGACAAGGCTACTTTGGCAAATGAATTTAATTCACACTTTGTGGGCTCTGTGGAAGACTTAACAAAAATTTTTGTGCTGCCAAATGTGCTCAACAACACAAATTCCATACTTCCAACAGATACTTTTCACATCGATGAGGTAAATGAGAAGTTAATTGCTGGTATTGTTAAAACACTGTCAAACTCAAAAACTAATGATATCTACAATATGAGCACCTCCTTTCTCAAAATGCACAGCAAAATATTAATCAAACCACTGACTCATCTCATTAATCTCTCCATTAGGTCTAGTACATTTCCATCTGGCTGGAAAAAAGCTGTCGTCATACCAGTTCATAAATCAGGCAGTAAAGACGATATATGCAATTACCGCCCAATCTCTATCTTACCAGTCCTATCTAAGGTTCTTGAAAAAGTTGTAGCTACACAGCTGATAGACTACTTACAAGACAGTCAACTTCTTCATCCACATCAATTTGGTTTTAGACCAGGATACTCAACAGAAACAGCAAATTGTTGCCTTATTGAAAACGTCAAACAGTCCTTGGACAGGGGTAATGTGGTAGGAGCTGTTTTTCTAGATCTCAAAAAGGCTTTCGATACTGTAAACCACAGTTTGCTTTTATCCAAAATGGTATCTTTTAACTTCTCCCCAAATACATTAGAATGGTTTGCATCTTATCTCCAGAATAGAGAACAGTGTGTAAAAGTTCACCAGGATAAATCCTCATTTTTAAACAACCGCATGGGTATCCCACAAGGGTCCATTCTTGGTCCTTTACTTTTCAGCATTTTTATTAATGACTTGCCGTTACACTGCTCAGCTGCAACATGCCAACTTTATGCAGATGATGCAGTTATTTACACAGCTGCCAAGACTCCAGCACAGGCTGCAGATGTACTGTCTACAAGTATGGTTGATGTCCAAGAGTGGCTCCTCAAGAACCATCTATTGCTGAACCTTCAGAAAACAGTCTCAATGTGCTTTTCAATCAAAAAATGTAACCTGCAACATTTTAAAGTTAATATACATGATCATGACATCAGTTTAGCTACAGAATTCAAATACCTTGGCATTGTACTAGATCCTCAACTCAAATTTAATCTTCATATAAAGAAAATTTCAAAAACAGTAAAAAAAAATCTGAACTGCTTTAAATTAATTAGATATTACATACCTTACGAAGCAGCTGCACTGTATATGCATTCTATGGTTTTTTCTCATATATCATACTGTTTGACAGTCTGGGCTCAAGCAGCCCCTTCCACAATAAGACATATAGGTTCATTATATAATCAAACCCTAAAAATCTTGGACAAAAAGCCCATTAGGTGGCATCACTGTAATGTTTTAAAAAAATACAACCTATTGAGTTTTGAGAGCTTCATTGACCTCTGTCTTCTGAAATTAACGTTCAAATGTTTCCATAAATCAGCACCCGAGCCACTTGCTGGTTTCGTCCAAAGACAGGACAGCAGCAGAGCCACCAGGAGTTCTGTTAACAATAACTGTAAAATATTCCACCGCAGAACCACATTTGGACAAACAGCTTTCTCTATAAAGGGCAGTCACATCTGGAACACAATGCCAAATGAAATTAAAATAATAACGGACTTTAAAACATTCACTAAAAATGTTAAAAACTGGCTGAAAAATAAACAAGAATGTACTCATGTATGAATTATTTGTCTGCAAAGTGAGAGTGAATGAAGGGAAGGAATAAATGTGTTTGTTTATAGTGAGTGACGGAGGGAGGGAGGCCTGAAATAGGCAAATGTGAGTTATGTTATATGTGTTAAATGTGAGTCAGGCTGTTATATTTGTGTATTTATAATATTTTATAATATATGTGTATTTATAATATTTATGTTAAATGTGAGTCAGGCTGTTATATTTGTGTATTTATAATATTTATAATATTTATAATTGTGTATTTATAATTTTTCTGCATTGATGTATGTGGTTATTGTGTATATTTTTTATCTTGATTCTTTTTTCTAAAGCCCATCCAGGGACAAGAGTTGCAAATTAGCTAATAGCTATACACTCTATGTGCAACACATCAGATTGATTGTCTTTGATTAATTGTCTATGTTTATTGCACTGTCCCTGTCAAATAAACTAATCTACTACTACAAAAGTCTCACCATGGCTGAGAACACCTTCTTCCAAGAGCACCTGCCACATGCCCACAGCCTGAATACGAGAGTGGATGTAAGAACTCTGATGCATTTGCCAGTCAACCAACTCTGTCCCCACACAGCATTGCCTAGAAAAGACAAAAGGCAACAAGGTTATTCAAGGCTGAGTTATGCAACATGTTTTGTGATTTGCTTGTTTCATTTTTTTTTTTTTTTTACTTTTCTCTGTTCATAATTTCTTTCTCCAGTGCATACCTCCACCTCTCAAGTTCTCTTCCACCTGCAACCTACTATCAGCCACAGTCTCCAAGCCACACATCATAATAGGTCTCACTACCATCTTGTGAATCTTCCCTTTCACTCTTGCTGCTACGCTTCTGTCACAAATCACCCGACACTCATCTCCACCCACTCCACCCTGCCTGCAATTTCTTCTTCACCTCTCTTATGCATTTTATATTGCTTTGAATGGTTGATCCCAGGTATTTAAACTCATCTACCTACACTACCACTACTCCTTCCATCTTCACTGTTACACCTGCCTCCCTCTAATTCAAACTCATGTATTCTGTCTTGCTTCTAGTGACTTTCATTCCTCTTCTCTCCAGAGCATACCTTCACCTCTCCAGGTTCTCTTCCACCTGCTCTCTACTCTCACTACAGATCACAATGTCGTCTGCAAACATGGTCCATGAAGACTCTTGCCTGACCTCGTCTGTCAGCCTGTCGATCACCATGACAAATAAAAAGGGGCTCAGAGCGGATCCCTGATGTAGCCCCATCCCCACCTTGAATCCATCTGTCACTCCTACAGCACACCTCACACTGTCTCGCTGTCCTCAGATATGTCCTGCGCCACCCTCACATACTTCTCTGCTACTTTCAGCAAACACACGTCAGCATTACTATTAATTTTTTGTCCACTAAT
This sequence comes from Pholidichthys leucotaenia, assembly GCA_020510985.1. Classification (NCBI taxonomy): domain Eukaryota; kingdom Metazoa; phylum Chordata; class Actinopteri; order Cichliformes; family Pholidichthyidae; genus Pholidichthys; species Pholidichthys leucotaenia. The sequence continues at coordinate 54,268,492 of CM035843.1, read as the reverse complement.
GACAATCACTCCACTTTTAGCTATACTTTGGTGAAGTAACTATTTGTTGCATTACCAGGGAAAATCTGTCTGAAAATGATTAATTTACCCATAGAGTAAGAGTGTATTATTTGCATTACTGGGGGTGTTTTTGCAAATTTTTCTCGATTTTATATTCATTTTTGTTATCCAACATCCATTTCATTAAATTATTCTATGTTTGATGATCTGTTTTTTTGGTATACTTTATTAATCCCAGAGGGAAATTCGGGGCATCCACATGGATGGATGAGGCAGCCATGGCACGGCGTCAATCCCTTCACCATTCACACACACATTCACACCTAGGGCCACTTTAGAGTCTCCAATTAACCTAACTTGCATGTTTTTGGCCTGTGGGTGGAAACCAGAGTACCCGGGGTAAACCCATGCAGACATGGGAAGAATATGCAAACTCCACACAGAAGGGTCACCGATGGTCAGGGGGTGGGATCAAACCCACGGTGGGCAGGGGTGGAATCGATACCGTGACCTTCTTACTATGCTGCCACAGTGCTAACCACTGAGCTGCCCAAGCTCCTCAAGTTTTCCTTTCAACAGTGAAGGAAGTATTTTCAATTGAAAAAACAAATCCAAACATTACCAGCACAGGAAGAGGATAACTAACCTATATGTCTTCAAATGGTACTTCCTGTCTCGGATCATGTGAGGTGCTCTGGTGAGGATGGCATCACGGAGAATCTTCCCCGCACGGAGGATCTTCTCAGAATGGACCTGCACAGAAAAAAAAAAGAGTTCAATTTCGGAAAGAGTCCTATAGTGTATCTGTTGCATAACAAAGTAATAACTGCCTCACTTCATTCAAAGGGTGACAGTGTTTACTACCTGAGAAATGCATTTAGGGTGGGGTTGGGCTGGACTGTCAATGAATGACTTCTGCAAAAACAGAAACAATAATAATAATAACAATAATAATAACCTGAGACAAAATTCTATAAGAATGGTAATTAAAACTCTTCTGATGGTATAACACTGAACTTTAAGTTACAGTTCAAAAATGACAAAACGCAAGAATAGATTAGACAAGTCCAGTCACATAACCAAAGATGGGAGTAAGAATCTAGAAATAAATAAATAAATCCAATTTGTGGGATTTTCCTCTTAAGCACCATGTAACTTTCTTGTTCCACTTAGTGTCATGGTCCGAGCGCTGACTCTGTCCGCGCTCGGGTTGTCCGGTAGTTCCCCGTTCTTTTCTCAGGCGTACCATATGGCCTCCGGGCTTTTATTGTGACAGCATCTCGGCGGGGCTTCTGGCTGTCAGAGCCGAGCTCCGCAGCAACGGCTGTAATTCAATCAGCTGATGATGCCGTCATCAGCTGATTAATCTGTCAGCCCTATTTAAGGGAGCAGCTCGGTTTACTCCAGGCTGCGACCTCGTCAAACATTCCCTCGTCCAACGTCTGTCCTAGATTCACGATTCATGCCTTTCTCAGTAAGTGTATTCGTGGAGAGTCTGTTCTTCCTTTTCCATAGTCGTAGTCATAGTTATAGTGTGTTTTGCCCCTCGTGGCTCTTTATTTTTTCATTTGTCTTTTGTTAACAAATTATGCAAACTCATCGCTGGCATTCGGCGTCTTATTGATGGCTTGTGATGGCCATCGTTGACAGTAAGTCGCAGCCAGAAGGAGACGCCGACACCGTGAGTTTGTTTTGGGCTTGTTGTTTTTCCCTGTTTTCCGTGTACCAGCGTGTTGGAGATGGCGTTGCCGGGAAAGGGCTACTCTTTAGACTTGGGTTCCAGACTGATCGTATTCCTGATAGATCTAGATGGCCTGCTCTTCAACGCTTGCAGCGGCATCACTCCCGATGACACACGCTGGTACCTGGACCTCGCAGAGGTGGCTATTTCCCGCAATCTTCACCACGCCAACCACACTGAGGTAAGGAAGAGGATGGCGGAGATTACTGCTCTCCGGGAAAGGACCCGTGGACCAGAGGCGAACTCCGGCAGGAAGCCGAGGTGAGGCATACCCGTTCTTCGCCTCGGGATCCAGTTCCTGTCGCCCATCCAGCCCAGGAATCCATGTCACCCAAGGGTCGTTCCCAGTGGAGGATGACATCAGCCGGGATTCCCTCAGAGGAGACGCAGTGGTCTGCTGTGATCCTCCAGGACCGTGTGGCTGCGGCTCGCTCCGCTTCCCATCCATCAGAAATCATAAAGCATGTGATGGCGGCAGTTAGGTTGGTGGAGCTCATCCCGGAGCTCCATAATTATCCCGAATACGCCGAATTACTGGCTTCTGTCTCTGCACAGCAGCGGCGGTTCCCTGACCTAACCTTCGCCTCGCCCTCTGCCAGTAGACGCCATCACAATGCCTGGATTAAGCCCCAGCAAAAATCCCGTCTGGATCCAGTGCCGGTTCGCCAGAAGGACTCTATCTCCCAGCCAGTTGATGCTCCTGCGTCACGACGGAAGGGAATGACAGCAGCTATCGCCTCCGGGGCTTCTGTTCCTGTTGTCCCGTCAGCTCCTCGGCTGCTCCTTCCTCCTCCTCGATGCTCTTCCCAGCTGCGGTGAGCTCCGCAACTCCTGCTCCGGCTGTGCCCGTGGTCGATCCTGTGCAGGTGGCTCCTCCTCGTCTTCCCAGGGGACCCTCCATCACCGTCCTAAGGGGAAAGGGAAGAACAAAGCCCACTACAGCAGGTACCATCGGCCCTCTGGAAGAAAGGCAAGTGCAATTTCATTCTTCTCCTCACCATTGTGATTTGCCTTGTCTGACTCCTGGGGGTGGAGTTCGGGGTTTGCAGTCTCCCGAGCTTCCTCCACCTGCTGTAGCCTCTAACTATGAACCTGCTGCCTCTGTGTCTCCTTTCCCTGAGCGTTCCCCACGGTCAGGTCTACACCACCGGATGAGGAAGGAGCCTGCGGCCCTGGAGGGTTTGGGTCCAGCCCCGCAGCCACATCACGGGCAGAGGAGAAGGGCGGATTGCTACTTGGAGCCTGCACCGACGACTAAGCATCTCCGGGTCTCCACAGAGGAGCAGTTCGTCCCAGCAGGCCAAGGATCTCCTGCCACCACGCCATGCGGGTTTTTGGCATGGACGTCGGCATCGGGGGGTCCTCAGACTGTGGAGACCATCATGCCAGCTGCAGAGCCCGCCGTTGCCGAGTGGGAACCAGAGGAGGTCCTTCTACTTGCTGAACCCGGATCGCCTAAGTCCTGGACGGCAGCAGAACTCGAGATCAGGCAAGTGTTCTATTTTGTCTTTCTCCTGTCTACTCTGGAGCATTTTTGCCTGTCTCTCGAGGAGATGAGCCAGGTGCAGCCGTCCGCTGCATCCGAACTTGCCTCTCTGGGCTCTGTCGCTACCGGTGATCCTGATCCCGGTTCTCTTTACTCTCCTGAACCTTCTCCCAGGGTCACTGTTCTGGAAGTTCCGGGCTCAGGGTTGGAGGTCATCCCTGGTGCTGCTCTGACCCAGTCAGGGTCCATCGTGGGTGCAACCGTGACCCAGTCGGGGTCCGTTGTGGGGGCTGCGCTAGCCCAATCGGGGTCCATTGAGGGTGCAGTGCGGTCTTGCTTGGGATCCGACAGGAGGGCAGCGCCAGTCCTAGTGGAGTTCGGAGGAGGAGCTGCAGATCCTTCACTGATCGACGCCGGACTGACCCCTCATCCTTTCCCCGTTCCTTTTTCCCTTCCATCGGGGGTCGCTGGGATTCTCCGTTATTGGTTCGGCCCTCCCTCATTATCCCTCTCTATAGGGAGGCTGTCTCCGAGTTCTCCCCTGCGGTTCTGGTGGCTGAATGACGCGGGTTGGCCGCCTGGGAGATTGCTTTGCCTGTTTGGCGTTCTGGGTCGGCCACCCGACAAATTGGACTTCTTGTTCGGCGACCTGGTCCGGCCGCCAGAGGTACTGTTTCTCCGGGCCCGGGACTGGGGTAGGCCACCCAAACTTATCCTTTTTTCCCTGCCAGCGTTCTGGATGCTGGACGCAGGAAGACCCCCCAAACTATTTGTTTTTGTGCTTTTGTGCTCTGCCTGCCGTCATCCCTGTGTTTTTTTTTCCCTCTGCCTGCTCCTCTGGAATATTAGGGATGCTCTTGTGTTTTGTTATTGGGACTATAGTGAACTGTGTATATCGCCGCCCTATAGCGTGTTTTTTTTTTTCTCCTCTCTTGTGTGGTTATTTATACTACTTTGACCTATGTACTGTATATCACCGCCCTGTAGCGTGTGTGGTTTTTTTTTCTCCTCCTCGCTTGTGTTGTTGTTATTTATACGACATTGAAGTGTATTTATCGCTGCTCCTTAGCATGAGTTTTTTTTTCGCTCTGGTATTATGGGGTATGCTGCATTTTTGTGCCGGTATTTGAGTTTCCTGTTTCCTCTGTAGGTTGTGAAGATGTTTTTTTTTTGCCTGTGACTTTATTGGACTGATCATGGTCTGTTTGTAGCCTGTTTTTTTTTTTTTTTTCCTTTTTCTCTTTCTCTGTTATTATGCTGGTTGGTTCTTCCCCTCCGAGCCTGTTCCCCCACCAACCTCCCTAGGGCGGTCCTGTTGACCTTCTGGGTGGGGTGGGGGGTTCGATGTTGCAAGGCACCTGGAATTTGCCTTGTGAACGGGGGCAATTGTCATGGTCCGAGCGCGGACAGAGTCAGCGCTCGGACCATGACAGTTGGGTTGTCCGGTAGTTCCCCGTTCTCTTCTCAGGCGTACCATATGGCCTCCGGGTTTTTATTGTGACAGTGTCTCGGCGGGGCTTCCAGCTGTCAGAGCCGAGCTCCACAGGGACGGCTGGAATTCAATGAGCTGATGACGTTCTCATCAGCTGATTAATCTGTCAGCCCTATTTAAGGGAGCAGCTCGGTTTACTCCGGGCTGCGACCTCGTCAAACATTCCCTTGTCCAACCTCCGTCCTAGATTCACGATTCATGCCTTTCTCAGTAAGTGTATTCATGGAGAACCTGTTCTTCCTTTTCCATAGTCGTAGTCATAGTTATAGTGTGTTTTGCCCCTCGTGGCTCATTATTTTGTCATTTGTCTTTTGTTAATAAATTATGCAAACTCATCGGCTGGCATTCGGCATCTTATTGATGGCTCGTGAGGGCCATTGTTGACACTTAAGACCACTACAAAGATTACAACTATGACCTCAGTCCCAACAGCCAATCAGAGGGTACTTAATTGTTAGTGGCTACAATTGTGCCCTGTGATTGGCTGTAGGGACTGGGGTCATAGCCGCCATAGTTGTAGTCCTTTCAGTGTTCCTACCAAGAACACAGCTGTTGCAGGCAGTGCAGGCCCACTCAGGCTTTTAGGGGAGTGACAGTTACCAAAGGTTGATGTACCATCAAAATAATTTTTGGAACTGTTATTTTAAGGTGAAAATCACACATAGTGCTGCTTTAAATTTGTGATTTTTTTTTTTTGCCAATGTTGATCTTTTTCAGATAATAAGATAAGATAAGATAAGATAAGCCTTTATTAGTCCCACAACGGGGAAATTCCAGGATTGCAACAGCACAGGGATAGCAACACTCAGAGCAACAATCAGAAGGCAAGAAAAAAAACAAGCAAGCAAGAGCAGCTAATATACATATGTACATATTACTATAAAATATATATATACACACACACACAGACACACAGTGCAGAGCATTGTAGCTGGATGGAATAAATATATGAATATATAAACACACAGCGCAGAGCATTGTAGCTAGATGGAATAAATATGTAAATGTATAAACACCCACAGTACGGAGCATTGCAGCTAGGTGGAATAAATATGTAAGTATATAAACACACACAGTGCGGAGCAATGTAGCTAAATGGAATAATATGTAGATATATAAAAACACAGTGCGGAGCATTGTAGCTAGATGGAATAAATATATAGATATATAAATATAAACACACCCAGTGCTGAGCATTGTAGCTAGATGGAATAAATATGTAAATATATAAACACACACAGTGCAGAGCATTGTTGCTAGATGGAATGAAACAGCATAACCATCTACTTAGTTATCCTACATGGTATGATTATGTGCCCATACATATTCTCACCCTCCATAGCGACCGGTAATTTTCCTAGTTGTATGCCGGAGGGGACCATTGTGTAAGTCTATTGCATCTTTTGCATTCAAAAAACTATTAGTTTGTTACGTCTTTTTGCTATCTCTGCGAGCAGCCCTGCTTAGGTTGTACAGTCTGACAGCCGTTGGTACAAAGGACCTACGAAACCTCTCGGTTGTGCACCTGGGATGATGTAGTCTGCTGCTAAATGAGCTCCTCAGTGCATTCAGTATGTCCTGCATAGGGTGGAACTCGGACTCCAGCAGAGATGACAGTTTAGCCACCATCCTTCTCTCTCCTATCTCCTCCACCGGATCAAGGCGCTGCCCCAGGACAGAGCTAGCTTTCTTAATCAGTTTGTTCAGTCTCTTCCTATTGGCTGCAGTAATGCCACTGCCCCAGCAGACCACTCCAAAACTGATGGCTGATGCCACTACCGTGTCATAGAATAATGTTGACATCTTTCCGATTATAACTTTTCTCATAAATTCAGGATTTTTTGCTTATAGATTTATGCATTTTTTGCCAATAAAGCTGCTATTTTTTCTTTAAAATTTTCATTCATTTATGTGATAATTTTTTTTAATTTTATTTGCAACTTATTACCCACAACTATCCATGTGCTAACTAATAAAATCATATTCACATCATATAAATAATAAATTTAATATTTTCAAGAATAGCCATGTTTACAATAAACGGTTTAATTCTGCCAGTCAAATTAAGTCAAATTTCAGTTTTACTTTTGAATTGTCCGAGCATCAGTCTAGTTCAAGACTGTGACCAAGTGTACTTGAGTAAAACTTTTTCTTGATACACCGATACTGTTTATTTCAAACAAGACAAAATAAAAACAAGAATAAAAATTTCAAACGCTGTCCGAAAAGGAATAGGATTGAAGCAAAAGTTTATCTTGTCCAATCCAAACACTAATTAACCTACCTGCATGCACATACATATACACATGCAATACACACAGTGCATACATAACCAGAACACCTTTACTCAAGTAAGAGTAAAAAATTGTCCTGCTATAAAACTATTCAGTAAGGGCCCCTTTACACAAACGGAGATTGTTGAATGACCATTGAGAGATCAAAAATTGGTCCGATTGCTCAATGAGCTCCTAAAACCTTGACAAAATTGTTTCTGTAAATGTAAAGAAGATCTTTGTATGATCAAAAATTCAATTTTGAAAGATCAGTGGGAGACCGGGAGAGATCACTGGGGGGTCGGTGAGATTTTCTTGGGCAACCAAAGAGGTGTATATATATTTATTTATTTCATTATATTTAGCCTTTATTTATATAGGGTAGTTCCATTGAGCAGCAACCTCTCTTTTTCATACTCACAGTACAACCACAGACTGATCTGTGGCCACTGAGCAGCTCCACTGGAGCAGTTGGGTTAAGGGCCTTGGCTCAAGGACACCACAGTGGGGTTAAGGAGGGTGGGGAAAACATTGCTATGTTATCTGTCCCACCCAGATCTGATCCTGCTGGTCCTGGGATTGAACCGGCGACCCCACGCTCACCAGTCCACATCTATCTATCTATCTATCTACAGTATATATACATATATGAAGAGTTCGTTGGCAAAAACCGATAAACGCCACTTCAAAGAAAATTTCCCTATGTACAACAAACAACTGTTCACATTACCTACTTATAGAAGTTCAAATTGTTTATTTCTCAAAATCTGATATGTCCTGTTCATGTTTTTTTTTTTCAAAAGCCGATAAACGCCGGGATACTGTTTTTACAAAACCAGATAACTCCACACGGCAAATCAGCGCTTGGTATTTGCATTTCATGTCAAATATAGATAATTTTGGTGAAGCAGATGAACCAGTGATGCATTCACCAGAAAAACTAGCATGGCGTTTGGGACATGTCTGTTCTTGCAAAAGTATGTGTTGTGGACTTATCTGTTTTTGCAGAAAAAAGTACTTATAAATTGCCAAAAAATAACAATGAGTTGATGTTCAATTTTCTGCTATATTATGTCTGAGATACTCATATTTCAAGTGACCATGTCTTAGAAGCTGAATTGGAAATACTCACACATATAAACCAACAGATGAAAAGTTGTTTTTCTCTATAAAAGTGAATGCCATTTACCATTTTTAAAACAATTGGACTTATCTGTTTTTGCAAAGGAACTCTTCATATATATATATATGTACACACACACACACACACACACACAGAGAGCGGGGAAAATAAGCATTGAACACGTTGTAGAGAAAGGAGTAGGTGCTCCATGGCATGTCAAGGGTCACCAGTGTAGAGAAAGGATGCAGGCAAGGAAATGAGCTGGACGACACAGACTTTATTCTTTCTCTAACAACATATAAGCAAACAGCTATAAGCTTTCAGCACCACAGCGCTGAGGCGGAAAGCCTCTCAGGTCCCTGTGCACTCTCCTTTTATAACTTTATTACCATGCACAGAGACCCGGAATTTCCAACCCTCATACATTATGTATAGGACAAAACTTGTGTGGTACATTAACATGACATTCAGACTGCAAGACATGCACACCATTAACATGACACTAAAAACCACATCACAGAGCATGTCTTGCTACAATACATTCACACCCCTGTGCCAGCCTGGTGTGGCAGGGGGTGAAAGGCATGTCTTTGTTTGGTTGGCTCCATTCAGCTTTCCCCGGGGGGCGCATAGTCCTTACTGTCCAGTCTGAACCCCCTGGTGACACCTCCTCACTTGGCCCATTGTTCTCCTGTTTCCTCCTGCCTTTCTTTGGGTGAAAGAAAATGCTCACACACTGTGCCCCCACAACGTCAACATTTTTCTCATTAAACACATTTCTGATGGAGGCATTGAAGTCATCCCATCACCCATCAGTGCAAATTAATTTCAGCTGGTCAAGTCCTGACAGATAACCTTTAAAAAGGTCTGTGAAAATCAGATTGTCACACCACAAAGAACTCATGATGGGTAGAAGTAAAGAGCTCTCTCTAAACCTTCGCAACCCATTTGTTGCAAAGCATAATGATGCCATTGGTTACAGGCGCATTTCTAATTTTACCATAAACCGGCTATGACCAGGAGCTACTCACAAGATTTCTGACAGAGGAGTCAAAAAAATAATCAGAAGTTATCCAAGAGCCAAAGACCACTCATGGGGAGCTCCAGAAAGACCTGGAGTTAGCAGGTACTGCTGTTTCAAAGAAAACAATAAGTAATGCACTCAACCGACATGGGCTCTATGCCTGCTCACCTCACAAGACTCCATTGCTGAAGAAAACATGTTGAAGCTCGTTTAAAGTTTGCTGCACAACATTTGGGCAAGCCAGTAAAATACCGGGAGAATATAGTCTGCTGGTCAGATGAGACCAAAATTGAACTTTTTGGATGCCACAACACACAGCATGTTTGGAGGAGAAATAGTACTGCATATCCCATCATGGTGAGAGGGTGTTTTTCAGCACATGGTACAGACAGACTTCATATAATTGAAGGTAAGATGAATGGACAAATGTACAGAGACATCCTTGATAAGAAACTGTTGCCATCTACCAAGATACTGAAGATGAAATGAGGGTGGACATTTCAGCAAGACAATAATCCCAAACACACTGCCAAGGAAACTCTCAGCTGGCTCCAGAGAAGGAAAATAAAGCTGCTAGAATGGCCCAATCAGTCACCTGACCTGAATCCAATTAAAAATCTCTGGAACAAACTGAAGATCAGAGTTCATAGAAGGTACCCATGGAACACTCATGATTTGAGGACAATCTGTGTGGAAGAATGGGCTAAAATCACTCCTGAGCACTGCCTGTGCCTAGTTTCTCCATAAAGGAGGTATCTGGAAGCTGTTATTACCAATTTTCTACTAAATTTTCTACTTTTCTACTAAATATTAAATAAAATATTAAATAAAAATGAATTTAACCAAGTGTGTTCAATACTTATTCCCTGTGTCATTCCACTTTATTAAATATAAATTGTTTTGTGAACACAGTTGCCTTGATTTCTTTATATGTATGGATTACTTGGGTTGTTACTGATATCTGGTGAAAATCTCAGATCAATGGCTCCATCAGAAATATGTTTAATTAGAAAAATGTTGGCATGTTCAATACTTATTTTCCCTGCTGTGTGTACCCTCCCCCACACACACACAAAGTGAGTTCCCACCGAGCAATATGATTGGACAATAGGGATTCCAGGAGTTACTATAATCCGTGATAATTGCACTCCAATTCCACTGCATATGTATAATTCCGCTTCAAAGGTGTTCTAGTAACCGTTAATTACTAACAGTAATTTCCTATCAACTCTGACAATTGCAATACTGTTTTGGATACCTTAAGTTCCACAGTGATTCGCTGTTTGACAAGAAATTATACATCCGTGACCCGGAAGTCCCATCCTTTTGCAAAGGTCTCCCTCCATCTACCCCAATCATTTTAAGTTCATTAAGCAATTTCATGTCTGTTTTAAAAAAATAGGCAGTGCTAGAGTTTGATTTATTGTCTCGATAAACAAACCATAATACCATTGTGGTGATGGACTTTTTGTTTCATCTGAAAATGCGAAGAAAAGCGAGCAAAATGTGCTAAATCACTAGCATGGTAACTACTAGCCACCAGTCATCTACCAGTGGTTCTGGCGACTGGTATTGGATACATTTTGAGCCAGGATTTTTGAAGTACCGCCTTAACAGGTACAGTATGTTTTATAAACTCATTACTTTTGCACTTGACAATATTTAATTTGTTTACGTGTGTGAAATGACAATAGACATCTTCATGCTGATTGAGATGTTTAGCAGCAGTTACTGGCTAGATTTAGAAGGGACTATGTATTTCCCAGCAGCACAAAATAGCTGGTTAAACAAATTATAATATTTTATCCAGTATTGCTGTCATTTAATAAACTGTGCTTGTGGAACTGTTGTATAAAAGCAATATTACACTAGCCGCATCACACCTGGAGTTAGTATATTCACGATACCGTAATGAACTTTTGTGTAATAAATATATACACTACCGTTCAAAAGTTTGGGGTCACTTAGAAATTTCCTTATTTTTGAAAGGAAAGCACTGTTTTTTTCAATGAAGATAACTTTAAACTAATCAGAAATACACTCTAATATCTAATATACATTGCTAATGTGGTAAATGACTATTCTAGCTGCAAATGTCTGGTTTTTGGTGCAATATCTACATAGGTGTATAGAGGCCCATTTCCAGCAACTATCACTCCAGTGTTCTAATGGTACAATGTGTTTGCTCATTGCGTCAGAAGGCTAATGGATGATTAGACAACTCTTGTGCAATCATGTTAGCACAGCTGAAAACAGTTTAGCTGGTTAGAGAAGCTATAAAACTGACCTTCCTTTGAGCAGGATGAGTATCTGGAAAAAATTATTATTTCAAATACAAATCATTATTTCTAACCTTGTCAATGTCTTCACTATATTTTCTATTCATTTTACAACTCATGGTGGTAAATAAGTGTGACTCTTCATGGAAAACACAAAATAATTGTCTGGGTGACCCCAAACTTTTGAACAGTAGTGTATCTCCATAGGGAAACAGTCTCTCAGGGAGCTCTCAAGAGAAGCGCTCAACAAATTCATTGATCTCGCAATACTCTCTCAGCGACCTGAATGAACACCAAATTTTTCCACCCCGAAGGTAGACACGGCTGAGAGATCAGTGAAGGATCAATGAGCGTTTGATGAAAGAATATTAGAGTTCATTGAATGATTATTGGGAGATTGATGAGATCTTTGAGAGCTCATTGAGAGATCGCCTCCCTTTGGTTATCGCTGAGAGATTGTTTTGGACTGAGTCAAAACTTTGAGGCCATGGAGATCACTGGTTGCTCATGGAGAGATCAGGCCATTTTTTCATTCCATAATGATCTCTCAATAATCTCCATCCATGTGTAAAGCGGGGTTAAAGTACATTTTTGAGAAAAAGCTATATAGTGCATTCAAAAAGTATTCACAGTGCTTTACTCTGTTCACATTTTGTGTTATAGCCTTATTCCAAAATGAATTTAATTTTTCCTATAATTCTACTCACAATTCCCCAAAATGACAACGCAAAAAAGTTTTTTTTTCAAATTTATTAAAAATGAAGAACAAAAATACAACATATACATAAGCAGTGTTTCCTCTGGCTTAAAGACTTTGACACGGTGACAACATATTTTTCGAAGGGGGGGAGAAAACACATGACATATAGAGTGATGATGTAGAGTGAAGTACGTGGCGGTGATGCACCTGTAAGCTGGTTGCCAACCGCCAATCAAATCTCAAACAAGAAGAAGAAGAACTACTGTAACCAGAATATGTTAATATATACGTTATATTAGTATATTAGTATTAGTATATATATGTTAATATGTACTATTTATTTATATTTTTAAATTTTGCACAGTAACTTTGCATATGAAACTTACCATTTGAAGTATTGTACAACTGAGGCTTGAATGCTGGAATATCAGGCCAGTTGGGGTCCCACCCAGACGTCCTATGTTTGGACTTTTTAGTAGTATCATCCTTCTCTCCTTCTTCTGCTCTCACCTCTCCTGGACCATCTGCCTGAACACTTTCCTCTCCTTGGCTCCTCTCTTCTGTCTCATCTTGCCCTCTCTGAGCTCTGTCTAATTCAACTTCTCTCTCTGTCTATGGTGATATACAAACAGGTTAGAAAATATCAAGTGTCTTGTTTTGTCCTGCAGGATTTTTTTGTCATGGTTTACATAAATGACAAAAATATGTGTATTTTTTTGTGTTTTTATTCTAGTGTTTCTTTTTTCCATTGAGAGAGTAGGGAAGGAAAAAAACATTCATAATAGTAATTTACTCATGCATACTTAAATTATACGATCAGGAGTGGGTATAGTAGCCAGAAATTCTACTCATGTTGTCATGCGGTGATCCTCGCGGATCACCATAAGACGCCAAGAGTCACCGGAGAGTTTTGCAAAGGTGTTTATTAACGAGACAATACGTGACACAAGACTGTGAGCCGCTAAGGGCAAAACACACACTATGAGGTACAGAGGCTCGTAGGGCTAACCCCAGCCACTACGAGCTAAACTATGACATGACAAGAATACAAACGAACCTGACATGAAGGTCTGATGAGGTTAGAGCGCCGACCCAGCTTGACATGACCATGACTTGACAAGGATAAAATAAACATACGACGATACTCCCGCAACTTGACTGCCGTCAGCACCCGCCTAATAAGGGCGAGCGCTAACGAGCAGTAATGACAAACAGCTGACCGTCTTTGACAGCCGGAAGCCCCACCGAGCACCTTCACAATAAGAGCCTGGTGAAGCCAGAATATAACCCACAGCTGTCAAAGGCGGCAGCGAATATACATAGCCCGAGCGCGGACAGGCCCGGCGCTCGGGTCGTAACAGTACCCTCCCTCTGAGGGCGGGCTTCCAGAACGACCATAGACCACCCTGCCCCCCCCCCCCACCCCCTCCAGGGTGGGCGGATGGGTGTAGGTCCGGAGGGAGAAAAAAAAACCCCAAACACAGAATCAGTACAGGAAAAAGACAAAATCCAGACCAGACAAGGCAAAAAAAAAAAACTAAACACAGCACAATCACAAAAATTACCAAATACTCAAATCAGATTAAATACACACGGAGGAAAATAAGGCAACTGTAGGACATAAAACACAAATTGCCAAGGATCCCCAAATAACGGTTACAGAAAACAGCACAGGACATCCATCCATCCATCCATCTTCTACCGCTTTTCCGGAGGTCCGGGTCGTGGAGGCAGCAGTTCAAGCAGAGAAGCCCAGACTTCCCTCTCCCCAGCCACCTGCTCCAGCTCTTCAGAGAGGATACCAAGGCATTCCCAGACCAGCTGGGAGACATAGTCTCTCCACCGAGTCCTGGGTCTGCCCCGGGGTCTCCCCCCAGTGGGACGTGCCTGAAACACCTCAAGTGGGACACAGCAAGAGAAAATTAAATCTTTGCCCACATGTCTCACAAGAAAACGGCTTCCCACCCGTGTGAATTCTCATGTGAATTTTCAAATTACCAAATACAGAAAAACAGAACAATTATTGGGTCAAACCTAACTGCACACAAAACAAAATAAGGCAACTGCAGGACGTAATCACAAATACTCGCAGACACCCAAATGACCATTACAGAGAACACACAGGATAGCAAAAAAACAGAACAATTACTGGATCAACCCCCACCAAAAAGGTGACCTCTACCCCCCCAACAGTTCAAGCCGAACGGCGGAGACCCAGCGCCCCAGGGACAGTTCGGGCGGTCCCTCCGCGTCCAACAGCCGGCGGATGGTCATGGGAGGCGGAACATGACCGGGCGGCTTGTCAAAGTCCCAGGCCCGGAAAGTCCCTTCCCCCGGAGGCTGAACCAGGTCGCCCAGAAGAACACGTAACATGTAGGGTGGCCGACCCGAGGCGCCAAACCGGTGAAGCAGTTCCTCAGGCGGCCGACCCACGTCCCTCAGCCACCAGTACCGGGGGAAAACAGCCCGCAGCGGCCTCCCTGGCGAGGACAAAACTCGGGAGAACCAGGGCGAGTGAAAAGGGACCCCCATGGCCCCCGGCGATGATGCGCAGGGGCGATAACTCTGTAGTGGGACTAAAAGGCAAGGATGAGCCCGTACTTCGTCCCACGGCAAAGGGTCTGCAGCTCCTCCACCGTCTGCGGACCACACCGGCGCTGCACCTCTGCTGGACCCTGATTGAGTCCCGGCTGCACCCACGTCGGACCCCGATTGGGCCAAAGCAGCTCCCACGATGGACCCCAATTGGGCCTCGGGCGCACTCACGTTGGGTCCCGATTGGGCCAGAACCGCACCTGCGGTGGACCCTGATTGGGCCACAGCAGCCTCCACAACGGACCCCGACTGTGTCGGTGCAGCTCCGCTGACGATCTCCACCCCCGAACCTGGAACCTCCAAATCAGTGACTCCGACTGGCTCCATGCCGGCGACACTGCAACGAGGCTCACCAAAAAACAAGAAAACCGGGATCAATATCACCGGTGGCAACAGAACCCAGCGAGACGAGCTCGGGCGCAGCAGGCGGCTGCTCCTCACTTGCCTCCCCGAGAGGCAGGCACAAATGCTCCAAAACAGGGGACAGAGACACAAGAGGGACCACTTGCCTGCACTCGGGTTCTGTTGCCACCCAGGACTCCGACGATCCAGGTTCAGGGCGGCGACTCTCGTCAGCAGGCTCCAACTCAGCTGCGTCGGGCTCCGCAGCTGGCAAGATGACGTCTGCAGCCTGAGGTTCCTCCCGCGCTGATGTCCACGCCGATGACCCATATGGCATGGGGGCTGGGGACACTCGACCCACTGGCTCAGACCGTTCCGGCGAGGAGACCCGGGGACGCTTTGACATCGGCTCAGGCTCCGGGCCGCAGTCCGCTTTTCTCCTCCGTCCACGACGTGGCTGCAGGGCCGGATCCAGGCTTTCCAGCACTGCAGGCCCCCTCTTCATCCGACGACGTAGGCCTGGTGTCACAGAGCGCTCAATGGGGGGGACACAGAGGCAGCAGGTTTAGTTATTATCACTACAGCAGGTGGAGGGAGCTCGGGGGGCTGCGAACCCCGAACTCCGCCCCCAGGAGTCAGACAAGGCAGGTTACAATTATGGTGTAATAAATTAACTTGCACTTGTCTTTCTCCCAGAGGAAAGATGGTGCCTGCTGTAGGGGACGCTGTTCCTCCTTCTCCCCGCTGGATGGCGACAGAGGGCCCCCTGGAAGGACAAGGTGGAGCTGCTCTCAGAGGCTCGCTGATGGGCTTCGCCGGCAGCGGGTCCAGCCGGAGATTCTGCCAAGGTTCTCCTTGGCCGTGGCGCCGATGTCGTCAACGACCTCCAGATGGCGCGACCTCCTGGACCGGGTCAGGGACAGGAACGGGATCCCAACACGGGGAACGAGGATGCCTCCTCCTCTGCTTCCTGCTTTCCTCCTCCTCCAGCTCGCGGAGTATCTCGCGCTGCGTGGCGAGTTCATCTCTCCTCGTCATCACCTCCGGGTGATCGTCGTAGTGGAGAGGAAGGTTGTCCAGGAGAACCTCAGCATAGTCCAGGTGCCAGCGCATATAGCTGGAGTTGACGTCAAAGGTAGCGGCGAGGAGCGTCCTGTCGATGTACTCCAGCGCGCTAGCTAACTCTTTGCCCAGGCACCGACCGCGGCCCCTGGATGACGGCATTCTCCCAGCAAATGACACCCAGACAGGGAAGAACAATAGTCCAATTAAAGCAAAAACTCAAGGTGAAAAAGGCGTCTTGGTGTGGCGTCTCCGTTTAGATGTCTGGCGGGAGTATACTGTCATGCGGTGATCCTCGCGGATCACCATAAGACGCCAAGAGTCACCGGAGAGTTTTGCAAAGGTGTTTATTAACGAGACAATATGTGACACAAGACTGTGAGTCGCTAAGGGCAAAACACACACTATGAGGTACAGGGGCTCGTAGGGCTAACCCCAGCCACTACGAGCTAAACTATGACACGACAAGAATACAAACGAACCTGACATGAAGGTCTGACGAGGTTAGAGCGCCGACCCAGCTTGACCATGACTTGACAAGGATAAAATGAACATACGACGATACTCCCGCAGCTTGACTGCCGTCAGCACCCGCCTAATAAGGGCGAGCGCTAACGAGCAGTAATGACAAACAGCTGACCGTCTTTGACAGCTGGAAGCCCCACCGAGCGCCTTCACAATAAGAGCACGGTGAAGCCAGAATATAACCCACAGCTGTCAAAGGCGGCAGCGAATATACATAGCCCGAGCGCGGACAGGCCCGGCGCTCGGGTCGTAACACATGTACTGTAAAAGCAGTGCTATGAAATTAACAATTAAAAGTAGACAACCAAAAATTTCTAGTTGAGTTAAGGGTACAAAGAGCACCCACTTAAAAACATGAGCAATGCCTTCAGTCTTGAAGGTTTGAGGTTTTTCTCCAAAATTTATAACAATTTTCTTATAGTTTTCTACTTTTCTCTGTAAATTTATCTAAATTTGAAACCATTTTCCTTAAATTTGTAATTTCCTCTTGTAAAATGGACTTTTCTTGTATATTTGACTCTTTATTATAAATTTGTGGATTATTTTATGGCTAATTTTTGTCTATTTTTTTAAATAAAATTACTGTTTTTTTTAATAAATTTGAAAGAGACTGGGGTAATTTTTTTTACTTTTTCCTTATAACAATTTTTGACCATAATATTGCAGAGCCAGAATAGAACAATAATTTAACTCTGATTTCAAAGAAAAAAATATTAACAAAATTGTATTTAATGAAATAAATTAACTTAAATGACCAAAGATGCAGTTATTGCTGTTATACTATTTCTATATATTTATAGGGTTTTTTTTTTAGAAATCTCCTCACCACCCAGACAGCAGGAAAAACCTCCCTTATTTTGAAATCCAAATATTGGCACGTTTAGTTTGTCTGAAGGCCGCTGACGGATTAAGGTCATTAACTTCGTGAATTTTGGTCATCTTAACTCGCCAGGTGAACATAAATTAGTTAATATTAACTAAGGTAAAGGTAAAAACATCTCCTTTTTTATTTTTAAAAATAAATAAAATAATTAAAAAGAAGACAAAATGAACCTACTCGAGCTCCTAACCACATCTGTTAGCTAAACAACTTTTCCATTATTGCTCCCGTTATCAGCGGGTTAAACCACGATAAATGCCTTCACCGCTTACATAACTCTTCTCCTTTTTTCCGCATTTAAAGTACTTTAATAAGCTCATGTTTCTCTCAGACAGTGATGCTAGCAAGACACTGCCTGGCGACTGGAGCGGTCACGTGGTTGGGGCACCTCTGAACTCCGCGCGGATGACGGTCACGCACGTTGTTCATGTGGACGCTTGCAGGCCGTCATTCCTTCATATTTTTTTTCTTAAATTAATATTTCCTCTTAGAGTAGCAAAATAAATTCAAGCATGGTGGGCCGCCACCCGGAAATGTTACCAGAGGAAACCCGGACATAAGTGTTCACAGCCTTTGCTCAATACTTTGTTGAAAAACCTATGGCAGCAATTACAGCCTCAAGTCTTTTTCAGTATGATGCTACAAGCTTGACACACCTATTTTAGGGCAATTTGTCCCATTCTTCTTGGCAGGACCTTTCAAGTTCCATCAGGTTGGATTGGGTGCGTCACTGCACAGCCATTTTCAGATCTCTAGGGAGACGTTCAGTTGGGTTCAAGTCTGGGCTCTGGCTGGGCCACTCAAGGACATTCACAGAGTTGTCCCATAGCCACTCCTTTGTTATCTTGGCTGGATGTGCCCCAGTCTGAGGTCCAGAGCAGTCTGGAGCAGGTTTTCATCCAGGATGTCTCTGTACATTGCTGCATTCATCTTTCCCTCTATCCTGACTAGTCTCCTAGTTTCTGCCACTGAAAAACATTCCCACAGCATTATGCTGCCACCGCCATGCTTCACTGTAGGGATGGTATTGGCCAGGTGGTGAGCGGTGCCTGGTTTGCTCCAGACATGACGCTTGGCTTTCAGGCCAAAGAGTTCAATTGCCTTTTCATCAGACCAGACACTTTTGTTTCTCATGGTCTGAGAGTCCTTCAGGTGCCATTTGGCAAACTCCAGGCAGGCTGTCACGTGCCTTTTATTGAGGAGTGGCCTCCGTCTGGCCACTCTACCATATACATAGGCCTGATTGGTGGAATCCTGTTAAGTTGTTTGCCCTTCTGGAAGGTTCTCCTCTTTCCACAGAGAAATGCTGGAGCTCTGTCAGAGTGACCACTGGGTTCTTGGTCATCTCCTTGACTAAGGCCCTTCTCCCCTGATCACTCAGTTTGGCTGGGCGGCCAGCTCTAGGAAGATGTGGTGGTTCCAAACTTCTTCCATCTATGGATGATGGAGGCCTCTGTGCTCACTGGGACCTTCAATGCTGCAGAAATTTTTCTGTGCTCTTCCCCAGTTCTGTGTCTCAATACAATCCTGTCTCGGAGGTCTACAGACAATTCCTTTGACTTCATGCTTGGTTTGTGCTCTGACATGCACTGTCAACTGTGAGACCTTATACAGACAGGTGTGTGTCTTTCCAAATCATGTCCAATTAACTGAATTTACCACGGGTGGACTCCAATTAAGCTGTAGAGACATCTCAAGGATGATCAATGGAAACAGGATGCATGTGTGTGTACACATACACAGCACTTCACTTGTGTGACATTTGAATATTTTGTTTTGTAACACCTTAACTCTTGCACTTTAGCATATACTCTTTGTAGAGTTTCATTGCAATTGTTCTGCTCATGTATGATTGTGAGTTTTGTGACCTGCCAAGGGACTACAGATGCAAATTAGCAGTATTGCTAAATCTGGCATACTTAGAGTTGTATTAATTCAAGATTCAAAGGCTTTATTATCATGTGCACAGTTAAGAAATGCTACATTTCCTGAGCAGTGAAATTCTTACTTTGCTCTCTGAATGAATGCCAAGTTAAAAGGTACAGAACAACAATTCTAATAGGCCATGACACACTAACACAGTATCTCAATCCTAATACTAATGGATGCTAAAACACACACACACCAACACACAGTTAGGCAGTAGAGGAATGAAACTGAAAATTCACTGGATGACTAAAATGATAGTGATATATTGATATCAGAGATGATGTGAACCTGAGATGGCATGGACCTATGTACAGTGAGCAAATGAGCATTGTGCAACCTGATGTGAACCTGAGATGGCATAGACTTATGTACAATGTGCAAATGAGCATTGTGCAACAAGCAGTGTATAATTACAAATTATTTGATAAGTAGCAGCAGAGATTATATGGACATCAGACAGGTGATACTATATCTACTGTACAGGCAAGCAGTGTGCAAATTTAGCAGCCGGTGTGTGAGTTCCTATATGTGAAGCTGTGTTACAGAGTTTTGGGAGTTGTTATCTGTTCATGAGTCTGATGGCAGTGGGAAAGAAGGAATTTTTCAGTCTGGTTGTTCTGCATTTCACACTTCTGGACCTCCGGCCTGAGGGTAGAAGTGTGAACAGTCTGTGTTAGGGGTAAGTGGGGTCCCGGAGGATGGCGTCAGCTCTCTTTTGGACTCTGTGGTGGTAGATGCTCTGCAGAGAGGGAAGTGGAGTCCTGATGATCTTCTTCGCTGTCTTCACCACTCTCTGCAGGCGTTTGCAGTCCAGCGCAGTGGTGCTGCCGTACCATGCAGTGATGCAGTTGGTCAGGATGCTCTCGATGATGCAGCTGTAGAAATTGTTGAGGATCCTGGAAGACATGCCAAATTTCTTCAGCCTCCTCAGAAAGTACAGTTGCTGTTGAGCTCTCTTAACCAGCTCTGTGGTGCTGTGTGTCCACTTAAGGTCCTCGCTGATGTGGATGCCTAGGTATTTAAAGCTGCTCACCCTCTCCACCTCAAGTTTCCTGATGAACAGTGGCCGATGGGGTCTCTTCCTCCCTTTCCTCATTAATAATATTCATAATGTTCATTAGTATGTAATGTCCCTTTCAAATAAACATTAAACAAACAAACCTGAGCTCAATTTTGAGCTTCATGGCAAAGGCTGTGAATACTTATGTACATGTTATGCTTTCATTCTTTATTTTTAATAAATTTGCACAAGTAAAAAAAAAAAACAACACTTTTTCACTTTATTGTTATGGGTTAGTGTGAGTAGAATTTTGAGGAAAAAAATGAATTGAATCTATTTTGGAATAAGGCTGTAACAAAAAATGTAGAGAGAGCAAAGCACTGTGAATACTTTCTGGATGCACCGTATGAGTACATGTACTTAAATAAATGTGACTACTCACATCAGTATATAATCTGTTTTTCCTCAGTCTGTGTACAACTGAATGTCTGTCTGCAACTGCAACTGCGTGACTCACAGCTGCCATAATGTGTTTATCATCCTCCAGTTTTAATATTTCTATATTGTCCTGAAACTACTTTTGACCACATATTTAGTTACTTTAAAGCATCACCGATGTTGTGGATTACTGCATGTAAGTGCGCCGATTTTCTGTTTGTCCCACTGAATCATGGGGTGGGCTGCAAGCCGGTGACATTTAAAATGCATTCTGAATGCTTCAGAGAACAGTGCAAGTCATGCATTTATGTGTGTGTGTGTGGGGGGGGGGGACTTTAAAGCCTCATTATTTATTTAGATGAAATTACTGCACTCTGTGGCAAAGAAGCTGTTCATGTATATTGAAGTTAATCAAAGCTGCATGTTACACAACGGGGAAGCAAACTATGGAGGCAGAAACTATTGTGACTAAACTCGACGCTGGGTCAAAGCACACGGCAGCATCCGTAAATCTGCATGATTAAGGCAGTGGTCAGGAAACAGCAACAGGAGAACAGACAGGAACTGTTCAGGATGGAGAGTCACCATATTTATATTTAGACCAACTTTAAACAAACTTCACATTAAAACATTTATTTTAATCTGTTGACAATACAAGGCGGGCAGCAGTGATGGATACATATGGCAAAACTGAAGTGACTGCAAAATGAGTTAAAGGTGAATCTTAATTTGTTCTCCCCATGACAGGAACGAATCAGAGAAGCAGACTTTATCTCAGCCACAAAGGTAGAGTATCTTTCATCACATCTGCTCACAATTCATGGTCCTATTTATGACTAGATCTTTGCTAAATATTGTATATTAGTGTCATATGAATTACCTTCTTTTGATGTTTAGAAATTGACACAAAGGGGTTGTTCTGTATGTTCTCTTTGTCGGGCATTCCTGGTGGAAAAACACAGGTTAAAAGAAAATATTAACTTATAAAGGTGTGCAAACTAAAAGAATAAAACAACATGCATTCACATTGAAAATACATTATCTAATGCCCTCAAAGCCAAATTACTAAAAAATAAAGAGGTCAACAAAATCAAGTTTTACTGTAGACTTATAAGAAAAAAACAATTTAAAAACTACAGCAACAAAATGCATTTCATTCTTTTATTGTATTTTCTTTGTATAAGGATAATTTATTTAAAGGGTCATGCATACCAAGTCTTTACTAACTAACCTGCACTTACATAGTGCTTTTCTAGTCACAAAGACCACTCAAAGCGCTTTCACTAGTACTAACCCTCTATTCTAAGGGCCTATAGGAAACAGATATCTAGGGACAATTTAGAACAACCAATTAACCTAACATGCATGTCTTTGGATTGTGGGAGGAAACCGGAGCCCCCGGAGTAAACCCACGCAGCACAGGGAGAACATGCAAACTCCACACAGAAAGGTTCCAACCCCTGCCAGCCTGGGGATTCGAACCAGAAACCTTCTAGCTGTAAGGCAACAGTGCTAACCACTGCACCACTGTGCAGAGTACTTTTGGCTTTTGTTGTATTTCCTTGAAATATTAAAGCACAAACATTGTTAACTCTGTTTTTATGCAGAACAGTCATATTCCTCTTTAAAATCCTTTAAAAAATTATGACTGGATTGCATGACTTTATCTTTCCCATTATTCTAAATTAATTTCTCTAAGCAATGGCATGTTTACTGATTTAAATACCTTCTTCAATTGATAGGATTTGCACTTTTTCAATTACTGTTACTACATTATTAATATCAAAAATCCTGTAGATAAAAATACACTTCAAAAATTCATTAGTAAACATAATGACATACAAAGATCTGTAGAAAATACTGAGGATTTTAAACAGTGATGTGCTGTACAGTGTAAAATAATGATTTAATGCTTGAAAGTCAGCTTTCAGAATGTTCCTGCCCAGTTTAGTTTACCTTCAGGACTAACAGCGTAAGTCAATGCTGCTCAGCCACAACTGTATCTGTTGTTAAATGCTCAGCTATTTAATTAAAACACAAATACATAATTTTGCTGGATAATATACAGTCACAAATATGATTGGAATAACTTTATATATGTTTAATTCCTGAATATCTAAAATAGTTTGTGATACTTGTTATACTGTGCAAACGTATAACAAAACTGTATAACCAAAACCTATAGCCTAAACAGCTGATAAAAACAGCTGATTGCCACATCACGTGACCCTTCTGAGGAAGGCTGCAAGAAGTGGCTGAAATATGTGAAGGTAAAATCAACCTTATTCACTGTCTGATAGAAAATACTTCTATAATAGTATAACCTGTTGTATAGGGTATTCAGTCTAGATGACTTCTGCATTTTATCAAAAATATGTCATCTTCAATAAGAGAAAAAGTTTTTTTAGTTATACATTATAAATTAGTTGCATCAGTTATTATTCTTTTAATTATAACAGCCTTCACTTGGTGTATGCCACCTTCTTGTACAATAATATGTTTATATTTGCTCTATGAAGATAACAGCCCTCCATTAATTTAAATATGGACCTATAGTATCTAATTATGCATAGTGTGCATAGTGTTTGGGCATTACACCACTAGGTCCAGCTACACAAGTGTTTGCTTGCAGTCCTACCTATAAGATTTGTTAGGCAGCTTAATAACCCTGAAAAAAGCCTATAAAAATGTTTTAATGCTAGGTTAACCTAGCTTTGACGCAACATTGCACGTCATATCTGTATGAATGTTGTTCTACCTGTGTTGTTGTTGTTATCTTTATGAATAGCATGTCTCCCCCCCCAACCAGTTGTGGCAGAAGACTGCCCCTCCCTCAGCCTGGTTCTGATGAAGGTTTCTTCCTATAAGAGAGCTTTTCCTTCCCACTGTCGCCTAGTGCTTGCTCATAGGGGATCGTTTGATTGTTGGGGTGTACTTACGATTTGTGCTTATCCATCTAGTGCCTTGAGATGACTTTTGTTGTGATTAGGCGCTATACAAATAAAGTTGAATTGAATCGAAGTGAATTGAATCGAACATGGACATGCTGGCTAAGTCAGCAGGAAACTCAGGAGCTGCTGTTAATCGTGCAGAGAAATGGCTGAGTCTGAAGGCAAACGTTCAATGTGTGGATAACTGTCTCAGCCTGGCAGCCAGCATAATATTATAGTGGGACAAGAGTGTGACACCTATTGGCCCGGAGGGAACAATGTTATCTCTATCATCTTTAGAGCTTTCAAAATGGGAAACAGACCATAAAAAGAGATGGTACTTATAATCCATATTATGAGGGGAGGAACTTCAACTCTATTTTTATGTATTAGTTGGAGGACTTGTTGTTGACACGGTGACCTTAATGCACTGCAACTTTACCCCCCTCATGGCGTCATGACACAGTACAATCGTAGCAAAGGGGAAAGTAGCACACAGTGCACAAAATCAATCTAAGAACAGGAAATGAAACTATGTTTTGGTTTGAACATTAACAGCGACTGTGCAACGAAAGTGTTCAGGTAAAGTGCTTCTGACAGCATGACGTTAGCAAATGGCACAGTGGTGATTTTAAAAGCTGCTGCCTATTAACACCAAAACCCACAAAATGTACAGTAAGAGAGACTGTTTAAGGCATTTTTAATTCATCTGATTTTCTATGACAGCTGCAGAAACAAGCTGCTTAACAGCAAAGTGCACCAGCTTTGAGCTACTGACACCTGTGTTGGTAGTTAATGTAGCCATGCATAGAGTACATACTTTCATAAATCCCCTTGCTAATCAACTCTAAAGTACTCCATACTGCTGGAGCAAAGCTGGCAGCAGTGATGAAAACTATACATTCACTTTTAAAAGCCTCTCAATAAAGATGAAGCAGTTTAGAAAATCTGTATTTTAGGGTGTGTGTTTTAGGCTGAGAGATCTTTAAAAAGCCTTTTATAAAAAAGTGTGTCAATCATTTATAACCATCATAAAAAATGCATAACAATAAATGGCATCACCTGTTGTAAACCTATTGTATATATTTTCTCAGTGCACACTGCTGTTCATCACATTTATGGTACATGACTTTAAAACAAGTTAAGCTCTTTGTTTGAGCAAAGCAAAGTCAATATTGAGTTACCTTGCAACAGAACGACATAAATAATCATATCAGCTTTTATCAAAATGCTAGAGGATAAAGAATGGCTGGACAGTAATGCAGTTAGCAGGAATAAAATATTTCACGGGTATGAAAAGAACATAAGACTTTTTTAAGTAAAGTTACTGTTTCTAGAAAGCCTGCAAACAGATTATAGAAAATTCAATCATATGGGAAATGTTATATGTAATGGCCAACTGACTATGATATTGGCACAAATACAGTCAGTAGTGAGTCTTGTTACATTTTTAGCATTACTAGAAACAAAAATAATGAAAACTATGATTTTGTAAAGTCAGGTTAAGTTTTTGTTAGGTTTGAATTGACTGTTATATGGCAGTAAAAGGTAGAAGTAGAAGAATTTCAGACTTTTGGGTTAAAATATGGATCAACATCTCCACCATCTAGGTATCCTATATCAATGACCTAATAAGAACTCTGACCACGAGCCTTATTAGTTGTGTAAAATTTTAATCAAATTACTGATTAAACTGAGTGCTCTAAATTAAAATTTGTGCCTTGTTTTCTTTTAATACAACAACAGTTTAAGAGTTTTAGCAACATGGCATTTACTCCACAAAGTCTTACTTAAGAGGTATTTTTGCTGATATAGAAAGAGAAAACAGAACAGCAAGTCCCTCTCTGTTTGTACTAGCCTCTCTGGACCCTTTGCCTCTAGCCTTCTCAATACACACTCATCGGCCATTTTAATAAGTACACTTTGTGAGTACTGGATCAGAACCCTGTTGCCTACAGAACTACCTAAACTCGTCATGGCATGGACTCAACAAGATGCTGGAAACATTCTGCATAGATATTGGTCTATACTGATATGAGTTGGTGCAGATTTGTCAGCTGCACATTCACAGTGCTCTGTGCATGCATCCGTGCTTTCATGTTATTTACCCCAAATTCTGACTGTACCATCACAAAGCTGCAGCAGTCCAGTGTTGGTGAGACCATGCAAACTGTTTTTTCACTGCTCTTAGCTGACAAAAGTGACAGCCAGTGTTGTCTTATGCTGCTGTAGCAAATCTGTTTCAAAGCTGGTTGAGCTGTGTATTCAGAGGTACTCTTCTGCATATCTCGGGTATAATACGAGGTTATTTGACTTCCTGTTTCCTTTCCATCAGCTTGAACCAGCCTGGCCATGGCTCATTTCAGTGCTCGTCTCTTTAACTCTCCCTCTTACATCACTTAGGATGTTGCTAATGCCACTGCTAATGTTGGCTGGCTAGGTCCTAGTTCGAGTAGCTAACACGGTCTTAGCCAACTAATATAAATTTATCTTAAAGAATGAATGAAATAAAGCTTCACTGGTGGACAAGAGTGTGTGGTTGCTGGAGTACAATAAGCACAGAAACAACTCTGAATGAGTATGTAGGGCTGTCTACACATCTGGGTACCCACCAAAACGCACGGAGGTAATGAAAACCAGCAGTTTACCATTGAAACAATATGGTATATCAATATTATGATGAGCTAGCAAGATCAGATGCATCATCATCATCACAGCAGTCTGTCGGGGGCAACAATGACTGTTTCATTTAGGTCTGATCAGATTCCTTCACGCAGCTCTGTCCTTCGCCCTCCGTTGCCAGGAACTCCTGACATTGTTAACCCGGGCGACGTCCGAGCTGGTATGAGTTGCTTTCTGACTGATGATTTCATGAAACTGCTTGCAAAGTATTTAAGTACCGCTAGCTTTTGCTGGACTAGCAGCACATTCTTGGCAAATAAAGGTATTATCAGTGGCAAGGACAGGCCAAGACAAACTGACTCCAGCATCTGTTGCAGTGACAATGTGATCAAAAACAATGCTAGACGTATCACACCCGCAGCTACTATATTCATTGATACGTACTCCTTCTCGTGTAACATTGCTTAATTATTTCTGAGTGAAGAGAGATTTTTTTTTTCCACAATATTTTTTATTGAACCTTTTTTTTTTACAAACATGGCACAAACAATCAGACACTAACACAAAAGTAATTTAAAAATTAAAAAAAACAATAAAAAAATGTGTAATAAAATCAACAACAGCCATTAACAAACACAAGTCAACAACAATGCTCCTCTGTTTAGTCTAGGTAATCTATTACATAAGAATACATAATATACATTCACCAGCTTGGAATTTGCAAGGTCCACACCTTCTTCTTCAGATGTTATGTTTAAATTCTTTACATAATCAGTGAAAGGTCTCCATATACTCTCAAACACATTTTCCTTTGATTTCAGTATGTATGTTATTCTTTCTAGTGGAAGGTTTCTTAACATCTGTCTTAACCACTGAGTCACATCTGGTCTATGAGTCTTTTTCCACAGTAGTGCAATACATTTTTTGGCATTAAGCAAACCGAGGTCTATGAATGCTCTTTCACTCTTATTAAAGTTATGTTTTTCCGGATACAGACCCAACAAAAACAGTTTAGGGTTCAATGTGATTTGTTTTGAAATTATTTTTTCAATTGTTACCCTCACCTCTTCCCAAAACATTCTGATTTTTCTACATTCCCATAAACAGTGAAATAGGGTTCCTTTACTTTCCATACATTTTGTGCATGTATCTTTGTTATATCTATTTAACTCCACTGGTGTAACATACATCCGCATTAACCATTTAAAATGTATCAGTTTAAGACGTACATTTATTGATTTGGTTTGAGCTTCTGCACAAGCCAATTCCCATTGTTGCTCTGAAATTTCAATTTGCAGATCTTCTTTCCAGTAATTCAGTCTTTTCTGTGAGTTTTCACTTGAGAATAGTGTCAATGAGTTATAAAACTCTGAAATTGTCAATGAGTTATAAAACTCTGAAATAATACCCTTTCTCTTACTATCCTTCATCAAAATTTTTTCCAAAGATGAACAAGTAGGTCGGGTGAGAGCATTATTTTGATTTGATCAAATAAAATTTCTAAGCTGAAGATATTTAAAAAAATGTGTTCTACTAAGATTGAATTTAATCCTCAGTTCTTCAAAAGACATTATGTTATCTGAGTGTGACAAATATAAGTCATGAATCTTTTGAATCCCTTTTAAATTCTATACTTTAAATACAGCATCCGCTCTCCCTGGTGTAAAATATTGATTACCCCATATTGGGCTAAATTGTGACAGTGACTGTGGTTCTTTTAAATATTTTTTGGTTTCACACAGTATTTTGATCATGTACTTTACAATTGGATTTTTAACTTGTTTCTGTAATTTTTTAGCCGAGTCTGAGTATATGAATAAGGGAAGAGGTAAAGGTAAATTGTATGATTCCATTTCAGTCCAGTGAGGAAGATCATTTGATGAAAAATAATATGTCATAGACCTCAGTTGTGCTGACCAGCAATGCAACATAAAGTTTGGACATTTCAGACCTCCACGATCAAATGGTAAATATAGTAAGGACAGACGTAATCTAGCCTTCCTATTGTTCCATATAAATTCCACTAACTTTTTTTTAATTCTTGAGAATAGATCTGAAGGTGGTGGTAAAGGAATGTTTTGAAATAAATAAAGTATTTTTGGTAAGATATTACTTTTAAATATATTAATTCTCCCGATCATCGACATTGGTAGTGACATCCATCTCTGAAGTAACTCATTAATATCTGTCATTAAGGCTTCATAGTTGGCATTGGCGACTAATTCTAGCTTAGGCAAAATTTGAATTCCTAAATATTTAAACTGATTTACAACATTGAATTGATTTACCTCAGGAGCTGGATGATTTCTCTGGGTCTCATTTAGCATTAATATTGAAGATTTTGTTTTGTTTATTTTATATCCTGATATATCCCCAAAGTTCTTTATTAAATTTAACAAGGTCAGAATTGATTTTTTAAAATTCGACATAAACAAAATTATGTCATTGGCATACAGGAATATTTTATGTTCTGTCGGTCCTACTTTAATTCCATATATTTGTGGATGTAAATGTACTGCCATCGCTAAAGGTTCAATTGCCATAGTAAACAGTAAAGGTGAAAGTGGACAGCCTTGTCAACATCCTCTATTGATTTTTATTGATTTTGAGATATTGCTGTTTGTTAGGATTTCTGCTGTAGCATTATTGTATATTATCTGGACCCATTTTATGAAATTATTTCCAAGTCCAAACCTTTTTAGGACTTCAAAAAGATAGGGCCACTCGACCCTATCAAAGGCCTTTTTGGCATCCAATGATAGGAGAGCTGTATCTGGTGCTTCTTTATTGGAATAAATAATATTAAATAGTCTTCTTACATTATGGAAGCCTTGTCTTCCAATTATAAAGCCATTCTGATCTCGGTTAATAATATTTGGTAACATTTCTTGTAGTAGTTTTGCTAAAATTTTACAGATTATTTTAAGATCAGCATTTAATAGGCTTATTGGTCTCATGTTTTCACATTTATTAGGGGGTTTACCTGGTTTTGGCAACAGTATAATTAAGGCATTATTCATGTATGGTGGTAAATTACCATTTTGAAATGCTTCTAAAACCATTTCCAACAGTGGTTTTATTAATTTATTCTTAAATTTTTTTATAGAGGTCAACTGGAAGACCATCTGGTCCTGCTCTTTTTCCTGATTTCATATTATCAATGGCTTGCCCAACTTCTTCTTGACTAATTTTAGACTCCAGTATCGCCCTGTTTTCATTTGGAATACATGGTATAGATAATCCACCCAAAAACCCATTTAGTTTTGTTAAGTCAGTTTCATTTTTTGTATCATATAGTTTTTCATAATAATCTCTAAAGGCACTATTAATTTCTAAAAGATCTATAACTACCTGTCCGTTACTTATAATACTGGTAATTGGTGTTTTAGATTCTAATTGTTTAATCTGCCATGCCAATAATTTTCCTGATTTTTCACCTTGTTCATAAAAAGTTTGCTTCAATCTTAGAAGACTCGAGGCAGCTCTATTCGCTGATTTTTTGTCATATTCAGCTCTCAGAATCAGTAATTCCTTCTCTAACTGTGGGTTACTTCCCGCATACACCTTTTCTTGAAGAATTTTTATTTTACGTTCCAATTGGACTCTCTCCTCTCGGGTCTTCTTAGATTTTGAACCTGTATAACTAATAATATGCCCCCTAATAAAAGCTTTGAAAGCCTCCCACTTTATACATGCTGATGTTTGTGTAGTATTGATATCAAAGAACTCATCTATCTGTTTTTCTATGTACTTAACAAATTCCTTATCCTGAAGCCATTTATGTTGAAAATGTCACCTAACTGGGTCCTTTGTCAATTTCTTATCTACATATATTAGACAGCAGGATGCATGATCAGAAATCACAATGTTATCATAGAAACAGTTTTGAATCTTGGACCTTAATTCTGTGGAGATCAAAAAGTAGTCAATACATATTATTAGTTATACAGGATCAAAATCTAAGAAGACTTGAGAGGAGAGAGCTAAATTGGAACATAAAATAAAAAGTCTTCAGGAAAAAGTGTATGCAGGAAGTGACCTAAGGTTGGAGAATGAATTACTGATTTTGAGAGCTGAATACGACAAAAAATCAGCGAATAGAGCTGCCTCGAGTCTTCTAAGATTGAAACAATCTTTTTATGAACAAGGTGAAAAATCAGGAAAATTATTAGCATGGCAGATTAAACAATTGGAAATTAAAACACCAATTACCAGTATTATAAGTAACGGACAGGTAGTTATAGATCCTTTAGAAATTAATAGAGCCTTTAGAGATTACTATGAAAAATTATATGATACCAAAAATGAACCTGATTTAACAAAACTAAATGGGTTTTTGAACGAACTATCTATACCGTGTATTCCAAATGAAAACAGGGAGATATTGGAGTCTAAAATTAGTCAAGAAGAAGTTGGGCTAGCCATTGATAATATGAAATCAGGAAAAAGTGCAGGACCAGATGGTCTTCCAGTTGACCTTTATAAAAAATTTAAGAATAAATTAATAAAACCTTTTTTGGAAATGGTTTTAGAAGCATTTCAAAATAATAATTTACCATCATACATAAATAATGCCTTAATTATACTGCTGCCAAAACCAGGTAAGCCCTCTAATAAATGTGAAAATATGAGACCAATAAGCCTATTAAACGCCGACCTTAAGATAATCTGTAAAATTTTAGCAAGACGAATACAAGAAATTTTACCAAATATTATTAATCGAGATCAGAATGGCTTTATAAAGGGTAGACAAGGCTTCCATAATGTAAGAAGACTATTTAATATTATTTATTTTAATAAAGAAGCACCGGATACAGCTCTCCTATCATTGGACGCCGAAAAGGCCTTTGATAGAGTTGAATGGCCCTTTCTTTTTGAAGTCCTACAAAGGTTTGGACTTGGAAATAATTTCATAAAATGGGTTCAAATAATATACAATAATGCTACAGCAGAAATCCTAACAAATAACAATATTTCAAAACCAATAAAAATCAATAGAGGATGTCGACAAGGCTGTCCACTTTCACCTTTACTGTTTACTATGGCAACTGAACCTTTAGCGATAGCGATACGTTTACATTCACAAATATATGGAATTAAAATTGGACCAACAGAACATAAAATCTCCCTGTACGCCGATGATATAATTTTGTTTATGTCGAATCTAAAAAAATCAATTCCAACCTTGTTGAATTTAATAAAGAATTTTGGGGAAATATCAGGATATAAAATAAATAAAACTAAATCTTCAATATTAATGCTAAATGAGACCCAGAGAAATTACCCAGCCCCTGAGGTAAATCAATTCAATGTTGTAAATCAGTTTAAATATTTAGGAATCCAAATTATGCCTAAGCTAGAATCAGTCGCCAGTGTCAACTATGAAGCCTTAATGTCAGATATCAATGAGTTAACTCAGAGATGGATGTCACTACCAATGTCGATGATCGGGAGAATCAATATACTTAAAAGTAATATTTTACCTAAAATACTTTATTTATTTCAATACATTCCCTTATCACCACCTTTAGATCTATTCTCAAGAATAAAAAAAAAGTTAGTGGAATTTATATGGAACAACAGGAGGGCTAGATTACGTTTGTCTTTATTATATTTACCATTTGATCGTGGAGGTCTGAAATGTCCAAATTTTATGTTGTATTATTGGTCGGCACAACTGAGGTCTATGACATATTATTTTTCATCAAATGATCTCCCTCACTGGACTGAAATGGAATCATACAATTTACCTTTACCTCTTCCCATATTCATATACTCAGATTCGGCAAAAAAATTACAAAAACAAGTTAAAAATCCATTTGTAAAGCATATGATCAAAATATGGTGTGAAGCTAAAAACTATTTAAAAGAACCACAGTTATTGTCACAATTTAGTCCAATATGGGGTAATCAATATTTTAAACCAGGGAGAGCGGACGCTGTATTTAAAGTATGGAATTTAAAAGGGATACAAAAGATTCAGGATTTATATTTGCCATGTGCAGACAACATAATGTCTTTTGAAGAGCTGAGGATCAAATTTAATCTCAATAGAACACATTTTTTTAAATATCTTCAACTTAGAAACTTTATTCGATCAAATCAAAATAAAGCTCTCACTCGACCTATTTATTCATCCTTGGAAAAAATGATGATGAAAGATAGTAAAAGAAAGGGTATTATTTCAGAGTTTTATAACTCATTGACACTATCTTCAAGTGAAAATTCACTGAAAAGATTAAACTACTGGAAAGAAGATCTGCAAATTGAAATTTCAGAGGAACAATGGGAATTGGCTTGTACAGAAGCTCAAACCAAATCAATAAATGCACGCCTTAAATTGATACATTTCAAATGGTTAATGCGGATGTATGTTACACTGGTGGAGTTAAATAGATATAACAAAAACATACCAGATACGTGCACAAAATGCATGGAAAGTAAAGGAACCCTATTTCATTGTTTATGGGAATGTAGATTAATAAGAATGTTTTGGGAAGAGGTGAGGGTAACAATTGAAAAAATAATCTCAAAACAAATCATATTGAATCCTAAACTGTTTTTGTTGGGTCTGTACCCAGAAAAGCATAATTTTAATAAAAGTGAAAGAACATTCATAGACCTCAGTTTGCTTAATGCCAAAAAATGTATTGCACTATTATGGAAAAAGACTCATAGACCAGATGTGACTCAGTGGTTAAGACAGATGTTAACAAACCTTCCATTAGAAAGAATAACATATATACTGAAATCAAAGGAAATTGTGTTTGAGAATATATGGAGACCTTTTATTGATTATGTAAAAAATTTAAACATAACTTTTGAAGAAGAAGGTGAATGATGTGTGTGGACCTTGTAAATTCCAAACTGGTGAACATAATATGTATACTTATGTATTGGATTGTCTAGACTAAACAGAGGAGCATTGTTAAAGACTTGATTTTGTTGGTGGTTGTTGGTGTTTTTAGTGCATTTTTTTCTTTTTTTGTAGTACTTTAGTGTTAGTGTTTGATTGTTTGTATCATGTTTGTTAAAAAAAAAAAAAGGTTCAATAAAGATATTGTGGAAAAAAAAAAGTAGTCAATACGTGAGAATGTCTTATAGGTATTAGAATAACAAGAATAGGCTTTGACTTGTGGTTTCATTTCTCTCCATATATCTAGCAATCTCAATTCTTTCATAAAATGATTAATGGTCATCCTACATCCATTGTGCGTACAGTCCAGTCCTGTTGATCTATCTATTCTGGGATTCAATGTACAATTAAAATCCCCTGCTATTATATGTTGCCCTGTAAGTGATGATAAAGTGAGGAATAAATTAACAAAGAAGTTTTGATCATCAATATTGGGGCCGTATAAGTTCACCAGATTTATATTTTCTAATAGCAAAGATCCTTGGATGATTAGATATCTTCCAAATTTGTCTCTAATTACATTTTTCATTTGAAATGGGACTGTTTTATGTATGAGAATCATAACTCCCCTAGCTCGGGATAAAATGATGAGGTGAACACATTACCTTGCCATCTTCTCCTAATTCTTTTTACATCCTCCTCTAATAGATGAGTTTCTTGTAAAAATACAATTTTTGAATCTGTCTTTTATTTTATTCATAACTTGTTTAAGTTTTTTAAGATTTTGTAGACCTCTGCAATTCCATGAAGTTAGCTTAAGATTAACGGTTTGATCTATGATCAATAAGGAGTTTGAGATTACCTTGCAATATGAACATACTCTTACAGAGAAGCAAAAACATGGATGATAGAACATTCATCCTACAAACTAAACAAAAACAAATTCCCTTTCGTCACATCCGTGGTAATCTCCCCAAAATCAAAATATTCCGTCTCCTGTTATAGCTAGTGACTGTTCCACACCTGCGAGGATCAGTCAAACCACTCTTTCTTTCTCCTCTCAATCACCCTGACTCTACTACTATTCTTATAACATTAACTCTCTTCTGTAGTTTTTTCAACATAACTTCAAAGTTTTATAGCAACTTTGTACATCGTAGCTTTTTTTTTTTTTTATAAATACAGTCTGTATTTTGTAGACATGTTATATGTTTCAGATCAATCAGATGCCTGTACAAATGCTTAAATGTTCTACCTTTGTCATGTTCATGCTTAGCTCCCGCCAGTCTCCTTTTGGATCAGCTTAATGAGCTCCTGCGCCTCTTGAGGGGTCTTGAAGGTGTGGGTTCTCCCCTTATATGTGACCAGCAGTCTTGCCGGATGAATTACTCCGTGACGAATCCCTAGGTTGCGCAGCTCTTTGCGGACCCTGTCGAACTGCCTCCTTAATTGTTGAATTCCTGTGGCCAAGTCTGGATAGAACCGCACCTGTTGGTCCTGGTATTTAATTTCCCCTTTATCTCGCACCGCATTGGTGACTGTCATCTTGTCTCTGTATTTGAGGAACTTCATAATCAGCGTCCTTGGTGGTGTCTTATTATCTCTCGGTGGGCCGATTTGGTGAGCTCTCTCTAAGACGACCGATGACTGCAGATCCGCGTTATTCAGCGCTTCTGGAATCCACTTTTCCAAAAAGGAACATGGGTCCCGTCCCTCTGTTCCCTCCTGGAGGCCCACCAGCCTCAAATTATTCCGTTGCGAGCGGGATTCCAAGTGTAGGACGTTATCTTCCAGACTTTTGCATTTTTAATTCCAGTGTTTGCAGTTTAGATTATAGGCTGGTGACGTCATCTTCAGCGCTTGAAATTCGGAGCTCTGCCTGCAACACTCGCTCCATGCAGTTGTTTATTTCCTTTCTCATACCTTCTATCGCTGCTATAATCCCATCAAATTTAGACGAAAACTGTTCTCATGGAGTTGATGGCAGCAAGCACTACGTTTGTCCCCTCTTCAGCAGTTCCCGCTCCGCCGTTGGCTCCCTCCTCCGCCATTGCCTCTGGAGTTTTCCCTGTTTCGTCTCGAGCGTGAAAGTCTGTTAGCTTGGGTTGTTTTGTCGAATTGCCTTTTCCTCCACCTAATTTTCCAACCTTGGGCTTTACCATATCCGCCCCAAAACGCTGGGATGGGTTTTTGTTCCAATTAAGAGAGTTTTAGTAAAATTTTTATTTTTACAAGCAGAGCAGTGTGAAACACGTCTTCCTACGTGGCCGCCATAACCGGAAGTCGAGTGAAGAGAGATTTTAATATTTTTACTGTAGTCATATGACCCAAGAAAACATTTGAAAAGGTTAAAATCCACACACATACAGCAATTTTTCTTTCAAAGTGTCAATTAACTTATCTATAATGTTATGCAAGAAGAATCGTGTGAATAGTTTAGTCATTAAAAAATATTTTCTGCCCTCAGTGATGTAAAAAGTAAAAAAAAAAAAAAAGAAATGAAATGATATGTCCATTTGTGGCCAAATGGTGGAACTGGGAGCCCAATATACAGCAAAATTAATATTATTGCTGTTTCACTTTACTGTAACTGTACTGTTTATACATTCATTGAATAAATATGCACATTCACAACTGAAAAATAACAGACATTTTCATGAATTAACATCTTTATCTTGATATTTTCAGGTGAAGCTGCATCAGGATGACCAGACTGAACAAACCAGTCAGCTTCTTCAAATGATCTGTTCTTGTTATGCAAATCCAGGATTTTTTTAACCATTCCATTGCCTTCCTTCTCTATTCACCCATAGTAGTGCTATAACATATCTATAAACCCAATTTCACACATATGAGTAGGCTATGTGATGACTAAATACCTTGCTGTGATACTGCATAACAGACATACAGTGATGTGAAAAAGTGTTTGCCCCCTTCCTGATTTCTCATTTTTTGTATGTTTGTCACACTTAAATGTTTTAGATCATCAAACAAATTTAAATATTAGACAAAGATAACCCAAGTAAACACACAATGCAGTTTTTAAATGAAGTTGCTTGTTATTAAGGGTAAAAAAGATCCAAACCTACATGGTCCTGTGTGAAAAAGTGATTGCCCCCCCCCACTGTTAAAACATAAAATAACTGTGATTTATCACATCTTTGGAAAGCTGAGTTCAATTTCTCTAGCCACACTCAGGCCTGATTACTGCCACACCTGTTCTCAATTGAGAAATCACTTAAATAGGACCTGCCTGACAAAGTGAAGTAGACCAAAAGACCTTCAAAAGCTAGACATGCTGCGATCCAAAGAAATTTGAGAACAAATGAGAAACAAAGTAACTGAGATCTATCAGTGTGGAAAAAGCCAATTTTTTTTTAGCTTTAGCCATTTCTAAAGCTAAAAGCTTTGGGTCTAAAGCTTTGGGACTCCAGCAAACCACAGTGAGAGCCATTATCCACAAATGGCGAAAACATGGAACAGTGGTAAACCTTCCCAGGACTGGCCGGCCGACCAAAATGATCCCAAGAGTGCAGCGACGACTCATCCAAGAGGTCACAAAAGACCCCACAACAACATCCAAAGAACTGCAGGCCTCACTTCCCTCAGTTAAGGTCAGTGCTCATGACACCACCATAAGAAAGAGATTGGGCAAAAATGGCCTGTATGGCAGAGTTCCAAGACGAAAACCACTGTTGAGCAAAAAGAACATAAAGGCTCGTCTCAGTTTTGCCAGAAAACATCTTGATGGTCCCCAAGACTTTTGGGAAAATACTCTGTGGATTGACAAGACAACAGTTGAACTTTCTGGAAGGTGTGTGTCCCATTACATCCGACGTAAAAGTAACACAGCATTTCAGAAAAGGAACATCATACCAACAGTAAAATATGGTGGTGGTAGTGTGATGGTCTGGGGCTGTTTTGCTGCTTCAGGACCTGGAAGACCTGCTGTGGTAAATGGAATCATGAATTCTACTGTCTACCATAAAATCCTGAAGGAGAATGTCTGGCCATTTGTTCATGACCTCAAGCTGAAGCGCACTTGAGTTCTGCAGCAGGACAATGATCCAAAACACACCAGCAAGTCCACCTCTGAATGGCTTAAGAAAAACAAAACGAAGACTTTGGAGTGGCCTAGTCAAAGTCCTGACCTGAAACCGACTGATGCTGTGGCATGACCTTAAAAAGGCAGTTCATGCTCGAAAACCCTCCATTGTGGCTGAATTACAACAATTCTGCAAAGATGAGTGGGCCAAAATTCCTCTACAGCGCTGTACAAGACTTATTGCCAGTTATTGCAAACATTTGATTGCAGTTGTTGCTGCTAAGGGTGGTCCAACCAGTAGGTTTAGGGGCAATTACTTTTTCACACAGGGCCATGTAGGTTTGGATTTTTTTCACTTAATAATAAACACCTTCATTTAAAAACTGCATTTTGTATTTACTTGTGTTATCTTTGTCTAATATTAAATTTGTTTGATGATCTGAAACATTTAAGTGTGACAAACATACAAAAAAAAATGAGAAATCAGGAAGGGGGCAAACACTTTTTCACACCACTGTAACTAATATGGCATGTGGAATCATGCAAAATAGTTCTTTCAAATATATTGTATTCTCCGTAGCCCCATTGTATATCTAAGAAATCAGCAGCCAGTTAAAGTCAAATACCATTAATATAATTTATGTGCAGCAGCCGTCATGATTCATTGTAACAGAAGTATTTTAAGTAATTAAGTAATTAATTATGACTAGGAACCAGCCCTTGAAACTCTAATGTATTCTCCGTAGCTCATAATGTACTTACTTACTTACTACTCCTGCGGGGTAAGGGCTGGTGGCCATCACCATGCATAGAGCCAATCAGATTAACCAGCGCATGCCAACATTGCCGGTTTTGGGCCAGCTCCTCTGCGTCGTCAACAGCAATTCCGAGCTGTCGGAGGTCTTTCTCCACCACATCAAGCCATCTGGTGTGTGGCTTGCCCCGGGGTCTTTGCCACCCTGAGGACCTGGGGTCGAACATGAGGATGGCTTTTGTTGGGTGTTCTGGTAAGAGGCAGAGGACATGGCCAAACCAGTGGATACGTCACTGTAGCAGGGCTGATGCAGCGAGGCCACATCTGCAAGTTGATCTCTGGTTTCATGTCCCTGTTGTTGGTCACTGTGGAGCCCAGATACACAAAGGAATTGACAACTCAACGGCATCATTCCCGAGCTGTAACAGGGTGGGTCCAGTCTGTCGCCAACATGCATTAGCTTAGTCTTCGTCCAGCTCACCTGAAGGCCCAGCTTCACTGCCTCTTCATGGTAGACAACTAGAGCATCTCTCAGCTGACTACAGGATGGGCTGAACAGGATGGTATCATCAGCATATTCAAGGTCAGCCAAATGGTAGTTGCCAAACTGCATGCCATGGACCCGGTCACAGACCTTGGTCATCAGATAGTCTATGAGACAACTGAAGAGATCAGGAGCGGCCACATAACCCTGTTGGACCCCACTGTTGATGGGAAACCAGTCGGA
Organism: Pholidichthys leucotaenia; assembly: GCA_020510985.1. NCBI lineage: Eukaryota > Metazoa > Chordata > Actinopteri > Cichliformes > Pholidichthyidae > Pholidichthys > Pholidichthys leucotaenia. The sequence goes on along the minus strand of CM035843.1, from coordinate 54,229,669 downwards.
CTCCTTTCTGTTCACACGGACACAATTCTCCATGCTGCTGTAGAGCCACTTAAACAGGGCTACGATCTTGGGTGGGGCTCTGAGGGTCTGCAGAATACTCCAAAGAGAAGCGTGGTCCACGGTGTCAAAGGCAGCCTTAAGATCTATAAAGGCTGTGTAGAGATGGCGGTCCTTGTGGAATTCAGGAATTCATAGGCCTTCTCTATTAATAAACGAAAAGCAGAGATGTGGTCTGAGGTCGAGTGGTTGGGCATGAAGCCTGCCTACTGAGGGCGATGGCAGCCTCTGATGGCTGGAAGGGCACGACAGGGCACGAAAGCCCATAACAACACACCCAGGAGAAACCTACTTGTTATGAAACCAATCAGAAGAAACCAGACTGTCCATTTCGGAATTGGACCCCAGCATGCCCCCGACCAATGAGTACGGATCAACCTTCGCCACACCACCCGTGTTGCCACGTGGAATTTCCAGACACTCCTTCACACCAGAGCAGCCACACTGCTGTTCCGAGAGCTCACCCGCTACAACATCACCCTGGCGGGTCTCTGCGAATCACGGTGGCAAAGCAGCAGTGAATCCATTGTAGGCGATTACTGTTTCATCTGGAGCAGGCCTGAGAAGTGGATGGGGCTCTATGGTGTGGCACTTGCCATGCCAAAGCCCATCCGCAAGTCACTCATCAGCTGGACACCGGTGAACGACAGACTACTTTCGGCCCGCTTTCTTCACCAGCACGGAAAGATGACAGTTACTGTTGCCTATCCCCCCACCGATGCTGCAGATGAGGAAGAGAAGGATGCTTTCTTTGACCAAGTTCATCAGGTTGTTGGACAAGTTCCACCGCACGACATCACCATCATTCTTACCGATGCCAACGCTGCCCTCTCCTCCAGAGCCCATAATGTACTGGTTCCAATAATGATTACTACACAGGTACCTTAATTGACCTGTTCACCACCTATTACCCAAATTTATAGGTTAACTGCTGAATAAACTCAATATGATGCTTTAAAGGATTGTTTTTGTTAGTCCTGTCCACATTCAAAGCATGTTGTGATGTTGGTATATTCGCCATAACCCTGTATTTTTATGCGCTGGGGTACTTACATTTACTTTAATGCTGTAACTTGAATACTATTTGAGAATACTTTAAAAAAAATTTCACATCAAATTGCCAAAACATGATAGGTTTCTAAGCTAAGTTGGTTTTGTTTCCATCTTGACTTTGATTTTTTTTTTTACCTTTTTTTAACACAAACCAACACCTTGAAAGAAAAACTGCCGATGATACCACGTTTGAGTGAACAGGAATTTTAAAAACTCATATTGCTGCACACCATTTGGACAGATTATTTAGATATCTAACCAACAATAAAGTGACACACCGGTGAAAATCAAGATTTCTTTTTCTTGTTAACATGTCTGCAACATGTTTTTTATGACTTAAAAGACTTATCAAGAGTGAAATCACAGTTATGTGGCAGTCTGTGTTTTTTTCTGTGAAAGTTCAATTAAAACCTGTTGAACTCTGTTCAACTTCCCTAAAAATGTCTAAAAATAACATGCCCAAAGTAAATCAAAAGCTGTTCTTCAACCCTTTGCAGCATCTTCATGGGGTTAGTCTCATTTAAAAGAAAACACTCTGAATTTTTTGGCAAAACAGTCATAATCTCTCTAAGTGCTCCTGCCACTGAGTAACAAGAAAGTTCGCCTGGGTGTTTTTTTTAGATACAAATGCTTGCAAATAACATACAGCTGTCAGATACTGGCTGGAAAACACAACAGAAATGTAGAACCAAGTGTTTTCAAGCTCAGGTCAAAATTTTGTAAAAATACCACAAAAAATGAATATATTACACAGCTTTTTTCTCAGGATGTAACAAGGCTGTGTCTACTGGAAGACCGGAAATACAGCTTTTTTTTTCAGTGCGCACTGAGACGCACTAAGATGCAGAGACGTGACCGCCCGCGGAATTCACAGAGTTCAAGGGATTAAAGGTAGAATGTGCAATATTTTTTATTTTCAAACATTCCAGAAATACTTAAAAATATAATTAGAGTGTAAAGAATCATTTCTTTTGCTGTTATGCCAAATATGACCATTTATGATATTGCAGAGCTATGAATTCATTTATGATTTCTGCTGGACTGACAAAGTGATAAATACCACATTACACCAGCAGGGTGAGTATTGAGCCAGTTTTCATGTCAGAATCAAAAATCCAGCGTTTACCCTTAATTACATTAATTTCTAGAGTAGCGCAGAACATGTAATGATACCAGTTAATTATTGGTTCACTTGCAGTAGACAAACTTGAAGTCATCATGGGTCATCAGTAAAAAAAAAAGTAATCAAATTCACTTCAGCCTAGCGGATGAAGGTTCATTAATGCCATCTGGTGTTGGCAATAATCACCTGCAATTTCTGCATAGTCCATATTGATGCTCCTCCCCTCGGGAAAAGGCAAGTTTAGATGGAGTGTTTTTTGTGATGTCACTACAACAGAAGAACTCAGGACTAAGCACTGGCTGTTCAAATTTGCCAGCTTGCAGATTTCTTTGCGCTAGTGGGTGGGATGTGGGTGGGCCTAATTAGATCCAGGCATTTGAAGGAGGAGGAAAAGGGAGATTTTTACAAGCAACTGTAAAACAATGAAAGTTTTGTTGTGGAAAAAAAGACCAAAACATAGCATTTTAGACAATGTAGATTTGTTTTTATGGGGATTTATATCCCTCAGTGACTTACTGTCAGCATTACAGCTGCTTTCCATCACACCATAAGGTGGGGCGAACAGTCCTGCCATGCAGTGATGATATTTCTGTAAAAAGAAAAAAAATAGGAAATCAGTGATAATTCATGAAACGAAATCTTAGTTTTAAACTAAATTACACCCAAAATACAGTATAATATGTCAGGATTCACTTGAAGTCAGAATGACCAAAATTTAGCATTTGAAATTTTGAAATGAAAGCATAGCCCAGAATTCAATCACAGAAGTTGGCTATATATTTATATACACTACTCACAAAAAGTTAGGGATATTTGGTTTTCGGGTGAAAGTTATGGAAAATATAAGAAGTTCACGCTACAGTGGTATTGCATCATGAAAGTAGGGCATTTAAGTAGAAACATGCAATGATGATTTCCTCATTTCAAACAATTTATTGAAACAAAAGCCAACAACAGTGGTGGGTATACCACAACAAAAAATGTCAATGTCTCAATAACTTGTCATGTGCTCTTGAGCATCAATTACAGCTTGACAATGATATCTCATGCTCTTCACAAGTTGACTTATTGTCTGCTGAGGCCTGGCATTCCACTCTTCTTGAAGTGCAGCCCTCAGGTCATTGAGGTTGTGGCCTGCAGGGTTACGATCCTCTACACAGCGACTTAGCTGATCCCATAGGTTTTCTATGGGGTCCAGGTCTGGAGAAAGTGCAGGCCACTCCATTGAGGTACCACAGCCTCCAGCAGCCGTTCTCTCATGATGCGACCTTGATGAGCTGGAGCATTGTTGTCCATGAAAATGAAATTAGGCTTGTGTTGTTCATGCAGGGGCACAATGACTGGATTAGTGATGTTATTCAGGTAGTATCGTCTTGTCACTGTACCATTCACAAGGTGTAGGGTAGTTCTGTAGTTCACTAGATACACCTGCCCAGACAGAAACACCACTACCATCATCAAAGGCTCGTCTGGTGACAACAGTGACTGATGCATAGCACTCTCCTTGACACCTCCAACATCGTTGGCGGCCATCATTTCTGCTCAACGTGAATTGACTTTTATCAGAGAACAGCACTGAGGCCCACTGGTTCCTTGTCCAGCGTAAATGCTCCTTGGCCCATGCAAGATGATGACACCTGTGCCTGATGGTGTGGTCAAGTACCCCTGCAGGTCATCTAGCACGCAGACCACGCTGATGTAAATGGTTTCGAATGGACTGACGTGACACTTAGGTGCCTCTCACCTCCATTAAATGTGCCTGGATTTGAGTGGCATTCATCATCCGGTTCCGCAGGGCACTGTTCACAATGAAGCGGTCATCAGCGTGGGATGTGGCCAAAGGATGCCCACTTCTATGCCTTTCTGTGACTCTTCCAGTCTCTCTGTATCTCTGTTGCAACCTTCTGATGACACTCTGTGACACTCTAAGCTCAGTGGCCACTTCCCTCTGAGAACATCCTGTCTGAAGCTTCACAATGGCGAGGTATTGTTGATCAATTGTGAGGTATTGTCTTGGTCTCATGATGTCAAAATGTAAACAGCATGATGAAGAAGACTGTTTAAATACCAATTCTAATGGAACCAGAAAATTTACTGGTCAATTCATGGCTCAAGCACCTGCTGTGACTTTTGCCGTTAAGCACCTTGTTAGAGAACAGCATACAGTACATTACAGATTTTACTCAGTTTAGCAACGCTGCTGCTTTTTTAAATTTAAACTTTGCAACATTGGCAGCATTTCACTGGTCAGCATTATATAAACATGCATTCTGAAATTTTAAGTGCAAGTTTATTGCAAAATTTTAAAGCTGAGTATTTAAGTAAACATGTGGCTCAGGTGGCTATGTGGATCAGGTGGCAGTCAAAGGCGGAGACCTCGGCGGTCTGATCCCAGGCTTCCTAAACTGGCTTTTGGGACGTGGAATGTCACCTCTCTGGTGGGGAAGGAGCCTGAGCTGGTGCATGAGGTTGAGAGATACCGGCTAGATATTGTCAGCCTCACCTCAACACACAGCTCCGGTTCCGGAATCAGTCTCCTGGAGAGGGGCTGGAGCTTGGCCTACTCTGGAGTTGCCCCGGGCAAGAGGCGATGAGCAGGAGTGGGTATTCTTGTATCCCCCCACCTTGCTGCCTCTATATTGGAGTTTTCCCCGGTGGACAAAAGGGTTGTTTCCCTTCGCCTTCGGGTTGGGAAACGGGTCCTGACCACCATTTGTGCCTCTGCACCAAATGATGGTTCAGAGTACCCACCCTTTTTGGAGTCTCTGACTGGGGTGCTGGAGAGTGCTCCTCTTGGAGACTCCATTGTCCTACTGGGGGACTTCAATGTGCACGTGGGCAATGACAGTGAAACCTGAAAGGGGATGATTGGGAGGAACAGCCTGCCCAATCTGAACCCGAGTGGTGTTCAGTTATTGGACTTCTGTGCTAACCATAGTTTGTCCATAATGAACACCATGTTCAAGCATAAGGGTGTCCATATGTGCACCTCGCACCAGGACACCCTAGGTCGCAGGTCGATGATCAGTTTTGTTATCGTGTCATCAGACCTGCGACAGAATGTTTTGGACACTCGGGTAAAGAGAGGTGCAGAGCTGTCAACTGATCACCACCTGGTGGTGAGTTGGAGCTGACGGCAGGGGAGGATGCCATTCAGACCTGGTAGACCCAAACATATAGTGAGGGTGTGCTGGGAACGTCTGGCTGAGGCCCCTTTCCGGGAGGTCTTCAACTCCCACCTCTGGAAGAACTTCAACCACATTCCGAGGGAGTCTGGAAACATGGAGTCTGAATGGACCATGTTCTTCACCTCCATTGTTGAAGCAGCAATCCAGAGCTGCTGCCGCAAGGTTGTCGGCACATCTAGTGGTGGCAACCCCCAAACCAAGCAGTGGACACCAGTGGTGAGGGGGGCCATTAAGCTGAAGAAGGAGTCCTATCAGGCTTGGTTGGCTTGTGGGACTCCTGAAGCAGCTGAGGTGTACCAGCAGGCCAAGCAGAGTGCAGCCCAGGTGGTTGCTGAAGCGAAAACTCGGGTATGGGAGGAGTTCGGTGAGGCCATGGAATAAGACTTTCAGTTGGCCTCAAAGAGATTCTGGCAAACTGTCCGGCGGCTCAGGAGGGGGAAGCAGCTCCCTGTCCACACTGTGTATGGTGCAGATGGGGCGCTGTTGACTTCGACTGGGGATATCATCGGGCGGTGGAAGGAATACTTCAAGGATCTCCTCAATCCCACTGATATGCCTTCCATAGAGGAAGCAGGGCTTGTGGACAAGGGGAACGACTCACCCATCACAGGGGCTGAGGTCGCCAAGGTGGTTAAAAATCTCTTTGGTGGCCGGGCCCCGTGGGTGGACGAGATTCGCCCCGAGTACCTCAAGGCCCTGGATGTTGTAGGGCTGTCATGGTTGACATGCCTCTGCAACACTGCATGGAGGTCGGGGGCAGTGCCTTTGGCATGGCAAACCAGGGTGGTGGTTCCTTCTTCAAAAAAGGGAACCGGAGGGTGTGCTCCAACTTTAGAGGGATCACACTCCTCAGTCTCCCTGGGAAGGTCTATGCCAAGGTACTGGAGAGGAAGAGTCCGGCCGTTGGTCGAACCTCAGATTCAGGAGGAGCAATGTGTTTTTTGTCCTGGCTGTGGCACATCGGACCAGTTCTTTACCCTCTCGAGAATCCTCGAGGGTTCGTGGGAGTTTGCCCAACCAATTTACATGTGTTTTGTGGACTTGGAGAAGGCATTTGACCACATCCCTCATAGTTTTTGTGGGGGGGTGCTTCAAGAGTGTGGGGTATCTTGTTGTTACGAGCTGTTCGGTCTCTGTATGACCATTGTGAGAGTTTGGTTCGTATTGCCAACACTCGATTGGACTCATTCCCAGTGAGAGTTGGACTCCGCCAGGGCTGCCCTTTGTCACCGATCTTGTTTATAATTCTTATGGACAGGATTTCTAGGCGCAGCCAGGGAACGGAGGATGTCATGCTTGGTGACCACAGGATCTCATTTCTGTTGTTTGCAGATGATGTTGTCCTGTTGGCTTCATCCAGCAATGACCTACAGTTCTTACTGGGATGGTTGCCGCTGAAAGTGAAGCGGCTGGCATGAGAATCAGTACCTCCAAGTCTGAGTCTATGGTCCTTAGCCGGAAAAAGGTGGATTGTCCTCTCTGGGTTGGGGACAGGCTCCTGCCCCAAGTGGAGGAGTTTAAGTATCTTGGGGTCTTATTCACGAGTGAGGGGAGAATGGAGTGAGAGATTGACAGATGGATCAGAGCAGCATCTGCAGTGATGCGGACGTTGTACTGGTCTGTTGTAGTGAAGAGGGAGCTGAGCTCTAAGGCAAAGCTGTCGATTTACCAGTCAATCTATGTTCCTACTCTCACTTATGGTCACGAGCTTTGGGTAATGACCAAAAGAATGAGATCATGGATACAAGCGGCTGAAATGAGCTTTCTTCGTAGGATTGCTGGACTCACCCTCAGAGATAGGGTGAGGAGCTCAGTCATCCGGGAGAGGCTCAGAGTAGAACCGCTGCTCCTCTACATTGAAAGGAGTCAGTTGAGGTGGTATGGGCATCTGATCAGGATGCCTCCTGGATGCCTCCCACTTGAGGTGTTTCAGGCATGTCCCTCTGGGACATGCCTCCTGGATGCCTCCTGGATGCCTCCCACTTGAGGTGTTTCAGGCATGTCCCTCTGGGAGGAGACCCCGGGGCAGACCCAGGACTTGCTGGAGAGACTATGTCTCCCAGCTGGTCTGGAAACGCCTTGGTATCCTCTCTGAAGAGCTGGAGCAGGTGGCTGGGGAGAGGGAAGTCTGGGCTTCTCTGCTTGAGCTGCTGCCTCCGCAACCCGGACCTCCAGAAAAGCGGTAGAAGATGGATGGATGGATGAATATTTAAGTAAACATTCAGATGAAATTCAAAGTGCCACTGTGCATGAGGTAAAAATGCTGTAGATCTGAAAATAAAAGAACTAACCCTCTAAGTTGTATTTTTATCATCTATTATTATTATTATTAAATATTCTCCTGGTCCTCAGTTTATTTAGTATAAGATAAGATAAGATAAGATAAGATTGTGGAGAAGTGTGGAAGGACGAGGCTGAGTTTATTTCTCAAGTCCAGTTTTATTCACATTCACATTCTCCAACATCCAAAAACAGAAAGAGAGTGAATCCCCCCACATCTGTCCCTTTTATACCCCAGGACATCAAAGCACACAGTCACACTGTCTTTTAATCCCAAATCACAATGCATCCCCCTCCAGGTCTTCTCGCCTCCACCTAAAATCCTGGTGGTCAGGAAATCCCTCAAGGCCATCTCTTTGCATACAAAAGGCCAGATTTCACATCCTCCTGTTACCCCTAGGAGGTTCAGTCCTTTTGTTCCTCTGAGACGTGAAGCATACAATAAGCACACAGTAATATACATGTGAAGCATATGAAACCCACATATGTGCACCACATGACCCCCCCCCCCCCCCCCAAACGTCTAAGATGGAACAACATAACCACAGACTGCATGTCATAATAAAATCACTACATATCAGTCCACGAGCCGCTTGGGCCTCAGCCTTCTCCCGTATTTGCTGTAAGCAGGCTGTACCACCTCCGCGGCGTCTTCCTGCTGTGGAGCTGCTGCCTGAGGACGAGAACTGTTAGTCAACCTCTGTGGGTGTTCTGGGGAATGCTCTCTAGGGGGTCTGCCGCGCCAAGAAGCCTTAGCCAACTGCACAACTTCGTCAGCTACCACAAAAGCGGGTTTGAGCCTGTTTATGCCAATCATTTCTTTTCTGCCCCCCAAATCTAGCAAAAAATGCTTATCCCCTGTTTCCAGCACTCTATATGGTCCATCATAAGGTGGGCGTAAAGGTGGACGATGGGCATCATGTCTGACAAAAACAAACTCCGCATTTTTTAAAGCCTTAGGCACAAAAACACGCGGAAAACTGTGGTGAACGGGGCCAGGTAGCATGCTCGGGCCCGTGCTATTCTGTAACCGCTGAGCCGGGGAGCACTCCGGTGCTGGATTATCTGGGAGAAATTCCCCGGGCAGCCGAAGTGGCTGTGCGAAAACTAGCTCAGCTGGGGAGGCTTCTAAATCCTCTTTAGGTGCAGAACGCAACCCCAATAAAACCCATGGTAGCTTGTCCACCCAATTTGCATCCGTAAGCGACGCACTGAGAGCCGCCTTCAGTGACCTGTGAAAACGTTCGCATAACCCGTTAGCCTGCGGGTTGTACGCGGTCGTGCGGTGGATCGTTGCCCCAGGCTGCGGGCCATCGCTGACCAAAGTTTGGAAACAAACTGAGGGCCTGTCGGACGTAATGTCCGACGGGACTCCAAAACGCGCTACCCATGCCGTTAAAAACGCGCGCGTCACCTCCTCGGCTGTGGTTGACGACAGCGGAACCACTTCCGGCCAGCGCGTGGTGCAGTCAACCATTGTCAGAAGATGTGTGCACCCTTGTGAGGGCGGGAGGGGGCCTACGAGGTCCACATGGACATGATCAAACCTTTTAGCTGGAATGTGAAACGGCTCCCAGGGAGCTCTCGTGTGTCTATGAACCTTGGCCCGCTGACAAGCCATGCAGGCTGCCGCCCACTCTCTAACTTGTTTGCGCAGGCTCGGCCATACAAATTTTCTCCTACCATTTTGACCGAAGTGCGCACTCCCGGGTGCACCAGAGAATGGATCGAGTCAAAAACGCGGCGGCGCCATGCGGCTGGAACCACAGGACGCGGCCGCCCAGTGGAGACATCGCAGATTAGGGGGGGCATACCGTCTTGCAGCACCCTGTTCTCCAGCCTTAACCCTGTTGGTCCAGACTGGAGCGCGCGCACATCCGCGTCACTAACCTGCTCCGCGGCCATGGCTGCACAATCTATCCCCACGCGGACCGGGGCCGGGCGCACTTCCGCGTCACTAACCTGCTCCGCGGCCATGGCTGCAGAATCTACCTCTACGCGGGCTGGAGCCGCCACGGTGCGCGAGAGGCAGTCCGCCACTACATTAAGTTTACCCGCCACATGCTGGATATTGGTAGTAAACTCTGATATCGCGGCCAGCTGTCTCTGCTGCCGGCCCGACCAAGATTCTGAAATCTTGGCCATCGTGAAAGTCAGCGGCTTGTGGTCAACGAACGCGGTGAAATGGCGTCCTTCCAGCCAGAACTGGAAGTGGCGAATGGCCAAGTGGAGAGCTAACAACTCCCTGTCGAATGCGCTGTATTTTCGTTCGCTGTCGCGCAGGGTCTTGCTGAAAAAGGCGAGCGGTTGCCAGGCTCCGGCTACATACTGTTCTACGACCGCCCCTATGGCCACATCTGACACGTCAGTAGTGAGCGCCATGCGGGCCGCTGGGACTGGATGTGCCAACAACGCAGCGTTTGCCAGGGCTGTTTTGACTTCAGAGAATGCGTGCTCTCGCTCCGGAGACCATTCGACTTTATTTGTGGGTTTTTGTTTTTTTAGTGGAGCATACAATGGTTGCATGAGCTGCGCTGCGCGGGGGAGGAAACGGTTATAAAAATTCACCATTGCCAAAAACTCCTGTAACGCTTTGACCGTTTGTGGTTGGGGAAAATTTGTTACTGCGCGCACTTCGTCAGGCAGAGGAACCGCTCCTTCTGGGGAGACGCGATGCCCCAAAAAATCAATCTGCGTCACCCCGAACTGACACTTTGCTGGGTTGATTATTAACCCGTGCTCTTCCAACCTCCGGAAAACTGCCGTGGGGTGGTTTTCATGTTCGTCTTCGGACGCGCTGGCTACCAATATGTCGTCCAGGTAGACAAACACGAAAGGGAGATCGCGCAAAACCGCGTCCATCATGCGTTGGAACGTCTGCGCCGCGCCTTTAAGCCAAAACGGCATGCGCAAAAACTCGAAAAGCCCGAAAGGAGTTATTACCGCTGTTTTGGGTATGTCCTCAGCGCGCACTGGGACCTGGTGGTAACCACGTACCAAGTCTATTTTAGAAAAAACGTGCGCCCCCACCAAATGAACTGAAAAATCTTGGATGTGCGGGATCGGGTAGCGGTCGTGCGCTGTAGCGTTGTTCAGCCTGCGGAAATCACCGCAAGGTCGCCACGAGCCATCAGCTTTCGGGACCATGTGAAGCGGTTGAAGCCCATGGGCTCTTTGAACGCCTGATGATACCCAACCTTTCCAGGCTGGCGAACTCCTCACGCGCTATGGTCAGTTTAGCTGAATCCAAGCGCCGAGCTTTTGCAAAACGGGCGGTCCGGTGGTAGTAATAAAATGTTCCACTCCGTGTTTAGCCACGGTCGCCGAAAATGTTGGGACCGTGAGTGCTGGGAACTGAGTGAGGAGTGTGTGGAACTTACCACCTGCAGCTGTGACGTTGGCTTGTGCTGTTGGCGGGGTCACTCAGGCAAAGGTCTTAATCTCTGAGCCGTTTGCTGCTGACGCCCCGGAACCTCTGGGAACCGCCAGCCGGTCAGCGGAGGAAGGCGTGATGAAACTCACTTGGGAGCCTGTGTCCACGAGGAATTGCCTCCCCGAGCGCGCATCCATCAAGTAGAGCAGCTTGTTCTCCTCCCCAAGGGCCGCAGCTGCTACCGACCCCCGGTCTTGGCGTTTCCCGAGCGCTTGAACTGGCACGGTGGTATACATTTGCGTGCCTTCTCTGCAAAACGGCGATGGTAGAAACAGAGGGTGTCTCCTCCGCGATCCTTGGCCCCCGCCGCCGCCATCGTCGGTGGGTCTGCTACCGCCATCTCTGGCCCCCAGCCATCTCTGGCCCCCAGCCATCTCTGGCCGTCACGCCGAACTCCGTCGCTGCCGTGGTGGCTGCGCGCTGTTTGCTGGCGTTGAGAATCCGGTGCGCCTCCTGTGCCAGCGTGCGGAAGTCCCGCTGGTCCAACAACGGCAAACTGGCCAGGGTCGCTCTCTTGGCTGACGGTAGGGTCCTGAGGAAAATGTGGGTGAAGAGGAAGTCGTCGCCGTCTGAGCCTCTCAACCTCAGCATGTTCTCCATCAGGTCAATGGGCGTGCCATCTCCCAAGTCGTTCAGAGCCAGGAGCCTCTCCGCTCTCTCCTCGACTGACAGAGTGAAACGCTGGATAAGCGCAGCCTTCAACCCGCCGTATTTGTCGTTGGCAGGTGGCCGCTCCAATAGGCTCTACACATGCCGAGCCGTGCGGTTGTCGAGCTTTGCGATCACATGGTAGAACTTTGTGTCATCTACCGTTATCCCCCGGAGGGCGAACTGTGCTTCGACCAAGTGGAACCAGGAGCGCGGGTTGTCTTGCCAAAAGTCCGGTAGCTAGACGGTAGCAGCATACACTTGGCTGGGAGCTCCTGACTCGGCTGGCCCGGGGGAATTTCTTTCATCCATGATACATCTTAGGGTCACCAGTGTGGAAATGTGAAAATGACGAGGCAGAGTTTATCTCACGAGTCAGGTTTATTCACATCTTCCAACATCAGCAAAGCAGAAAGAGGAAAAAACACAGACATTCGTCCTTTATATATCCAGGACCTTCAAAGCTCACAGTCACATTGCATTTAATCCCAAGTAACAATGCATCTTTCCTTAAATCCTATTGACCATTTGCTGTGACGTCACATCCTTTTGTTTACGCCACCATATTGGACGGCCGAAGCGAGTGAACGGCGCATTCAGCAGCTGTTCAGCGGTGTACCAGATCGCGATATATTTACCTGATTTCAAACTACATCTTTGTTTTATTTTATGTTGGCATTGATTAGACTATGGTGTTTCAATGCTCTGCCTTTGGGTGTACAAATCGCCAGAAAAAGGGATCAAACTTGAAGTTTTACCGGTTCCCAGCTGACAAAGATAGGCGCAGGTGGTGGGTTGCAGCGCTGAAGAGGAAAGATTGGTCCCCGTCGCCTTACTCGCGGCTATGCAATCAACATTTTATATCGGGTATGTCTGATGTATCAGTGTCTATAGATGTAATGTTATATCATTGTAAACACTGGTAAATGGGTATGTCCCTCCCTGTGTGCACCACCAAGGCCTACCATCTGTGACCTAGCACTAGACAACTGCTAGATGACAAGATAATGATCATGAATGCATGCTCCTGTTTGAAATTTAATGTGTTGATCAATATGGCTGAGTTTATTTTGCAATGAATAAAAAATTTATTACATTTACAAAAATAAGGAGTATTTTTACAATAATTCACATTCACCGATACAGTTAAACCTCCCACCATTGTTTATTACTTTGTACTTCAATGTACCACATAAATAGGTCTACATGGATTAAAAGAATGATGTAAACAACTTCCGGTTATGGCTGCCACGTAGGACGGACGTGTCTCGCTCTGCTCTGCTCCTGGAAAAAAAAAAATCGGCAAATAACTCTCTCATTTGGGACAGAACGTATCCCAGCATTTGGGCGAGGATATGTCGGCGAAGCCTAAGGCTGGAAAACCAGGAAAAGGAAAAAGCGAGCCGCCGAAACAGTCCAAATTAACGGACTTTCAGGTCTGTGACGCAGCAAACAAAACTCCATATATGGCGGAGGAGGCTGGCAACGCTGCGATTTCTGCGGGGAATGGCGCAGATGCGCTGATGGCAGCCATGAGTTCAATGAGAGCGGACTTTTCCTCTAGATTTGATGGGATTATGACAGCGTTGGAAGGAATAAGAAAGGAATTGGGTGACTGTGTAGAACGAACGGCGCAGATGGAGCTCCGTCTCGCTAGTGCTGAAGATGACGTCACCCGTCTTCAATTAAAGGTGCGCACTTTGGAAAAAAAAAAAAATCTCTGGAAGATAATATTTTGGATTTGGAATCTCGGTCGAGACAGAATAATTTGAGGCTGGTGGGTCTTCCAGAGGAATCAGAAGGTCGGGACGTATGTTCCTTTCTGGAAAAGTGGATTCCGGAGGTGCTGGGCAGCGAGGAGTTGCAATCAGCAGTGGTTCTGGAAAAAGCACATCGTATTGGCCCACGGAGAGATAAGGGACCGCCGAGGACCTTAATTATGAAGTTTCTTAGCAACAGAGACAGGATGAAGATCTTCAACGCTGCACGTGCTAAAGGAGAGATTAAACACCAGGACCAGCAGGTGCGGTTCTACCCAGATTTGGCCACAGGAATCCAGCAATTGAGGAAGCAGTTTGATCCCGTACGTAAGGAGCTGCGCAACCTTGGGATTCGTCATGGTGTAATCTATCCTGCGAGACTGCTGACCACGTATGAGGGCAGAACCCACATCTTCAAGACCCCAGAGGAGGCGCAGGAGTTCATCAAGAAGATCAAAGAAGAAGAAGAGACTGGTGGGAGCTAAGCATGAACAAAATATAAGGTAGAATAATTAAGCATTTGCACAGGCATCTGACTGACTTGAAGTAAATAGTAAGTTTACAAAATATAGATTGTATTATATATTAAAAAAACAAAACAAAAACAAAACAAACAAAAAAAAAACTATGATGTACAAAGTTGTTAAAAATTTTGGAGTTAAGTTGGAAAACTACAGAGGAGAGTTAATGTTACGTCATTAAAAGCAGTAGAGTTAGGGTGATTGGGAGGATGAAGAAGGAGTGGCTTAGGCTGTTCCCCGTGGGTGTGGAACGGTCGATGGCTATATCGGGAGACAGAATTTTTCTTTTGATTTTGGGGGGTTTGCCACAAGTGTGGGAAGGGGAAATTTGTTTGTGTGTAGTTTGTAGGATGAATGTTCAACCACTCATGTTTTTGCTTCTCTGTATGAGCATGTTTACACTGCAAGGTAATCCCAAACTCTCTATTGATCATGGACCAAAGTGTTAATCTTAATTTAACTTCATGGAATTGCAGAGGTCTACAAAATTTAAAAAAACTTAAACAAGTTATGAATAAAATAAAGGACATGGGTTCAAGAATTGTGTTTTTACAAGAAACTCATCTGATAGAGGAGGATGTTAAAAGAATTAGGAGTAGATGGCAGGGAAGTGTATTCACCTCTTCATTTTCATCCCGAGCCAGGGGAGTTATGACTCTCATACATAAATCAGTTCCTTTTCAAGTGAAAAATGTAATTGGAGACAAATTTGGAAGATATGTAATCATTCAAGGTTCTTTGCTATTAGAAAATATAAATCTTGTGAACTTATATGGTCCCAATATAGATGATCAGAAGTTCTTTGCTAATTTATTTCTCATCTTATCATCACTTACAGGGCAACATATAATAGCAGGGGATTTTAATTGTACATTGAATCCAGGTATAGATAGATCAACAGGACTGGATTGTACGCACATTGGATGTAGGATGACTATTAATCATTTTATGAAAGAATTGAGATTGTTAGATATATGGAGAGAAATGAAACCACAAGTTAAAGCCTATTCTTGTTATTCCAGTACCTACAAGACATTCTCACGTATTGATTATTTTTTGATTTCCACAGAATTAAGGTCCAAGATTCAAAACTGCTTTTATGATAACATCGTGATCTCTGATCATGCACCCTGTTGTCTAATATATGTAGATAAAAAATTGACAAAGGAATCAGGTAGATGGCAATTTCAGCATAAATGGCTTCAGGATGAGGAATTTGTCAAGTATATAGAAAAACAGATAGACGAGTTCTTTGACATCAATACTACACAAACATCAGCATGTGTAAAGTGGGAGGCTTTCAAAGCTTTTATTAGGGGACATATTATTAGTTATACAGGATCAAAATCTAAGAAGACTCGAGAGGAGAGAGCTAAATTGGAACATAAAATAAAAAATCTTCAGGAAAAAGTGTATGCAGGAAGTGACCCAAGGTTGGAGAATGAATTACTGATTTTGAGAGCTGAATACGACAAAAAATCAGCGAATAGAGCTGCCTCGAGTCTTCTAAGATTGAAACAAGCTTTTTATGAACAAGGTGAAAAATCAGGAAAATTATTAGCATGGCAGATTAAACAATTGGAAATTAAAACACCAATTACCAGTATTATAAGTAACGGACAGGTAGTTATAGATCCTTTAGAAATTAATAGAGCCTTTAGAGATTACTATGAAAAATTATATGATACCAAAAATGAACCTGATTTAACAAAACTAAATGGGTTTTTGAACGAACTATCTATACCGTGTATTCCAAATGAAAACAGGGAGATATTGGAGTCTAAAATTAGTCAAGAAGAAGTTGGGCTAGCCATTGATAATATGAAATCAGGAAAAAGTGCAGGACCAGATGGTCTTCCAGTTGACCTTTATAAAAAATTTAAGAATAAATTAATAAAACCTTTTTTGGAAATGGTTTTAGAAGCATTTCAAAATAATAATTTACCATCATACATAAATAATGCCTTAATTATACTGCTGCCAAAACCAGGTAAGCCCTCTAATAAATGTGAAAATATGAGACCAATAAGCCTATTAAACGCCGACCTTAAGATAATCTGTAAAATTTTAGCAAGACGAATACAAGAAATTTTACCAAATATTATTAATCGAGATCAGAATGGCTTTATAAAGGGTAGACAAGGCTTCCATAATGTAAGAAGACTATTTAATATTATTTATTTTAATAAAGAAGCACCGGATACAGCTCTCCTATCATTGGACGCCGAAAAGGCCTTTGATAGAGTTGAATGGCCCTTTCTTTTTGAAGTCCTACAAAGGTTTGGACTTGGAAATAATTTCATAAAATGGGTTCAAATAATATACAATAATGCTACAGCAGAAATCCTAACAAATAACAATATTTCAAAACCAATAAAAATCAATAGAGGATGTCGACAAGGCTGTCCACTTTCACCTTTACTGTTTACTATGGCAATTGAACCTTTAGCGATAGCGATACGTTTACATTCACAAATATATGGAATTAAAGTTGGACCAACAGAACATAAAATCTCCCTGTACGCCGATGATATAATTTTGTTTATGTCGAATCTAAAAAAATCAATTCCAACCTTGTTGAATTTAATAAAGAATTTTGGGGAAATATCAGGATATAAAATAAATAAAACTAAATCTTCAATATTAATGCTAAATGAGACCCAGAGAAATTACCCAGCCCCTGAGGTAAATCAATTCAATGTTGTAAATCAGTTTAAATATTTAGGAATCCAAATTATGCCTAAGCTAGAATCAGTCGCCAGTGTCAACTATGAAGCCTTAATGTCAGATATCAGTGAGTTAACTCAGAGATGGATGTCACTACCAATGTCGATGATCGGGAGAATCAATATACTTAAAAGTAATATTTTACCTAAAATACTTTATTTATTTCAATACATTCCCTTACCACCACCTTTAGATCTATTCTCAAGAATAAAAAAAAAGTTAGTGGAATTTATATGGAACAACAGGAGGGCTAGATTACGTTTGTCTTTATTATATTTACCATTTGATCGTGGAGGTCTGAAATGTCCAAATTTTATGTTGTATTATTGGTCGGCACAACTGAGGTCTATGACATATTATTTTTCATCAAATGATCTCCCTCACTGGACTGAAATGGAATCATACAATTTACCTTTACCTCTTCCCATATTCATATACTCAGATTCGGCAAAAAAATTACAAAAACAAGTTAAAAATCCATTTGTAAAGCATATGATCAAAATATGGTGTGAAGCTAAAAACTATTTAAAAGAACCACAGTTATTGTCACAATTTAGTCCAATATGGGGTAATCAATATTTTAAACCAGGGAGAGCGGACGCTGTATTTAAAGTATGGAATTTAAAAGGGATACAAAAGATTCAGGATTTATATTTGCCATGTGCAGACAACATAATGTCTTTTGAAGAGCTGAGGATCAAATTTAATCTCAATAGAACACATTTTTTTAAATATCTTCAACTTAGAAACTTTATTCGATCAAATCAAAATAAAGCTCTCACTCGACCTATTTATTCATCCTTGGAAAAAATGATGATGAAAGATAGTAAAAGAAAGGGTATTATTTCAGAGTTTTATAACTCATTGACACTATCTTCAAGTGAAAATTCACTGAAAAGATTAAACTACTGGAAAGAAGATCTGCAAATTGAAATTTCAGAGGAACAATGGGAATTGGCTTGTACAGAAGCTCAAACCAAATCAATAAATGCACGCCTTAAATTGATACATTTCAAATGGTTAATGCGGATGTATGTTACACCGGAGGAGTTAAATAGATATAACAAAAATATACCAGATACATGCACAAAATGCATGGAAAGTAAAGGAACCCTATTTCATTGTTTATGGGAATGTAGATTAATAAGAATGTTTTGGGAAGAGGTGAGGGTAACAATTGAAAAAATAATCTCAAAACAAATCATATTGAATCCTAAACTGTTTTTGTTGGGTCTGTACCCAGAAAAGCATAATTTTAATAAAAGTGAAAGAACATTCATAGACCTCAGTTTGCTTAATGCCAAAAAATGTATTGCACTATTATGGAAAAAGACTCATAGACCAGATGTGACTCAGTGGTTAAGACAGATGTTAACAAACCTTCCATTAGAAAGAATAACATATATACTAAAATCAAAGGAAATTGTGTTTGAGAATATATGGAGACCTTTTATTGATTATGTAAAAAATTTAAACATAACTCTTGAAGAAGAAGGTGAATGATGTGTGTGGACCTTGTAAATTCCAAACTGGTGAACATAATATGTATACTTATGTATTGGATTGTCTAGACTAAACAGAGGAGCATTGTTGAAGATTTGATTTTGTTGGTGGTTGTTGGTGTTTTTAGTGCATTTTTTTTTTTTTTGTAGTACTTTAGTGTTAGTGTTTGATTGTTTGTATCATGTTTGTTAAAAAAAAAAAAAGGTTCAATAAAGATATTGTGGAAAAAAAAAAGAATGATGTAAACATGATAAATCGTTATATTGCTTCTCAAACTGTATAAACTATATATTCTAACTACTCCATATTCCAGGTGAGAAGAGCACTGACCCTCTTTCCCCAGATTACATACCATCACTCTTCACCTTCACGTCTACTCCAACGAAAGACAGAAACAACGCCAGCTTCCATCAGTACATTAAAACACAAGCAAGGATAAAAAGACAGAGAGAGAACTTGGATCGCTCACTTGCTGCCAGTGTACTCTTAGAACTGTCTTCTGGAGGTACTGTGTGTGAAAAGGAAGAGACAATAGAGGTGAAAGAGGAGCAGCCTGGTATGTGTGTCAAGGTGGATATTGCATCAGAGCCAGCCAAGGTCACCGAGAGTTTGGTATCATCTGCAGGGACTTCTTGTTCATGTAAAGCTAAGTGTGATGCATTAAAGAAGCAGTGCCAATCACTGCAAGAAGAAGTTTATGCTTTACGTGCCCAGGTCAAGTCGCAGTCTGACACTGAAGAATCACTGACTGGAAATGATGAGAAAGTGAAATTTTATACAGGACTGCAGTCTTTTCAACTGCTGCAAGAACTATTTTTCCATATTGAAAGACATATATGTGATGTGAAAGGAGTATCAAAATTTCAGCAGTTTATGTTGACCTTGATGAGGCTGCGCTTGAACCTGACTTTCCAAGACCTCGCCTACAGATTTGGAATTCATGCGTCAACTGCTTCCAGGATTTTTCAGAATATCATTTCCATTTGTAGTGCTTTTCTTTTTCCCAGTTTAGTTTTCTGGCCCGAAAGAGAATTGTTACGTTCAACATTGCCAGCTTGTTTTAGAAAACATTATTCAAAATGTGTTTCAACAATTGATTGTTTTGAAGTGTTCATCGAACGTCCCTCCGATTTGAAGGCCAGAGCCCAGACGTACTCCTCCTACAAGAGCCACAACACAGCCAAGTACCTTATTTCCATAACACCTCAAGGTACTGTCAACTTCATATCCCGTGGATGGGGTGGCCGTGTTAGTGACAATCACATAACTGAAAACTGTGGCTACCTGAACAACCTTAATCCTGGAGACCTCGTCCTTGCTGATAGAGGGTTCAACATACAGGAGTCCCTTGCATACTATGGTGCACACATTGAAATACCAGCTTTCACCAAAGGAAAGAAGCAGTTGGATTCCAAAGAAATCGAGTCCACACGAAATTTGGCTAGTGTTCGTATTCATGTAGAACGGGTGATTGGGATTGTGAAGAACCGCTATACTATCTTGCAGGGCACTTTACCTATCACAATGCTGGAACTTGATGAAACCACTAACTTAACTTGTCTCGACAAAGTAGTAAGAGTTTGTTGTGCATTGATAAATGTAAATGATTCTGTTGTGCCTTTCAATTAAACTGATTTGGCGTTTAATTTTTGGTCAAAACAGAAAGTGTGAAGAGAATATGACACCATCTTGCTTCATGATCACCCAGGGTTTCAGTGGGGGGTCCGACAGCTTCTGGGAGTGATGTACCTGTAGTGGATAAATATTCTTAAAATTAATATGTGGGTTTGATGACTTTTTATCTGGATATAATTCTTTCTTGTATAGACTGGACAATAAAATTTGTAATATATCTAACAGTGTTGGGAGTTGTTTATCCAGTATTCTTTTTTCCACAAAATTTTTTATTGAACCTTTTTTAAAAACACAACACAAACAATCAAACACTAACACTAAAGTAATTAAAAAATAAATAAAAAGACCAACAACCACTAACAAAGACAGGTCTTCAACAATGCTCCTCTGTTCAGTCTAGGCAATCCATTACATAAGTATACATATTATACATTCACCAGTTTGGAATTTACAAGGTCCACACACATCATTCACCTTCTTCTTCAAAAGTTATGTTTAAATTCTTTACAAAATCAATGAAAGGTCTCCATATATTCTCAAACACAATTTCCTTTGATTTCAGTATGTATGTTATTCTTTCTAGTGGAAGGTTTAACATCTGTCTTAACCACTGAGTCACATCTGGTCTATGAGTCTTTTTGTTTATCCAGTATTCTATTGATACGACAAATATTTATAAATCCTTTTACAGAATATATAGATCTATAAAAATATTTAATTATTTTTTAATTAATTTAATTGAGATATTATATATGCTGCTAATAATAATAATAATAATTGAATATTTTATAAAATTTTAATAATTTATCACTTAATAGATTCTATACAACATGACAAATCTATACAGTAGGGCCTTCATGACATAGTGGACCATTGAAGTGATGACTGGGGATATCAGCACATAACTGATATCACACAAAGTTTTGTAGGCTTTCAGAGACTCTCCAGTGTACCTAGACGGTGTGTTGACCAGGTAGTTGTAGATGTCCGTACGTCAGGTTTGGGGCAAAAATCAATGAAACTGGTGAATTTTTAAAGCGACAAGTTGTAAGGGTCCACGCCGATAACACTGATCTTTTCCGTGTACCGTGTTTTTTATCTAGTAGTTGCGCTACATCGGACAAAGCCGTCACATCTGACTGAGCGGACGCCATGTTGAAACGCACACGCACAGCGCCCGACTTGCCGTCCAATATGGCGGTATCAACAAAAATCACGTGACGCGGGACGTCACTGGCAAATGGTTAATAACATCCTCCTCATAGTCTCTGGAAGACCAGGAAATCCCCCAAGGCCGTCTCTTGCATACCAAAGACTAAATTTTCACATCCTCCTGTTATCTCACAGGAGGCCCAGTCCTTTGTTCTACTCTGAGATGTGAAGCTTAAAGTGATACATATGTGGCCCACAACATGTTCAATACTTATTTTCCCCCCGTATATACACAGAATTTGTCAACATTTTTTTATTTGACCTTTACCAGGTAAAATGTTTGTAAACCAATTCTCATTTACAAGCATGACCTAATCACTAGACAAAAGTCAATTCACTTTCCTAACACATTCTGTGTTATTCACATGGTCACACTAACATTTGCTATTGGTGCAAAACAAACAAAACAAAAATTACAACTGAGATTGAAAATAAAATATGTATGTTAGCTGGTGTTTTAGTCACAAACTAAACTGTGCGTGAAAATGGACTGATGGAGTTATGAAATTATTGAAATCCCTCTGGGAAAGATTAATACGTGTATCAAATTTTAGGACATTTCCTTCTGTTTAGTTGTCAAGACAATCAAGTCAAAACTACAAATGCTGATTTTTGATGGCTCTAGAGGAAATCAGGTGGAACACTAAATTTAGAGAATTTATCCTGACAAAGCCTGGAATACCCGGGAAAAATTTTGTGGTCCTTCAAGTCTGAGCCAAAGTGGTGCACAGATATAATGCCTACAGCGATGGCACTTGCATGCTTAAAGCTACACTCTACCATCTTTCATTGTGGTGGAGTCACTTGTCAGTAGATATTAGTTGCAGTGTAAAATCCAGTTAAATACAGCTTTTATCGAGTGTCTCATCATCTAATTAACTTGGAAATGGAAGAGTAATGTGCCATAACCAAACAACTGACTTCCACAGCTTTTACTTCTTCTTTAATGTCACGAGTTCACGGGTGACTAAAATGCACAAATATAGTACAAGCAGAAATTCAACCGATGTGTGACTTCTGACAGTTTACTGTGCCAAATTAACTATATCTGCAGGCAGTTCATTGTAATTAAAAAAGAAATGAATCTGTCTACTTGTGTTTCTAAATTTGTCTTTAAAAGATTAAAACAACTGCAATTGATAATCAAAAGCCAATGCTTCAGAGGCACCAAAATTGTCCAGTCGTTGCTGTGGTTTGTCTGTTTTCCGGCAGTTCTCATGTCTAAATCTCAATTATGTCGTCTAATCATCTAACAAAGACACCCCCGCCCCAGAAGAGAAATCAGACCCTCTGACTTATTGACTCTCGTGCACCATGTACAGCAGCTCAACCAGACTCATGTCAATCATCACTGTTTTCTTCCTGCATTACCGACTGCACTATATAGTTCTCCACAGTATCTGCTGCTGGCTAATATATATTTTAACTGTTGACCAGTATCACTTAATCTTATCCTACACTTTATTACATGTATAGTTTATTTCTCTTATCTTATCATGTTTAATGTTGCAGCATTGTACCGAGACAAATTCCTAGTTTGTGTACTACATGAACAATGGCAGTAAACCTGATTCTGATTCTGTCATCACTTGTCTTCAGGCTATGAGGACAAAAAAGTCATAAAGAGTTTCGGGTGTCTGTTGACATTTCGTCCTCATAAGTGACAACATGCAAATATAAGTAGGGTTCAATGACTGAAGATTGCAACGAGGTGAAAACACCATGAAATTAATCATCGCTGTTTTGGGGGAAAAAATGTAAAAGTCTGTTAATATCACTACAATATGGATGTGGTTTTGGTGCTAATTAGTTCTTTTTTCTGTCTGTATCTCTTTTATGCACTTAAAATATATATTTATTTTTGCCTTTGAGTACAGAGTCCCTAATGCTGGCCAGGCAGACCAAACAGAGCAAGACAATCCTACTGTACTTGTTCTGCAGCTGCACAGCTATTATGTAAGGAACATCACACGGCACCCATGCACTCATGTACAGTAAATGTCATGTTTTTGACACTGGTGCACCACGAGGTCAAGCCAAGCACGGAAAACATAAAATGCTGCCTCACATCTCCATGAGCAGCAAGGAATTTTTTTTTAATCAATGAAAAATGTTCAAATTCTGCTCATCACTATCTAGTTATAATCTCTGTTGTCATATGCTGAAGTATTATAGTGATACAGTCATCCCCAACTTTTCTGTCAATGCCCTTCCCCCCTTTTTAGTAGTAAAACATCACCGCACCTGTACCACTTCTGAATACATTCAATTGCAACACATATTTGTACTGGTACTGCAAAAAAATAAAAACCTTTCCATCTTTTAATGTGGCTTTATATCTCTTAATGTCTTGTCTAATTCAGTAAATGAAAATATAATTCTGACAATGACTTCGGAGCAGGCGAGACCTCCCAAGGGTTGCCTGGAACCCAGTATGATAACCCTTGTAGTAATGTACTGTTGTCTTTTACAAAATACCGTGATAATATGAATGTTACTGCCACTGCTGTTGTCTGTACAGACAGCATAGACAAGCACATTCACATCCACTTCTACACCTACAGACAAATTAGAATTGATGTCAAATAGAATATACAACAAAATTTGGATCCAGAACCTCTGAACCCAGAACCCCTCCATTCTCTGAGTGCTTCTATTTTAATTTAGTATTATTACTATTAATATTCATTATTAACAGTATATCAGTGCCTTATATCCTTCACAATTTAAAAACTACAGGTCAATTTCTAAACTGCTTTTTATGTCAAAAATTCTAGAAAAACCTGTTGTAGAGCAGGTGACTTCTTCTCTGATGGAACACAAAATCTTTGATAACTTTCAGTCTGATTTCCAGAAAACTCACTCCGCAGAAACGACTTTACCGAACGTCACGAATGACATCATATGCTTTTGATACCGTTGATCAGCAGATCGCACAATTTTGTTGACATGTCTGGATTTGTTTTAAAGTGGTTTTCTCCTCATATTTCTGATGGAACTTTTAATGTTTTTACAAATCATTTTATGTCTGAAGCTGCAGAGCTGTCATGTGAGGTTCTATATTAGGGACTATTCTGTTCCTTTACTACATGCTTCCTTTAGGACAGATATTTAGATAGTTTGCTAATTTAGCTCATCACTTCTATGCTGAACATGTCCAGCTATACTGTTCTCTTAAGGCCTCAGAGCTCCACAAGCTCATTTCCTTAACTCACTGCCCACCTGCTGGCTAAGCAACAACTATTTGTCACTGAATTCAGAAAAAAACTGAAACTCTAATTTTTTTTTCCACAATATCTTTATTGAACCTTTTTTTTTTTAACAAACATGACACAAACAATCAAACACTAACACTAAAGTACTACCAAAAAAAATGCACTAAAAACACCAACAACCACCAACAAAATCAAGTCTTCAACAATGCTCCTCTGTTTAGTCTAGGCAATCCATTACATAAGTATACATATTATGTTCACCAGTTTGGAATTTACAAGGTCCACACACATCATTCACCTTCTTCTTCAAAAGTTATGTTTAAATTTTTTACATAATCAATAAAAGGTCTCCATATATTCTCAAACACAATTTCCTTTGATTTCAGTATGTATGTTATTCTTTCTAATGGAAGGTTTGTTAACATCTGTCTTAACCACTGAGTCACATCTGGTCTATGAGTCTTTTTCCACAGTAGTGCAATACATTTTTTGGCATTAAGCAAACTGAGGTCTATGAATGTTCTTTCACTTTTATTAAAGTTATGCTTTTCTGGGTACAGACCCAACAAAAACAGTTTAGGATTCAATATGATTTGTTTTGAAATTATTTTTTCAATTGTTACCCTCACCTCTTCCCAAAACATTCTAATTATTCTACATTCCCATACACAATGAAATAGGGTTCCTTTACTTTCCATGCATTTTGTGCACGTATCTGGTATGTTTTTGTTATATCTATTTAACTCCACCGGTGTAACATACATCCGCATTAACCATTTAAAATGTATCAATTTAAGACGTACATTTATTGATTTGGTTTGAGCTTCTGTACAAGCCAATTCCCATTGTTCCTCTGAAATTTCAGTTTGCAGATCTTCTTTCCAGTAGTTTAATCTTTTCTGTGAGTTTTCACTTGAGGATAGTGTCAATGAGTTATAAAACTCTGCAATAATACCCTTTCTTTTACTATCTTTCATCAACATTTTTTCCAAGGATGAGTAAATAGGTCGAGTGAGAGCTTTATTTTGATTTGATCGAATAAAGTTCCTAAGTTGAAGATATTTAAAAAAAAATGTGTTCTATTAAGATTAAATTTGATCCTCAGCTCTTCAAAAGACATTATGTTATCTGCACATGACAGATATAAATCTTGAATCTTTTGAATCCCTTTTAAATTCCATACTTTAAATATAGCATCCGCTCTCCCTGGTTTAAAATATTGATTACCCCATATTGGGCTAAATTGTGACAATAAGTGTGGTTCTTTTAAATAGTTTTTAGTTTCACACCATATTTTGATCATATGCTTTACAAATGGATTTTTAACTTGTTTTTGTAATTTTTTTGCCGAATCTGAGTATATGAATATGGGAAGAGGTAAAGGTAAATTGTATGATTCCATTTCAGTCCAGTGAGGAGGATCATTTGATGAAAAATAATATGTCATAGACCTCAGTTGTGCTGACCAATAATACAACATAAAGTTTGGACATTTCAGACCTCCACGATCAAATGGTAAATATAATAAAGACAGACGTAATCTAGCCCTCCTGTTGTTCCATATAAATTCCACTAACTTTTTTTTAATTCTTGAGAATAAATCTAAAGGTTGTGGTAAGGGAATGTATTGAAATAAATAAAGTATTTTAGGTAAGATATTACTTTTAAGTATATTGATTCTCCCGATCATCGACATTGGTAGTGACATCCATCTCTGAAGTAACTCATTAATGTCTATAATTAAGGCTTCATAGTTGACATTGGCGACTGATTTTAGCTTAGGCACAATTTGGATTCCTAAATATTTAAACTGATTTACAACATTGAATTGATTTACCTCAGGAGCTGGGTGATTTCTCTGGGTCTCATTTAGCATTAATATTGAAGATTTAGTTTTATTTATTTTATATCCTGATATTTCCCCAAAATTCTTTATTACATTCAACAAGGTTGGAATTGATTTTTTAAGATTCGACATAAACAAAATTATGTCATCGGCATACAGGGAGATTTTATGTTCGGTTGGTCCAACTTTAATTCCATATATTTGTGAATGTAAACGTATCGCCATCGCTAAAGGTTCAATTGCCATAGTAAACAGTAAAGGTGAAAGTGGACAGCCTTGTCGACATCCTCTATTGATTTTTATTGATTTTGAAATATTGCTATTTGTTAGGATTTCTGCTGTAGCATTATTGTATATTATCTGAACCCATTTTATGAAATTATTTCCAAGTCCAAACCTTTGTAAGACTTCAAAAAGAAAGGGCCATTCGACTCTATCAAAGGCCTTTTCGGCGTCCAATGATAGGAGAGCTGTATCCGGTGCTTCTTTATTAGAATAAATAATATTAAATAGTCTTCTTACATTATGGAAGCCTTGTCTTCCCTTTATAAAGCCATTCTGATCTCGATTAATAATATTTGGTAAAATTTCTTGTATTTGTCTTGCTAAAATTTTACAGATTATCTTAAGGTCGGCATTTAATAGGCTTATTGGTCTCATATTTTCACATTTATTAGAGGGTTTACCTGGTTTTGGCAACAGTATAATTAAGGCATTATTCATGTATGATGGTAAATTACTATTTTGAAATGCTTCTAAAACCATTTCCAAAAAAGGTTTTATTAATTTATTCTTAAATTTTTTTATAAAGGTCAACTGGAAGACCATCTGGTCCTGCACTTTTTCCTGATTTCATATTATCAATGGCTAGCCCAACTTCTTCTTGACTAATTTTAGACTCTAGTATCTCCCTGTTTTCATTTGGAATACACGGTATAGATAGTCCGTTCAAAAACCCATTTAGTTTTGTTAAGTCAGATTCATTTTTGGTATCATATAATTTTTCATAGTAATCTCTAAAGGCTCTATTAATTTCTAAAGGATCTATAATTACCTGTCCTTTACTTATAATACTGGTAATTGGTGTTTTAAATTCTAATTGTTTAATCTGCCATGCCAATAATTTTCCTGATTTTTCACCTTGTTCATAAAAAGATTGCTTCAATCTTAGAAGACTCGAGGCAGCTCTATTCGCTGATTTTTTTGTCATATTCAGCTCTCAAAATCAGTAATTCGTTCTCCAACCTTGGATCACTTCCTGCATATACTTTTTCTTGAAGAATTTTTATTTTATGTTCCAATTGGACTCTCTCCTCTCGAGTCTTCTTAGATTTTGAAACTGTATAACTAATAATATGTCCCCTAATAAAAGCTTTGAAAGCCTCCCACTTTACACATGCTGATGTTTGTGTAGTATTGATATCAAAGAACTCATCTATCTGTTTTTCTATGTACTTAACAAATTCCTCATCCTGAAGCCATTTATGCAGAAATTGCCATCTACCTGGTTCCTTTGTCAATTTCTTATCTACATATATTAGACAGCAGGGTGCATGATCAGAGATCACAATGTTATCATAAAAGCAGTTTTGAATCTTGGACCTTAATTCTGTGGAGATCAAAAAATAATCAATACGTGAGAATGTCTTGTAGGTATTGGAATAACAAGAGTAGGCTTTAACTTGTGGTTTCATTTCTCTCCATATATCTAGCAATCTCAATTCTTTCATAAAATGATTAATGGTCATCCTACATCCATTGTGCGTACAGTCCAGTCCTGTTGATCTATCTATACCGGGATTCAATGTACAATTAAAATCCCCTGCTATTGTATGTTGCCCTGTAAGTGATGATAAGATAAGAAATAAATTAGCAAAGAACTTTTGATCATCTATATTGGGACCATATAAGTTCACCAAATTTATATTTTCTAATAGCAAAGATCCTTGAATGATTAAATATCTTCCAAATTTGTCTCCAATTACATTTTTCACTTGAAATGGAACTGATTTATGTATGAGAGTCATAACTCCCCTGGCTCGGGATGAAAATGATGAGGTGAAAACACTTCCTTGCCATCTACTCCTAATTCTTTTTACATCCTCCTCTATTAGATGAGTTTCTTGTAAAAACACAATTTTTGAACCCATGTCTTTTATTTTATTCATAACTTGTTTAAGTTTTTTTTAATTTTGTAGACCTCTGCAATTCCATGAAGTTAAATTAAGATTAACGCTTTGGTTTATGATCAATAGGGAGTTTGGGATTACCTTGCAGTGTAAACATTCTCATACAGAGAAGCAAAAACATGAGTGGTTGAACATTCATCCTACAAACTACACACAAACAAATTCCCCCTTCCCACATTTGTGGTGATCCCCCCAAAATCAAAAGAAAAATTCCGTCTCCCGATATAGCCATCGACCGCTCCACACCCACGAGGAACAGCCAAAGCCACTCCTTCTTCATCCTCCCAATCACCCTAACTCTACTGCTTTTAATGACGTAACATTAACTCTCTTCTGTAGTTTTCCAACTTAACTCCAAAATTTTTAGCAACTTTGTATATCATAGTTTTTTTTTTTTTTTTAATATATAATACAATCTATATTTTGTAAACTTGCTATTTGCTTCAAATCAGTCAGATGCCTGTGCAAATGCTTAAATATTCTACCTTATATTTTGTTCATGCTTAGCTCCCACCAGTCTCTTCTTGGATCTTCTTGATGAACTCCTGCGCCTCCTCTGGGGTCTTGAAGATGTGTGTTCTGCCCCCATACGTGGTCAACAGTCTCGCAGGATGAATTACACCATGACGAATCCCAAGGTTGCGCAGCTCTTTACGTACGGGATCAAACTGCTTCCTCAATTGTTGGATTCCTGTGGCCAAATCTGGGTAGAACCGCACCTGCTGGTCCTGGTGTTTAATCTCTCCTTTGGCTCGCGCAGCGTTGGAGATCTTCATCCTGTCTCTGTTGCTGAGGAACTTCATAATAAGCGTCCTCGGTGGTCCCTTATCTCTTGGTGGGCTGATTCGGTGTGCGCTTTCTAGAACGACTGATGATTGCAGCTCCGCGCTGCCCAGCGCCTCCGGAATCCACTTTTCCAAAAAGGAACATGGGTCCGGACCTTCGGTTCCCTCCGGTAGACCCACCAGCCTCAAGTTGTTCCGTCTCGACCGGGATTCCAAATCCAGGACATTAACTTCCAGACATTTATTTTTTTTTTCCAAAGTGCGCACCTTTAATTGAAGGCCTGCGACGTCATCCTCAGCACTGGAAACACAAAGCTCCACCTGCGCCATTCGTTCTACACAGTCACCCAATTCTTTTCTCATTCCTTCCAACGCTGCCATAATCCCATCAAATTTAGCGGAAAAGTCTGCTCTCATTGAACTAATGGCAGCTAGCACTGCACCTGTGCCGTTGCCCGCAGTTACCGCACCGCTGCTAGCTTCCTCTGCCATATATGGAGCTTTATCTGCTGCATCACAGACGTGAAAGTCCGTTAATTTGGACTGTTTTGGCGGCTCGCTTTTTCCTCTACCTGATTTTCCAGCCTTAGGCTTCACCGACATATCCTCGCCCAAACGCTGGGCGTTTGGGACAGACTACGTTCTGTCCCAAATGAGAGAGTTATTTACCGATTTTTTTTTCTCCAGGAGCAGAGCAGAGTGATACGTGTCCTTCTCACGTGGCAGCCATAACCGGAAGTCCTCGAAACTCTAATTATTGCTCCTAACAATATTATCCCACGGATCAGACAAAAGATTAGTGCTCTTTCTTCCTCTGTGCAGCCGGGTCTCAGAAATTTAGGTGTGATACTGGATACATCCATGACACTGAAGACTCACTGC
Source organism: Pholidichthys leucotaenia (assembly GCA_020510985.1). NCBI lineage: Eukaryota > Metazoa > Chordata > Actinopteri > Cichliformes > Pholidichthyidae > Pholidichthys > Pholidichthys leucotaenia. The sequence goes on along the minus strand of CM035843.1, from coordinate 54,199,612 downwards.
CAGAAACTTGTTAAAATCCAAGAAACATGTTATTTATTAAATCAGCGGTCTCTAAGAATAAAATGGAAATGATTATTCATGCTTTTATTGGGACACATTTGACTATTGCAACAGTCATTTTATTTTAAACTTCTGCAAGTTGTTCAAAACTCAGCTGCGAGGCTTTTAACGCACACCAGTAGACGAGCACACATTACACCGGTTTTATCTTCTCTTCACCGATTGCCAATTCATTTTAGAGTTAACTTTAAAATTTTAGTTCTTACTTTTAGAGCCTTACACTGTCAAGCTCCTTCATACATTTGTGATGCAATTGTCCCTCACACCCCTGTAAGAAACCTAAGGTCACCAAATTTGATGCACCTGAAGGTTACACACACACACACACACACACACACACATTTTAAAACCAGAGGTTATCGATCATTTCAAAGTGTTGCACCAAGATGATGGAATGCACTCTTATTTTCTTTACCCCGTTTAAACTGTGTCGATTCCTTTAAAAAACAGCTGAGGATTTTGGTTTTTAAGCAGGTTTTTAGTTCGACAGAGGTTGTATGTTTTAGTTATTTTATGTTATCTGTTTTATTATGTTCTTATATTTTTTAACTTTGGTTTTTATGGGGGGTTTTTTTGTATTTTTGTGAAGAACTTTGTGGTTTTTGCCTGTGAAAGGTGCTACACAAAATAAATGTTGCTTGCTTGCTTGCTATAACATGTCAGTTCAGTTTTATCACACAATCTCAGCTTATGGAGCATATTTAAACCATTGTTTTAGATACCAATGGGTGCTATAAATATATACAGGATATGTACCCTAAACACAAATGCACTGTTAAAAGGAAACTAAGGCAAGGTTTCTAAAAGAACATTACATTATAATGGTAACGACACAAATGACATTGTTATATTGTGAAGCTTATATTCAACACCATAACACCTTAGTTAATATGATGAAAAAAAAAATCTGTTGTAGATTACAGAAAGCAAACTGCAAAGTAACAGTTCAGTGTTGGCCAATATAGCAGCCAGAATCTTACCCTGAAATAACACTGAAAATTCTTACAGTTTCTGCCAACTTGCTTGTGAAGTATTTTTAATTCTAAACATAATCAATAGTAAGAAGAAGCCATTTAAAAAGGAGAGAGCAAGAGAAAGAGAGAATTGATTATATAAAAGCATTTATGTCAGATTGTATTAGTCATGCACAAAGCTGCATCTTCTAACTAAAATTTGTCAAGTAGATTGATGGCTCAAGATTAATTTGGGGTAAAAGAAACAAAAACTAATTATGTACCATAGTAACTACATTCTCGGTCAATAAAAAGATGATTAAGGACACTTAGTGCCGGCCCAATTCTCCGTGCTCTCGTATCTTCTGGTCAGTTGAGACTGAATGAAAGAAAGAAGTCTCGAGGCTTTTGTTCCCCTGATGGTGTGCACTCAGAGGTCATGCTTTAAATTCAATTCTACCTTCTGAAGTCAGTTAATCATTTAGGCATCTCTTTAGTAGGGGACAGCTTCTCCCGTCAATAACAAAATCTTTTGGAATATGTTGCTGAATAAATACATCAGAACTGCCTTCCTTCTCATTGAGATAATACATACAACTACACAGTCTTTTTTATTATTATTATTTATCATGGACATCACCCACATCAAGAATTATATCAATCTTTGCTGGCAATTAAAGGATTTGGGATTAGGGAGGAGCACTTAAATAAAGAGGCAGTGGCTAAATGAACTCAATTCCTTTGAGCCAATAAAGCGTTTTTTTTTCCATGGGGGACTGAGCCCTGTGTGCGGGGTACGAGTCGTGTATTAAAGAGGGATGAGGAGGGTTGTTGGGCGTGTCAGACACATGTTGGTTCTCCTACTCCATGTGACAAACACCATGGCTCTGTCCAAAAGAGCAGCTTCAGCAACACCACTGCATTTTTAGAGGGGGTTTTCCTTTTGTAAAATAAATAAATAAATGCATAGTTTTTACCCCTCAGCCTTCAAAAGGCTGATAATCCTATCAGTCAAACTGATCTTTAACTTTACTGCCTGTGTTGTGGAAAACTGAATAACTACAAAAGTATACAACAAGAACAAATACTGTGATAGGGCAACCAGAAAACTGATATAAGCATGATATACTGTATGTCAGTCATTTACATTACAGTATACTGTTAGAATGTAAATTTGAATAGCACCAGATCAAATTATTTTAGTCTTTTTCTGGTATTACAATTTTTCAAAATCAAGGCAAGTCTCATTTCATTTCTTTCCTAGCAGAAAACATCAACTTTTACAGCCAAATTTTAAAAATGCCCTTATTCCACCAACTGGCCTGTAATTTATATGATTCCGTCTGTTTAATCACAGATTGGCCTTTAACGGTTTGATGCCAGATGATTATTAGAGCATTAAATCAGCTCACATTGACAAACAACGATGAAAACTGCAAATACACTCCAGCTATGATAAACTGAGATCAATTCCTTAAACTGAAAACACATTTCTGACATCCCAACTTAAAGACTTACGGTTTGTTTAGAAAGCATAGGCTTGCTCCACTGAAATACACATTTTATCACATTAAAAACATCACTGCATCTAATTTGTAGAGCAACTTCCCTGTAGCCTGTCACTCCATAACCATTACACTGACAGAAATGTGCTTTATGGTCTTTACGATATTGTTACACATCAGCATTAACGGACGGTCAATAGTTGCGCCGCACAAACACGTTCCACTGGGACTCTAAAGCAGCCGCTCACAGAAGATCCATGGTGCCATTTGTGCTGTTGCTGGCTTTAGAGAGTCTGTATGATAAAGGTTACAGTCCTGGCTTATTGGCACATTATAGAGATAGAAACAGTGAAAAATGCAGCTGCTCATTTTAATGTAGTAGCGAGCAACAGATGGAGAAGTCATTTCAAAAAGTGCTAAAGCAGCCAAGAGGTACAGACCTCATTTACATGCATAGCAAAGCAATATGATCCCAGATAAGATCATATTCCAATTAAGTAAGACATTGCCATGAAGACATCAAAATCTTAACTTAACTTGCAAAAACCTAACAGACTAAATAAAGTTTTAAGCAGCATTTTCAGATGCTAATCATAGTTGCCATTTCAGCTTATTTCCAACAACTTAAAAGTTTTTATTATAACATATGGGGTCTTTCTGTGAGCTTAATCTCTTATAAAAGTTATAAGATGGATATTCCCGCCAGTTGTCATTTGTTTCAGGGCTTGGCAAAACAAGTCCTTGCGTGTGACAAAATCTGGCAACATCACTCATAGTGTAAATCATTGGTGCATATGCCTCCTGCTTACACCATGTGTCAGTACAACTTCACCCTCTCATGTGATATCGCCTAATTATTCCCATAGCTGCTGTGCATGGAAACATCATATCTGGAATATTGCCTTCACCAGAATATGGAAGTGTATTCAGAATATGGTGCGCACAGTCACCGTAACAAGTAAGTTAGGAGTGTGAAACTGCACTGAATATGCATTTAGCACTCACATGAACAACCTCAGCAACCTATGTATATCTTCTCTTTTGACTTTTAATTTAATCTCAAATTATTTTATATTACAAGCAGCTTTTTGCAAAGAACATTTTTAAGCTAACTCATATGTAATCTATTTTGCACAAATATGATTTTAGAAATATTTGAATTAATGGCTAGTACTCTGCAGTCACCAATCATAGATGTTGCATTTCTAATTCAAGCTCAGTTAACTGTCACTCAGTGGCTTTAATGTGCACAGCAGCAGGACAGCTCTGATATATGTATGTTGCTTATATGTCTCACTGAAAACATCATCACCACAGACTGGAAACTGCTTGATAAAAAGTCCACACGTTATCTGCTGTACATCGATGATATACTGCACAGAGCTGACAGACAACTTTAGTGTCATCAGTGTCACAACAGCAGCTGAGTGAAGCTCTTAACCGAGTCGTCTCAGTGCGTTCTCCACAATCTTTCATGCTTGAGTAAGTTACTACATTGTGAACATTGCCGTGCATGAATGCCCTCCTGCATATTTGAATAATTCACCAAGGATTACATACATAGCAAAAAAGCATTCTTTAGGGGTTCAATGAGTACTGTGAACATTTAACACTTCAGAGGAGAAATTTGGGGAAGACCCTTCCAAGAGCTTCGATTAACTTCTGCACAGTTAAATCTCTCCCCAACAAAAAAGTAAGCTTTAAACAATGTAATGCAGAAGGGGTGAAAATACTAATAATTTTAATATATGAATTGCAAATTCTGAATTACCAGACCACCCCTGTGACGATCACAATGCTCTGGTACTTATCATTAATTGTAACATAACAAGCTTGTGGCATCACCAAGAACACTGTTGCAACAGTTTCTAGCCCGCATTTTTCCCATGTAATTTACAGTATTTCATCATTAAAAAAATGTACTTCGTTGTTGAAAATTTTGTAGCGATTACCTAAAGATGCTACCAGCGTCTCTTGCAAGATGTTGCTATGAAGGAGCAAAAGGTCCTTCACATCGTCTTAATCCGAGCATGCACATCCAACTCTAAGACTCCGCGAGTCCCTGTGATCATGGTCCAGCACTATCCAGCCGTGCCTTTAGAAATGGCCCAAGAGCAGAATGAGTGAACTGCGTGCCAGTCTGAGAGCTCAGCAGGGCGAGTGCCACTCAGCTGCTGACTTCTTCTGAGCAGCAGTTGCTAGGTGATTACTCAGCTCCAGCCACTGAACACACAACCTCTCTCTCTCTCTCTCGCTCTCTCTCTCTCTCTCACACACACACACACCTAGCTAACCTACAGTATAAACACAAGAGAGACCATAATTTTCAGTATCTGAATACCAAGCATGTTTTTGTAACATCTTTGCTGCTGCCATTAAATTTGAATTAGAACAGTTATTCTTGAAGATAGCTTGTTCAGAAAACATTGCACAGCATCAAGTGGGTAAAACATGGCCTCTAGTGGTGGTGAAAATAAATACATGCAGTAAGTTGGCGAACAGTGACAGGTGTAAAATAGACCCTCACCCCAACCTTTTATTAAAACTTAATCAAGAAGTTTTAGTGGCAAACTCTAAATATTCCTGCAATTTTAAGCATCTAGAAATATCAAAACAATAAGCAAAAGAAGTGAATCGGCAACCCAGAAGTGAATCTCGAATCCTAATACCGTCCACTATCTCCCACCCACCTCCATGCTCAGATTTAAAAGCTTTTGAAATGGGGAAACAACATAAAAGGTGGTGACATCTTGGAAATAGTACAAATAGTTGTATTCTGAGGTGAGAAACTTATGATCGATTTTTATGTATTAGTTGGAAGCCTTCTTGAAAAAGCTGGATGCCAGCTCTTGTATTGAGCTGCAGATTTCAGCCAAAATTTAACCTTAGCTCAACTTTAAACATGGATCATTTGGACATATAGATATGGAGTGTAAAAAAAAAAGATGGAAATGCTTTTATATCATGTTTTTATGATGATTATGCAATGATGACCTTACAGTTTACACATAGAGGGCTGCGGTGTTTCAGTACAACAAACACAGAATAAACTTATTTTTTTTAAAAGGTGTGCAAAATACCAAATACCAGATGGAAGACTTCAAAGGGGTCATTGACTGAAAAATTGTTTTTGTAGGTTTCAACTAGGGATGAGCCGATACCACTTTTTCAAGTCCGATACCGATACTGTGACTTTTAGTATTGGCCAATACCGATCCAAACCTGATACCATCTCTCTTATTTAAAACAAAAGTACAGAACATACCTTGGTAATGACTGGTTGCATTTTGCACACATAAAAACAAATCTAAAAGTCAAGGAATATATTACAAACTTGACTCAGTTCAGTAACGCTGCTACTTTTTTTATTTTAAACTTTGCAACATTGGCAGCATTTCACTGGTCAGCACCATGTAAATATGCATTTTGAAGTTTTAAGTGCAAGTTTATGCAAAACTTTAAAGCTGAGTATTTAAGTAAACATTCAGATGAAATTCAAAGTGCCACTTTATGCATGAGGTAAAAAGTGCAGTAGATTTGAAAATAAAGGAACTAACCCTTTAAGTTGTATTTTTGTCATCCATTATTATTATAAGATAAGATAAGATAAGCCTTTATTAGTCCCACAATGGGGAAATTCCAGGATTGCAACAGCACAGGGATAGCAACACTCAGAGCAACAATCAGAAGGCAAGAAAAAAAACAAGCAAGCAAGAGCAGCTAATATACATATGTACATATTACTATAAAATATATATATACACACACACACAGAGACACAGATCATATCATAAATATTCTCCTGGTCCTCGGTTTATTTAGTATTGTTTCTGATATTATTCTCTGTCCGTTCTTAGTTTTCAGGTTTGCTCTTATTTTGAAGTCATTCCTGTTCCATTTCCTATAGCCTTGTTGTTCTAGTGCTGCTTTCCAGGTCACCATTATGATATGCTGTTTATGTTTCTATCACCTCTACCTCTCATCAGCTGTAACTCTTCTTCTTCCTTTAGATTTGATTGGCGGTTGGCAACCAGCTTACAGGTGCATTACCGCCACGTGTGTCACTCTATATCATCACTCTGTCTGATCAGGAGCATCACTCCTCATGCATTATGTCACTCTATATCACTCTATATTCATTCTCCTTCTTCTTCTAGATTTGATTGGCGGCTAACTCTCTGTCAGGATTGCCCCCTCTGGGGGACCTCCAGTAATGCACTGGGCCTCACTCCTTTCCTCACTCTCTATGAAATATTTTTTTTTGCTGGTCATTAACATCTGTTTGTTCTCTCCCATAGATTGAGTCCCCATCGTGCTGTTTGCTCTCTACATGTCTGTTCTTTTCTTCTTCTCTATCCCCTCACCCCCCAGCCAGTCGCAGCAGATGACTGCCCCTCCCTGAGCCTGGTTCTGCTGGAGGTTTCTTCCTGTTAAAAGGGAGTTTTTCCTCTCCACCGTCGCCAAGTGCTTGCTCACAGGGGATCGCCTGATTGCTGGGGTCTTTCTGCAACTGTGGGGGTTCCCCCCTACAGTTGATAGTGCTATGAGATGACTGTTGTTGTGAAATGGCGCTATATAAATAAAGTTGAATTGAATTGAATTGAATTGAATTAAAGGAGAGGATCTACATGCAGGGCAGATTTGATAAACCATAATTTATTACCAGACTTGACCAAACAGAACAGAAAACAATGCAGCTCAAGGGCTGAACTTAGGCAAAAACACAACAGGCTTCAGGCATGGTATTACAGGCAGGATTACTCACAGACCGAACAGAAGCGTGGGTGAGATGCCGACATACACCATAAGTCAGGACACCACACAGAATACAGACTGGAACACATATACAGTGGTGTGAAAAAGTGTTTGCCCCCTTCATGATTTCCCATTTTTTTTGTGTTTGTCACACTTAGATGTTCCAGATCATCAAACAAATTTAAATATTAGCCAAAGATAACACAAGTAAACACAAAATGAAGTTTTTAAATGAAGGTGTTTATTATTAAGGGTAAAAAAAATCCAAACCTACATGGCCCTGTATGAAAAAGTGATTGCCTCCCCCTGTTAAAACATAAATTAACTGGTTTATCACATCTTTGGAAAGCTGGGTTCAATTTCTTTAGCCACACCCAGGCCTGATTACTGCCACACCTATTGTCAACTAAGAAATCACTTAAATAGGACTTGCCTGACAAAGTGAAGTAGACCAAAAGATCTTCAAAAGCTAGACATCATGCTGCGATCCAAAGAAGTTCAGGAACAAATGAGAAACAAAGCAACTGAGATCTATCAGTCTGGAAAAGGTTATAAAGCCATTTCTAAAGCTTTGGGACTCCAGCAAGCCACAGTGAGAGCCATTATCCTCAAATGGCAAAAACGTGGAACAGTGGTGAACTTTCCCAGGAGTGGCCAGCTGACCAAAATTACCCCAAGAGCGCAGTGATGACTCATCCAAGAGGTCACAAAAGACCCCACAACAACATCCAAAGAACTGCAAGCTTCACTTGCCTCAGTTAAGGTCAGTGTTCATGACTCCACCATAAGAAAGCGACTGGGCAAAAATGGCCTGCATGGCAGAGTTCCAAGATGAAAACCACTGCTGAGCAAAAAGAACATAAAGGCTCATCTCAATTTTGCCAGAAAACATCTTGATGATTCTCAAGACTTTTGGGAAAATACTCTATGGACTGATGAGACAAAAGTTGAACTTTTTGGAAGGTGGGTGTCTCATTACATTCTGCAAAAAAGTAACAGCATTTCAGGAAAGGAACATCATATCAACAGTAAAATATGGTGGTGGTAGTGTGATGGTCTGGAGCTGTTTTGCTACTTTGCTACGAGGATTATGTTGGTTTAAATGAAGCAACTCCTTCTGGTTATTTAAACTGTCAAAATCCCAGAAGTTCTGGTCATGGGGGAGGAGTAGCAACAATTTACCATTCCAAATTACTAGTTAATGTAAAGCAAAAAACACGTTTTAATTCCTTTGAGGGCCTGGTCCTCAGTATTGGGCATTTTAGCAATTTTAGGCTAAACCCAATTTTATTTGCCATAGTTTATCACCCTCCATCAACCTACTCAGAGTTTTTATCCAAATTAATTAATTAATATACATGTAGATATAGATAGTGATTGCCTTAATATGGCATTTAATTCAATATTAGACTCGATGGGGTTTTCTCAGAAAGAAGGAAATTCCACCCATTATCTCTACCATACGTTGGACCTTGTTCTGACATATGGCATAGAAATAGAAAATCTGGTAGTGTCTCCTCATAGCCCTGTACTGTCAGACCATTGTCTGTTAACCTTTGATTTTATTATTTCTGACTATTTGGCTCCTAAGGAAAAATATTACTACAGTAGATGCCTCTCAGATGATGTTGTTACCAAATTTATGCACATTGTTTCCTGTATGCCATGTGTCAACACAATGGAAATAAGCTATAGACAGCTTGCTCCTTCTGTAATTGACAGCATGGTAGATAGTGTTACAGCTTCTCTGCATCAGACTCTAGACATGGTGGCCCCTTTAAAAAAGAAGAAGTCTAATCAGCGATTTCTAACTCCTTGGTTCAACACAGAAACTCGTAGCTTAAAACAGAAGACTCATCAATAAGAAAGAAAATGGCACCCGACCTACTTATTCATCCTTGGAAAAAATTTTGACGAAAGATAGTAAGAGAAAGGGTATTATTTCAGAGTTTTATAACTCATTGACATTATCCTCAAGTGAAAACTCACAGAAAAGACTGAATTATTGGAAAGAAGACCTGCAAACTGAAATTTCAGAGGAACAATGGGAATCGGCTTGTACAGAAGCTCAAACCAAATCAATAAATGTACGTCTTAAATTGATACATTTTAAATGGTTAATGTGGATGTATGTTACACCGGTGGAGTTAAATAGATATAACAAAAACATACCAGATACATGCACAAAATGTATGGAAAGTAAAGGAACCCTATTTCATTGTTTATGGGAATGTAGAAAAATTAGAATGTTTTGGGAAGAGGTGAGGGTAACAATTGAAAAAATAATTTCAAAACAAATCATATTGAATCCTAAATTGTTTTTGTTGGGTCTGTATCCAGAAAAGCATAACTTTAATAAAAGTGAAAGAGCATTCATAGACCTCAGTTTGCTTAACGCCAAAAAATGTATTGCACTACTGTGGAAAAAGACTCAGACCAGATGTGACTCAGTGGTTAAGACAGATGTTAACAAACCTTCCACTAGAAAGAATAACATACATACTGAAATCAAAGAAAATTGTGTTTGAGAATATATGGAGACCTTTCATTGATTATGTAAAGAATTTAAGCATAACTTTTGAAGAAGAAGGTGAATGATGTGTGTGGACCTTGTAAATTCCAAACTGGTGAATGTATAATATGTATACTTATGTAATGGATTGCCTAGACTAAACAGAGGAGCATTGTTGAAGACCTGCCTTTGTTAGTGGTTGTTGGTGTTTTTAGTACATTTTTTTTAATTACTTTAGTTTTAGTGTTTGATTGTTTGTGTTATGTTTGTAAAAAAAAAGGTTCAATAAAAAATATTGTGGAAAAAAAGAAAGAAAATGGCACTCCATAATTTAGATGAAATCTATTTAGCTTGGAGAAATCATCTTTTAATTTATAAAAAATCTTTTAGGAAGGCTTTTTTTTTTTTTTTTTTTTTTTCTCTCTCGGCGCCACACGAGTCGGCTGCCTTTTGCAACAGCGGCTCGATTCCGAGTCTTTTTCCCTTCCTCTCTCTTTTGATCCGTCTTTTTTTTTTCACCCCACTTATATCACGGACACACAGATCGTCCTAAATGTCTCCTGAGCCGGTGGACGGAGCCACTGTCTATAGCAGGATACGATACAGCAGAGAACAGCTGCTAGCATTCAACCGCCACCCGGTCCCATTGGAAAAACTCGACATACCGAGAGAACTGAGGCGAAAACGCCGCGGCTGCCGGGCTGGAGTAAGGCGGAGGACAAAAAATATAAGGTACAGACCCTCCCTTCCATCTGTTGTCATGGGAAATGTACGGTCGATACTGGGAAAGTTAGATGAGCTAGCGGCTATCTCCCGTTATGATAGCACATACCGGGAGTGCTCTCTCCTTTTGTTTACTGAGACGTGGCTAACTGAACTAGCAGCAGATGCTAACATTGAGCTGGAGGGTTTTCACATGATACGAGCTGACCGAACACCAGACAGTGGCAAGGCTAGGGGCGGTGGAGTGATAATGTATGTTAACAACAACTGGTGCAGACCGGGACATATCACTGTTAAACAACGACACTGCAGCAAAGACATTGAGTTGCTAGCTGTTAGCATGAGGCCTACATATCTCCCGAGAGAACACTCACACGTGATCTGCATTGTTGTTTATGCAAATCCGACGGCGAACGCTGGGACAGCACGTGACGTCATCCATTCAGTAACCAGCAGGCTGCAGACAGAACACCCAAATGCTCTTCTCCTCATCTCAGGCGATTTCAACCATGTTTCACTGTCTCCCATTCTACCCACGTTCACCCAGTATGTCACATGCCACACTAGAGACAATAAAACACTGGATTTATTCTACGCAAACACTAAGGAGGCGTACACCTCATCACAACTCCCCCCACTCGGGAGATCGGATCACAACTTGGTTCATCTCCGGCCGGTGTACAAACCCCTAGTGCACAGACAACCTCCGGCCATGCACACTGTGGAGTTATGGTCTGAGGAGACAATGGACACCCTAAAGGGCTGTTTTGAAGCCACCGCCTGGAAGCAGCTCTGCGATCCACATGGTGAGGACATCGATGGCCTCATTCACACCTTCACGGGCTACCTCAGCTTCTGTGTGGACAAATCCGTTCCCACCAAGACCATACGGCGTCACTCAAACAACAAACCCTGGATCAACCCTGAGATAAAAACACTTCTGAGAGAGAAGAAGAGGATCTTCAGGTCAGGGAACAGGGAGATGCTGAAGTCCGTACAGAGGGAGCTGAGGAGAAAGATCAGAGAAGGCAAGGACAGCTTCAGGAAGAAGATGGAGGACAAGCTGCAACAGAGCGACATCAGCGGGGTCTGGAGAAACCTCAAAACCATCTCGGGGCTCCAGAATACCTCCCCCCAGGCCACAGGGGGCAGGGAGTGGGCGAACAACCTGAATCTGTTTTTCAATAGATTTGACCAACCGCCCTCCCCCCTGACTGCACAACAACCACTGCTGCCTCTAAAGAAATCAAGTCCTGCTGCCCACTCCCCACTCCACCAACACCCCCCCACTCCCAACACACAGCCCCCCATCCTGACCCTGACCAGGACCCAGGTGAGGACGGAGCTGAGGAAGATCAAGGCGAGGAAGGCGCCGGGACCGGACGGCATCAGCGCAAAGCTCCTCAAGTCCTGTGCAGACCAGCTGTGTGGGATTGTGACGTATATCTTCAACATGAGCCTGAAACTGGGGAGGGTACCACAGCTGTGGAAAACATCTTGTGTGGTACCTGTACCAAAAACTTCCCACCCCAAAGACCTGAACAGCTACAGACCGGTGGCCTTGACGTCCCACTTGATGAAGACCCTGGAGAGACTGCTCCTTGCTCACCTCCGCCCCCTGGTGGAACCAGCGATGGATCCACTCCAGTTCGCCTACAAGCATGGCATTGGGGTGGAGGATGCGGTGATCTTCCTCCTTCACCGTTCTCTGTCCCACCTGGAGAAGCCCGGGAATATGGTGAGGATCATGTTCTTTGACTTCTCCAGTGCTTTCAACACCATCCAACCGATGATCCTGAAGGACAAGCTGCTGCGCGCAGGGGTGGACCAGCACCTGTCATCATGGATCCTGGACTACCTCATGAACCAGCCTCAGTTTGTGAGAACCCGGGACTGTGTGTCCGACACGATCATCAGTAGCACGGGGGCCCCCCAGGGAACGGTGCTGGCTCCCTTCCTGTTCACTCTTTATACTGCGGACTTCTCACACAACACAACACACTGCCATCTACAGAAGTTCTCTGATGACTCTGCGATCGTTGGCCTCATCTCCAATGGAGATGAAGCTGAGTACAGAGGGCTTATCCAGGACTTCGTGGACTGGTGCCATCGGAACTGCCTCCAGATCAACGCGAGGAAAACTAAGGAGCTGGTGGTGGACTGCCGCAGGCATGGGCAGCCCCTCACAGTACCAGTAAATATACAGGGAACAGACATCGAGATGGTGACATCCTATAAGTACCTGGGTATTCATCTGAACAATAAACTAGACTGGTCACACAATACTGATGCACTCTACAAGAAGGGACAGCGCAGGCTGTTCCTGCTGAGGAGACTCAGGTCTTTTGGTGTACAAGGGGCGCTGCTGAAGTCATTCTATGACACGGTGGTGGCATCAGCCATCACTTTTGGAGTGGTCTGCTGGGGCAGTGGCATTACTGCAGCCGATAGGAAGAGACTGAACAAACTGATTAAGAAAGCTAGCTCTGTCCTGGGGCAGCGCCTTGATCCGATGGAGGAGATAGGAGAGAGAAGGACGGTGGCTAAACTGTCATCTCTGCTGGAGTCCGAGTTCCACCCTATGCAGGACATACTGAATGCACTGAGGAGCTCATTTAGCAGCAGACTACATCATCCCAGGTGCACAACCGAGAGGTTTCGTAGGTCCTTCCTACCAACGGCTGTCAGACTGTACAACCTAAGCAGGGCTGCTCGCAGAGATAGCAAAAGACGTAACAAACTAATAGTTTTTTGAATGCAAAAGATGCAATAGACTTACACAATGGTCCCCTCCGGCATACAACTAGGAACATACCGGTCGCTATGGAGGGTGAGAATATGTATGGGCACATAATCATACCATGTAGGATAACTAAGTAGACGGTTATGCTGTTTCATTCCATCTAGCAACAATGCTCTGCACTGTGTGTGTTTATATATTTGCATATTTATTCCATCTAGCTACAATGCTCAGCACTGGGTGTGTTTATATATTTATATATCTACATATTATTCCATCTAGCTACATTGCTCCGCACTGTGTGTGTTTATATACTTGCATATTTATTCCACCTAGCTGCAATGCTCCGTACTGTGGGTGTTTATATATTTACATATTTATTCCATCTAGCTACAATGCTCTGCACTGTGTGTTCATATATTCATATATTTATTCCATCCAGCTACAATGCTCTGCACTGTGTGTCTGTGTGTGTGTGTATATATATATATTTTATAGTAATACGTACATATGTTTATTAGCTGCTCTTGCTTGCTTGTTTTTTTTCTTGCCTTCTGATTGTTGCTCTGAGTGTTGCTATCCCTGTGCTGTTGCAATCCTGGAATTTCCCCGTTGTGGGACTAATAAAGGCTTATCTTATCTTATCTTATCTTAGAACGAGTTATTATTCTGCATTAATAGAAGAGAACAAGAATAATCCCAGGTTTCTTTTCAGCACTGTAGCCAGGCTTGACATAATTATCAGACCCAGGGAACAAACACTCAGACTCGAGTGAATACAATTATCCTTTTATTGTTCACAGTGAGTGTATGAGTGTGTGTATGTGCTGTGTGTGTTGTGTGTGTGGTGATGAAGGGTTGTGCAGCAATCGTGCCCGGGGGAGAGCAGAATGCCATTCAGCCTGGCAACCCTATAATGACAGAGCACAGGTGTTAGCACAGTCCACCGAGCACAGAGCTTGATAATAACAGGAGCTTACTTTGCAGAAGGACGTGGGATGCTCAGGTTGGCCTAAGGGCTGCGGCCAGGGAGACAGCGTTCTGGGTCCGTGCCGAGAATAGGGCAGGTAGCCCTGTAGCAGAGATGGAGGCTTGAACCGCCGCCAGGAGGAGTTGATTCCGCCACCGAAGGAATCCACCTGTGCACAGGGGAAGACGACTGACAAGGTGAGTAATAATGAGCTTACTTGAGGCGAGGAGGAGATTAGGATCTCAGACGAAGAGGCCAGGGAATTGGCTGTAGACGAGAGGCGTATTCTGCAGGCAGAATGACAGACGGATCCGTGCCGAGTCTCAGGCAGGACCGGTTATAAAGCCCGCTGGAGATTGGCAGCAGGTGTGTGTGCAGCTGCAGCAGATGATGGCCCAGAGGGAGCCATGACAGTACTCCCCCCACCGAGAGGTGCCTCCTGGCACCTGACCCAGCCTACCCGGGTGCATCCGGTGGAAGTCCCTGATGAGGTGCTTGTCTAGCACGAATGACGGACGTACCCAGGACCTCCACTCGGGGCCATACCCCTCCCAGTCCACCAGGTACTGCAGACCGCGACCCCAACGACAGACGTCCAGGATGGCGTTGACTCTCCAAGCCGGGTTGCCGTCAATCAACACTGGTGGAGGTGGGGTCTTGGGAGGGGACAGAGGGGGCTGGAACAGACGGGCTTCACCTGGGAGACATAGAATGTGGGACAGATACGGAGATGGGGGGGAGAGCCAGACACACAGCCACAGGGTTAATAATGCGTACAATAGGGAAAGGGCCCATGAAGCGCTGGGCCAGCTTCCGTTTTTCAGCTTTCAATGCAATGTGCTGAGTAGACAGCCAAACCTGCTGACCCACCTGGTACTGGGGAGCCGGTCTCCTGTGCCGATTTGCCGTCCTGGTGTTACGCTCAGCCGTGCGAAGGAGAGCCCTGCGGGTGGCAGCCCGGAGCTGGCGACAGCGCCTCAAGTGGGTGTGGACAGATGGCACCACCACTTCCCTCTCCTCCTCGGGAAAAAGCTAGGGGTCGTAACCCAAAGAGGCCCTGAAGGGCGACATGCCGATCGCCGAGGAAACAGTTGAGTTATGGGCATACTCGATCCAGGGTAGGTGGCTGCTCCAGGACGATGGGCTGGAGGCGATGACACAACGCAGAGCGGCCTCCAGTTCCTGATTGGCCCGCTCGCACTACCCGTTGCTCTGCGGATGGTAACCGGAAGATAAGCTCACCATTGCCCCTAATACGTTGCAGAATGCCTTCCAAACCCGAGACACAAACTGGGGCCCACGATCGGAGACGACGTCGGTGGGGATCCCATGGAGGCGTACAACGTGTTGCACTAGTAGGTCTGCTGTCTCCTGCGCCGTAGGAAGCCCCTGGAGTGGAACAAAGTGAGCGGCCTTGGAAAACCGATCCACGATGGTGAGGACTGTGGTGAAATGGTTGCAGGAAGGGAGCCCAGTCACGAAGTCCAGCGCTATGTGGGACCAAGGTCTGCTGGGAACCGGCAACGGGTGAAGAAGACCGGCCGGTGGAGAGGAAAATGTCTTCCCGGTGGTGCACTGAGCACAGGCGTGGACATAGACGATGACGTCCTTCCGGAGCCCCAGCCACCAGAACGACCTCTGCAGGAGCTCCACCGTGCGAGTCACTCCTGGAAGGCACAAAAACTATGAAGAGTGGGCCCAATGGATCACCTCGCCCCGGGTTGATGTGGGAACAAACAGCCGCTCGGCAGGTCCTCCCCCCAGATCGGGCTCAGTCTCCTGCGCCTTCAAGACTCTCTCTCTGATGCCCCATGAAAGGGCGCCGACAACACACGAAGCTGGGAGAATGGTGTGTTCGTGCCCCTCAGCCACATTCGCAGCAAACTGCCTGAAGAGGGTGTCCAGTTTGGCGTTCTTAGCCCCGGGGCGATAGGTAATCGTAAAGTTGAGACGCCCAAAGAATAGCGACTAACGGACCTGACGGGAATTCAGCCGCTTGGCGGTCCTCAGGTATTCCAAATTTTTATGGTCAGTCCATACCACGAAGGGTTGAGCGGCCCCCTCCAACCAGTGACGCCACTCCTCCAGGGTGAGCTTCACCGCCAGGAGCTCCCTGTCACCGATGTCGTAGTTTCTCTCCGCCAGGGACAGACGACGTGAGAAGAATGTGCAGGGACGGATCACCCCGTCCACGGGAGAGCGCTGGGAGAAAACTGCCCCCCACCCCGGAGTCAGAAGCGTCCACCTCGACCAGGCACTGAAGGGAAGGATCCACCTGTGCCAGGACACGGGAGGACGAGAACTCCCCCTTGAGGGTAGTGAATGCCGCTGCAGCCTCCTCCGTCCATCGGAAAGTCACCTTGGGGGCCGTGAGACGGGTCAAGGGGAGAGCGATCACGCTGTAATTACGCACAAAACAGCGGTAAAAATTGGCGAACCCCAGGAACCACTGGAGTTGCTTCCTTGACGGGGGGGGGGGGGGGGGCTGCAATCCACCACTGCCTTGACCTTCTCAGGGTCAGGGAGAATCTGGTTGTGGGAGATGATAAAACCGAGAAACAAGGTTGTGTTGGCGTGGAACTCACACTTCTCGGCCTTTACTAACAACTTGTTCTCCAGGAGCTGTTGGAGGACCCGTCTCACGTGGACCCGATGTTCATCCAGTGACTGAGAGAAGATGAGGATATCATCCAGGTACACGAAGACGAAGGATCCGAGAAAGTCCCGGAGAACGTCATTGATGAGGCGCTGGAAGACGGCCGGAGCGTTGGTCAACCCAAACGGCATTACGAGGTACTTGAAGTGGCCGCTTGGGGTCCGGAATCCCGTCTTCCACTCGTCCCCCTCCTTGATCCGCACGAGGTGGTATACATTGCGGAGGTTGAGCTTGGTGAACCAGGAGGGCCCCTGGAGGGAGTCGAACGGCGTGTCCATAAGAGGGAGGGTATATTTGTCTTTCACAGTGATGTCATTGAAACCCCTGAAGTCAATACATGGCCGCAGGGAGCCATCCTTCTTACCCACGAAGAAGAATCCCGCCCCCACCGCCGAAGAAGAATGAAGGTCAAATGATGAAATGATGACGAAGGTCGAATGCTGCCCGAGCTGAGAGACTCCTTGATGTAAGTATCCATCGCCTCCCGCTCCGGAGCCGAAAGGCTGTAGAGGCGGCTCGACGGCAGCGGGGCACCAGCCCGGAGATTGATGGCATAGTCATAAGGGCGGTGGTGGGGAAGAGACAGCGCCTGCGACTTGCTAAATACTGCCCCCAGGTCGTGGTATTCAGACAGCACCTTGGACAAGTCAGGAGGAGGAGGGGCATGAGGGGCCAGAGACACTGACGGAGTGCATGCTGCGGACTGCAAGCATGCACTGAGGCAGAACGAACTCCACGAAATGACACTCCCTGTTCGCCAATCAAAGGAGGGACTGTGGAGCTGGAGCCAGGGGTAGCCCAGAATTACCAGAGATGTAGAAGAGGGTAACACCAACAAGCGCAGGTCCTCCCGATGGTTGCCGGAGATGATGACTGACACCGGGGCAGTTTGTTGGGAGACCATTGCCAGAGGGGCCTTAGATAAGGCAACGAGCTTTAGGGGAGACTGGAGTGGATGGCAGGGAAGCCCCAGTCAGGTTACCAGGTCCCCCGATATGAAGCTCTGCTCAGCCCCAGAGTCAATCAGTGCATGTGTGGCATATTCAGTCTGTTTGTAAATAAATCTGATTGGCAAGAGACACTTGGTGAGGGGATTAGGCCAAGATGAGTCCGTGAGTCCCCCTACTGCGACGCGCGGACCCCCTCTTTTGGCCGAACGGGGAAACTCTCAACCTCGTGCTCATCACTACCGCAGTACATACATAATCCTAGCTCCCTGCGGCGCTGCTTTTCAGCTAAAGAGATCTTGGACCGCCCAACCACCATAGCTTCCTGCCCGTCTAGAGCCTCAGATGAAGGCAAGGCCAATTGAGATGACTGAGAAGAGCGGTGAAACTGGGTGCCCGAGCGACCGGAAGCTCTTCGCTCAGCTGCCCGCTCCCTCTGCCTGTTATCCAAATTGATAGCTAAGGAAATTAGCTCTGTGAGTCTCTCTGGCTTATCTAGGCAGGCTAGCTCGTCCCGCAGGCTAGGGCTTAAGCTCCGAATGAATATGCTACAGAGCGAGGCATCCTCCCATCCGACCTCCGCTGCCACCACCCGGAAATTGACAGCATAGTCCGCAACGGACCTGCCCCCCTGTTGAAGATTTAGCAGCCAAGTGGTGAGCACACTATCACGGTCAGAATGGTCAAATACCTCGTGGAAATCGGAGATGAATTGCTGGTAGGTTAAATTAGCATAGCTAGGTTTGGCCATTACAGCATATATGCCCAAGCTAGCGCCCTGCCCTCTAACAGGTTAGCCACGTAGCCTATTCAGCTATGATCTGTGGGAAAATCCCCCGGAATCCGCTGAAAGACCGTCTCACACTGGAGAATGAAACCACGGGCCTCCCTGAGCTTGCCGCCAAAGCGAGCGGGTGTGGGAACCGGTGTAAGTTGGGCCAAGGGGACCTGACTAGCCTGGCTAGGAGGGGAGCTAACGGGAGCCGGCATACTCCCGGAGGCCGGAGGAAACGTCCGTTGCCCATCCAGATGATCCAGCCGGTTGTTGATCTGCGCTAGCTGGCTAAGGATTACCTGCTGCTGGTAAGCTAATTGATCCACCCGAGCCTCTAAGTTGTTAACCTGGCGTGCTAGCACGCTGTTCGCTGGGTCGCTCTGACGGAGCCGTACTGACATAATTATCAGACCCAGGGAACAAATGCTCAGACTCGAGTGAACACAATTATCCTTTTATTGTTCACAGTGAGTGTATGAGTGCGTGTATGTGCTGTGTGTGTTGTGTGTGTGGTGATGAAGGGTTGTGCAGGAATCGTGCCCGGGGGAGAGCTGAATGCCGTTCAGCCTGGCAACCCTATAATGACAGAGCACAGGTGTTAGCACAGTCCACCGAGCACAGAGCTTGATAATAACAGGAGCTTACTTTGCAGAAGGATGTGGGATGCTCAGGTTGGCTTAAGGGCTGCGGCCAGGGAGACAGCGTTCTGGGTCCGTGCCGAGAATAGGGCAGGTAGCCCTGTAGCAGAGATGGAGGCTTGAACCGCCGCCAGGAGGAGTTGATTCCACCACCGGAGGAATCCACCTGTGCACAGGGGAAGACGACTGACAAGGTGAGTAATAATGAGCTTACTTGAGGCGAGGAGAAGATTAGGATCTCAGATGAAGAGGCCAGGGAATTGGCTGTAGATGAGAGGCGTATTCTGCAGGCAGAATGACAGACAGCTCCGTGCCGAGTCTCAGGGAGGACCGGTTATAAAGCCCGCTGGAGATTGGCAGCAGGTGTGCGTGCAGCTGCAGCAGATGACGGCCCAGAGAGAGCCATGACAAGGCTGACAAAGAGTCAGGACTCTGTCAATCCTAGCATTCCCTTAGACCTTATTAGTCAGGATTTTATGTACTTTTTCAATAATAAAATTTCATCTATCAGAGATCAAATCAGTCAGATTCTTCCCACCGTTAACTTAAATACAGTAACTACTACAACTCCTTCAAATGTCATCTGTTTGGATCAGTTTACTCCAACTGACCTTTTAGAGTTAGACAAAATAATTTCCTCATCCAAGCCTTCAACTTGTCTTTTAGACCGTATTCCTACCAGGTTATTTAAACAAGTCTTCCCATTTATTGGTAGCTTTATTCTTCAAATAATCAATTCTTCATTAACTTTAGGCCATGTACCGCAGGCTTTTAAAACTGCTGTAATTAAACCCTTACTCAAAAAGCCAACGCTGGATCCAGGAGTTTTAGCTAACTATAGACCAATCTCTAATCTCCCCTTCATTTCAAAAATCTTAGAAAGAGTTGTTGCTACTTGACCACTTGCAGGGAAATGGTTTATTTGAAGAGTTTCAATCTGGGTTTAGAATCAATCATAGTACTGAAACAGCCTTAGTGAAGGTCACTAACGACCTCCTGATCGCATCTGATAATGGACTTGTTTCTGTACTTGTTCTTTTAGACCTTAGTGCAGCTTTTGATACTACCGATCATAATATTCTACTTGATAGATTAGAACACTATGTTGGACTTAATGGAACTTCGTTGTGGTGGTTTAGATCTTATTTATCTGATAGGTTCCAGTTCGTTCATGTCAATAATGAGCTTTCTTTCAACTCAAAGCTCAGTCATGGAGTTCCACAGGGATCTGTGCTAGGCCCTACTCTTTTTAGTTTATGTATGCTTCCATTAGGCAACATTATTAGAAAGCACTGTATACATTTTCAATGTTATGCAGATGACACACAATTATACCTGTCAATGAAGCCAGATGATAGGAATTAATTAGCCAAGTTAGAAGCCTGTCTCAAGGAAATCAAAGCTTGGATGACTTGTAATTTCCTGCTATTAAATTCAGATAAGACTGAAATCATTCTTGTTGGTCCAAAAAAAACCTTAGAAATACCCTTCCAAATCAAACTTTTAGTTTGGATGCAGTTACACTTTCTCTTAATAGCTCTGTGAGGAACCTTGGAGTTATTTTTGATCAAGATCTGTTTTTCAATTCACATATTAAATTTGTTTCTAAGACTGCCTTCTATCATTAGCGTAATATTGCCAAGGTTAGGAGCATCTTGTCTCAGAGTGATGCTGAGAAACTGATCCACGCTTTTGTTAGCTCTAGATTAGATTATTGTAACTCTTTATTATCAGGTTGTCCTAAAACATCTCTAAAAAGTCTTCAGTTGATCCAAAATGCTGCTGCAAGAGTTTTAATAGGTACTAGAAAGAGAGCTCATATCTCTCCGGTTCTGGCCTCCCTTCATTGACTTCCCATAGAGTTTAGAATTAAGTTTAAAATCCTTCTTCTCACTTTCAAAGCTCTAAACAATCAGGCCCCTTTTATTTAAAAGATCTGATATTACCCTATTATCCTAACAGAGCACTACACTCCCAAAATGCAGGATTACTTGTAATACCTAGAATCTCCAAAAGTACAATGGGGGGCAGAGCCTTCGGTTATCAAGCTCCTCTCTTGTGGAACTAGCTGCCAATCTGGATTCGGGAGTCAGACTCGATCTCTGTTTTTAAGAATAGGGTTAAAACCTTCCTTTTTGATATAGCCTACAATTAGGAAGGGATCATGTGTCTCTAAACCCTCCCTTAGTTATGCTGCTAATAGGTTTAGACAGCCAGGGAACCTCCAATAATTGCACCCGGCTTCACTCCTTTCTTCACTCTCAATTAAATATTTTTTTTTGCTGGTCATTAACATCTGTTTGTTCTCTCCCATAGATTGAGTCCCCATCATGCTGTTTGCTCTCTACATGTCTGTTCTTTTCATCTTCTCTATCCCCTCACCCCCCAGCCAGTCACAGCAGATGACTGCCCCTCCCTGAGTCTGGTTCTGCTGGAGGTTTCTTCCTGTAAAAGGGAGTTTTTCCTCTCCACCGTCACCAAGCGCTTGCTCACAGGGGATCACCTGATTGCTGGGGTCTTTCTGTAATTGTGGGGGTCCCCCCTACAGTTGAAAGTGCTATGAGATGACTGATGTTGTGAAATAGCACTATATAAATAAAGTTGAATTGAAATTAAATTGAATTGAACTTCAGGACCTGGAAGACTTGCTGCGGTAAATGGAACCATGAATTCTTCTGTCTACCATAAAATCCTGAAGGAGAATGTCTGGCCATCTGTTTGTGACCTCAAGCTGAAGTGCACTTGAGTTCTGCAGCAGGACAATGTTCCAAAACACACCAGCAAGTCCACCTCTGAATGGCTTAAGAAAAACAAAATGAAGACTTTGGAGTGGCCTAGTCAAAGTCCTGACCTGAATCCAATTAAGATGCTGTGGCATGACCTTAAAAAGGTGGTTCATACTCAAAAATCCTCCAATGTGGCTGAATTACAACAATTCTGCAAAGATGAGTGGGCCAATGCCTTTGTTGATTTACTTAAAGGACTGAGAAGAAAAATATAAATCAATATTTTAAGTGCACACCAGAAGAAAAGAAAAAGGGGGAAAATCCGTGTGAAACGTTTAAACATCTTATTTGTTCTCTGTATTTTTCACATTTATGCAGTTTAAAGTTGTAAGTTAATTTTTTGGTATAAGACTATTAAAGTTCTGTGTGATGTTTTTGTTAGATTAGATTTGTTTATTTGACAGGGACAGTGCAATAAACATAGACAATTAATCAAATGACAATCAATCTGATGTGTTGCACAAAGAGTGTATAGCTATTAGCTAATTTGCAACTCTTGTCCCTGGATGGGCTTTAGAAAGGAGAAACAAGTAAAAAGAAAAAAGGAAAGGAAAAGATTAAAAAAAATGAAAACAGAATAAACAATAACCACATACATCAATGCAAAAAAGATTATAAATACATTATAAATACACAATTATAAAGATTATAAAGATTATAAATACACAATATAATACAATATAATACAATATATTTCTAAGTGGATAGAGTGATTTTCCTACCTTAGTATATTTATCTGAGATTAATTTTATACCATTCTAAAACTTATCACTTTTTCAAAGGTTATTGATTTAAAATCTCACATTTTCTTTCAACATTTTTGATATTTCATACAAACAACATTTAATATGGCAAACACTAACAAAGATTTAATACAGTTCACTGAAGAAGTCAGCCATTCAGAGCCTGATGCAGCGCAAAGTGTTGAAGCAGAACAGATCACCTCTTCTCAGCAAGTTGATGTTCATGTAAAAAAGAACACCAAAGACCATCATCTTAAAGTGAATATAAAGGACACACAACAACCCCCAGATATCAGGAGAAGTGGACGCATGCGCAAGCTTACAGAAAAGGGAAAGGAGCTTCTTAATAGCAAATTAAATGTCCTAAAAAAGGACTTTAAAAAGACATCCAGAAGATGGAAGTATCACATCAATGGCTTGAAAAGATCTATTAAGAACAATGGAGATGATGCAGATTTAACTAAGGAAATCCTGTGCAAAATAAATGCTGTTCAGTCAGATGTTAACATTTATGACAAAATAAGAGACATTACAGCCCCTGAACCTAAATTGTGGAGAAAAAATGACACATGCCGTGCAGTCACCAAGACCGCAAATTTAAAGGCTCAACTTCTCCTTAATGGAAATGATGACTGTGATGAGGTACTCTGGCCTGAAGCTGAAACAGTATTTGATACCACGGTATCCAGTGAAACCTTTTCAACTACCAGTAAGTCAAAGACAGTTTCAGAGAAATCTAAACAGTCTTCCTATGAGTTCTTGCAAATGAGGCTACTAGTCACAGCTGAAGTGGCAGCAACACAAGAGGTAATTAAAATAATGGAGACACAACACTTGTGTGAAAGGGAAATTCAAAACTTGGAGGCTGAAGACCAAAGGTTCATGGCAGCAAAGGAAGTAGAAGAAAGGGAAATGGAAGTACAAAAGGCAAGAAAGATAGCCAAGTATATTTCAGAAAGCACCGCTCAAAAATTAAAGCTCAAAGAGAAAAGGAAAGAACTGGAGCAGTTGAAGGAACTGAAAAAGCACAACGCTGCCCAAGCAAAGCTGCAAGTTTATGCAGAAAGCAATTTCAGTGATGATGTGGAATCATTGCAAGCTCCTGCTTCTCAACAAAGTCAAAGGGTTGCTCCTTCTCAGCTAGCCATGGCAGTTCCCCGCACTCAACTGCTCTCACTCAGTAAATTCCCATCATTATCGAGACAAAATACAATCATGGCATAAAATCAGTCCCAAACATGGCAAAGATATGTGTGAATTTACAGATTTTTGAGCAGAGTCAAGTCAGCCATGCCATATGTTCAAGGCTTGCAAGCACTTGATGACGTATTGAAAACCAAAAGACTGCAGCCAAATTGCCTGACTGGTTAAATTCACGGTGAAACAGAGCAGTCACAAAGTTCCAAGATGAATATAAAGTTTTCCCTGACTTTAAATGTTTTGTAGACTTTATAAAGAAACCAGAATTGCATGCAACCCCATTACATCACTGCAAGCAATGAAGCCAATAGAGTCAGAAGTACTAAGGTCAGCAGAAAATGGACAATTTAAGTCTCATCACAGCCGCAACCCCAGTGCAAGGGCATTCACTATTAGTTCTTCTGAAAGGGCAACCGGTGTGTGCATTTTCTGTAGGAAACAAGGCCACACTCTCCATAAATGTCACAAGATTATGGAGAAACCAATCAAGGAAAGAGTCGAGTTTGTGCAACTAACAAAATTGTGTTTTGGCTGCTTTAAACATGGCCATAACTTTAAAGGCTGCACAAACAGAAGTGAATGTGACAAATGCAAGAAATGCCATCCAACATGTTTACACCAAGATCGTGAGAAACCAAACCTAGAACAGTTATGAGAGAACCAAGGAATGGGAGAAAGGTCAGAATTGGTACCAAAACAACACTGCGACCAAGCAATCTCCAATAAGATCATTCGAGAAAGTATTAGATCCCATACTTCTCCAATTGTTCCAATCTATGTTTCCATGACAATTGAACCTGATACTGAAGTGCTAGTGTACGCTTTACTTGACACCCAAAGTGACACTGCCTTTATTTTAAGAGATGTTGCTGAGACACTGAATGCCAAGAGAGAGGCAGTAAATCTCAAGATTTCCACAATAACATCCAGAACAAAGGTTGTGTCCTGTCAAAAAATTAATGGACTTCAAGTAAGAGGCATCAGGTCTAACACAAAAATCAAGCTCCCAACAATCTACACTAGAGATCACATTCCAGCAAACTGATCTCATATCCCTACATGTGAAACAGCAAAGTCATGGCTACACTTGGAACACCTAGCAAGTGAAATACCCCCCCGAATTTGACTGTGAAGTAGGGTTGTTAATCGGCTATAACTGCCCCCAAGCTTTGCTCCCCAGAGACATCATCAGTGGCAAAGAAGGTGAGCCATTTGCTTTGAAATCTGCGTTTGGGTGGAGCATTGTTTGCTATGATAATTCTAGCAATGACTATGAAGATGAAGTGGGAGTGAGCCACTGCATTATTGTGAAGCAAGTCCTACCAGATGCTAAGCAGTCCTGTAAGCAGAAGTCTGAAGTCCACTTTGTACTTAGGAACCAAGTCAAGGAGTTGCTCAGTCCAGCAGAGATAATTAAGGTTTTTGAATCAAGATTTCTCCGAAAAGACTAGTGAGGAAGTTTCAGTGTCTCAAGAAGATATTCAGTTTTTGAAAAGGCTGAAAGAAGGTATCAGACAAAAACAAGATCGGCATTATGAGATGACTTTGCGTTTTTGAATGGAGAGGCCAAGCCTGCCAAATAATAAAGCTTGTGCAGAACATTGTCTGAGATGCCTGAAAAAACGTCTGCCAAAGGGCAAAACCTATCATGATGACTATATGGATTTTATGAAGGGCATAATAACAAGAGGTGATGCTGACAGGGTCCCAGAGATGGAAATAAGCAACCAGCCTGCATGGTACATCCCTCATCATGGGGTCTATCATCCCCAAAAACCTGGCAAAATCCACGTTGTCTTTGATTGTTCAGCAAGGTTTGAGAATACATCCCTCAATGAACATTTACTCACTGGCCCAGACCTCACAAATGCTCTTGTAGGGGTCCTGTGTTGTTTCCGAAAAGGACAAGTGGCCATCATGTGTGATGTGGAGTGAATGTTTCACCAGTTTCATGTTGCACCAAGGGATCAAGACTATCTTAGATTCTTGTGGTGGGAAGAAGGTGACATAGAAGCCCAACCTTCAGTATTTCACATGAAGGTTCATTTATTTGGTGCAGCATCCTCACCTGGATGTGCAAACTTTGGGCTCAAACACCTGGCTGCCCAAGGTGAAGGCAAGTTTAGTCAAGCTGCAATAAAGTTCATACAATGTAATTTTTATGTTGATGATGGCTTGACAAGTGTGGACTCAGAAGCCATTCAACTTGTGAGAGAGGCAGTTAACCTCTGCGCCACTGGGAGACTCCGGCTACACAAGTTTGTTAGTAACAGCAGAAAGGTGATCAGTGCTATTCCAAGAGAAGAATGAGCTGAAGGAGCAACTGACCTAGACATGGCTCTTGGAGAACCCAAAATGGAAAGGGCACTAGGAGTCCAATGGTGTGTAGCTTCAGACAAGTTCCAATTCAGAGTGCTAGTGAAAGAAAATCCTTTCACGAGGAGTGTTATCTATGGTTGCATCAATTTTTGATCCTCTTCGATTTGTAGTCCCTTTCATCTTGATTGGAAAGAAGATCTTACAAAAAATATGTCAAGATAAAGTGGGCTGGGATGAGCCTCTTCCCGATGACCTCAGGCCACATTGGGGAGCTTGGCTACAAGACCTCTATAACCTTTCTTCTGTAGAAATACCACAACAGTATGTACCATTCACATCTAACGAAGTTCAAAGCTATGTACTGCACCATTTCTCCGATGCTAGTTCATCTGGCTATGGAGTATGCTCATATATCCGTGCTGTGACCAAGTCAAAGGAAGTTAACTGTGCTCTGGTCATAGGAAAGCTAAGAGTTGCCCCAACAAAGGTGACAACAGTTCCCCGACTGGAACTGTCAGCGGCAGTCCTGGCTACAAGAGCAAGTGTTTTACTCAAGAGAGAGCCTGAGATGGAATTTGCTCATGAATACTTTTGGATTGACTCAAAAGTTGTCCTTAGCTACCTTAACAATGATGCAAGAAGGTTCCATGTATTTGTGGCCAACCAAATTCAGTACATTAAATCAAGCACAGAGCCCTGTCAATGGAAATATGTTGCCTCAGAAAAGAATCCAGCTGACCATGCATCTTGGGGGCTCACTGCCAAGGAGCTCCTAGAGTCAAATTGGTTCTCAGGACCAAGCTTTTTATGGGAAAGTGAACTCCCTAAAGATGAAGGAATAAAGGAAGCAGAGATTGATGATAAAGACCCAGAACTCAAAACGGCACAGGTTCTCACCACCAGAGCAAAGGAAGAAAGGTCTTTATCAAGTCATTTTGAAAGGTTCTCAGATTGGAAAATCTTGGTGAAAGCCATAGCAAGACTTAAACGGCATGCAAAGCAGATAAAGAATCTATAAACAAGGTCCAATGAAACTACTACACTTGAAGAAAGAAAGGTTGCTGAACAATTCATAATTCATACAGTCCAATAGGAAGTGTTCAGTGATGAAATTAAATCATTAAAGAGAAACAAAGAAGTGAAGGTTAATGAGTCATGCAGACTGTACAAACTGAACCCATTTGTTGATGCCCATGGCATTCTAATGGTGGTGGCAAGATTGACACAAGCGACTCTTCATCCCCATATCAAACACCCAGCCATCCTTCCAAAGGGGCATCATGTCTCATGACTATTCATAAAACATTTCCTTGAAAAGGTAGAAGAACAATCCCCTCCTTTAATTTATAAGCAGGGAAGTCGACCGTCTTGT
This sequence comes from Pholidichthys leucotaenia, assembly GCA_020510985.1. Classification (NCBI taxonomy): domain Eukaryota; kingdom Metazoa; phylum Chordata; class Actinopteri; order Cichliformes; family Pholidichthyidae; genus Pholidichthys; species Pholidichthys leucotaenia. The sequence continues at coordinate 54,171,958 of CM035843.1, read as the reverse complement.
GCATCTCGGAGGGGGAAAAAACACCTCGTGGGTGAAACCAGGTCTGTGGTGGACCACTCCCAGTTGTGAGACTGGACATCCTGGCAGATAAGCACATCTGTCGCAAGGTCTGTGATGGACTTTTGCCAGTCAGTGCATCGTGACATGCACTACACAAAGAGCAGAGGTAAACAAACCTATCATCTGGTCAGTCACTGCAACAGATACTGGAGTCAGTTTGTCTTGGCCTGTCCTTGCCACTGATAACACCTCTATCTGCCAAGAATGTGTCGCTAGTCCAGCAAAAGCTAGCGGTACTCAAATACTTTGCAAGCAGTTTCATAAAATGGTCAGTCAGAGAGCAACTCATACCGGCTCAGATGTCACCCGGGTTAACAAGGTCAGAAGTTCCTGGCAGCGGAAGGCAAATTACAGAGCTGCATGGAGGAATCTGATCAGACCTAAATGAAACAGTCATTGTCGCCCCCGACAGACTGCTATGATGATGATGAAAAGCAGTACGATTTGTTCCTGTATATTTTTGTGTAGTTAAGTTGTCATTCTGTGTTTTCAGTTTTGCTGACGTTTTTCCAAAATGTCTTTTCTGTTTAGTTCTACGCTGTTTACCTGTGTTTCAAGTCATGTGCTTGGAGTCCTGAATAAATAACTGTGATAAAGAGCCTTGGACCTTCGCTTTATGACTTAAGGGAGGCATACACTTCCTTCTACTTGGTTCTTGACAGAGTTCAGCATACTCCTTTACTGTGATACTTTTGCAAGTGTTTTATCACGTTGGTGGTGTTAAAATTGTAAATGCTGGTACCACACAGCAAGCATAGGAAGCAAGTCCCACAGACAGGTTCCAGTGATACTCGCCACATGCAGCGTGGCTGAAAACATGATTGCGCCTTCATTTTAATATTAACCAATACCGATCCACCCATTTTGCCAGCAGATCGGCTCGACTCATCCCTAGTTTTACCCTCTGAAATGGATCTATTGGTCACATATTTATTGAAAAAATATCAAAATACTCACTTCTCTTTAAAAAGCACACAGCCTTTATATCATTTTTCTCTCCATAAAGCCATTTTAACCTGTTGAACTCCGGGATTCCGCAGGCGGTCACGTCTCTGCGTCATAGGGCGTCTCAGTGCACACTGAAAAAAAAAAGCTGAATTTCCGTTCTTCCAGTACAGACACAGCCGCGAACAGAAAGCCAAAGGAGTGTTTGATTGGTTTAGATTTGATTGACCTCTCATTCGACTAATAAGAGCCTTGAATTGGGTTTCTGAAACCTTGAAGAACCAATGACTGAAAACCTAGCAAGAAGGACCTGTCTACCAACGACCGCGAATAACAACGAGTCAACTGAAGCAGGGAAGTTCGACGATTGCAACACGTGCGTCGCCGTGCATAAAATCTTTTTTGGCTAAGCCGCTGGGTGACACACATTGAGACCTGTGTGTAACGGTCAACCTTGGTTCCAAGGTTGTCATAGCCAGGAGCAGCACTGGGGTTAAGCTCCCAGTGCTCATAAAATGCTCCTTATGGCGTGCGTCTCGAAAAGCCTCTGACAACTAAGTCCAACTCCTAGCCTGCCCGTGTGGTTTAGTCTCTAAGCCCGGCGGAACTGCTTTTACTAATAGGAGAAGGGGCGAGGGCGGATCTCTGGCGCCTTAAAACCAGATGCTTCGGGTAGATGGTGGCTCGTCAACCTGGGAAGGTAGCCCATCTAGGGGAAGGTAAACCCTGATTTCAAACCTCTGCTGCCTTGCGGCACACCCAGTTACGGGAAAGGCTTCGGGAGTCAACCCTGAGGAAAAATCCGGAGTCGGAGTCCCTAAGGCAGTTCTCTGTTGTGCTCAACATCGTTCTGGCAGCTCCTGCGACGGCGCTGGTGCCAAACTGTAGCAGCCCTGCTGTTCCTTTGGATTCATCAGTGACGTGGAGAGGGGGGACATGCTGCATGGGCAACATCTTGTCCTCCATATCTTCCTGCCCAGGCTTGAATCCTACCAACGCCCAACACTGGAAGGTAGAACACCGGATCACTGGAGAGGACACTCCAGCTTCGCCTTTGGCGTAGACAAAACACGGGGAATGACAGTTACCGGTTATAAGCCATCGCTCAATTGGCGTAGAGTGCGGCACCAGGGGTTGTTCCCGATGGTGGGAGGAATCATCGGATCTCACTGGACAGCTACCGCCCACCTCAAGCTGGGCAGCCCCCAGCCAATAAGGTGTTGTCCCGCCACAGCTTGTTTTCCTCATTGGGTGCATGGGGATGAGGAGAAGTCTGAACGGCAGGCTGAGAACCTTTGCACCAGGCAAGACAAAAAAACAAAAGAGACCAACTCTAAAACTGGGAACTTGGAACGTCCGCACTATGATGACAGGACTCGCTGCTAACCTCAAGGACATCAACGACACCAGGAAGACTGCCATCATCAATAATGAGCTGAAGAGACTGGAAGTGGATATCGCCACTCTCCAGGAAACACAGTTGGCTGACACAGGCACACTGAGAGAGAAGAACTACACGTTCTACTGGCAGGGAAAGGGCAGTGACGAACACAGGGAACACGGAGTGGGCTTCGCAGTGAAGAACACCTTGCTGAAGATGGTGGAACCGGGCAGCAATGGCTCTGCACGACTCCTCACCCTCCGCCTCAACACCACTCAAGGCCCAGTCACCCTCGTCAGTGTGTATGCCCCAACACTGACAGCCACACCAGAGGCAAAAGGCGAGTTCTACGAGAATCTCGCAACAACTGTCAGGATCATCCCCAACTCTGAACAACTCATTCTCCTTGGAGACTTCAATGCCAGAGTGGGTGCTGACCACGACTCCTGGCCCTCCTGTCTTGGACCATTTGGCATGGGCAGAATGAACGACAACGGACAGCCGCTGCTCGAGTTCTGCACATATCACGATCTGTGCATCACAAACTCGTTCTTCAAGACCAAGCCCCAGCACAAGGTTTCCTGGCGACATCCGCGCTCAAAGCACTGGCACCAGCTGGACTTGATCCTGACCAGGCGCACCTCACTGAAGAACGTGCTAATCACCCGTTCGTTCCAGAGTGCAGATTGCGACACAGACCATTCATTGGTGTGTTGCAAGGTCAAGCTGCAGCTGAAGAAATTCCATCGTGCTAGACAGCCTGGAAAGGCACGGATTGACACCAGCAAGATGGCCCAACCAGAACTTGTTGAGCAGTTTGCCTCCACCTTTGAGAAGGAACTTGGTGTACCACAAGAAGGAGAATCTGCAAAGCAGAAGTGGGAAGAGCTGCGAAACACCATCCACCGCACAGCCTTGGCTACGTTTGGGAGGAAGACCTCGAAGTCACAGGACTGGTTTGATGCCAAGTTGACCGAGATGACCCCCGTCATTGAAGCCAAGCACTCAGCACTTGCTGAGTATAAGAAGTACCCAAACAAGAAGAATCTCCAGATTCTCAGGACTGCGAGAAGCAAAGTTCAACAGACTGCTCGGTGCTGTGCCAACGAGTATTGGACTCAGCTCAGCCAAGACATTCAAACCGCTGCCATAACAGGGAACATCCGTGGTATGTACGATGGCATCAAGAAAGCACTTGGTCCGGCTCAGAGCAAGACGGCCCCCCTCAAATCCTCCACTGGGGAGATGATCACAGAAAAGAACAAGCAGATGGAGAGATGGGTGGAACACTACTCCGACCTCTACTCCAGACAGAACACCGTGACACCATCAGCCCTTGATGCCATCGACTGCCTGCCATCCATGGATGAACTTGACGCTGAGCCAACCATCGACGAACTCAGCAAGACCATTGATAGCTTGGCCGCTGGCAAGGCACCCGGCAACGACAGCATACCCCCCGACCTGATCAAGCACTGCAAGTCCGCCCTACTGCTGCCATTGCATGACGTCCTCTGCCAGTGCTGGAAGGAAGGTGCCGTACCACAGGACATTAGAGACGCCAAGATCATTACCCATGAGTTGCAAAGCTTCATCGAATCATTTCACACCAACATGCAGGGGATAGTGCAGCACGATGGCAACGTCTCAGAGCCATTCAACATACGCAGCGGAGTGAAACAGGACTGTGTACTTTCGCCAACCCTCTTTGGAATTTTCTTTGCTATGCTCCTGAGGCATGCCTTCAGCACAGCAACAGAGGGAATCTACCTGCACACAAGATCTGACGGCAGGCTTTTCAACCTTGCCCGCCTGAAAGCCAGAACCAAAGTACGCGAGGCTCTAATCAGAGACATGCTGTTCGCAGACAACGCTGCAGTCGCAACCCACACACAGCAGGAGCGTCAGACCCTGATGGACCGCTTCTCCCAGGCATGGAAGGACTTCAGGCTTACCATCAGCCTGAAGAAGACTAACGTCTTGGCGCAAGGCACGGAAGCACCACCAACCATCACCATCGACGACTACGAGCTGGAGGTCATGAATCAGTTCACGTACCTGGGGTCCACGATCAGCAACAACCTCTCCCTTGATACAGAGATCGACAAGAGGATTGGAAAATCAGCCTTCACACTCGCTCGCCTCACCCCACGAGTGTGGGAGAATCCCAAACTCTCTGTCAAGACGAAGATGGCAGTGTACAATGCCTGCGTCATCAGCACACTGCTCTATGGGAGTGAGACGTGGACAACATACGCCCGGCAGGAAAAGAGCCTGAACTCCTTCCACTTGCGCTGCATTCGCCACATCCTGGACATATCCTGGCAGGACAAAGTGCCCAACACAGAAGTTCTGTCCCGCGCCGGCCTTCCCTCCATGTTCACTCTACTCAGGCAGCACAGGCTCCGCTGGCTAGGCCACGTTCACTGTATGGAGGATGGCAGAATCCCCAAAGACGTCCTCTACGGAGAACTGGCGACTGGCAGGAGAGACGTTGGCCGCCCACAGCTGCGCTTTAGAGATGTCTGCAAGAGAGACATGAAGGCCCTGGAGATCAACACAGAGCGCTGGGAGGACCTTGCAACGGACCGCTCCAAATGGAGAGGCACCCTGACCAGACAGCTCAAGGCGGGTGAAGAGAGACTGACTGCTGCAGCAGATGAAAAAAGGACCCGCAGGAAGAACCGCCACAGACCCAGCAGCACGGAGATCACCCACAAGTGCGACCTGTGTGACAGGGACTGCCATTCGCACATCGGCCTGTTCAGCCACAGGCGGTGCTGTTCCAGCAGAGTAGACGTTTAGGATTCTCTTCCATGGTCATCATAGACCGACAGAGGCCGACGACGACGAGCCACTCTCAGCTGTTAGCCAGTCTTTTTTTTATTACTACTGTTCTTATTTGTTTTGAAAAATGGTTCGCAAAAACCACAATCATGGAAGCGGAGATGGTTTGACCAGGTCGGGTGACCAGAACCACGAGTCCGTAACAACCGGACTAGCTTCATGTTCGTCTGACATTGAGGAACAGATGTTCGCCAACGACACTGCTGTTGTGGACAGGTAAGTGTTATAAGCTAAATTATTCTTTATCAATGAAAATAGTAATAAAAATGACTTTTGACCAATCGGTAATTACAACGGTCTGTCATGGCCACAAGTTTTTTTGTGCGCCGAGCTCCTCTGTAGCGGGGGGGGGGGGGGGTGTTATCCTCTACATTGCAGATATTTTTTTTGTTTCCACAATATCTTTATTGAACCTTTTTTTTTTAACAAACATGATACAAACAATCAAACACTAACACTAAAGTACTACAAAAAAAAATGCACTAAAAACACCAACAACCACCAACAAAATCAAGTCTTCAACAATGCTCCTCTGTTTAGTCTAGACAATCCAATACATAAGTATACATATTATGTTCACCAGTTTGGAATTTACAAGGTCCACACACATCATTCACCTTCTTCTTCAAGAGTTATGTTTAAATTTTTTACATAATCAATAAAAGGTCTCCATATATTCTCAAACACAATTTCCTTTGATTTCAGTATATATGTTATTCTTTCTAATGGAAGGTTTGTTAACATCTGTCTTAACCACTGAGTCACATCTGGTCTATGAGTCTTTTTCCATAATAGTGCAATACATTTTTTGGCATTAAGCAAACTGAGGTCTATGAATGTTCTTTCACTTTTATTAAAATTATGCTTTTCTGGGTACAGACCCAACAAAAACAGTTTAGGATTCAATATGATTTGTTTTGAGATTATTTTTTCAATTGTTACCCTCACCTCTTCCCAAAACATTCTTATTAATCTACATTCCCATAAACAATGAAATAGGGTTCCTTTACTTTCCATGCATTTTGTGCATGTATCTGGTATATTTTTGTTTTATCTATTTAACTCCTCCGGTGTAACATACATCCGCATTAACCATTTGAAATGTATCAATTTAAGGCGTACATTTATTGATTTGGTTTGAGCTTCTGTACAAGCCAATTCCCATTGTTCCTCTGAAATTTCAGTTTGCAGATCTTCTTTCCAGTAGTTTAATCTTTTCAGTGAATTTTCACTTGAAGATAGTGTCAATGAGTTATAAAACTCAGAAATAATACCCTTTCTTTTACTATCTTTCATCATCATTTTTTCCAAGGATGAATAAATAGGTCGAGTGAGAGCTTTATTTTGATTTGATCGAATAAAGTTTCTAAGTTGAAGATATTTAAAAAAATGTGTTCTATTGAGATTAAATTTGATCCTCAGCTCTTCAAAAGACATTATGTTATCTGCACATGGCAAATATAAATCCTGAATCTTTTGTATCCCTTTTAAATTCCATACTTTAAATACAGCGTCCGCTCTCCCTGGTTTAAAATATTGATTACCCCATATTGGACTAAATTGTGACAATAACTGTGGTTCTTTTAAATAGTTTTTAGCTTCACACCATATTTTGATCATATGCTTTACAAATGGATTTTTAACTTGTTTTTGTAATTTTTTTGCCGAATCTGAGTATATGAATATGGGAAGAGGTAAAGGTAAATTGTATGATTCCATTTCAGTCCAGTGAGGGAGATCATTTGATGAAAAATAATATGTCATAGACCTCAGTTGTGCCGACCAATAATACAACATAAAATTTGGACATTTCAGACCTCCACGATCAAATGGTAAATATAATAAAGACAGACGTAATCTAGCCCTCCTGTTGTTCCATATAAATTCCACTAACTTTTTTTTTATTCTTGAGAATAGATCTAAAGGTGGTGATAAGGGAATGTATTGAAATAAATAAAGTATTTTAGGTAAAATATTACTTTTAAGTATATTGATTCTCCCGATCATCGACATTGGTAGTGACATCCATCTCTGAGTTAACTCATTGATATCTGACATTAAGGCTTCATAGTTGACACTGGCGACTGATTCTAGCTTAGGCACAATTTGGATTCCTAAATATTTAAACTGATTTACAACATTGAATTGATTTACCTCAGGGGCTGGGTAATTTCTCTGGGTCTCATTTAGCATTAATATTGAAGATTTAGTTTTATTTATTTTATATCCTGATATTTCCCCAAAATTCTTTATTAAATTCAACAAGGTTGGAATTGATTTTTTTAGATTCGACATAAACAAAATTATGTCATCGGCGTACAGGGAGATTTTATGTTCTGTTGGTCCAACTTTAATTCCATATATTTGTGAATGTAAACGTATCGCTATCGCTAAAGGTTCAATTGCCATAGTAAACAGTAAAGGTGAAAGTGGACAGCCTTGTCGACATCCTCTATTGATTTTTATTGGTTTTGAAATATTGTTATTTGTTAGGATTTCTGCTGTAGCATTATTGTATATTATTTGAACCCATTTTATGAAATTATTTCCAAGTCCAAACCTTTGTAGGACTTCAAAAAGAAAGGGCCATTCGACTCTATCAAAGGCCTTTTCGGTGTCCAGTGATAGGAGAGCTGTATCCGGTGCTTCTTTATTAAAATAAATAATATTAAATAGTCTTCTTACATTATGGAAGCCTTGTCTACCCTTTATAAAGCCATTCTGATCTCGATTAATAATATTTGGTAAAATTTCTTGTATTCGTCTTGCTAAAATTTTACAGATTATCTTAAGGTCGGCGTTTAATAGACTTATTGGTCTCATATTTTCACATTTATTAGAGGGCTTACCTGGTTTTGGCAGCAGTATACAGTAATTAAGGCATTATTTATGTATGATGGTAAATTATTATTTTGAAATGCTTCTAAAACCATTTCCAAAAAAGGTTTTATTAATTTATTCTTAAATTTTTTATAAAGGTCAACTGGAAGACCATCTGGTCCTGCACTTTTTCCTGATTTCATATTATCAATGGCTAGCCCAACTTCTTCTTGACTAATTTTAGACTCCAATATCTCCCTGTTTTCATTTGGAATACACGGTATAGATAGTTCGTTCAAAAACCCATTTAGTTTTGTTAAATCAGATTCATTTTTGGTATCATATAATTTTTCATAGTAATCTCTAAAGGCTCTGTTAATTTCTAAAGGATCTATAACTACCTGTCCATTGCAGATATTTTAGTATAATTTTTATTGCACTGTAGGTTATTTTTTCTTGTAAAAAAAAAGGCCACACATTTTTTACGTGGCATGTTTCTTTGCGTGTGTGGGGGGGGGCACACAGTTGAAGCTGAAGTTGTTTGTTCATTCATTCATTCATGAATGAACAAACAACCCCCCCCCCCCCACACACACACACAGCCCTGAGTGTCACCTTTCATTAGAGCCCAAGATGAAGCTTCTATGTTGAAGCATTCAAAAGTTGGTCGACTTTTGACCGATCGGTAATTATAACGGTCCGTCATGGCCACAAGTTTTTTTGTGTGCCGAGCTCCTCTGTAGCGGGGGGGGGGGGGGTGTTATCCTCTACATTGCAGATATTTTAGTATAAGTTTTATTGCACTGTACGTTATTTTTTCTTATAAAAAAAAAAGGCCACACATTTTTTACGTGGCATGTTTCTTTGCGTGTGTGGGGGGGCACACAGTTGAAGCTGAAGTTGTTTGTTTGTTCATTCATTCATGAATGAACAAACAACCCCCCCCACACACACACACAGCCCTGAGTGTCACCTTTCATTAGAGCCCAAGATGAAGCTTCTATGTTGAAGCATTCAAAAGTTATAGACATTTTTCCAAAACGCCTGGGAACAACCTGAGAAAAAAGCTGTGTAATATATTCATTTTTTGTGGTATTGTTACAAAATTTTGACCTCAGCTTGATAACACTTGGTTCTACATTTCTGTTGCATTTTCCAGCCAGTATCTGACAGCTGTGTGTTATTTGCAAGCATTTGTATCTAAAAAAACACCCAGGCGAACTTTATTTTCTTCAAATTCAGTATGTTTAGATGACTGTTACTCAGTGGCAGGAGCACTTAGAGAGATTATGACTGTTTTGCCAAAAAATTCAGAGTGTTTTCTTTTAAATGAGACTAACCACATGAAGATGCTGCAAAGGGTTGACGAACAGCTTTTGATTTACTTTGGGTATGTTATTTTTAGGTGTTTTTAGGGAAATTGACCAGTGTTCAAGGGGTTAAGTCTTCAGGTTTGCTTCGGAAAATTACTGTCACTAGCCTTGAATCCTGCCCACTTCTCTATTATTGGCCAACTTAGCTGTCTGTCATGTAGAGGGGCACGGCACCAAAGGAGTTAGCTTAAGAGCTAACAATAGTACTAGGAAGCTTGCACCAAGTGCAGTTTACATTATTATTTTCTTACGATTTCAATCACCTTAACAGACTTCCCTGTTTCCTCCTGGTTCACTAATCCACAGTCGATAATATATCTCACTTCATTCTGGCTTATTTTGTTATATTTTAGCCATGACGGTATATTGAACCATTAGCATTAGCATACTAGGTAGTCAGAGTCAATAACTGCAATCGGATACAGCTCGCCTCGGTAGGGAGGAGGTGACGGACAAGCTACCAGGCATTAGCTTGACTGTTGATCCAGCTAGTTTTTCTATATTTTCTATAAATTCTATTCACCCCCACTGGAATCCTTGTTCATCTACGTGTAATGGCACATGACCCTATATTTCATTCTTAGATGATATTTTGTCTTAGTTAAAGTTTTATTTTTGCAAACCAGGATCCAAAGCAGCTAGCTGAAGCTAGCAGTTTAGCCACTCATCCACATGTGTGTCTGTGGTTATTGTATTTCAGGGACCGGTCATATCCCATCAACCACTGAAACCATACACCCCTGTCCACCAGTGATGATTTACTTCATTCATTCTTTCAGACACATTTATGTTAGTTGGCTCAGCCCAATCAGTTACAGTGGTGTGAAAAAGTGTTTGCCCCCTTCCTGATTTCTCATTTTTTTGTTTGTTTGTCACACTTAAATGTTTCAGATCATCAAATTTAAATATTAGACAAAGAAAACACAAATAAATACAAAACATAGTTTTTAAATGAAGGTGTTTATGATTAAAGGGGAAAAAAATCCAAACCTACATAGCCCTGTCTGAAAAAGTGATTGCCCCTTAAACCTTATAACTGGTTGGGCCACCCTTAGCAACAACAACTGCAATCAAGCGTTTGCGATAACTAGCAATGAGTTTTTTACAACGCTGTGGAGGAATTTTGGCACACTCATTGTTGCAGAATTGTTGTAACTGTGCCACATTGGAGGGTTTTCGAGCATGAACCACATTGGAGGGTTTTCGAGCATGAACCACCTTTTTAAGGTCATGCCACTGCATTTCAGTTGGATTCAGGTCAGGACTTTGACTAGGCCACTCCCAAGTCTTCATTTTGTTTTTCTTAAGCCATTCAGAGCTGGACTTGCTGGTTTGTTTTCAATCATTGTTCTGCTGCAGAACCCAAATGCGCTTCAGCTTGAGGTCACAAACAGATGGCCAGACATTATCCTTCAGGATTTTTTGGTAGACTGCAGAATTCATGGTTCCATTTACCACAGCAAGTCTTCCAGGTCCTGAAACAGCAAAACAGCCCCAGACCATCACACTACCACCACCATATTTTACTGTTGGCATGATGTTCCTTTTCTGAAATGCTGTTACTTTTACGCCAGATGTAATGGGACACACACCTGCCAAAAAGTTCAACTTTTGTCTCATCAGTCCACAGAGTATTTTCCCAAAAGTCTTGGGGATCATCAACATGTTTTCTGGCAAAACTGAGACGAGCCTTTATGTTCTTTTTGCTCAGCAGTGGTTTTCATCTTGGAACTCTGCCATGCAGGCCATTTTTGCCCAGTCTCTTTCTTATGGTGGAGTCATGAACACTGACCTTAACTGAGGCAAGTGAGGCCTGCAGTTCTTTGGATGTTGTTGTGGGGTCTTTTGTGACCTTTTGGATGAGTTGTCACGGCGCTCTTGGGGTAATTTTGGTCAGCTGGTTACTCATGGGAAGGTTCACCACTGTTCCATGTTTTTGCCATTTGTGGATAATGGCTCTCACTGTGATTCACTGGAGTCCCAAAGCTTTAGAAATGGCTAGAAAATTCAACTCAGCTTTCAAAGATGTGATAAACCACAGTTAATTTATGTTTTAACAGGGAGGCAATCACTTTTAACACAGGGCCATGTAGGTTTGATTTTTTTTACCCTTAATAATAAACACTTTCAATTAATAAACTGCATTTTGTGTTTACTTATATTTGTCTAACATTTAAATTTGTTTGATGATCTGAAACATTTAAGTGTGACAAACATACAAAAAATGAGAAATCAGGAAGGGGGCAAACACTTTTTCACACCACTGTAGTTCAGTCTTAGCCAACTAAGATTAGCAATACTGACATGAGACGGAGAGCGGAGTCAACCATGGTTCTTTTGCAGTTAAAGAGACGTGCACTGAAACCAGCCTTTCAGAGAAAGGCTGCAAAAGATGATTCACAAATATTCTGCAATAATTAAATAATTAAAGAAAATTAATGTCACAAATATTTCATTAAGACCTGTATGAGCTGTTAAAATCTATTTTTATAAAGTACAGTAAATGACCTCTTTAAAGTTTCCAGTTTAGTGAAAGAATGTCTCATACTTAAAAAGCTTATTATGAGACACTTCCTTCATAAGACACCTGAGGTATCTCATAAAACACTGGAAAACACTGCTGCATACATGCAATGTAATTTCATATTCTGGGTTGGGTTTTCTGAGGCGCGATATCACACATGCATTTTGCCAGTACAATAAATAAGTATTTTGCTATATTTCCAGAACATACAATATGTATTTCTTATTATAAGCGACCAAAACAGATATCTATTGTATAGCACTACAGTACATTTGATGTTAAAACATGGGCTGTACAGTACATTTCTATACATTTGGCATTAATTAAAAAAAATAGTCATCCTCTCCATTTTATTATTGAAAAAGAGTACTGAGATTAGATTGATGTCTTTACCCATTCCACAGACACTGATTGAATTAAGAATGCTTGTAACAATTTTTAATGAGATTGTCTAAAGCAAAATATACATTTGTAAATATGTATCCTTTGTGTATCAAATTCAACATTAAAATCATGCAGACTGAGGCATCCAGAAAAAAAAAAGTTCACCTCGAGAACAGCGAACACAGGCAGATTTATCACTGACCTTGTTACTTATCAGAGCCACAAGACAAGTATTGAACTACCTGAACATTTTATAAATTACTCAGAGCCACTCTAGGAATTACAGAATATCACAGTTAAGTTTGTCCTCTCATATTAATGGTATAATATATTTTATTTTTTATGCAATGTATAACTCAGGAGAGCTTTAGTTGGAATTAGTACAGTTTATCATTTTGCAGCCTATTAATATCTTTCATTTTGAGAGTTTGTTGCATCTCTGTGTGCTGCGATTGTGCAGTCATATTCAGTAACTATAAATCTTACAATATTGCTGCTATTTTGTGAAAGACAGTGGGAATTTATAGGGGCCATGTTTTTCCTTTATACATCTGATGAGATGTTGTTATATGCTTAATGTTACTGTATGCATTAAGCACAATAAAACACTTCATTTTAAACTCATTTTTTATTAATTTATTGTATATATTCATATTCAGAATAAGGAATTTAAAATATAGAGTAAGGAGGGAAGCAACAATAAAAAAAAAACACCCATCTTACAAGATGTTGATATAAGACGCAGAAGGAGAGGGTTAAGCTAAGAGAAGGTGCTGGAACACAGACAGAGCAGGTGTAGGTGTGTGTCGCTGAATCACCGTGTCAAATTTGACAGTCTGTCACTCCCAGCTGAGAGAACAGAAAATGGTTCAGCTGCAGCAACAATTTCATGAAAATCCTGCTATGGAGAATTATGGCTTACTTCAAATTTCACAAGTGTCACTTTGAATGTGATTTAATGAGCGCTGGCACTGAACAGGCACCCATATTAGATAGGCTGGATTACATTGTTCTTGCCTTTATGGGGAGCAGTGGGGAGAGAAGATTTTTCATGTTGCAGGCTTTCATGTCATTAAATTTATTATTGAAACCTACTGTTGAGCTGACTGTTTTTACATATAAGCTCTGACATTATCTGTAGTTCTGTAACACTGGGTGGTGGACATTTGGACTGAAAATATACTGGAATTGTACTTATTTACTAAGTGGGCAGCAAATAAACTCTGGTGAGTTGTGTATTGAATGTAAGTAAATTTAAGGATTGTTGAAATAACATCCCCTCAACCTCGAAAAGGATTAAGCAGTTGAAGATGAACACATGAATTAACATCAGTTAATCAAGGAGCAGTTGCCAATATAATATTGGCATCTTAGGTATAACATCATATGTGTTCCCAAAAACACGAATTATATAAAACTACTGACAATTTTTGAGTATTTTAAAGCAGAAAAACTACATTTCCCTATAAAGAAGAAAAGGAAAAAGCGGTATGAATGAATAAGTTTTACCTTTACCTACTCTTTTTCAACATTCATTTGTTTAGTTAGTATTTTATTTGATACAGCTCCAGAAAAAATTAAGAGACCACTACAAAATGTTTTTTAAATTAGCATCTCTACATGTATGGCAGCCATTCAGTTTAAGTACCTGTTGAATTCCAACACAAGGACAGATCAGTCTACTTAAGGAGGTACTGATTAGGTGATCATCTAAACATAGTAAGAAGCATGAAAGCTGGGAATACAAATCAGAGTTATTACACAAATACAGATTTGAGTTCTTCTAAAATTAAAACTTGAGTATTGTAGTGTTTAAGAATGATCATGAGCTTGTTTTCTTTGCATTATTTGATCAAAAAGCACTATCTACAAGAAACATCTTTTTTATTGTTTTGGCCAGTTGTTATTTACTGTAAATGCTCTAAATGACTATATTTAAATTGGACTTTGGGTGAGTTGTTTTCAGTAGGTTAGAGAATAAAACAAAACTGTTCATTTTACTCAAACACATACGTAAAAATAGTAAAACCAGATAAAGTGATAATTTTGCAGTGGCATTTTTGGGCTCTTAATTTTTTCCGGAGCTGTATGTTGCCTTATTAATTTTGGTTTTAAAGTCTTTCCATTCATTTATTCATTAAAACAATGGTACTCAAAGCATGGCTCTTGAGCCACATGTGGCTCCTAAAAATGCCAGTTGCAGCTCCTTCACATCCTACTCAGGAAATAAAATCTTTATTTTTTTAAACAGTAATTAAATACCATTGTCAGTAGAATTCATTCAGTTTTCATGTGCACACACCAATCTATTTTGCCCCCAACATTTCAACCCCCTGAAAAACACAATCAAAATGTACATCAGGTTTTGGCGTAGCCTATGAGAAACTAAAACAAATGAGGACTGGGAAACACGCCCCAAACACACCTCTGAATAATTAAGAGCATTAGGACAGCCTTTTTCAAGTTCGTGTCCGGTGGAAAATTTGGCCTTGTGTAGCTGTAGCTGTAATAACGAAATGAACTTGGAAATGCTTATAAATGTGCCATGCGCCTCTGACAACTGATCGTGGACTGCATCCTTGTAATACAGCCCGATATGTTTTTAAATCATGTCCGCAACAAAAACATAGTTGAGAGGTCATGAAGCACATTTTAAAGAAACCCACAGGACAAAGTGAAATTCGGCAAATTTTCATTTCAACTGGCAGTTACACTGTTCACAATCTACCCTACAAGAGCAAAGTCAGGAAGAATCATCCTCTGGACATTTTAACTGTAATAAGTCAGACAGAACTGTGAAACCACAGATCCACACTTCAAATCTGGCTCAAAATGATAATATTGATCATCAAGGCCAGTTATAGCTAAAACAAATTGGGTTTTAATGTAAATTTTAACATTCGGTTTGCGTATGCATGATCTTGTTAACAGTTCTGTGAGAAGAGATGAAAGCATAACAAGCCAGTTGTCCATTTGTCTATGTCAAACGTGTACTCTCCATCAAAGGACTGTGTGGTCTCAGTTTTCCAGCCTCCTCCTTATCCAGACCTCAGATACTACAGGGCATGCTCCATCCCTGCCACTACTTGTCCGTCAGCTTTCTCCACTGGGTGCACACTGGTTTGTTCTTGTCACACCAATCTCCCTCCTACACACGTCAGCCAACAGAAATGCCCCCAGTATAAAAATACACTGAACATACAGTATAAGTATCCATAACGCCATCTAACTCAAAACATGCCTATAAAACCATTCTGACACATCCAATACAAAATAACTAAACTTCAGGTCCAGACTACATGCAGGATGACAATTGTAAAACCCTAAAAATACAAATCACAATCACTGTAGCCATCGGAAGCAGGGAACAAAGTAGGGTGAGGTGATGGCCATCTTTGAGCTCTGTCACTCTCCCCGTATATGCTGAGCTTGGCTCATGTCTGATCTGTTAAACAAACAAGCACACAGACAGAATGCAGCCTCTGACACGTGCCCAGCTACATGAAAGCCATTACTGCAGAGGATGGAGAATTCAGGCTGGAGCATATTCATTTGAATGCATGAACACTCTCACTCAGAATATGAATTTTGACAGTGGCATGCAAGAAATGTTAAGTTGGCAGTCTGGAGAACATTGCCTATGTGTACAACATTCATATACGTATTTAAAGAGACCCGTGGAAAAAATAAACGAAAAACTTGAATATTTGACTCCTACAATGCAGGAATACGGTGATATTTATGCTGCGAAGGGCAGGGTTGCTGGCATGGGTAGGGTAGATCAAAACAGGGAAGGGTCACAGCAAATTAGTACAATTTATTCTGATTTTTCAGCTTTGTCTGATTTTAAGGTTAACTTTCCTGGTAGGATCCTTCCTTGAGGAGAATACCCTTACTGACAGCGTACAACCTCTAACCCTGACGCTGAGCACAACCAACTGAGCAATTTTTATCAAATCAACTTTTGTGAAATGACACACAGTACTGTGAAAAAGTATTTGCCTCCTCCCTGATTTCTTTTATTTTTGCATATTTATTACACTTAAATGTTTCCAGCCATCAAACAAATTTTAATATTAGTAAATACAAAATGCAGTTTGCAAATGATGATTTCATTTATTAAGGGAAAAAAGCTATCCAAACCTACCTGGTCCATATGTGAAAAAGTAATTGCTTCCACCTTATTACATCATGAATTAACTGTGATTAACCACATTTTCTGAAAGCTGAGTTCAGTTTGACTAGCCACTCCCAGGCCTGATTACTGCCAGACCTGGTGAATCAAGAAATCACTTAAATGGAACCTATCTGATAAAGTGAAGTACGCCAAATGATCTCAAAAAGCAACACATCATGCTGTGATCTAAAGAAATTCAAGAACAGATGAGAAACAAAAACCCAGAACAACATTTAAATAAGTGCAGACTTCACTTGCCTCAGTTTGGACACTGGTTCACAATTCAACAATAAGAAAGAGACTGGGCAAAAATGTCATGTCCCATAGGAGAGCTCCAAGGTGAAAACCACTGCTGACCAAAAAGAACATAAAGGTTCATCTCACATTTACCAAAAACATCTTGATGATTCCCAAGACTTTTGTGGAAATATTCTATGGACTGATGAGACAAACGTTGAACTTTTTGGAAGGCGTGCAGCATCCTGTTACATCTGGCATAAAACTAACACAGCATTTCATAAAAAGATCATCATACCAACAGTCAAATATGGTGGTGGTAGTGTGATGAAATGGGGCTGCTTTGCTGCTTCAAGACCTGCACAACTAAGGCTGCATTCAGACCAGAATAATCCGGGGGTCTCGGTTCAACTGGGCAAGGAATGCTGAGAATTTTCACACCTTTGTTTGGTTTGGTTTGCATTCACACTGCAGCGGACCAAACTGCCTGGACAACATCACGCAGTTACAACAACTGCTCATTTGGGGCGCTGTAGCCAAAACCACCACTGACCAGGAAGAAAAAATCTCGGCGAAGAAGAAAAATCCGGCTCATCGATTGGCCAGGACCGAAAACGGAAATCCGTTCCCTTAACTTTTCTCTTCAGCTTTCACTGGTAAATGTCATGGTTCGAGCGCCGATCTCGTCCGCGCTCGAGCCATGCATCATCTTCACCAGGTTTGACAGCAGTGTGTACCTTCTGGCTCCCCAAGCCTTTATTGTGACAGCGCTTGGAGGGGCTTCCTGCTGTCAAGTCTGACAGCTGTGCTGCATTTCGGCTCATCAGCAGCTCTCATTTAAGAGGGCTCTGGGAGCAGAATATTGCAGCAGTCTCGTCAACGATTCCTCATCAAAGAATTCTCCTGTGCCAGACGTTGAGCCAGCGTTCCTCAGCTCAGACGTCAACTATTCCTTCATGGTCTGACGTACCAACCATCCCTGGGTTATGATCGTAAGTGTGCTTCGTTATTGCCTTATGATTGTCTGTGTGTAGTGTTGTATGTTTTTGTCCACCGTGGCTCGTTGTTTTGCGTTTTCTTTTGTAACAATAAACTGTGCAAACTCACCGGTGTCTTTTGGCGTCTTATGGTGGCTCGCGAGGGCCACTGCATGACAGTAAAAGGATTTCTCGGATTCACGTGGTTGTCTTTATTGTTATTTTCTACCCAAAATGCACTACGGTAAACATCACTTCCTCTTCTGTGACTACGTGTTGCTATGGTTACACAAACGCCAAGGGGCACTTCTGCCCTTTGGTCTGCTGGATACTCTGGATTCACACTGCAAGCGGAGTGCACCAGACTTCATTTACAAGAGAACCGAGACCCCTGTTTTCAGGGGGTCCAGACTTCGCTTGTTTGGTGCGCACCAGAGTTTCAACGCCCGTTGAGACAGCACCAAACAAATCGAACTATCCACAGAATCCACTGTTTGGTCCTTTGGTATGGACCAAACAGTGGCCGTCTGAATGCGCCCTTATGAAATCATGAATTCTGCTCTCTACCAGAAAATCCTGAAGGAGAATGTCAGACCATCAGTTCATGACCTCACACCCAAGCCCTCCAATGTGGCTGAATTAAAATAATTCTGCAAAGAAGAGTGGGCCAAAATTCCTCAACAGAGATATAAAAGACTCATTGCAAGTTATTACAAATGCTTGATTGCAGTTGTTGCCGCCAAGGGTGGCACAACCAGTTATTAAGTTTAGGGGGAAATTACTTCTTCCATATAGGGCCAGGTAGGTTTGGATAGCCTTTTTCCCTTAATAAATGAAATGATGATTTCAAAAATGCATTTTGTATTTACTTGGTTATCTTTGTCAAATATTCAAATGTGTTTGATGATCTGAAACATTTAAGAATGACAAAATGTGCAACAATATAAGAAATCAGGAAGGGGGCAAATACTTTTTCACAGCACTGTATGTGCCCATATCTCCTGACTTTTGACCTTGAGCACAACCTGAATGCAGACCCACCTGAGGATCACTGTGTGTGAGTTTGGTGACCATCGCCTAGGTAGATTGGTGGTTTTCACAAATTACTAATGGATGGATGGATGATTAGAAGGGTGGACAGATGGACAATGAATGCAGTGCCGTAGTACTCGCTCATTTCTCCTTCATTATAATAAGCTAAAATAGACTAGTCAGTCAGAAAATTTCAACCAGATTTTGTCAAGATGTTTCATTTCCCTTTAGCACCATCATCAGGACACTAAATGGTGCTGTAAGAAGAATCGTCCACGTCTCTGGATTCTACTAGAGAATCACTGCCCCTGCACTTATTTGCTTTTATTTTCTCACCTCTTTTTGACTTTCTTATTTTCTAAGCAATTCAATGACGATTTTAAACATAAGAGCTAATCCTGTATAAAAATACACAATGAGAATTCACAAGGACCGCCAAAACAAAAAACCAAAACACAGTATCCAGTGGTTTATTAGGACAGTTTTCTTCTTTGCCAAGGGCAAGACGGCAGTTCTGTGTGGGAGGAGGAGGAGGCAGGCTTGTTTCATAGGTAGGTAGTATGTTCCCAAACATCAGTCCTGTATTATAAGCAGGGATGATGAATATTTCTCTATTCACCCTGATACTCAGGGTAGGGAGCAATAATGCAGACCCTAAGTGGTTTACCATCTATCCTGGACTATAAATAGGTACAGTTACTGTGCCTGTGTGAAACAGCTATAAGTGCATCAGATTTACAGGAAAGTTGGAGGCAATTTGCGCCTAGAAAACATCCGAACACAGAGTCTGAAGACTGATGCCACCGGTAACCCGATACTGCATAAGAAACTTTTCAGCACTGCGGTAAAACTATAGGAGGAACTAAATAGGCACAAGTGCTCAGCTGAATAATTTGGAGAACACCAACTTGCAAAAAGCAACGGCTGAAAAGATTAACTGTCAGCAAGGTGATTATGCGAATTCTGTCTGGACTGCCCTGCAGCTAGACACAGGCCAACTCAGCACACCTAACAAGATCCATGTATTGATGCTGAAGCTGTGAATCGCTGATGTGGTTTTTCACTAAAGCACATCAAGACACATCTCAAGGATAGCAAATATCTCATGAAGGAACTAACTTATTTGGGCAACTTCAACTACAAGTGCTGAAACAGATGCATCACACACTAAATTCTTTCAGGAAATGTTTAAAGACATGCAATTTTTCAAAAAAAAGTGTCTCATTTACATAAAAATTAAATTGACTCAGGAAAGATGCTTCAACCAACGTTTTGTCAAAATGAAATTCTACCCTCTATGAATATAAACAACACAACACCGCTCTGGAGAACTCAAAATTTTCACAGTTGCATAAGGTGCATATTGAGTCATTTCTGGCCTTTAACAAGCTGTGGAGCATACATGTCTTAGGCTGGCTGAAACACTTCAAAAAACAAATCAAGCTACAACAGAAATAACTTCAAGTTGATTTTATGTTCATATTGTGACTCATATTTTACAGTAGCTTCACTCCATCTGTCTTTATGGTCAGTCATCCTTAATCCAGTCCTTCTGACCGGAATTTCAAAAACAGAAATTTTGACCAGCAGTTGTATAGGGTTCAGAGGTTGTCAATTTGTGGCTATATATGTACATATGGCTCTTTTTACAGTTAAAAACACTGACCAACTCACAAAGAAAGTGTTGCAAAATTATGAAGAAAATCCTCACTAATTTAAAAGAAGAAAACGGCAAACTAAAAATCAAAAAGAGTAGATTTATTGAAAAAGATAAATTCCTGTCATGATCCTGGGCGCAGACGGGGCCCGTGCCCAGTTTCCAGTCTTAGTTTAGTCCTTTTCTGTTCACTTGTTTCTTTGTTTATTATGATCTTTTGTATCTGGTTTCTGTTCATTTATGAGTTGTTGTATTCTTAGATTAGATTAGATTCAACTTTATTGTCATTACACATGTATGAATACAAGGTAACGAAACACAGTTTAGCATCCAATCAGAAGTGCAAAGGACAGCAGTGCAGTATATACAGTAATTGACAGTATGTGCAATTTAAGCAAATATATGCAAATATATGCAGCAGTGCAGAAAGTTAAGAGTACTGTTATGTGCAAATAATGTACAATAAGTTAGATGGGCAGTTATGTACAGGTGAGGATGGTAAGAGATGATGGTAAGAGAGTCAGCGGGGAATTCAATAACGTGACAGCTGTTGGAAAGAAACTGTTCCTAACCTAAATTAGTTGTGTTCTTATAGTTTTTTCTAGTTATTGTGTGTCATTTTGTAGTTACGGGTTTGTTTATATCTTTTGGGGGTTGTGTTATTTTATGCTGTATTAGCTCCGGTCTGTACTTTTATTTTGACAGTGCTTAGCAGCTTCCGGCTGTCAAACTGTTCCGCGGGCTGCACAGCTGTCACTTATTGTTTTGATTACGTTCTCACTCATATACCCACACCTGATGATCATCTGGTTATTCCTATTTCAGCGGGCCTATGTTACTCATTCTTTGCAGCGGTCTTTTTGTTTCGAGACATTTATGTTACGTTTCTCTACACTCGTGGATGGAGCCCCCATCTGATAGAGTCTCCAGGCATTCCCCGTTTCCTTACTTTAAGCTTTAAGTGTGTATTTTCGTTTGTGTGTGTTTTTTTGTTAATAAATGTGCAAACTCACAGTCCAGTTTGGCGTCTTCAGTCAGCCCGTGAAAAGGGCGGTTTATGACAGAAGACCACTGCCAGAGTGAGACACCAGCAGACTGTGAGTGTTGCTTTTTTGTTTTTCTTTTCCTTCCCATGTTGAGCCGAGCAACAAACAGAACGTTATTGGGATTCACACTCGGTATACATACTGGCCGTAGCCCACCTGACGTCACCACGTTGACTGCCTGCCGTTGGCTACGGCAAGCCCCAAAGCTCAAATCGGCCGGTCAAATTGGGGCGGCAGTGGCTCAGGAGGTAGAGCAGGTCGTCTAATAACCCGATGGTTGGCGGTTTGAATCCCGCTCTCCCCAGATATCCTGCCATTGTGTCCCTGGGCAAGACACTTCACCCGCATTGCCTCTAGTGCCCATAACACTGGGTATGAATGTGTATAAATGTATAAATGTTCGGTGGTGGCCGGAGAGGCCGCTGGCCGGATTGGCAGCCACGTTTCCGTCAGCCTGCCCCAGGGCAGCTGTGGCTACAGTAGTAGCTTGCCACTACCATTGTCTGTCTGGAGTGAATGAATAATGTATCTACTTGTAAAGCGTCTTTGAGTGTCTATGATAAAGTGCTATATAAATCTGATGCATTATTATTATTATTATTATTAAATCCCTATACAACATTCCCCCTTACAAAATGTGAAAGAACCATAAAGAACACATATATACAAAATGCCCCCCCCCCGACCCCTTGACCTCTGTGAATTCCGCGGGCGGTCACATCTCTGCATCTTAGTGCGTCTCAGTGCACACTGAAAAAAAAAAGCTGTATTTCCGGTCTTCCAGTACAGACACAGCCTTGTTACAACCTGAGAAAAAAGCTGTGTAATACAGTGATCCCTCACTTATCGCGGTTAATGGGTTCCAGAACCGACCGCGAAAAGTGAAAAACCGCGAAGTAGCATCACCCCTAATGACGTCACCCATAAATAATACGTACGTTCATTCTCTCACTCTCTCTCTCATATGATACGTGTGTGTGTGTGTGTGTGTAAGTGTACATACATACGTAGATGTAAATAAAGTGTACATAAATATGTTTTTAGAACTCTTTTATTCTTATAACAAGATACGTAACTCAAGATGAAGATGATTTACTGCACAGGTTAATGAGAGCTTTACTGCTCCTCAGGTGACGCCTCATCGTCAGGTGCTAGAGGCGCAGGATCATCGAGGGCAGCTTCCGATAGAGCTGGAGAAGCTGCAGGAGGCGGCGTAGTGGCTCGACGGGAAGACTATTTCGCACAAAATGGCACAAGAGAACAGCAAAAAGTTCCACGCGGCGAGACTAAGCAACACGAGCGATAAAAAGCAATGAATGCGGTCTTCCTTCGTTGCATGGGCGCTCGGCAGGGAGAGGAGGTGGGTGAAACGTCTCGGCCAATCAGCTTGCGGGGTGAAACGTCTCGGCCAATCAGCTTGCGAGATTTCCGAGCCGAGCCAACACGAGAACAGCGAACAGAGAGTTGTGCGGCTCTCCGTGTTGATACCTGATGGTCTACCTGCCTTCTGCTAGCACCCGCCCATTATTTCTCAATTTTGAATTTTTGATGAATATTTTTGAAAAATCCACGATGCACTGAGGGCGCGAAAGGTGAAGCGCGAAGTAGCGAGGGATCACTGTATATTCATTTTCTGTGGTATTTCTACAAAATTTTGACCTGAGCTTGAAAACACTTGGTTCTACATTTCTGTTATGTTTTCCAGCCAGTATCTGACAGCTGTATGTTATTTGCAAGCATTTGTATCTAAAAAAACCACCCAGGCGAACTTTCTTGTTACTCAGCGGCAGGAGCACTTAAAGAGATTATGACTGTTTTGCCAAAAAATTCAGAGTGTTTTCTTTTAAATGAGACTAACCCCATGAAGATGCTGCAAAGGGTTGAAGAACAGCTTTTGATTTACTTTGGGCATGTTATTTTTAGGCGTTTTTAGGGAAGTTGAACAGAGTTCAACAGGTTAAATTTAGCAAGAAAAGCCCTTAGAACACATGCAATATAGACAGTTTAGTTTTTTTGGTTTTTTTTGCAACACACAGAACAACAAAGCTAGCCAGTTAAATGGGCACCTGGGTAGACTGCCAGGGTACCCTCCAGTGTTGGGGCAGATTATTTTGCCACCCATTCCCAACACGCTTCAGCTAAAGCTACTTTACATACAAAGTCATCAAGGTATTTGGGCCTCTGACGCGTCCTAGCCGAGCGCCTCACCGGAGGAGGACCTGCTCCAGGGTCTGTCGGCCACACCTGAGAGTTCAAACACCCCCATCAGATAAGTCCCAACCCTCATCAGTCCGCTCCGCCACAGCTCCCAGGCCCTGTGCAGGCAACGACTTCCTGAATCAGCTGGAATGCCACCGTGACCCGTACGAGAGCTCGAACGTGTCCCGGCCCCACCTCCTCATGATCTGTAGTGGCCCCGTCTAGAAAGATTGCAGTTTATGTGTGCGGTTGGGATTCTTAATCCAGTCCTGGTCTGATACATCGAGTCCGTAGGCCTTCGCCCTGTGCTTCCTGTCGAAACGTTGTTTCATCTTCTGCTGTTGGGCGATAACCCGGTATTGTGGAGGGTCTGTGTTCCCCAAAGAGGAGGTTGCGGGGGGCCTCAGTTGGTCCAGGAGCAGGTGAAATTCGCGCCCAAGCATGTTTCGCCAGGGAGTACCCTGTCGTGGCATGGGCCATTGCCCTGTAGTGGAGGAGTGTGCTCTTGAGGGCATCAGGGAATGTGAAGCCCTCCGGCAAATGAGCTCGCAGACCGTTTTTCAGAGTGTTGTTGAAATGCTCTACGCCCCCATTGGCTTGGGGGTGGTAGAACGTGGTTTTGATGTGTTCCACGCCCCTACCACCCAAAAACTCCTCAAATCCCCCAGAGGTGAACTGTGGGCCATTGTCTGTAGTGATGGCATCCAGAACCCCCCCATCTGGCGAACAGTGATGAGAGGAAACCCGTAACCACATCCGTCGTGATCGAATTAGTGGGCAACACCTCCGGCCATTTGGAGAACAGATCGTAGACCACTAGCAAAAAATGGCTGTTTGAGGGTGCCTTATGTAGTTCACCGCAAATATCCAAATGGATGTGTTTCCAAGGGCCCTCTGGGTATGGTAATGGTCGCAGGGGTGGGGGTGGGCCGCTGGTCTTTCCGCTCACCAAGCACAGAACACAGTTCTTCACCATAGCTTCAATGTCCTTATCAATACCAGGCAACCAGACTGAATCCCTGCAACGCTGCTTCACCCTGACCACACCCAGGTGACCCTTGTGGAGCATTGTCAGAACTCATGATCTCAGAGACACCGGGATCAATGTGCAGTGTCGCCTTGCCACACACATCCCGTTCTAGCAACTCAGTTCGTCTCTGAACCGGTGAAAAGGATCCAGATCGTCCTGTACTTTTGTGGGCCAACCCTCCCTGATGACCGAGCATAGTTGTGACAATGTGGGGTTCCGTTCCGACTCCGCCCAGAGCTCCTGGAGGGACACCATGTCGTGGAGTGGTACATGCAGCACACTGACCAGATTCGCCTCCATGGAGTCGTCGTCGTCATCTGGTTGTGTGGTGTTGGCCATGGCACAGGACAGGAGATCTGCCACTATTATCTCTTTTCCAGGAGTGAACTGGGTAGTAAAGTTGTAGGCCCTCAGCCGCTCAGTCCACCTGTGGATCCTTAGGGGCCTGTGTCCCGAGCCTGTCATCTCCAGCAGTGTCGTCAGCGTCTGGTGGCCCGTTTGCAGGGTGAAATGGTGTCCGTAGAGGTAGATGTGCCACCGTTCACACGCCCAGACACAAGCGAGCGCCTCCCTCTCACCCATGGCATATTTCTGTTCAGCCGCTGAAAGGGACCTCGATGCCAACGCCACTGAGCACTTGGTACAGTCTTGCACTTGAGACATAATCATCCCCACCGCTGAACCAGACAAATCAAATCAAATCAACCTTTATTGTCATGATGCTGTACATACAACTGTAGTGCAGGCAAGATGAAACTGTGTTTCTCTCGGCATCCATATAAGTAAAAAGAACATAATTTAAGACACACTCACACACACCCTCACCCCCCACCCCAACACAGCCATTCACACATCTCTGAGACATACTTGAAAACTAACTAGAACTATAATATACAAATAATATAGATAATGTCCATAAGGTGCCATAGTATGTATGAAAGATTCCGGATCAACTGTTCAGCATCCTAACAGCTTGTGGAAGGAAGCGGTTAATCAGTCTGGTGGTTCTGCCTCTGATGCTCTGGAATCGTTTACCAGATGGCAGAAGTTCAAAGTGTTTATGCAGAGGGTGAGAGTGGTCCTTGACAATGTTCAGTGCCCTGCTCCTACAACAGTTCTGAAAAAGTTCTTGGACAGAGGGGAGGGAAACTCCAATTACCCTCTCAGTTCCTCTGCAGGGCTTTTTTTGTCTGACATACTGCAGCTGGAGTACCAGTACTTCAGAACACTCTCCACCACACCTCTGTAGAAGGTCCTGAGGATGCAGATGGGGAGAGAGGCCTGTTTGAGTTTCCTCAAGAAGTGCAGTCTCTGCTGGGCCTGCTTCCTGATCCCCAAGGAATTCTTGCTCCAGGTCAGGTCCTGCGAGATCTGCATTCTGAGGAACTTGACGTTCTCCACTCTCTCCACCAAACGGCCGCCGATGCTGAGAGGGATGTGTTCGGGCCGTGACCGCCGGAAGTCGATAATCATCTCCTTCGTTTTGTCCACGTTGAGCACCAGATTGTTCTCCCTGTACCAGCCCTCCAGATCTCTAACTTCTTCACTGTACATTGATTCCTCATCCCTCTGAATAAGTCCCACCACTGTGGTGTCATCTGCAAACTTAATAATCTGGTTCCCCTCGTGTCTGGATACACAATCATGTGTTAGAAGTGTAAACAACAGTGGACTGAGTACACAGCCTTGAGGGGATTCGGTGCTCAGCGTGATAGAGTTGGAGATGTTATTTCCAACACGGACAGACTGAGGTCTCTCAGTCAGGAAATCCAGGATCCAGAGACATGTGGCGGTGTTCAGACCGAGAAACAGTAATTTCTCCATCAGTCTCTGGGGAATAATGGTGTTGAATGCTGAACTGAAATCAATGTACAGGAGTCCGACGTAGGTGTCTTTCTGATCCAGGTGGGTGATGACAGAGTGCAGGGTGGTGACTATAGCATCCTCCATGGAGCGGTTTGAACAATATGCAAACTGGAGCGGGTCATGTCATGCAGGGAGGCAGGCTGTGATGTGTGGTTTGACAAGCCGTTCAAAACACTTCATCACAATTGGTGTCAGTGCAACAGGACAATAGTCATTCAGACAGGACACAACTGGTTTCTTTGCCACCGGTACTATGGTAGAAGTCTTAAAGCATCTGGGAACAATGGCCTGACTCAGGGAGATGTTATAAATGTCAGTCAGGACATCTGCCAACTCGCTTGCGCAGTCTCGGAGCAACCGTCCCGGGATGTTGTCCGGACCTGCAGCTTTACGTGGGTTGACCCTGATTAGGGTCCTCCTTGTGTCCGCTACGTTGATGATGATAGCTGGCCCAACAGATGGTGGAGATGGGCCAGCCCTCCCTCTGATTGTCAAGTTTGATGCTTCAAAACGTGCAAAGAAGTTGTTGAGCCTGTCTGGAAGCGAAGCGTCATCATCATTGACCCCCTGCCTAGACTTATAATCC
Organism: Pholidichthys leucotaenia; assembly: GCA_020510985.1. Lineage (NCBI taxonomy): Eukaryota > Metazoa > Chordata > Actinopteri > Cichliformes > Pholidichthyidae > Pholidichthys > Pholidichthys leucotaenia. The sequence continues at coordinate 54,144,817 of CM035843.1, read as the reverse complement.
GTCAGCACCCGAACTCCCTGCTACATCTGTTTGGTGTTCCTTGTGTCACAGAGGTGACCCTGGATTTTCTTCGCATAGGCGCGTTTCGCCGTCTTAATTCCCTTTGAGAGCGCAGACCTGGCTGAGCGGAGGGCGATCCTGTCCTTCGCCCTGAAGGCTGCATCTCTGGCTGTGAGCAGCGAGCGCACCTCTGCCGTCATCCAGGGTTTATAGTTGCCCCGTGCAGTGATAGTCTTCACTATAGTGACATCCTCTGTGCACTTCGCGATGTAGCCAGTGACCATTTCAGCATACTCCTCCACATCTGTCCTGTCTCCCTAGGAGGCTGTTATTTTGAAGACCTCCCAGTCTGTGTGCAGAAAACAGTCCTGAAGTGCCGAGGCTGCACCCTCTGGCCAAATCCTGATTTGTTTCTCTACTGGCCTGCTGCGCTTCAGTAAAGGTTTGTAGGCAAGCACCAGCATCACAGATAGGTGGTCAGAATGGCCGAGGTGGGGGCGAGATGTTGCCTTATAAGCATCTGGAAAGTTTGTGTACACCAAGACCAACATATTCTCTCCTCTGGTGGGGAGCACAGTCTTTAAACTGGTGTGATTAAAATCCCCTGCAACCGCCACAAAACTGTCTGGGTGTGAAGTTTGAAATTCACTGATAGCATTGTGCAGCTCTCCGAGTGCCTCGTTAACATTAGCTTTAGCATTAGCGCTAGGAGCTATGTAAACAGCAGCTACAAATACGTTGGTGAATTCCCTCGGCAGATAGAATGGCCGACAATTCACGATAAGGAATTCCGCCAACAGAGAGCAATGTTTAGATACTAACGTGGCGTTAACACACCAGTTCTTGTTAATATAGATACATAGCCCCCCCCCGGCTCTTACTGGAGCTAGCAGCCTCTCTGTCCGCCCGGAACAATGTCATCCCTTCCAGCTGAATGGCTGCATCAGGGATGTTGTCGTGGAGCCATGTCTCCGTGAATGCAAACACGCAGCAGTCCCTCGACTCTCTCCGGGTTTCTCTCAGCAGATGCAGCTCGTCCAGCTTGTTGTCGAGGGAGCGGACATTGGAAAGAAGGAGCGATGGTACTGCTGGTCTGGAGGGGTTAACCTTTAGCCTAGCATGAATCCCGGCTCTTTTTCCTCGCTTCTGTTTGCGTTCGCACCACTTACACTTCCTCCTCTCCCGGGTAGCTGTCAGCGGAATCTTTGACAGTATTCCATGCTGGCGTAGAATGTCCAAGTCACATCCAAGCACCGCAATTCTTGCAGCGTGCAGTACCTTGATGTTTAATAAGGTCTCACGGTTGTAGGTTTTACACAATGTACATCTGGGATGATCAAAACACTCAAAACTCTCACACTCACTGATGCCTAGAGGGGCCGCAGCGTCCATGCGCGCCGCCATCTTGCTGAACTTCACAGACACATCACAAGTCACAAAAGTAAGCCATTTTGGATCAAAGTGGGCCAACACTGGAGGGGAGGCGAGTTGAAACTTCAGCCTAGCGACTGCTGCTGAACAGGCCGGGGTCCACTGCGACGGTGTGTCCTGCTTCAGAAGGGCCCGGAGGGGTTCGATAGTCTCTGAATAATGGGGAATAAAATGCCCATAAAAGTTCACCATGCCCAGGAATGAGGAGATTTGTGCGGGTGTCGTGGGGGAAGACGCAGGACCACCTCCACATTCGAGTGCAGGGGGCTCAGGCCCTTGGCCACCAGCCGGAATCCCACAAACTCAATGGTATCCGGCGCAAAAATGCACTTTTCCCTGTTCAACATGACTCCGTGCTCCAGCAGCACCTCCATTACTCGTCTCAAACAACTGTTGTGTTCTTCCCGAGAACCGTGGACCATGATGTCCTCCAGGTACACCACTACACCACTGAGGCCAGCCAGAATCGTGGACATAATCTTCTGAAAGAAGCTAGGTGCTGAGCTCAGACCAAAATGCATGTGGGTGTACCTGAAAACACCCATGTGGGTCACAAACGCTGTCAGGTTCCTGCTGGCTGGGTGAAGGGGCACCTGTAGATAATCCTGGCAGAGGTCTAGCTTGGTGAACACCCTTGAGCCACTGAACATTGCGGTGAGTTCCTCCATCGTGGGGAGCAGGTATTTGCCCGGGATAATCACTTTATTAACCATCCTCAGGTCAATACATGGCCGGATGCCGCCCGTCTTCCTCTTGGCCACCACGATGTTCAAAATCCACGGCAAGGCATCCACTTTCTTGATGATGCTGGCTTTCAGCAGTTTGTTCAGTTCCACCGTGATGTCATCCTGCAGGGCGAGGGGAAGCCGCAGTAATGGTTGGATCTTGGGTGTCACGCTTGAGTCAAAGAGCGGGCGGTCGTTGAATGCTTTAATACATCCTAGGCCCACGAACAACGCCGGCCAGCGGACATGCCATTCGGGGGACACCGTCAGCACTGTTGAGCCCACTGGGTCTGTGATGGAGAATCCTAATTCACCCAGCAGATTGACTGTCAGCAAGTCGGCCCCCTGGCGCAAAACCTAATAATCCTTGACCCACATTTTACCGAGAAGCTGACTGTGCCCAACATGTCAATTTTAGTGTGACCGTGCCCAAACATTTCACTGCCCCTGCTTTGATGGTTTTGCCGGGGAAAAGTCTTTTCAATGTGGCCATGCTCAGTATGGATTTACTAGCCCCTGAGTCCACCATAAGCAACACATCGACCCCGTCTAGCTGCAAGATGTACCACTTTAACAGCCCCTTCCTGGTGCCTGCCACACACACCTGCGTCATGCTTTCGGGCTCCGCAGCTGATGGTTTAATAGTGGTGGTGCAGACACTGGCCCAGTGATTAGAATGCCCGCAGTTATGGCACTTTTTCCCTCTGGCGGGGCAAGTGGACGTGCCTGCCCAGTGACAGAGATAACCACAGCTGCCACAGACCCCAAGCTCCCGATCCTGCCCGTGCCACGGTCTGCCGCGTTTTGGGGGTTTGCTCCGAATCAGCTGTGCTGCTAACAGCCTGACATGGAGTGGAAGCTTGAGTGGTTAGGTTCTCTTTAGCTAGCACTTGTAGACCTAGCTGGGTAGCGGACTTATTCTGGCTGGTCAATTCAACCACTTTCTTCAGCATGAAGACGTGTGTAATTAGCGTTAACTTTTCTTTGAGCCACACCGTGTGCTAGCTTGTCACAGACTAACTCCTCCTCATTCATTCATTCACGGGTGTTGCTCCTGGCGGCTTCCTGTGGTAACATATCATCACTTCCTGTGTTGCTGGCTGTCTGTGTGGTTTGCTCTCTGGTTAGCTCTCCTCATTCTCCTGAGGATTTTTGCCTTTAATTGTATTTTAATCACTTTTTTCCATCTACCGTTAGCTCTCACTTCTGTTTATCAAGCCTCTTGCACCTGTGTGTGCACTCAGCGTCACCTAATCACCCTCTTTAGCCTTCTGTTCACCTTTCATCGGTGTTTTTGTTAGCTTCGAGTTAGCTACTAGCTATGGCTACTAGCTCTCCTTCCCTTCCTCCTCTGGTGTGCTTTCTCTGTCAGATGTTTAGCTACACCTCTGCCTCTTTTAGTGATAACGGTAGATGTAATAAATGTTGTCTTTTTGAGGCGCTCGAGGCTAGGTTGTCTGATTTGGAATCCCGGCTCCGCTGCATTGAAACACCATCTGCGCCAGTTAATAATGACAGATGCCCCTTAGCTGCAGTGGAGCTCCCTAGCATAGGGCGGCCTGCTAGCGGTCTTCCGGTCCTCCTCAGCAGCAAGGAGACTGGGTGGGTGACGGTGAGAAGGAAGCATAGTCGCAAGGTCCCGGTTCACCACCAACCTGTTCATGTTTCTAATCGTTTTTCCCCGCTCAGCAACACACCCGCTGAGGAAAAAACTCTCATCATTGGCGACTCTGTAGTCAGAAACGTGAACCTAGAGATTCCAGCGGCCATAGTCAAATGCATTCCTGGGGCCAGAGCAGGCGACATCGAGTCAAATTTGAAAATGCTGGCTAAAAGTAACTGTAAATACTCCACAATTGTTATCTACGCCGGCATTAACAACATCCGACTCTGGCAGTCGTAAGTCACAGAACTTAATGTGGAATCGGTGTGTGACTTTGCAAAAACAATGTCTGCCTCTGTAGTATTCTCTGGGCCCCTCTCCAATCTGACCAGTGATGACATGTTTAGCCACTTGTCATCCTTCATCCACTGGTTGTCTGTGTGGTGTCCTGCAAACAATGTGGGCTACATAGACAATTGGAGGTCATTTTGGGGAAAACTTGGTCTTATTAGACAAGACGGCGTCAATCTGGCATAATTTTTATCCAAATTTCCAAAATCTTGACAACTCAGAGTTGGGACCAGGAAGCAGAGTTGCAGTCTTACATGCCTCTCTGCAGCTCCTCTTCATCCGCCACCCCTCAACTTAGCCCCTGTCTTCCCCATCAGAGAATCATTGTCTGCTCCCTCCAAAGTAAATAAAAATATAATGTATAAGCATCCCAAAAGTGATTAAACAAAAAGTTGGTAAAACTCAAATTAAACATGAAACCTCTAAATTGAATGATTTGGCCTCTGTTCCTCCTCATAATTTAAAAATTAAATGTGGTTTGTTAAATATTAGGTCTCTAACTCCCAAGTCTCTGTTAGTCCATGATCTGTTAATTGATCATCAGATTGATTTAATATCCCTTACAGAGACGTGGTTAGGACAAGAGGATTATGTTGGTTTAAATGAATCAACTCCCTCTGGTTATTTAAACTGTCAAAATCCCAGAAGTTCTGGTCATGGAGGAGGAGTAGCAACAATTTACCATTCCAGATTACTAGTTAGTGTAAAGCAAAAAACACGTTTTAATTCCTTTGAGGGCCTGGTCCTCAGTATCGGGCATTTTAGCAATTTTAGGCTAAACCCAATTTTATTTGCCATAGTTTATTGTCCTCCATCAACCGACTCAGAGCTTTTATCCGAATTTGCCGAATTCTTAGCTGATTTAGTGCTGAAATCAGATTAACAGATTATCAGATTAATTATAGTAGGGGACTTTAATATACATGTAGATGTAGATAATGATTGCCTTAATATGGCATTTAATTCAATATTAGACTCGATGAGGTTTTCTCAGAAAGAAGGAATTTCTACCCATTATCTCCACCATATGTTGGACCTTGTTCTGACATATGGCATAGAAATAGAAAATCTGGTAGTTGTGGCTTATATTAATCATATATTCCATACCTACATATGTATAGACATATTAGAATGTTTAGTGATTACATATGTGGAATGACCTCATGCCTCAGAACAGGACAAGAGGTCTCAACCGCCAGCGAGGATCAAAGAACAGACGGAGTCGCAGCGGTGGAGACCGGATCGAACTCCCTGACCACCCAGGGTCAGGTGGAGGAGACGGAGGACATTGGAGGGGGGATTATGTTAATGCGGGATGTCGGCTTTGATATGCAATGTCTTTTGTTGAGTGTGGGTATAAGTATGAAGGTCTGACTGCGCTCAACCTCTTATTCTGCTTCTGCACCGAGATGAGACTTGTTAGGGAGGTGAAGCTGATATTAAACTGATTTATAAAATCACATCAATTCTTCATTCCAAGCTCCCTACACTGGTGACCAGACGTGAGGATGGAACAGAGACGTTCTCCCGCGATGAACTCATCGGAGGCGACCCAGGCAAGCGCCAGCGCCCATGCAGACAGGGGAATGGATGGAAGACGTTCCCCCACGGCAGAATCCACAGAGAGGGCTCAATCGAGCACCATCCCCAGCTCCGCCGTGAGAGCAGAAGAAAGGCGCTCTCACCCGGTGGACACATCAGGGACGGCCCACACAAGCGCCGTCACCGTCAAGCTGCCAGAATTCTGGCAAAACGACCAAGACGCAGAAAGCGGAACGACCTCTGCTATTTTCATCAACGTTTCGCCGAGAGGGCACACAAATGCGTGCCCCCCTGCAAATTCAAGAAATGGTTAGCAGCTACGGCTCTCGGCGAGACGAATAAGCTGCTTTATGTGACTGACGGACGCACCGGGAGACGGTTCCTCATTGACACCGGAGCTCAGGTGAGCTTCATCACCCCTTCCCCCACAGACCGGGCCATGGGACCCCGGGGAAACGGAGCGATGGCAGCCAACAGCTCGATCATCGACACTTTCGGTGAAAGGGACCTGCCTCTTCTCATCCACGGCCGCAACTATAGATGGACATTTATTATAGCTGTGGTGAGTTTTAACTTGTTGGGCGCCGACTTTTTGTGTGCACATGGGTTATTAGTCGATCTTGCAAATAGACGCTTGGTTAATGCACTATCATTTGCTTCTATCCCCTGCTCAGCTCGAGTTTCTCCACCACCCGTGCAAGCCAGCGTCACTACAGCAGGAGGTAAGTTTGACCAACTCCTCACCCAATTTCCAGCACTCACAGTTCCAAAATTTTCAGCAACAGTAGCGAAACACGGGGTTGAACACTTCATTCCCACAACAGGCCCACCCGTGTTTGCCAAAGCTCGGCGCTTAGACGGGACCAAGCTCGCCATAGCACGGGATGAGTTTGCCAGCCTGGAAAAATTAGGCATTATTAGGCGCTCGAAAAGCCCGTGGGCATCACCACTACACATGGTCCCGAAAACCGACGGTTCTTGGAGACCTTGCGGCGATTACCGCAGATTAAACAATGCGACAGCGCATGACCGCTACCCAATCCCTCACATCCAAGATTTTTCACTACATCTGGCGGGTGCGCACATTTTTTCTAAAATAGACCTGGTCCGCGGCTATCACCAAGTCCCCGTTCGAGCGGAAGACATTCCTAAAACGGCTGTAATAACCCCTTTTGGTCTTTTTGAATTTTTGCGAATGCCGTTCGGCCTCAAAGGCGCTGCTCAAACTTTTCAGCGTATGATGGACGCGGTATTACGCGACCTCCCCTTCGTGTTCGTCTACCTCGACGATATGCTGGTAGCCAGCCCGTCAGAGGAAGAACACGAACAACACCTTGCTACAGTTTTTCAGAGACTAGAAGAACACGGGTTAATAATCAACCCAGCCAAATGCCGATTCGGCGTGTCACAAATTGATTTTTTGGGACACAGAGTTTCACCAGAGGGGGCAGTCCCATTGCCAGACAAAGTCTGCGCGATAAAAAATTTTCCACGACCACAAACGGTCAGATCGCTGCAAGAATTTTTGGGAATGGTGAATTTTTACAACCGTTTCCTCCCCCGCGCAGCTCAACTCATGCAGCCCCTGTATGCCGCACTCAGAAAACAAAAGCCTTCCAACGCAGTCGAATGGACCCTGGAGCGCGAACGCGCCTTCGCGGAAGTAAAAAGTGCTCTAGCGAATGCCACATTGTTGGTTCACCCCGATCCCTCGGCCCGCATAGCGTTAACCACAGACGCTTCAGACCTGGCCATAGGGGCAGTCGTGGAACAACATGTTGGCGGAACCTGGCAACCTTTAGCATTTTTTAGCAAATCTTTAAACCACACCGAGCACAAATACAGCACTTTTGACAGGGAGCTGCTAGCGCTTCATTTATCCATCCGCCACTTCCAGTTCTGGTTAGAAGGGCGGCGTTTCACGGCTTTTGTAGACCACAAACCGCTCACTTTTGCGATGGCTAAAATTTCAGAACCATGGTCAGGCAGGCAACAAAGACAGCTAGCTGCAATTTCGGAGTTCACCACAGACATTCGACATGTGGCAGGCAAACTTAGCGTGGTAGCAGACTGCCTCTCTCGCGCTGTGACATCGCCAGAGCACGAGGAGACAGATTATACTACCTCAGCCGCAGAACTCTTCGCCAACGCGGATGCGTATGCGGCCCCGATTCACGTAGGGATAGATTACGCAGCCATGGCAGAGGAACAAAGCAGTGACGCGGATGTGCGCGCGCTCCTGTCTGGACCAACAGGGTTAAGACTGGAGGAAAGGGGTTTACGTGACGGTGTACCCCCCCTAATCTGCGACGTGTCAACCGGCTGACCTCGCCCGGTAGTCCCAGCTGCATGGCGCCGCCGCATTTTCGACTCAGTTCACTCCCTCGCGCACCCAGGGGTGCGCGCCTCGGTTAAAATGGTCGCGGAAAAGTTTGTTTGGCCGGGCCTGCACAAAAATGTAAAGGAATGGGCAAAAACTTGCATGTCTTGTCAGCGCGCCAAAATACACAAACACACAAAAGCTCCTCTAGAGCCTTTTCGAATCCCAGCCAGAAGGTTTGACCACGTTCATGTCGACCTCGTGGGACCACTACCTTCGTCTCAAGGTTTCACACACCTGTTAACAATGATAGACTGTACTACGCGCTGGCCGGAGGCGGTCCCTTTGGCGTCAACCACAGCTGCGGAAGTCGCTCGCGTTTTTTTAACAAACTGGGTGGCACGTTTCGGCGTCCCATCGGACATCACGTCCGATAGGGGGCCTCAATTTGTCTCAGAGCTGTGGTCAGCCATGGCCAGCAGCTTAGGAGCGACAATTCACCGCACCACCGCATATCACCCTCAGGCTAATGGGTTATGCGAGCGTTTTCACAGATCTTTAAAGGCCGCCCTCAGGGCCTCACTAACGGATACAGATTGGGTGAATAAACTTCCCTGGGTTTTATTGGGGTTGCGTTCTGCCCCTAAAGAGGATCTAGACGCCTCCTCAGCAGAATTAGTTTTTGCACAACCTCTCAGACTCCCAGGTGAGTTTTTACCAGAGCATCCAGAGCCTGGGCATCTTCCAGCCCTGAGGCCCTTAGGCAGCACCGGACCGGACACGCTCCCCAGACCGGCACATCACTCTTTTCCACGGGTTTTTGTCCCCCAAGCTTTAAAAAACGCCGAGTTCGTTTTTGTTAGACACGAAGCTTTAAAATCAACCCTCCGTCCACCATACGACGGACCATTCAGAGTGCTGGAACCTGGTGATAAGCATTTTGTGCTTGATTTAGGGGACAGAAAAGAAACAGTCAGCATTGACAGACTTAAACTTGCCTTCTTGTTGAGTGACGAACCTGCACGGGTGGCGAGAGCACCTCAGCGGGGTAGACCCCCCAAGAAAAAAAACTCAGCCCCCCTGCAGGGAACAAATAACCACTCTCCTCCCCAAGCTGCAGATTCCTTACAGGAGGGTCCCACCAGGACGCCAAAGCGGACCTACAGCAGATTCGGGAGAAGATTAAAACCCAGACGGCACAGGGACTGATGCAAATTGACAAAGAGTTGTAACTATGTTATCAGATTGTGCCGTGACAGTTTTAAGGCTGATTTGTGATATTACTATACTGTTGTTGTTACCACTGAATTTTCTACAGGAGCATGACTGCTGGAAAGATTTTTCCTTGTTTTCCCTGTCAAGAGGTTTAACAGTACAATATGTCATAGAGATTATCTTAAACTGTAAACTTAATTTGATTGTCCTTTTCTTGGTCGTTTGGGGGGGGCTGTGGCTTATATTAATCATATATTCCATACCTACAGATGTATAGACATATTAGAATGTTTAGTGATTACATATGTGGAATGATCTCACGCCTCAGAACAGGACAAGAGGTCTCAACCGCCAGCGAGGATCAAAGAACAGACGGAGTCGCAGCGGTGGAGACCGGATCGAACTCCCTGACCACCCAGGGTCAGGTGGAGGAGACGGAGGACAATGGAGGGGGGATTATGTTAATGCAGGATGTCGGCTTTGATATGCAATGTCTTTTGTTGAGTGTGGGTTTAAGTATGAAGGTCTGACTGCGCTCGACCTCTTATTCTGCTTCTGCACCGAGATAAGACTTGTTAGGGAGGTGAAGCTGATATTAAACTTTGATTTATAAAATCACATCGCTTCTTCATTCCAAGCTCCCTACAGTAGTGTCTCCTCATAACCCTGTACTGTCAGACCATTGTCTGTTAACCTTTGATTTTACTATTTCTATTTGGCGCCTAAAGAAAAATATTACTACAGTAGATGCCTCTCAGATGATGTTGTTACCAAATTTATGCACATTGTTTCCTATATGCCATGTAGTCAACACAACGGAAATAAGCTGTAGACAGCTTGCTCCTTCTGTAGCTGATAGCATGGTAGATAATGTTACAGCTTCTCTGCATCAGACTCTAGACACAGTGGCCCCTTTAAAAAAAGGAAAAGTCTAATCAGAGATTTCTAACGCCTTGGTTCAACACAGAAACTCGTAGCTTAAAACAGAAGACTCATCATTTAGAAAGAAAATGGTGCTCCGCTAATTTAGATGAAATCTATTTAGCTTGGAGAAATCATCTTTTTTTTTTTTTTCCACAATATCTTTATTGAACCTTTTTTTTTTTTTAACAAACATGATACAAACAATCAAACACTAACACTAAAGTACTACAAAAAAAAAAATGCACTAAAAACACCAACAACCACCAACAAAATCAAGTCTTCAACAATGCTCCTCTGTTTAGTCTAGACAATCCAATACATAAGTATACATATTATGTTCACCAGTTTGGAATTTACAAGGTCCACACACATCATTCACCTTCTTCTTCAAGAGTTATGTTTAAATTTTTTACATAATCAATAAAAGGTCTCCATATATTCTCAAACACAATTTCCTTTGATTTCAGTATATATGTTATTCTTTCTAATGGAAGGTTTGTTAACATCTGTCTTAACCACTGAGTCACATCTGGTCTATGAGTCTTTTTCCATAATAGTGCAATACATTTTTTGGCATTGAGCAAACTGAGGTCTATGAATGTTCTTTCACTTTTATTAAAATTATGCTTTTCTGGGTACAGACCCAACAAAAACAGTTTAGGATTCAATATGATTTGTTTTGAGATTATTTTTTCAATTGTTACCCTCACCTCTTCCCAAAACATTCTTATTAATCTACATTCCCATAAACAATGAAATAGGGTTCCTTTACTTTCCATGCATTTTGTGCATGTATCTGGTATATTTTTGTTATATCTATTTAACTCCTCCGGTGTAACATACATCCGCATTAACCATTTGAAATGTATCAATTTAAGGCGTACATTTATTGATTTGGTTTGAGCTTCTGTACAAGCCAATTCCCATTGTTCCTCTGAAATTTCAGTTTGCAGATCTTCTTTCCAGTAGTTTAATCTTTTCAGTGAATTTTCACTTGAAGATAGTGTCAATGAGTTATAAAACTCTGAAATAATACCCTTTCTTTTACTATCTTTCGTCATCATTTTTTCCAAGGATGAGTAAATAGGTCGAGTGAGAGCTTTATTTTGATTTGATCGAATAAAGTTTCTAAGTTGAAGATATTTAAAAAAATGTGTTCTATTGAGATTAAATTTGATCCTCAGCTCTTCAAAAGACATTATGTTATCTGCACATGGCAAATATAAATCCTGAATCTTTTGTATCCCTTTTAAATTCCATACTTTAAATACAGCGTCCGCTCTCCCTGGTTTAAAATATTGATTACCCCATATTGGACTAAATTGTGACAATAACTGTGGTTCTTTTAAATAGTTTTTAGCTTCACACCATATTTTGATCATATGCTTTACAAATGGATTTTTAACTTGTTTTTGTAATTTTTTTGCCGAATCTGAGTATATGAATATGGGAAGAGGTAAAGGTAAATTGTATGATTCCATTTCAGTCCAGTGAGGGAGATCATTTGATGAAAAATAATATGTCATAGACCTCAGTTGTGCCGACCAATAATACAACATAAAATTTGGACATTTCAGACCTCCACGATCAAATGGTAAATATAATAAAGACAGACGTAATCTAGCCCTCCTGTTGTTCCATATAAATTCCACTAACTTTTTTTTTATTCTTGAGAATAGATCTAAAGGTGGTGATAAGGGAATGTATTGAAATAAATAAAGTATTTTAGGTAAAATATTACTTTTAAGTATATTGATTCTCCCGATCATCGACATTGGTAGTGACATCCATCTCTGAGTTAACTCACTGATATCTGACATTAAGGCTTCATAGTTGACACTGGCGACTGATTCTAGCTTAGGCACAATTTGGATTCCTAAATATTTAAACTGATTTACAACATTGAATTGATTTACCTCAGGGGCTGGGTAATTTCTCTGGGTCTCATTTAGCATTAATATTGAAGATTTAGTTTTATTTATTTTATATCCTGATATTTCCCCAAAATTCTTTATTAAATTCAACAAGGTTGGAATTGATTTTTTTAGATTCGACATAAACAAAATTATGTCATCGGCGTACAGGGAGATTTTATGTTCTGTTGGTCCAACTTTAATTCCATATATTTGTGAATGTAAACGTATCGCTATCGCTAAAGGTTCAATTGCCATAGTAAACAGTAAAGGTGAAAGTGGACAGCCTTGTCGACATCCTCTATTGATTTTTATTGGTTTTGAAATATTGTTATTTGTTAGGATTTCTGCTGTAGCATTATTGTATATTATTTGAACCCATTTTATGAAATTATTTCCAAGTCCAAACCTTTGTAGGACTTCAAAAAGAAAGGGCCATTCAACTCTATCAAAGGCCTTTTCGGCGTCCAGTGATAGGAGAGCTGTATCCGGTGCTTCTTTATTAAAATAAATAATATTAAATAGTCTTCTTACATTATGGAAGCCTTGTCTACCCTTTATAAAGCCATTCTGATCTCGGTTAATAATATTTGGTAAAATTTCTTGTATTCGTCTTGCTAAAATTTTACAGATTATCTTAAGGTCGGCGTTTAATAGGCTTATTGGTCTCATATTTTCACATTTATTAGAGGGCTTACCTGGTTTTGGCAGCAGTATAATTAAGGCATTATTTATGTATGATGGTAAATTATTATTTTGAAATGCTTCTAAAACCATTTCCAAAAAAGGTTTTATTAATTTATTCTTAAATTTTTTATAAAGGTCAACTGGAAGACCATCTGGTCCTGCACTTTTTCCTGATTTCATATTATCAATGGCTAGCCCAACTTCTTCTTGACTAATTTTAGACTCCAATATCTCCCTGTTTTCATTTGGAATACACGGTATAGATAGTTCGTTCAAAAACCCATTTAGTTTTGTTAAATCAGATTCATTTTTGGTATCATATAATTTTTCATAGTAATCTCTAAAGGCTCTGTTGAGAAATCATCTTTTAATTTATAAAAAATCTCTTAGAAAAGCTAGAACGAGTTACTATTCTGCATTAATAGAAGAGAACAAGAATAATCCCAGGTTTCGTTTCAGCACTGTAGCCAGGCTGACAAAGAGACAGGACTCTGTCAATCCTAGTATTCCCTTAGACCTTACTAGTCATGACTTTATGAACTTTTTCAATAATAAAATTTCATCTATCAGAGATAAAAATCAGTCAGATTCTTCCCACGGTTATCTTAAATACAGTAACTACTACAACTCCTTCAATTGATATCTGTTTGGATGAGTTTACTACAATTGACCTTTTAGAGTTAGACAAAATAATTTCCTCATCCAAGCCTTCAACTTGTCTTTTAGTCCCTATTCCTATCAGATTATTTAAAGAAGTCTTCCCATTAATTGGTAGCTTTATTCTTCAAATAATCAATTCTTCATTAACTTTAGGCCATGTATCACAGACTTTTAAAACTGCTGTAATTAAACCCTTACTCAAAAAGCCAACGCTGGATCCAGGAATTTTAGCTAACTATAGACCAATCTCTAATCTCCCTTTCATTTCAAAAATCTTAGAAAGAGTTGTTGTTACGCAATTATTTGACCACTTGCAGGGAAATGGTTTATTTGAAGAGTTTCAGTCTGGGTTTAGAATCCATCATAGTACTGAAACAGCCTTAGGGAAGGTCACTAATGACCTTTATTGCATCTGATAATGGACTTGTTTCTATACTTGTCCTTTTAGACCTTAGTGCAGCTTTTGATACTATCGATCATAATATTCTACTTGATAGATTAGAACACTATGTTGGACTTAATGGAACTTCGTTGCAGTGGTTTAGATCTTATTTATCTGATAGGTTCCAGTTTGTTCATGTCAATAATGAGTTTTCTTTCAACTCAAAGCTCAGTCATGGAGTTCCACAGGGGTCTGTGCTAGGCCCTACTCTTTTTAGTTTATATATGCTTCCATTAGGCAACATCATTAGAAAGCACTGTATACACTTTCATTGTTATGCAGATGACACACAATTATACCTGTCAATGAAGCCAGATGATAGTAATCAATTAGCCAAGTCATTCTTGTTGGTCCAAAAAACCTTAGAAATACCTTTCCAAATCAAACTTTTAGTTTGGATGCAGTTACTCTTTCTCTTAATAGTTCTGTGAGGAACCTTGGAGTTATTTTTGATCAAGATCTGTTTTTCAGTTCACATATTAAATTTGTTTCTAAGACTGCCTTCTATCATTTGCGTAATATTGCCAAGATCAGGAGCATTTTGTCTCAGAGTGATGCTGAGAAACTGATCCACGCTTTTGTTAGCTCTAGATTAGATTACTGTAACTCTTTATTATCAGGTTGTCCTAAAACATCTTTAAAAAGTCTTCAGTTGCAGAATGCCGCAGCAAGAGTTTTAACAGGTATTAGAAAGAGAGATCATATCTCTCCGGTTCTGGCCTCCCTTCAATGGCTTCCCATACAGTTTAGAATTAAGTTTAAAATCCTTCTTCTCACTTTCAAAGCTCTAAACAATCAGGTCCCTTTTTATTTAAAAGCTCTGACACTACCCTATTATCCTAACAGAGCACTACATTCCCAAAATGCTGGATTACTTGTAATACCTAGAATCTCCAAAAGTACAATGGGAGGCAGAGACCTTCAGTTATCAAGCTCCTCTCCTGTGGAACCAGCTGCCAATCTGGATTCGGGAGTCAGACTCGATCTCTGTTTTTAAGAATAGGGTTAAAACCTTCCTTTTTGATATAGCCTACAATTAGGGAGGGATCATGTGTCTCTGAACCCTCCCTTAGTTATGCTGCTAATAGGTTTAGACAGCCGGGGACCTCCAATAATGCACTGGGCTTCAGTCCTTTCTTCGCTCTCAATGAATTTTTTTTTTTTTTTTTTTTTGTAGGTCATTAACATCTGTTTGTTCTCTCCCATAGATTGAGTCCCCATCATGTTGTTTGCTCTCTACATGTCTGTTCTTTTCATCTTCTCTATCCCCTCACCCCCCAGCCAGTTGCAGCAGATGACTGCCCTTCCCTGAGCCTGGTTCTGCTGGAGATTTTGTCCTGTTAAAAGGGAGTTTTTCCTCTCCACTGTTGCCAAGCGCTTGCTCACAGGGGCTCGCCTGATTGCTGGGGTCTTTCTGCAATTGTGGGGGTTTCCCCTACAGTTGAAAGTGCTATGAGATGACTGTTGTTGTGAAATGGCGCTATATAAATAAAGTTGAATTCGACCCAAAGGTGCACTTGCTTGCTAGGCTATGGAGTTCCATTATGAAATGTTGGGTGGACTCACCAGCTTGTTGTCAACGGTCAAAGAATTTATATCTTCACGCTGTTGTCACGGCTGGCCCTCACGAGCCAGCATAAGACGCCACAGACCATTAAAGTTGCACAGTTGTTTTATTCACAGTTCAAGGCTAGGGTAGGACAAGATAACTAGCCGCGTGGGCAGAGCAGCAAGATTATCCATTAATATAACAACAATTAATGACGGCTGAGACGAGGAACGCTCGCTCACCGACAGACAAAGGAAAAGGGTTAGAAATACGAGCGACTACCTCAACAATAAACACACTTACATTGGAAAAGAGTCGTGGAAGAACATTAGGAGAACGTAGATGGGAATGTTGACAAGGCGACCGCAAGATGCAGTCGCTGGCGCCGGCATTTAAAGCCGGCTGCTCACGATTGCAAATGCAGCACAGCTGCTCAGACTCTGACAGTGGGGAATTCCCAAGCGTTAGACCAATCAGAGCCCGGGAAGCAAGAATGACAACACCTGCTGTCAAAGCCTGACAGGGATGATGTATAACCCGAGCATGGACAAAGTAGCACTCGGGATATGACAGGACCCCCCCCACAAGGCGAACTCCGGGTCGCCTATAACATCCACACACCCCCACCCCACCCCAGGGCAGGTGGATGGGGAAGCAGGCAGAGGGGGGACAGGATCAACCTCACAAAAAAAATACAACAAATACCACACAAATCACAATGACGAAAAGGCAGGGGCAGAAAAACAAACAGGGGGTAAATACACAGGGGAGGGGGAGAGAGAAACAAAACAAAAAAAACTCTACATGAACGCAAAACACAAAGAAGAACAGCTTAACAAAGTACAAATGACGTCACAACACTGGATACCGGACCGTTACAGGGGAAGAGAAAAAGAAAGAAAAAGAAACTCAACTCATGAATTAGCAGCAAATCCACAAAAAAAACCCATCAGTGATGAACCAAACACAGACGTGGCTGAACTGGTACTTAACCATTCAAAAAAGCTGCTGCACGTGATAAACCAAAACACTGAATGAAGCATTTCCCACATATTTTACAAGACTAAAGCTTCTCGCCTGTGTGAATTCTCATGTGTCTCAACAAAAATGCTCATGATGTCCATGCATCGAACACATTAAAGATTAGAAGTCTGAGGGGTCCAAAGCAGAGTGAATAAACAGAAGAATTGATAATACCTCCTTCTCCAAAATTTATACTTACAGTAAAGCCTCAGAAATTTAAAGAACAATTCATTCACAACAAAAGAAACTTAGTCCTGAAAATAAAGATCTGCAGAGTTTCCTGGGCTACAGCACCTCAACTGTGGGTTCTGCTGAAGTGGCCATCACCTTAAAACAGTCAGACTGCCGGTATTATCCAATCAGAAGGAAAAAAGAAAAAATCTACTCTAAAGATTCCTTGATCCGAGACACAATAAACAGACAACATTCTACTAACTCAAAAATGTGCGAATTGACATGACAAGGGTACATATATTCACAAAATAGGGGTAATATAAACAATGTTCAAAATAACCAAAATAGACCCAAATATTGAAGGAAAATGCTTAACGAAATCAAATAAGCTTGGTTGTCTTCAAAGCCAAAAGGTCAAACAAGAGAAGAAAAAAAAACCTCAGTGTATAAACAAGACTTTGTACTTCTTTAAGCAGTTATGTCTTAGTGTTTCTTGTAACTTTTTTGATTGTTTCAACTGTCTTGTTTTTTTTTTGTTTTTTTTTTTTTGTTTTTTTTTTTTTTTTTTACTCTACTTGTTTATTGTTTCTCTTGATGGACCTTGAGTCTGGAATAAAGTCTTTGATTGATTGATTGATTGATTGAAGACTGAATGGAAGAAAAAAACAACCAGAGGCCAAGTCACATATCGGAGTACCACATGAGATCCTGTCTGCGGAGTATTCCAGTCCAAAAAACCCCAAAACACAGAAATTACTGAGGGGCAAAAGGAAGGGGAAAAAAAACCACACCAGGATGACAGTCATAATATACAGTTCCAGGGGCCTCCCAGCCCACAGCATCCAAACCGCTAACAGGGGCAGCGGAACGTGTTCAGGTGGCCTACCCGAATCCCGGGCCGAGGATGACCATGCCTCCGGCGGCTGGACCAGGGCGCCAAATGTACAGTTCTGTTTATCAGGAGGCCGGACCCGGATGCCAAACAGGAAGAGCAGGTTTCCAGGGGGTCGACCCGCATCAACCTGCCAACAAGACGACTGGAGAGAGATCAGCAACGGTCTTCCAACGGCGGGGGAAAGCCAGGGCGAACCGGGCTAACTACGATTAATTCCCGCGGTTCCAGATGCGGGGGAGGGAGAAACATGACGAGGGTAGGGGGTTAATTGGAGATTGTTTGGCGGTGGATCTGCAGCACCATCTCCGGATCCCACCCAAAGAAGAAACTGGCAGGGCCGGAACCAATCCGGCAGGTAATCCTGACTGGACTGACGCTGCACCCACGGTGGGCCCGGATTGGGCCAGAACCCCTCTGGGGACGAACTTTGACTGAGCCGATGCTACAGCTGCATCAGACCCCAATTGGGTCAGAACCACCCCGGTGATGAACTATGGTTCAGTCGACGCTGCTCCCGCGTCGGACCCCGATTGGGTCTGAACCACCTCGGTGACGAACTCTGGTTCAGTCGATGCTGCTCTTGCGTCGGACCCCGATTGGGTCTGAACCACCTCGGTGACAAACACTGATTCCGCCGACGCTGCACCCGCGTCGGACCCCGATTGGGTCAGAACCACCTCGGTGACGAATTCCGACTGAGCGGAAGCTGCACCCACGTCGGACCCCGATTGGGTCTGGGCCGCACCAGTACCGACCTCCAACTCCGAACCCGGAACCTCCGGCACAGTGACTGACGTCTGTTCTGCACCGGCAACTTTGGGCAAAGGCTCAGAAGAAGAAGAAAAAGAAGAACTGGGATCAGGGACACCGGTAGCGCCAGAACCCAGCGAAGCAAGTTCGGATGCAGTGGACGGCTGCACCCGGCTTGCCTCCCCAAGAGACAGGCAAAAATGCTCAATAATAGAAAAGACAAAGACAACACTGAGCACTTGCCTGATCTCAAGTTCGGACGCCGTCCAGGACTTCGACAATCCGGACTCAGACGGGAGGAGGTCGTCTTCTGGCTCCCATTCAGCCGTGTCGTCATCTGCCTCTGGCAAAGAGGCTTCCGCAGCCTGAGGACCCTCCGACGCCGTCATCCACGCTGGCAACTCATACGGCGTGGAGCAGGGGGCTCCTGGCCCGCTGGGTCGGACTACTCATCCATGGAGACCCGGGGACGCTCCGTCGTCGGTGCAGGCTCCAAACAGTAAACCAATCCCTTCCTCTGTCCTTGATGTGGCTGCGGGGCTGGGATCTTCTGCTCCAGGACCGCAGGCCTCCTCCTCATCTGATGATGCTCGACAGACGTCAAAGAGCGCTCAACGGGGGGAGACACAGAGGCAGTGGGTTTAGTAATTACCTCAGCAGGTGGTGGAGGCTCGGGGGGCTGCGAACCCCGAACCTCACCCCCAGGAGTCAGACAAGACAAATCACTATTAGGGGGAAAGGAGTGAACTTGTACACGCCTGTCTCCCGGAGGGAAGATGGAGCCTGCTGCAGGGAACGTTGCTCCTTCCTCTCCCCGTCGGATGGTGGCAGAGGGCTCCCTGGAAGGAAGAGGGGGGGCCACTCGAGATGGAATCGCTGCGGGGCTTGCCGGAGCAGAACTCCTCATACACCCAGCAGCTGGAGAGGGCATCGGAGAGGAGGGGGTGGCAGCCAAGTCGGGCCGGGCACGACGCGCTGACGGGACAGCGGGGAAAAACGGCCTGGGGAGAAAGGCTGCGGGGGTTCCCTCCTGGTGAGACGCTGAAGAGACAGCTGTCAGGTTGAAGGGGTCAGTCCAGCGAACCGGAGCAGGATCCGGACGGGATTCTTGCTGAGAATGTCTCTGGCCGCAACGCCGATGTCTTCGACGGGCCCCAGGTGGTGCAAACTCCTGGACTGGAGCGAGGAGGGGATCAGGATCCCAAAGCGGGCAGCGGGGATTCCGTCTCCCCCGCCTCGGGGCCTCTTCTTCCTCGTACATCCGGAGTATCTGGCATTGGGCGGCGATGTCAAGTCTCCTCACGTCGACTTCTGAGTGGTCGTCGTAGCGGGGAGGTAGTTGGTCGAGCACATCCTCAGCCCAGTCTAGGTACCAGTGTACATCGGGCTGATAGCCGAGGAGAGGAGGGGCCATGAGGGTATCAGGATTAAAATCGAGGTCGGAGGTGGCGATGAGGATTTCATCAACTTGCTCCAGCACCTCGGTCAGCTGGTCGCTGGAACCCCGAGTGCAACCCCTCCGCGACGGCATAATTCCAGTACCGTACCCAGACAGGAAAGAGCAGAGTTCCTCTAAATGCAACTTTACTGCGAACGGCGTCTCCTTCTGGCGGTCGCCTACTGTCACGGCTGGCCCTCACGAGCCAGCATAAGATGCCACAGACCAGTAAAGTTGCACAGTTGTTTTATTCACAGTTCAAGGCTAGGGTAGGACAAGATAACTAGCCGCGTGGGCGGAGCAGCAAGATTATCCATTAATATAACAACAATTAATGACAGCTGAGACGAGGAACGCTCACTCACCGACAGACAAAGGAAAAGGGTTAGAAATACGAGCGACTACCTCAACAATAAACACACTTACATTGGAGGAGAGTCGTGGAAGAACATTAGGAGAACGTAGACGGGAATGTTGACAAGGCGACCGCAAGATGCAGTCGCTGGCGCCGGCATTTAAAGCCGGCTGCTCACGATTGCAAATGCAGCGCAGCTGCTCAGACTCTGACAGCGGGGAATTCCCGAGCGTTAGACCAATCAGAGCCCGGGAAGCCAGAATGACAACACCTGCTGTCAAAGCCTGACAGGGATGATGTATAACCCGAGCGCGGACAAAGTAGCACTCGGGATATGACAGCTGTGATGTTGGACTGATCCATAAAGAAATAGTCCATTATGTCCAGACACTCCTTCAATGAGCCTTTGCCACTCAGCGTGCAAAACACTCGTTGGCTTTCCTCACCAAGGCAGTGAATGAGCAGGCTCCTCTGTCTCTCTTCGTCGGCGCTGCCCAAGCCAGCTGCAGTGATGTACACCTCGAACGCTTCCCGCCAGTGGCACCATGGTGTAGTTGGCACACCCAGAGACTGTAAGAATGGAGGTGGCAGTTTTATGCACGCTCCCATGGTTTAGTCCTCGTCGCCAAGATGTTATGTCCTAATAACAGGAGACCTAAGCCATGTTGAACTGAGCAACAAGCAGAACTTTATTGGGATTCACACTCAGTATACATACTGGCCGTAGCCCACCTGACATCACCACGTCGACTGCCTGGCGTCGGCTATGGCAAGCCCCAAAGGTCAACTCCCTATACAACAGCATGACAGCACTCTTGGACTACATTCAGTGTGGGCTTAGCGAGGTGGAGTATTGGACTGTAAATGTGCTACAGAACATCTTTTCGGAGGCTCGTGTTTCTCGCACTCCCAAAGCGGCTCCGGAGTGTCTGGTTGGAGTTGCACAAGTGCTTGAAGCATGTCCCAGCCTGTGGAGCCATCTGAAGCTCACAGACCTTCTCCTCTACATTATTAACCCATCATCCTTGCTCCGTGGGCTGGGAGAAATCTCCTCCACGTCCATGCCTGCTTCAATGAGGAAGCGGCCCCGGGCACAGAAGGCCCGAGCCTCTCACCACTCTCCAGCAGCAGCAGCCCCGCCTTCCCCTCCCAAACAGTGGCCCGTACCATCAGCTGCTTCTCCAACGCCGGAAGGGCCCGCAGCCTGCCGGGTTGGGCATGTCACCCTCGTGCCTCCCTACGGTCCTACTACGGAGGAGCTGGAGGAACGCCAGGGGGTTTTAGCGGCAGAGGCGGAGCTGCTTTTGGAATACAAGTCATGGCTCTTTCCTGAACTTGCGAACCAAGTCATCATGCCTGCCGGGCCGGATCGGCCAGGATCTGCATTGGTGTTCTCGCTCCCCCACAGCCAGTAGGGAGGAAACTTCTGGACCATCTGCAGCAGCCACCACCACACCTAGGGAGCAAAGGCAAGTATCTTTTCATTTTATAATATCTGAAAATTAATTGTCTTGCTTTGTTCCCGGGTGGGGGGCTCAGCAGCAGTCGCCCACTTTGGCTGAGCCTTCCCCACCTGCTGTTGCAGCCTCCTCCTCTTTTTCACCCACATCTCCTGTGTCCTCCCCTGTTTTCCCCGTTTGTCCGCCGGTCCTGGGAGGGAACCGCTGGATGAAGAGGAGGTCAGCGGTTCCGGAGGATCCGGTTTCAGCCGTGCAGCCGTACCCCGGACGGGAGAGGAGTGCCCCCTGTGGCCCGAAACCTGAGCTGACTAAGAGTCCCCTGGTTTCGGCATCACAGGACCCAGTACCATCGGTGAGGCATTTCCTGGCTCCGTCATGCCGTGCTGAGTTCTCCTTGCTTCAGCCATCACGTCAGAGGGTCCGCCAGCATTAGCCACTACGCCTGGAGATCCACCAGCACCCGTCACCTTATTTGGGTTTCCGCAAGTGGCAGCTGCCATGCCTGGAGGGTCACCAGCTTTCTCAGCCATCATGCCTGCTGCCTGGGTCACCGCAACAGAGTCACCAGAGTCCTGGACGGTGGTGGAGCTCGAGTCCAAGCAAGTGCTCTGTTCTGTTTTAACATCTACAGAGCCAGAGAATTCTTGTCTGGATCATGGTGGGGAGGATTGGTTGTAGATGTCCTCTGCTCCTGAGCTCTCCTCCCCGGGCTCCACTGCTGCCGGTGATTCTTCTCCAGTGTTTTTCTCTTCTCATTCTCCTGAGGTGGTCGTATTGAGAGAGGTTGCCCAGACGGTGAAGGCCGAGACGTTGCAGTGGGAATCGTCAGAGTCCTGGACGGCGGTGGAACTCAAACTCAGGCAAGTTCCCTTTTTTGTCCAAGAAAAATCTTGCCTGGCTGCTGGTGTGGGGGCGGGGGGGCAAGTGCAGCCATCAGTTGCACTTGAGCTTCCCTCGCTGGGCTCCACTGCTGCTGGTGACTCTCACTCGGTGTTTGTCTGTGCTCTATCTGAGTCTTTTCCTGAGACCTCCATGGGTCCCCTACCTCTGCCAGAGGTCTCCTACCTCTGCTGGAGGTCTTCGTGGGTCCTTCATCCCAGCAGGGTGCCGCCACCACAGGTGCTACTCCTTAGTCCGGGCCCGCCGCTGCGGGTGCTTCACCTCTGCCCAAGGTCGTTGAAGGTCCCCTGCTGGTGCCCGGGGTTGTGGGGGTTCCCTGCTGGTGCCTGAGGTCATGGGGGGTCTCCTGCTGGTGCCCGAGGTCGTGGGGGGTCTCCTGCTGTCGCCCAAGGTCGTGGGTGGTCTCCTGCTGTCGCCCGAGGTCGTGGGGGTCTCCTACTGTCACCCAAGGTCATGGGGCGTCTCCTGCTGTCACCCAAGGTTGTGGAGGGTCCTTTGCTGTCACCCGAGGGCATCATGGATCCTTCACCAGGGCTTGCTGAGGGTCATCGGGTGCCGCTGTGGGTCCCTGCTGATCAGTCTTCATCACCGGTTGGTTGCCTCACGGGGCGAGTGCTCCCTTCCCCTGGTGTACTTGCTGGTCAGCCATCATCGCCGCCTGGCCCCGCTGTTGGCCAGCAATTAGCGTCAGGAACCAACCATCCACAGCCCTGGTTCCACTTCATCCACACTGTAGTCCATGTGGTCCGTTGGGGGCATGGGTTCCAGCTACCACCTCCAGGAGGGGGCGCGTTGTGCCCCATGGCCCGTTGGCTCAGGAATGGGGGAGACCACCTGACAGGCTGCGCCATTTCGTTGGGTGGCTCATGAACTCTGAGAGGTCACCCAACAATCTATATCCCCTATGGTGGTGGCTCTGGAGTTCGGGGAAGCCACCCGACTCACTCTACCACAAGCTCCAGTGCTCTTAGGACTCTGGGAGACCACCCGAACTGTTTCAACTTTCTTTTTTGTCCCTCAGCATTCCATTACCACCTGTTGCACAAGCGTTGTGGGTCATGAGTTTTTTCTTTTGTTTTCTGGTTGGGTTTGAGTCCCTCCGTGCCTGGGTTCCCCCTCCTTCTGCCCAGGGTGGGTTGTTTTTCTGGTTGGGGGGGGGGGGGGGTCTCCTTTGTGGTTGGGTCTTCTTTTCTTTTTTGATGTTGCCCTGGGGTGTCTGGGAGCCACCCCTCGAGGAGGGGGCACTGTCATGATCCTGGGCGCGGGGGGGGGCAGTTTCCAATTTTAGTTTAGTCCTTTTCTGTTCGCTTGTTTCTTTGTTTATTATGATCTTTTGTATCTGGTTTCTGTTCATTTATGAGCTGTATTCTTAGTTGTGTTCTTATAGATTTGTCTAGTTATTTTGTGTCATTTTGTAGTTATGGGTTTGTTTATGTCTTTTGGGGATTGTGTTATTTTATGCTGTTGTGGGAATGTGGAAGGACGAGACAGAGTTTATCTCACGAGTCAGGTTTATTCACATTCTCCAACATGAGCAATACAGAAAGAGAGAGAAACCCAGACCTTCATCCCCTTTTTGTACCCCAGGAGCTTCAAAGCTCCAGTCACAATGCATTTAATCCCAAATAACAATGCATGCCTTTCAGATCCTATCACCCCCACCCAAAGTCACTGTCAGCCAGGAAATCCCCCTCGGCCATCTCTCTGCATACCAAAGACCACATTTCACATCCTCCTGTTATCCCCGAGGAGGCCCAGTCCTTTGTTCATCTGAGACGTGAAGCATACAGTAAGCATACAGTGATATACACACGAAGCATAAGGTGGTATACATTTGTGCATATGAAACCCACATATGTGTGCCACATGACCCCCCCCCCCCCCCCAAACGTCTAAGATGTAACAACAGAATAACGGTCAGCCTGTCATGATAAAATCTTTACACATCAGCCCACGTGTTGCTTGGGCTTCAGTCTCCTCCCGTATCTGCTGTAAGCCGGCTTCAACACTTCCGTGGCGCTATCCTGCTGGGGGGCTGCTGTCTGAGGGTGAGAATTGTTAGTCAATCCCTGTGGGTGTTCTGGGGGATGTTCTCTAGGGGGTCTGCCGCGTCGAGGAGCCTTGGCCAACAGCACGTCGTCGTCCGCCACCACAAAGGCGGATTTGAGCCTGTTAATGCCAATCTTCTCCTTCCTGCCCCCCAAATCTAGCAAAAAATGCTTATCCCCTGTTTCCAGCACTCTAAATGGCCCATCATAAGGTGGACGTAGCGGCGGGCGATGGGCATCGTGTCTGACAAAAACAAACTCCGCGTTTTTTAAAGCCTTAGGTATAAAAACACGCAGAAAACTGTGGTGAACGGGGCCAGGCAGCGCGACCGATTCCGTGCCACGCTGCAACCACTGAGCCGGGGAACATTCTGGCGCAGGATTATCTGGGAGAAACTCCCCAGGCAGCCGAAGTGGCTGCGCAAAAACTAGCTCCGCCAGGGAGGCTTCTAATTCCTCTTTAGGTGCAGAACGCAACCCCAATAAAACCCATGGTAGCCTGTCCACCCAATTTGCAACCGTAAGCGACGCTCTGAGAGCCGCTTTCAATGACCTGTGAAAACGTTCGCATAACCCGTTAGCCTGCAGATTGTACGCGGTTGTGCGGTGGATCGTTACCCCCAGGCTGCGGGCCATTGCTGACCAAAGTTCTGAAACAAACTGAGGGCCTCTGTCGGACGTAACATCCGACGGGACTCCAAAACGCGCTACCCATGCTGTTAAAAACGCGCGCGCCACCTCCTCGGCTGTGGTTGATGCCAGTGGGACCACTTCCGGCCAGCGCGTGGTGCGGTCTACCATTGTCAGAAGGTGTGTGCACCCCTGTGACGGCGGAAGGGGGCCTACGAGGTCCACATGAACATGATCGAACCTCTTAGCCGGGATGTGAAACGGCTCCAAAGGAGCTTTCGTGTGCCTGTGTACCTTGGCTCGTTGACAGGCCATGCAGGCTGTTGCCCACTCCTTAACTTGTTTGCGCAGGCTCGGCCATACAAATTTCTCTCCCACCATTTTGACCGACGCGCGCACTCCCGGGTGCGCCAGAGAATGAATCGAGTCAAAAACGCGGCGGCGCCACGCAGCCGGTACCACAGGACGCGGTCGCCCAGTGGAGACATCGCAGATTGGGGGGGGGGGGGGGGGCATACCGTCTTGCAGCACCCTGTTCTCCAGCCTTAACCCTGTTGGTCCAGACTGGAGTGCGCGCACATCCGCGTCGCTAACCTGATCCGCGGTCATGGCTGTGTAATCTATCCCTACGCGGACTGGAGCTGCGCGCACTTCCGCGTCGCTAACCTGATCCGTGGCCATGGCTGCATAATCTACCCCCACGCGGACTGGAGCCGCCACAGCGCGCGAGAGGCAGTCTGCCACTACATTAAGTTTACCCGCCACATGCTGGATATCTGTAGTAAACTCTGAGATCGCGGCCAGGTGTCTCTGCTGCCGGCCCGACCACGGTTCTGAAACCTTGGCCATCGCGAAAGTCAGCGGCTTGTGATCAACGAACGCGGTGAAACGGCGTCCCTCCAGCCAGAACTGGAAGTGGCGAATGGCGAAGTGGAGAGCTAACAACTCCCTGTCGAATGTGCTGTATTTTCATTCACTATCGCGCAAGGTCCTGCTGAAAAAGGTGAGCGGTTGCCAAGCCCCGGCTACATGCTGTTCCACGACCGCCCCATGGCCACATCCGACGCGTCAGTAGTAAGCGCTATGTGGGCCGTTGGGTCTGGATGTGCTAACAACGAAGCATTTGCCAGGGCTGTTTTGACTTCCGAGAATGCTTGCTCTCACTCCGGAGACCATTCGATTTTGTTTGTGGGTTTTTGTTTTTTTAGTGCAGCATATAATGGTTGCATGAGCTGCGCTGCGCGGGGGAGGAAACGGTTATAAAAATTCACCATTCCCAAAAACTCCTGTAACGCTTTGACCGTTTGTGGCTGGGGAAAATTTGTTACCACGCGCACTTTGTCAGGCAGAGGAACCGCTCCTTCTGGAGAGACGCGATGCCCCAAAAAATCAATCTGCGTCACCCCGAACTGACACTTCGCTGGGTTGATTATTAACCCGTGCTCTCCCAACCTCCGGAAAACTGCCGTGAGGTGGTTTTCGTGTTCGTCTTCGGATGCGCTGGCTACCAAAATATCGTCCAGGTAGACGAACACGAAGGGGAGATCGTGCAACACTGTGTCCATCATGCGTTGGAACGTCTGCGCCGCGCCTTTAAGCCCAAACGGCATGCGCAAAAACTCAAATAGACCGAACGGAGTTATTACCGCTGTTTTGGGTATGTACTCAGCGCGTACTGGGACCTGGTGGTAACCGCGTACCAAGTCTATCTTAGAAAAAACGCGTGCCCCCGCCAAATGAACTGAAAAATCTTGGATATGTGGGATTGGGTAGCGGTCGTGCGCTGTAGCGTTGTTCAACCTGCGGAAATCTCCGCAAGGACGCCATGAGCCATCAGCTTTCGGGACCATGTGAAGCGGTGAAGCCCATGGGCTTTTCGAACGCCTGATGATGCCCAACTTTTCCAGGTTAGCGAACTCCTCGCGCACTATGGTCAGTTTAGCTGAATCCAAGCGCCGGGCTTTTGCAAAAACAGGCGGTCCGGTGGTAGTAATAAAATGTTCCACCCCGTGTTTAGCCACAGCCGCCGAAAATGTTGGGACCGTGAGTGCTGGGAACTGAGTGAGCAGTGTGTGGAACTCACCACCTGCAGCTGTGACGTTGGCTTGTGCTGTTGGCGGGGCCACTCGAGCTGTACAGGGAATAGAATAAAAAGAGAGTGCATTAACCAGGCGCCTGTTAGCAAGATCAACCAACAAACCATGTGAGCACAGAAAATCAGCCCCTAACATATTGAAATTCACTGCAGCTATGACGAAAGTCCACTCAAATGTACGGCCGTGTAGGGACAGAAGGAGAGTCCTCTCACCAAAGGTCTTAATCGCCGAGCCGTTCGCTGCTGACAACCCCGGACCACTGGAAGGCGCCAGCCGGTCAGCGGAGGAAGGTGTGATGAAACTCAGCTGGGAGCCTGTGTCCACGAGGAAATGTCTCCCCGAGCGCGCATCCTTCAAGTAGAGCAGCTTGTTGTCCTCCCCGAGGGCCGCAGCTGCTACCGACCCCCGGTCTTGGCGTTTCCCGAGCGCTTGAAATGGCACAGTGGTATACATTTGCGTGCCTTCTCTGCAAAGCGGCGATGGTAGAAACAGAGGGTGTCTCCTCCGCGATCCTTGGCCCCCGCCGCCGCCGTTGTCGGTGGGTCTGCTACCGCCGTCTCTGGCTCCTCGTCGTCTCCGGCTGTCACGCTGCACCCCGTCGCTGCTGCGGTGGCCGCGCGCTGTTTGCTGGCGTTGAGAATCCGGTGCGCCTCCTGAGCCAGCGCGCGGAAGTCCCGCTGGGCCAACAACGGCGAACCGGCCAGGGTCGCTCTCGTGGCCGACGGTAGGGTTCTCAGGAAAATGTGGGTGAAGAGGAAATCGTCGCCGTCTGAGCCCCTCAACCTCAGCATGTCCTCCATCAGGTCAACGGGCGTGCCATCTCCCAAGTCATTCAGAGCCAAGAGTCTCTCCGCTCTCTCCTGGGCTGAGAGAGTGAAACGCTGGATGAGCGCAGCCTTCAACGCACCGTATTTGTCGTCAGCCGGTGGGTTCACCAAAAGGCTCTGCACATGCTGAGACGTGCGGTTGTCGAGCTTGGCAATTACATGGTAGAATTTCGTCTCATCTACCGTTATCCCCCGGAGGGCGAACTGTGCTTCGACC
Source organism: Pholidichthys leucotaenia (assembly GCA_020510985.1). Classification (NCBI taxonomy): domain Eukaryota; kingdom Metazoa; phylum Chordata; class Actinopteri; order Cichliformes; family Pholidichthyidae; genus Pholidichthys; species Pholidichthys leucotaenia. The sequence goes on along the minus strand of CM035843.1, from coordinate 54,116,642 downwards.
AAGAGGAACCAGGAGCACGGGTTGTCTCGCCAAAAGTCCGGTAGCTGGACGGTATCGGCATACGCCTGGCTGGGAGCTCCTGACCCGGCTGGTTCGGGGGAATTTCTTTCACTCATCGTCTTAGGGTCACCAGTGTGGGAATGTGGAAGGACGAGACAGAGTTTATCTCACGAGTCAGGTTTATTCACATTCTCCAACATGAGCAATACAGCAAGAGAGAGAAACCCAGACCTTCATCCCCTTTTTGTACCCCAGGAGCTTCAAAGCTCCAGTCACAATGCATTTAATCCCAAATAACAATGCATGCCTTTCAGATCCTATCACCCTCACCCAAAGTCACTGTCAGCCAGGAAATCCCCCACGGCCATCTCTCTGCATACCAAAGACCACATTTCACATCCTCCTGTTATCCCCGAGGAGGCCCAGTCCTTTGTTCATCTGAGACGTAAAGCATACAGTAAGTATACAGTGATATACACATGAAGCATAAGGTGGTATACATTTGTGCATATGAAACCCACATATGTGTGCCACACTGTATTAGTTAGTTCCGGTCTGTACTTTTATTTTAACAGTGCTGTGCAGCTTCCAGCTGTCAAACTGTTTCGCGGGCTGCACAGCTGTCACTTATTGTTTTGATTATGTTCTCACTCATGTACCCACACCTGACAATCATCTGGTTATTCCTATTTCAGTGGGCCTATGTTACTCATTCTTTGCAGCAGTCTTTTTGTTTCCAGACGTTTGTTACATTTCTCTACACTCCCAGACAGAGCCCCCCCGTCTGGTAGAGTCTCCGGGCGTTCCCCATTTCCTTACTTTAAGCTGTAAGTGTGTATTTTCATTCGTGTTGAGGAGAGTGTGGAAATGATGAGGCCAAGTTACGATCAGACGAAGTTTATTCACACTCTCCATCTTCATAAAGAACACAGACGAAAGAGAGGTCATTGAAATTGTTAAATCGTTCAAAAGTAAAACATCTACTGACTGTGATGGTATTGACATGCTACTAGTCAAAACTGTTATCGAATGCATAGTAAAACCACTGACGTACTGTATATCTGCAACCTGTCTCTCCAATCAGGTATATTTCCCAATGCAATGAAAATAGCTAAAGTAATTCCGATATACAAGACGGGCGACAGAGGGGAACTCTCAAACTATAGACCAATTTCACTATTACCGCAATTTTCCAAGATACTTGAAAAAATATTCTATGAGAGAATTGACAACTTCATACTGAAGAATGATTTACTATGTGAGCAGCAATATGGGTTCAGACACAAGAGGACAACTGCATATGCCCTAATGGAATTTACAGAAAAAATATCAACAGCCATTGAAAATAAAGAGTATTCAGTTGGAGTATTCCTAGATCTTAAAAAAGCATTTGATACAGTAGATCATAATTTATTATTAAAGAAACTACAAAATTCTGGTATTAGAGGGGTAGCACTGTCCTGGTTAAGTAGTTACTTAAAGAATAGATATCAGTATGTATGTGTTAGCAACAAAAACTCAGAGTTGCTGAAGGTCACCTGTGGAGTCCCACAGGGTTCAGTTTTGGGACCATTATTATTCAATATGTATATAAACGATAAATGTAAAGTTTCAGAAAAAATGGACTTAATATTGTTTGCCGATGACACTAATCTGCTATGCAGTGGAAACAATTTGGAACAACTTCTGGATACACTCGGGAAGGAATTAGAAAAGCTTAAACTGTGGTTTGATTCAAACAAATTAACGCTCAATTTAAGTAGGACAAAATTTATAGTCTTTAACAACCATCACAACAATCCAGTACCCAAACTCAGTGTAAATGGTGTAGAGATTGAAAGGGTATCTGAAACTAAATTCCTTGGAGTAATAATTGATAACAAACTGTGTTGGAAGTCACATATTAATTATATTAAAGGTAAAATTTCCAAATCAATTGCAATATTACACAGAGTGAAATATTTGCTGAATCAACCCACACTATACACCTTGTATCATTCATTAATACTCCCATACATGACATATTGTAATGAAGTATGGGGAAATACATACAAAACAAACATATATCCACTCTTTATGCTTCAAAAGAGAGCTATTAGAATAATAAACAAAGCAGCTTACAGGGAACCAACAAACCCACTTTTTCTTAAACAAAAAACTCTCAAGTTGAAAGATCTGGTTGACTTTAAAACCGCAATAATAATGTTCAAAGTGAAGAATTTATCACTGCCCGCAAATATCCAAAAGTTGTTCCAAACAAGGGAGAAACGATATCACTTCAGAGGAACATGTATATTTCAAAAGCCTACAGTGAGAACAACCACCAAGCAACACTGTATTTCAGTGCAAGGTGTCAGATTATGGAACGATTATGGACCTGAATTAAAATCATGTACAACGCTTGGACAATTTAAACAAAAACTAAAGGAAGAAATACTCCAAACATATTTACAAGACGACATGTAAACTCACATAAGGATTGACATATCCAGCCTGTGTTGTGTTGTAGCTTAGTTTTTTTTGTTGTTTTTTTTCTCTCTGTGACATTCTGTCTTAGATTTGTCTTGAATAGTAACCGCTTAACCTAGCTTAGCTTAGTTTTCTTTTTTTTTCTCTCAGTCACACTTTGTCTTAGCTTTGTTCTAAATTGTAATCACTCTTGTCTTGTTTACTCTTCTTTCTTTTGAATTCTTGGATGGAATATGGGTGGGCAATATAAGCTGCGGCTTCAGCCATCACCCATTTCGGATAACTCACGTGGAATTGTTTAGTAGAAGGAGTCTTTGTCTAATTTGACCTTGTTGTTATATTATACAGTTTCTTTTAACCTGTACTGTATTATCCGAAATAAATAAATTCATTCATTCATTCATTCATTCATTCTTCACATCATCATACACAGAAAGCACTGAATAGCCAAACCAGGTTTCATCCCTTAAAATTCCACAGATCATCTCACATCTGCATGACATTTCACCTCCACCATACATTTTCCTTAAGCCCCCAGCTCTCTCTTCCTGCCAACTCCCCATGAGGTCCCTGCCTATTGTTCTCTTGTGTCTAACCACTGCCTCCTGACTGAGACGCTGTCTGCTGACACAACCACAATATACATTGCTATGTCACCAATATGCATCGCCATAATCACCCCCCCCCCCCCCAGACAGAGTTTCAGTGTGCACGTCTTTTGGGCTTCAGTCTCCTCCCATATCTGCTGTAACGGGGGTGTCTGTGCCAGCGGGGGGCTGCTGGACGTGTGTCTGACTGCGGGTGGGCCGGTGGGGGGACTTCGCTCTGCCCGTGTGGCTGTCCTGGTGAATCGTTTGCCTGGGGAGGTCTCAGTGGGGGTCTTCCACGCCGAGGGGTCTGAGCCAGCAGCACTTGCTCGTCCGCCACTACAAAGGCGGGCTTAAGTCTGTCTATGCATATTTTCTCCCGACGCCCCCCCCAAATCTAACAAAAAATGCTTGTCCCCTGTTTCCAGCACTCTGAACGGGCCATCATAGGGTGGGTGCAATGGCGGGCGGTGGGCATCGTGTCTGACGAACACGAATGCCACATTCTTCAAAATTTTTGGCATAAAAGCGCATGGGAAACAGTGGTGGGCCGGGCCGGGCAGCGTGCCTGTGTCTGCACTACGCTGCAAACGCTGAGACGTGCAGCTGTCCGGCGCGGGATTATCTGGCAAAAATTCCCCGGGCAGCCGCAGTGGCTGAGAAAAAAACAAGCTCAGCCGGGGAAGCCTCCAAATCCTCTTCTGGTGCGGAACACAACCCCAATAAAACCCATGGTAACCGGTCAACCCAATTTGCATCCGTCAATGAAGCCCTGAGTGCTGCTTTCAGTGACCTGTGAAAACGCTCGCATAACCCATTTGCCTGTGGGTTGTACGCGGTTGTGCGGTAAATTGCAACACCCAGGCTGCGGGCCATCGCGGACCAAAGTTCGGAAACAAACTGAGGGCCCCTATCGGACGTGATGTCCGACGGGATTCCAAAACGCGCCACCCATGCTGTCAAAAAAGCACGCGCCACGTCCGCAGACGTGGTTGCCGCCAGCGGGACTGCTTCTGGCCAGCGTGTGGTACGTCCACCACTGTCAGAAGGTGCGTGCACCCCTGCGTTGGCGGGAGGGGGCCCACAAGGTCCACGTGAACATGGTCGAATCTTTTAGCCAGTATCCTAAACGGCTCCAAAGGAGCCTTGGTGTGTCTGTGCACTTTGGCTCATTGGCACGCTACACAGGCTGTAGCCCACTCTTTCACTTGTTTGCCCAGGCCTGGCCACACGAATTTCACTCCCACCATTTTGACTGACGTGTGCACTCCTGGGTGCGCCAAAGCGTGAACTGACTCAAACACGCGGCAGCGCCACGCGACCGGGACCATCGGGCGTGGGCGTCCCGTGGAGACGTCGCAGATTGGGGAGGGCTGCCGTCTTGCAGCACTCTACTCTCCAGCCTTAACCTTGTTGGTCCAGACTGGAGCGCGCGCACGTCCGTATCACTAATCTGCTCTGCGACCATGGCTGTATAATCTATCCCTACACAGACCGGGGCCACTACCGCGCGTGAGAGGCAGTCTGCCACCACATTCAGTTTACCCGACACATGTTGAATATCGGTAGTAAACTCTGAGATCACAGCCAGCTGTCTCTGCTGCTGGCCCAACCATGGTTCTGAAACCTTGGCCATCGCAAACGTCAGCGGCTTGTGGTCCACGAACGCGGTGAAGCTGCGCCCTTCCAGCCAGAACTGGAAGTGGCGTATGGCCAGGTGGAGAGCCAGCAACTCTCTGTCGAACGCGCTGTATTTACGCCCACTGTCGTGCAAAGCCCTGCTGAAAAAAGCGAGCGGCTGCCAAGAACCGGCGACACGTTGCTCCACGACGGCCCCTATGGCCACGTCCGAGGCGTCGGTAGTGAGCGCTATCCGGGCCGCCAGGTCTGGGTGCGCCAACAGTGCGGCGTTTGCCAGGGCTGCTTTAACCTCAGAGAATGCCTGCTCTCGCTCCGGAGTCCATTCGACTCCATCCACGGGTTTCCGTCTCTTGAGCGCGGCGTACAGTGGCTGCATGAGCTGAGCTGCGCGGGGGAGGAAACGGTTATAAAAATTAACCATCCCCAAAAATTCCTGCAGCGCCCTGACCGTCTGAGGCCGGGGGAAGTTCGCCACAGCACGCACTTTGTCGGGCAAGGGTATCACTCCCTCCGGTGAGACGCGGTGCCCCAAAAAATCAATCCCCGTCACGCCGAACTGGCACTTCGCCGGGTTGATTATTAACCCGTGTTCCTCCAACCTCTGGAAAACCGTCCTGAGGTGGGTTACGTGTTCGTCTTCGGACGCGCTGGCCACCAGGATATCATCCAAGTAGATGAACACAAACGGGAGATTGCGCAGCACCGCGTCCATCATGCGCTGGAACGTCTGTGCCGCTCCTTTTAATCCAAAAGGCATGCGCAGAAACTCGAACAAGCCAAACGGAGTTATTACCGCTGTTTTGGGTATGTCCTCCTCGCGCACTGGGACCTGGTGGTAACCGTGGACCAGGTCTATTTTAGAAAAAATGCGCGCTCCGGCGAGGTGAATGGAAAAATCCTGAATGTGGGGAATCGGGTAGCGGTCGTGTGCTGTGGCGTTATTCAACCTGCGGAAATCGCTGCACAGTCACCACGATCCCTCAGCCTTAGGGACCATGTGTAGCAGGGATGCCCATGGGCTGTTCAATCGCCTGATGATGCCCAACCTTTCCAGGTTGGCAAACTCCTCGCATGCTATGTCCAGTTTAGCTGCGTCCAAGCGCCGAGGTCGTGCGAAAACAGGCGGCCCGGTGGTGGTGATAAAGTGCTTCACCCCGTGTTTAGCGATGGCCGCTGAAAACGTCGGGACCGTGAGTGCTGGGAACTGAGTGAGCAGTGTGTGGAACTTACCACCTGGAGCTGTGACGTTGGCTTGTGTTACTGGCCCAACCCCTCGAGCTGTACAGGGGAGAGAGTCAAAGGACAGTGCATTAACCAGGCGCCTGTTAGCAACATCAACTAATAAACCATGCGCACACAGAAAATCAGCTCCCAGGATTGGAAAACTCAGTGCTGCTATGACAAAAGTCCACTCATATGTGCGGCCGTGTAGAGATAAAGCCAGTGCTCTTTCACCAATGGTCTTAATGTCCGAGCCGTTCACTGCTACCAGCCTGGGGCCACTGGGTCCTGCCAGCCGGTCAGCGTAGGTCGGCAGGATGATGCTCTTCTGGGCTCCGGTGTCTACAAGGAAACGCCTCCCTGAGCGCGAGTCCGTCACGTAGAGCAGCTTGTTCTCTTCGCTGGCGGTCGCAGCTGCTACCGACTGCTGGCTCTGGCATTTCCCGAGCACTTGAATTGGCACGGTGGCGTACATCTGCGTGCGTTCCCTCCAAAGCAGCGGTGGTAGAAGTAGAGCGTGTCTCCCTGGCGCTCCTTGGCCCCCGCTGCCACTACCGTCGGTGGCTCCTCGCCTCCTCTGGTCATCTCACTGGGTTCCGACGCCGCTGCGTTCACCGTGAGCGCTCTGGTGGTGAGGATGATCCGGTCTGCCTCTTGGGCTAGCGCACGGTAGTCCCGCACGGCCAGCAGCGGCAAATTGGCCAGGACCGCTCTCGCCTCTGTTGGAAGGTTCCGGAGGAAAAGGTGGGCAAACAGAAAATGCCTGTCGTCCATGCCCATTAACGCCAACATCTTCTCCATCAGATCGACGGCCGAACCATCTCCTAACTCGGAACGCCTCAGGAGCCTCTCTGCTCTCTCACAGTCCGAGAGTGTGTAGCGCCGAATCAGCGCAGCTTTGAGAGCCTCATATCTGCCGTGGGCTGGGGGCTGGTCGAGCAGGCTCGCTACCTGCTGAGCTGTGCGAGCGTCCAGCGCTGCAACCACATGGAAAAACTTGATGTCGTCTGTCGTTATTCCCTGGAGGGCGAACTGGGCCTCGGTGTGGTGGAACCAAGAGCGCGGGTTGTGCTGCCAAAAGTCCGGTAGCTTGACTGCAACAGCACACACATTGCTGGGGGTTCCCGTCCGGGCCGTCTGTGGGATGCCTGCCGCGTTGCTGGGGGACTCCGGGGTTCTTGCCTCGTGTTCCATAATACGTCCAGGGTCACCAGTGTGGAGAGTGTGGAAATGATGAGGCCAAGTTACGATCAGACAAAGTTTATTCACACTCTTCACATCATCATACACAGAAAGCACTGAATAGCCAAACCAGGTTTCATCCCTTAAAACTCCACAGATCATCTCATATCTGCATGACATTTAACCTCCACCATACATTTTCCTTAAGCCCCCAGCTCTCTCTTCCTGCCAACTCCCCATGAGGTCCCTGCCTATTGTTCTCTTGTGTCTAACCACTGCCTCCTGACTGAGACGCTGTCTGCCGACACAACCACAATATACATTGCTATGTCACCAATATGCATCGTCATAGTGTGAGCTTTTTGTTAATAAATGTGCAAACGCGATTTATGACAATTCCTAATTATAACATTTAAACTTTATTCAGAAAAAGTTACAAATTTAAAAGAACCAAGTAACAAATCTATGGGAAAACTTACAAACTACCAAAAAAAAAAAATAAAAATGAAAAAGTAGCTAATTTACCAGAAATATGCAAATCTGTCAGATAAAAGTTGCATACTAACAAGTAGGAAACCACCTATTACCAGTACTGTTGATGAACTCAGTTGTTTTACCTTCATTTAAGACCATAGCCATTTAAGGGATAAGGGATAAGAACCTGTACTAAAATAGTGCTTTTTCTAGTCTCAAAGACCATTCAAAGCATTTCACTAGTACTAACCCTCTATTCTATCAGAGACAGATACCTAGGGACAATTTAGAATCACCTATTAACCTAGCATGCATGTCTTTGGATTGTGGTATGAAACCGGAGCCCCTGGAGTAAACACGCACACAGAGAACATGCAAACTCCACACAGAAAGGTTCCTACCTCTGCCAGCCCGGGGATTTGAACCTGGAACCTTCTAGCTGTTAGGCAACAGTGCTAATCACTGTACTGTGATGTTGTGTTCCAGCACTTTATTGTGAAGTGCGGTGTAGTGGCGTGCACTTCCCATCACGTCACTGCACCACCCTATAAATACCAGAGGGCATCCATATTGCAGCATCTTCGACTGGTGCCCTCTGCCAGGTGCCTATCGTGTTACCGCTGTTCCTCAACATCAATAAAGCTGTGTTCGTCTAGTCATCTTGCCTCATCCTTCACCCAAGATATTTTACCATACATAACATTTAGCGACTGAGGATTAACTCATGGAAGCGTGCGGAGCACCTCTACAGCCGTTTCTGGAGCACCCAGGAGAACCAGCAATTCTGTGGCCTCGACGGAGTAAGGAAGCGAGCATTTCTGGTTCGCAATCTTGGCGTAGAAGGTCAGAGAATTTTCCACACGTTAGGGGAGACGGAGTCTCATGCAGATGCTGTCGGGCTGCTTAGTAGCTACTTTGCCGAACACGCACAGCACAAAGCTGTGGGTTGAGAGGCTAATGGCGCCAAAAGACACTAAGGTAGCTAGCTCAGGGGAGCTAATGGCCCAGCTAGTAGCAATGGAGGAGTTAGCCACGAGGCTAATTGGGCACCAAACACAGAAGCTACCCGGGCAGTCGGTGTTAGCTAACACAGTGGAATCTGTGCCACAGGAGAGGGAGCCCGTGTCCATCGAGAATGACAAGCCAGCTGAAGAGCGCAGCACAGAGAAAGCACGCGGCGCGGAACAGCGCAGCACTTCAGATGACAGAGAGGAGGTACCGGACTGCTTTTGTACCTGAGATGAGCAGGAGTCGAAGACGGACACTGGGAGAGAACAGTACGAAGAGCTAACAGTCACCACGGCGGTCAAGCAGGGCCAGTTTCACTCAGGTTTGGTGTGGGTGGGTCTCAGTGCTGGCGTTCGGGACATGGTAGAGAGGGGTACCAAGCATGGCAGCGAGGCGTCTGCATCGGTGAGTGACACCGAGGTGCTAGCCCCAGATGCCGCCGTACTTGGCCACAGTTGGGTGGGGGTCTGCGACTACAACGGTGAATGCTACAATGGTTATAGAAGAGGACAAGGCCAGACCAACAAGCATGGAGTCACCGCATGCTCAGCAAGCAGCACATCGGGCCGACTAAAATTCCACTCCAGGTTATGGACTTGGTTCGGGGTGAAGGATGTCCACAGCAAGGATGGCCCAAACGACAGCCAGCAAAACATCAAGGGTGTCTGCGCATCGTGGCTAAGCTGGGCGCAGCATGCTTCGGGTTGTCCAACGGCTCGTCGAGCCACGCCAATCAGCTTTGCGTGTCCGGGAAGATGCTCCAGGTGGTGAGGCTGGACGGGTGGGTGATGGCAGTGTGGGATCCAGGCTCCATCATCCAGAGGATCAGCCATCACTCCGGCAGTCTGCGGTCTCCCGGGGCGCGCCTGCTAAGGGGCTGCCCTGAACCCCCCCATGCAAGTACACCTAAATGACTGTGCTGTAATTAAAGAGTTGCTTATAGTTCTTGTGTTTTGAAATGCATGTTATGATATGGGATTATTTTGTGTGTTTTGTTTAGTTTAGGGGCACGGCATGTAGTTTTAGTTTATGTGTGGACTTTTCTTTAGGTTTGGGTGGCAGAATAATCCACCCCGCCATGCGGGCTGCACGGTAGTGCACCCATCAGCCCTATTTTAGGTCAAACTTTTCTAAGTGGGGGAGAGAATGTGATATTGTGTTCCGCCACCTTATTGTGAAGTGCGGTGTAGTGACATGCACTTCCTGTCACATCACCACCCTATAAATACCAGAGGACATCCATATTGCGGCCTCTTTGGCCGGTGCCCTCTGCCAGGTGCCTACCATGTTACTGCTGTTCCTCAACATCAATAAAGCTGTGTTCATCCAGTTATCTTGCCTCATTCTTCACCCAAGGTATTTTACCAAACACAACATGTACCACCCATTTCCTCCATAAGGCAAATATCATGTGCTCTCAAGCAATATGGTGAACCTCAATATCATAGTCGAAGAGTTGTAATCATTTAGTCACTCAATGAGAGAACCATCAGGCAATTCTTTGAAGCTGAACTTGCCATTCAAAATCTTCCTGTCTATTCATTTCAGCTCAAGGAGGCATTTATGCCATGTTGCAATCCAGCGTGCGCTGCTTTGCTTTAATTCCTGATTTACGTATTGTGGGCTGCACATCTTAAAGACGGAAAGCAAACAAGGTCAAAAACCCGTGTTCACGCTCACAAATTGATCATGATTATTTGGGTGTTGAGTTAATCATGATTAACTTGATTAATGCTTTCATCACTAAAAAAATCCTTAAAAGTTCAGTTGTAAGAGTGTAGCTTTATAACTTTAGCATATCCAGCTCTAAACACTTGCAGAAATACCATGGAAAGGAGTATGCTGAATTTATTCAAGCCACAAGTTGCATATCAGTTTTGTATCGGTATTGGCCAATACCCAAATTTAAAAATATCACATCACCAACATCGCCCCCTTCCAGACAATGCAGGGGTTCATTTTCACTTCATCCAGAGACTGCATTGCTAAGGTGTGGAAGTAGAGATGACGGCAATGTTTTTTTTTACCAATTTATTTTTTAATTTACTATTTTATTTTAGAATCTGTATCGGAGCATCACTAGTTTATATGTTCCTCCTCCTGCTGGTTTTCAGCAAACCTAATACTCCAATTAATGCATCTACATAAATATTGCTCTGGTTTTTAAAATTATGTTGTTTAGGTTTATTTAGCTGGAAAATTTAACACTTGGGCAGCCTAAATTATTTTTTCTTATTTGCTTGTATTTCATGATGTGTTTTGTCATTTTTACTTCCACCAAGGATGTAATGTGATTGGGGCAATTTGTTTGTCTGTCTAATTGTTAGCAGGATTACACAAAAACTACTGGATGGATGTTGATGAAATTTTTCACCAGAGGTTGCCCTTGGGCTACAAATAAGCCCATTAGATTTTGGAGGTGATCAGAGAGTGCATACCTCCACTGAAGCCTGATCTTGCAATGTTAAGGAAAGTGAAAAAAAGTGATCAAAATCTGCATCCTGACCTGGATCAACTCCAGAATCCAGACAGACAGACCTTGGTGGAGGTATGTGCTCTCTGAGTGCCCTCTAGTTACAGTATATCTGGTATTCTGTTCATTTATTTTATATTATGCAAGAAGTATTAGATGTGTGTGCTGTCTGCAAGTCACAAACAAGAAGGGTTGAAATCTGTGGCACCATGAAGATTGCTTTTGCTCAGATTGCTCAGCTTTTCCCAAGCTCTAGTCATAGCTGTCTGCCTGATGAAATACCCTCTCACAGACATCATAAAGATCCAAAAGTGAGATCTTGACACAGTGATTACATACACATAATAATATACTGTATGACTGAAAATAAGAAAAAGCATTTTTAAAGAATAGTGACAAATAAAATCACAGTCTTGACCTTGAATTTGAAGCTGCACCTGAACAAAACCTCTTCATATACAATGTAGCAATACATTAAATTACAACCATTCCAATAACTTTAAAAGCATCCAGAAAGCATCTTTAACTTCATTCACCCATCATTTTGCAGCATGTGATTATATCAGTAAACATCCAGAGAACTCTAAGAACAAGATAAACCAATCTGAGCACCAGAGACAGAAACTGTAAAATCTCATTTCAGACAAACCAAACTGAAGAAGTCGCCCCAGGGAGATGAAGTGTGGATCCTGGATGCGCTTCCACGTGATCCTCAGCCAGTGTACCCTGTCACACTGCTGTTGGCCAGTGTGCACACACACAGTCACACAGCCCTTAATTTAACCTGATGCCCTCTGGTCCCAGAGGAAATGGGCTGTCTCTCTCAGGAACCCAGCCCAATACAGAGGGGGGAGATCAGAGACTAGAGAGACTTCTACACAGCACACCATACATACCAGAGAACTGGACTCACAGAAGTGAGTAGTTCAGCTGCACTGATGCGCTCCATCATGCACACTATTGATCATTAGTGATAATGCCAAATTCAGCTTATACACCATAGTTTTCTCTTATAAATATCTTGGCTATATTGCATTTAATGTTTCTATTTACAATTTAGACAGCACTTGGGAAATTCCATTTGATGATACTATATGTGAGTATTGGATCTTATTTCTAGGCTTCATGACAGTTAAAATAATAGGCTACATACAATATAATAAGAGAGAAGTACACGCACAGGTCCAGAGTTTCTTCAGCACTATACTTCCATCTAGTGGCCATAAATTGTAAATCAAACACTATAAGTTACAAACTATTCATAAAATCACAACTTTATGAGGAAAAAGTGTAAAGATTTATAAGAAAAATGTTGTACTGATAAGCCTCACATTTACAAGAAAAACTGCAATTTTAAGAGAACTATTGCACTGTCAATCAACCACTGTGCACTGAGAGGGAGAGAGTGCAGGATGAACCAGGTGAGAAAATAATAACAATAATAATAATGACAATAATAATAATAACAACCCAAACCTATACTATGCTGTTTATGTTAATTGGCAACATTAAAGAGTCGTAATTGGGAGCTACTTGTTTCAGCATAGTGATAGTCATTGTGGAACAACATAACATTCAATATACTGGTACAAGCAAAACATAACCTGTTCTTGCTTGTTATTGTCAACTTATAAATTGTGTTTGTAAAACTGTTGTATAAAATCAATTTTACACTTGAGGTCATGCAGTATCATGAACATAGCACCGCAGTAAAGTCTTTGGCCCTCCACTCTACATCAGACCTATGACCAAATTACTGCTGGTGCCACATTTATTGATACTGCACTCCCTGCTGTGTAATATAGCTTAACTAACAGCTTGGGGGAAAATCCTGAGACTCTCCATCACATTTAGGGCTATTTGCATGTGTTGTTTTTGTCCTTTTGACACAGATGCAGCACATTTGGTGCATCCTTCCCATTCTCGACCTCTGGTTGGATTTGACCCTGACAGCTTTGCTGTGTCAGAACCCTGTAAATAAATGTAGCATACTAGAGGCTTGACCTTGAAAGATGCTGTAGATATACAGACATGGACAAAATTGTTGGTACCCCTCTGCTAATGAAAGAAAAACCCACAATGGTCACAGAAATAACTTGAATCTGACTAAAGTGGTAATAAATAAAAATTCTATGAAAATTAACCAATGAAAATAACACAATGCTTTTGAATTGTGGTTCAACAGAATTATTTTAAAAAACAAACTCATGAAACAGGCCTGGACAAAAATGATAGTACCCCTAGAAAAGATTGAAAATAATGTGACCATAGGGGCATGTTCAACCAAGATGTGTCCTCTAATTAACATCAAAGGTTCAGGTTCCTTTATTTGTACCCGTAGGTAGATTTGTTGTCTACAAACTTGTAATCAGTCAGTCGGACTATTTAAAGGGTGACAAATAGTCACTGTGCTGTTTGTTGACATGGTGTGTAGCACACTAAACATGGACCACAGGAAGCAAAGGAGAGAGTTGTCTCAGGAGATTAGAAAGAAAATTATAGACATGCATGTTAAAGGTAAAGGCTATAAGACCATCTCCAAGCAGCTTGATGTTCCTGTGACATACAGTTGCACATATTAGTCAGAAATTTAAGATCCACAGGACTGTAGCCAACCTCCCTGGACGTGGCCGCAGGAGGAGACGGATAATACGAATGGTAACAATAGAGCCCAGAACAACCTCTAAACACATTCATGGTGAACTCCAAGGTCAAGGTACATCAGTGTCAGATCGCACCATCCGTCGTTGTTTGAGCCAAAGTGGACTTCATGGGAGACGACCAAGGAGGACACCACTGTTGAAAACAAATCATAAAAAAGCCAGACTGGAATTTGCCAAACTGCATGTTGACAAGCCACAAAGCTTCTGGGAGGATCTCCTATGGACAGACGAGACAAAACTGGAACTTTTTGGCAAGGCACATCAGCTCTATGTTCACAGACGCAAAAATGAAGCATACCAAGAAAAGAACACTGTCCCTACTGTGAAACATGGAGGAGGTTCTGTTATGTTCTGGGGCTGCTTTGGTGCATCTGGCACAGGGTGTCTTGAATCTGTGCAGGGTACAATGAAATCTCAAGACTATCAAGGTATTCTAGAGAGAAATGTGCTGCCCAGTGTCAGACAGCTTGGTCTCAGTCGCAGGTCATGGGTCTTGCAACAGGATAATGACCCAAAACACAGCTAAAAACATCCAAGAATGGCTAAGAGCGAAACACTGGACTATTCTAAAGTGGCCTTCTATGAGCCCTGATCTAAATCCTATTGAAAATCTGTGGAAGGAGCTGCACGGTGGCGCAGTGGTTAGCACTGTGGCAGCACAGTTTTACCCTCGGCCGGGGGATCGCGGGGATCGTGAGATCATGGGTTCGATCCCTGCCCCCGACCAACAGTGATCTGTGTGGAGTTTGCATGTTCTCCCCGTGTTGCGTGGGTTTACTCCGGGATTTCTCCGGTTTCCTCCCACATGCCAAAAACATGCAGGTTAGGGATATGGGGCGCTTGCGCACGCAGCAACCGGCAGCTGGTGGCTTGTCACCAGACTGCAAAACAAATCTACCTACGGGTACAAAACAAGTAACAAAAAAAAAAAAAAAAAAAAGGAGCTGAAACATGCCGTCTGGAGAAGGCACCCTTCAAACCTGAGACAACTGGAGCAGTTTGCTCATGAGAAGTGGGCCAAAATACCTGCTGAGAGGTGCAGAAGTCTCATTGACAGTTACAGAAATTGTTTGATTGCAGTGATTGCCTCAAAAGGTTGTGCAACAAAATATTAAGTTAAGGGTACCATCATTTTTGTCCGGGCCTGTTTCATGAGTTTGATTTTTAAAGTAATTCTGTTGAACCACAATTCAAAAGCATCGTCTGATTTTTATTGGTTAATTTTCATAGACTTTTTATTTATTACCACTTTTGTCAGATTCAAGTTATTTCTGTGACCATTGTTGGTTTTTCTTTCATTAACAGAGGGGTACCAACAATTTTGTCCACGTCTGTAGGTGTTGTCTGATGTGATATTTACAAGTGTAACCCTAACAATGCACCCAAGGTCAATGCATTGAGCCTGAAACTGATTAACTGCTGGACAATATTTTAATATAATCTGTCTTCAGGTTTTGCTCTGTCCTCTTCCTCAAGTTAGAAATCAGTACAGCACTGTATTAACTCAGTTGCAAGTGTGATTGATATATGAAACAAAAAAAAGTTAATTATATTTTCATGTGGAGATGTTTTCATGACAGTTATTATATGCTTACAAATAAGAAAACTGAACACAGAATATTTTGCTAATGCTTAGACTTCTTCTAAGCATTACCGATTCACTCTTTGTCCTTTTTTTTTGTTTGAATCTGGTAGCCTATGATGGAGCAATTTCACACAAACGTAGAAGGAGAAGTATACTGTATAAAATCTGGATAGACGGCTCTGTGGCCCAACATTTAGCTCATATTTCAGCCTCCATGTGTCCAGGATACTACCCACATTTGTGCTCAGCTCTATTCATCAGTTTTCACATTTAACGTTTCACTTGCAACAAGAACAGACTAACGACAGGTGACGGGTCCTTGGCTGGCTTTAAGCAGTTCCCACAGCTTGATGATGACTTAGAGCAACCCACTCAGCTGATAAAAATCGGCTTTTGTATCTTTAGTCATTTGTGTAAAAACAATAAGAGCTTTATTTGACCCTATGTTTGGTTCTACAAATGGAATTTTTGTTAAAAAATAATTCCAAATTGTTATTTGAATTTATTAGAAAATAGATAAAATTACACACTCATCACACAGGAGTTTGAGACATTTACCAAACTGTAATGGAGCCAGAGTATTCCTGTGGGCTGATACAAGTACAGATGGAGCAAAGTGAGGCACTTACCTCCCACAGAGACCTGAACTCCCTTTGCTCAATGCGTAGGAGCTCAGTAAATTCCCGCGTGACAATGGTAGCATGTCGAGGGGTGTTATCCAGGATTGACTCCCCAAATGCTGTGCCAGTCCCCAGTGTGCATATAGTGACCGCGTCCTACAAGATACATGGACACAATAAAAGTTCAGAAACAACCTTAAAACTACAAGAAAGAAGTACATTGTTTGAGAAGTATGGCTCATCAATGACCCATCCACTCAAAAGGTTAGAGGCACTTAACCCCCAGGACAGTCCCAGGACATTAGTATATCCTAATGCATCTATGTGCTAAGCAAACACATATATGCATTAGGATTTGGGCTCTGACTATACATAGTCAGATCTGCAAATTTTGGTATGATTAACTCCTACAAAATTCTTGTATGAAGAAATATTTAACATTGTTGCAGTTTTTAAATGAAGGTGTTTATTATTAAGGGTAAAAGAAATCCAAATCTACGTGGCCCTGTATGAAAAAGTGATTCCCCCCCTGTTATTCATATATTTATTCCATCTAGCTAAAACGCTCCACACTGTGTGTGTTTATATATTCATATATTTATTCCATCTAGCTACAATGCTCCGCACTGTGTGTCTATATATTTATGTTTATATGTACATATGTATATTCGCTGCTCTTGTTTTTTCTTGCCTTCTGATTGTTGCTCTGAGTGTTGCTATCCCTGTGCTGTTGCAATCCTGGAATTTCCCCATTGTGGGACTAAAAAAGGCTTATCTTATCTTAAAACATAAATTAACTGTGTTTTATCATATCTTTGGAAAGCTGAGTTCAATTTCTCTAGCCACACCCAGGCCTGATTACTGCCACACCTGTTCTTAATCAAGAAATCACTTAAATAGGACCTGCCTGACAAAATGAAGTAGACCAAAAGATCCTCAAAAGCTAGACATCACGCTGCGATCCAAAGAAATTCAGGAACAAATAAGAAACAAAGTAATTGAGATCTATCAGTCTGGAAAAGGTTATAAAGCCATTTCTAAAGCTTTGGGACTCCAGCAAACCACAGTGAGAGCCATGACCCACAAATGGCAAAAGCATGGAACAGTGGTGAGCCTTCCCAGGAGCGGCCAGCCGACCAAAATTACCCCAAGAGCGCAGCGACAACTCATCCAAGAGGTCACAAAAGACCCCACAACAACATCCAAAGAACTGCAGGCCTCACTTGCCCCAGTTAAGGTCAGTGTTCATAACTCCACCATAGAAAGAGACTGGGCAAAAATGGCCTGCAAGGCAGAGTTCCAAGACGAAAACCACTGCTGAGCAAAAAGAACATAAAGGCTCGTTTCAGTTTTGCCAGAAAACATGTTGATGATCCCCAGGACTTTTGGAAAAATACTCTGTGGACTGACGAGACAAAAGTTGAACTTTTTAGAAGGAGTGTGTCCCATTACATCCGGCGTAAAAGTAACACAGTATTTCAGAAAATGAAAATCATACCATCAGTAAAATATGGTGGTGGTAGTATGATGGTCTGGGGCTGTTTTGCTGCTTCAGGACCTGGAAGACTTGCTGTGGTAAATGGAAGCATGAATTCTGCTGTCTACCAAAAACCCTGAAGGAGAATGTCCAGCCATCTGTTTGTGACCTCAAGCTGAAGCGCACTTGGGCTCTGCAGCAGGACAATGATCCAAAACACGCCAGCAAGTCCACCTCTGAATGGCTTGAGAAAAACAAAATGAAGACTTTAGAGTGGCCTAGTCAAAGTCCTGACCTAAATCTGATTGAGATGCTGTGGCATGACCTTGAAAACCCTCCAATGTGGCTGAATTACAACAATTCTGCAAAGATGAGTGGGCCAAAATTCCTCCACAGTGCTGTAAAAGACTCATTGCCAGTTATCGCAAATGCTTGATTGCTGTTGTTACTTTTAGGGGGCAATCACTTTTTCACACAGGGCCATGTAGGTTTGGATTTCTTTCCCTTAATAATAAACACCTTCATTTAAAAATTGCATTTTGTGTTTACTTGTGTTATCTTTGTTGAATATTTAAATTTGTTTGATGATCTGAAACATTTAAGTGTGACAAACATACAAAAAAATGACAAATCAGGAAGGGGGCAAACACTTTTTCACACCATTGTATTTGTCTTCACAGCCCATGTACCAAAAAGGCTGGATTGTGGATTTCTTAAGTGCTGTGAATCTGTGAAAAGTTATTGGTAAAATATTTCAGAAGAACAGGGAGTTGTATACATGGTGGCCACTTTTTAGATTTAGAACATTCAAAATATGACAACAATGATTACTGTTTCTGGTCTGCTGTATCTAAATTAACATTTTGAAGCTTATTGTGTTTTTAAGACCACTTTTCAGAGGCATAATGGTAAAATCAGCATTTAGATTACATACTTATAAACCCCACTTTTTAATGTTCTCCAACAGCAGTGTGATTTTTCACTGAAAAGCAGACTATTAATGATATGGTAGCTCATTCCAATCAAATGAATGCATCCAAAGGTCTTTTGACCTTGAGCACAACCAGGATACAGACCCACACGTGCATCATTAAAATTAAGATCTATTTTTACTGTCCTCTTGGGGAATTTTTCGTGGATCATTACCTCCGCCAAGGAGGTAATGTTTTTACCGGCGTTTGTCTGTCTGTCTGTCTGTTACCAACATAACTCAGAAAGTTATGAACGGATTTTGATGAAATTTTCAGGAAAGGTGTGTAATGGCACGGGGAACAGATGATTAGATTTTGGTGATGATCTGAGAGTGCATACCTCCACCAAGGGCTTTGTTTTTATTTGCTCAGCAGGATTACACAAAAACTACTGGATGGATTTGGATGAAATTTTCACCAGAGGTGGTTCTTGGGCTAGAGAGGAACCCATTATATTTTGGTGATGATCTGAGAATGCATACCTCAGCCAAGGCTCTTATCTTCTCACAGTGTGTTAGCAACAATACTCCAAAACTGATGGACTGTGGTGCGTGTAAATAATGAGGCGGATTTGGTTCAGGCGGTTTATTACACGACTCACACAAGGAGCATAGACAGAATGGCACACAAGTAGGAACTCTTCCCTTAAATAACATGACATCCTTCTAGACTCTTCTCACACACAAAAGATAATCTCCTTCTAGACTCTTCTCACACACAAAAGATAATCTCCCCGTCCAACTGCAGTCAGTCCATTCATCCTTGACACCTCCCTGTTATCTTACTAGGGCATCTAGAAACTTCTCACACACAAAAGGTTAACTTCGCGTCCTTTGTTCCTGTCTAAGGTGGTAAACCATTATGCACTCCCCAGGTTGCCACACCCCCCCAACAGCAACTTAGATAGGACAAAAGGGTAACAGTCCACATGCTGTGATAGAACCATTAACATCAGTCCACGTGCTGTAGAGCCATCAACATCAGTCCACATGCTGCTTGGGCTTCAGTCTTCTGCCGTATCTGCTGTAGCCAGGATTCGCTGCCTCCGTGGCGCTGCCATGCTGGGGGACTGATGTCTGGGGGTGAAAACTTTTTGACTGTCCGTGTGGGTGCTCTGGAGAATGTTTTCTCTGGGAAGCGCCCCGTGGGGGTCTTCACACGCCGAGGGGCCCCTCCGCCAACAGCACTTGCTCGGCGAGCCTACAACGGAAAGCAGGGTTTGAGTCCTGTCTATGTTTCAATTTTTCCCTCCTACCACCCCCCCAAGTCTAGCAAAAAAATGCTTATCCCCCTGTTTCCAGCACTCTAAAACGGACGCATCATAAGGTAGGGCGCAGTGGGGGGGGCGTGTGGGGCGGTCCGTGTCTGACAAACACGAACTCTGCGTTTATCCAAGCTTTAGGCACAAAACGGCGCGGAAAACTGCTGGTGGGCAGGGCCCGGCCAGCGTGCTTGGTGTCCTATGCAACGCTGCAGCAGCTGAGATGGGAGCTGCCCGGCGCAGGATTATCTGGCAGAACTCCCCAGGCAGCCGGAGTGGTTGTGCAAAAACGAGTTCTGCCGGGGAAGCTTCCAGGTCCTCTTTAGGCACAGAACATAACCCCAATAAAACCCATGGTAGCTTGTCTACCCAATTTGCATCCGTCAGTGAAGCCCTCAGAGCCGCTTTTAACGACCTATGAAAACGTATCGATAAACCCATTAGCCTGCGGGTCTGTACGCGGTTGTGCGGTGAATTGAGACACCTAGGCTGCGGGCCATGGTTGACCAGAGTTCAGAAATAAATTGAGAGCCTCTGTCGGACGTAATGTCCGACAGAACTCCAAAACATGTCACCCATGCTATTAAAAACGCGCGCGCCACCTCCTGGGCCATGGTTGCCACCAGCGGAACCACTTCTGGCCAGCGCGTGGTGTGGTCCACCATTGTCAGGAGATGCGTGTACCCCTGTGATGGCGGAAGGGGTCCTACGAGGTCCACGTGGACATGGTCGAACCTCTTAGCCGGGATGTGAAATGGCTCCAAAGGAGCCTTCGTGTGTCTGTGAACTTTGGCTTGTTGGCACGCCATGCAGGTTGCCGCCCACTCTTTCACTTGTTTGCGAAGGCCCGGCCACATATATTTCTCTCCTACCATTTTGACCGACACGCGCACCCCTGGGTGTGCCAAAGAGTGAACCGACTCAAACACGCGGCGGCGCCACGCAGCCGGAACCACAGGCCGTGGGCGACCCGTGGAGACGTCGCAGAGGGGGGAATGCCGTTAAGCAGCGTCCTATTCTCCAGCCTTAACTCTGTTGGTCCAGACTGGAGCGCGCGCACGTCCGCGTCACTAGCCTGCTCCGCTGCCATGGCTGCGTAATCCATCCCTACACAGACCGGGGCCACAACGGCGCGCGAGAGGCAGTCTGCCACTACATTCAGTTTGCCCGACACATGCTGAATATCGGTAGTAAACTCTTGAGATCGCGGCCAGCTGCCTCTGCTGCCGGCCCGACCAAGGTTCTGAAACTTTGGCCATCGCGAATGTTAGTGGCTTATGGTCAACGAACGCAGTAAAATTGCGCCCCTCCAGCCAGAACTGGAAATGGCGAATGGCCAGGTGGAGGGCCAGCAACTCTCTGTCGAACGCGCTGTATTTACGTTCATTGTCGCGCAAGGTTCTGCTGAAAAAGGCAAGCAGCTGCCAAGCCCCAGTGACGCGCTGCTCCACGACAGCCCCTATGGCCACATCTGAGGCGTCAGTGGTGACGGCTATGCGGGCCGTTGGGTCTGGATGTGCCAACAATGCGGCGTTTGCCAGGGCTGCTTTAACTTCCGAGAACGCCTGCTCTCGTTCCGGGGTCCATTCGACCCTATTCGCGGGTTTCTGTTTTTTGAGCGCAGCGTACAACGGCTGCATGAGCTGCGCTGCGCGGGGAAGGAAACGGTTATAAAAGTTCACCATTCCCAAAAATTCTTGTAGCGCCCTGACAGTTTGCGGTCGGGGAAAATCTGTCACTGCGCGCACTTTGTCAGGCAGCGGAACCGCTCCTTCGGGAGAGACGCGGTGCCCTAAAAAATCAATCCCCGTCACCCCGAACTGACATTTCGCTGGGTTGATTATTAAACCGTGCTCTTCCAACCTTCGGAAAACTGTTGTGAGGTGGGTTTCGTGTTCGTCTTCGGACGCGCTTGAACTGGCACGGTGGTATACATTTGCGTGCCCTCTCTGCAAAGCGGCGGTGGTAGAAGCAAAGCGTGTCACCTCCACGTTCCTTGGCCCCCGCTGCTGCTGCCGTCGGTGGTTCTGCTGCTGCCGTCGACGGCTCCTCGCCTCCTCGTGTCGACGTGCCGGGCTCCGTCGCTGCTGCAATGGTCACGAAAGCCTTGGTGGCGACGATGATCCGGTCTGCCTCCCGGGCTAGCACACGATAGTCCCGTTTGGCCAGCAACGACGAATTGGCCAGGGCCGCTCTTGCCACTGTCGGAAGGTTCCTGAGGAAAATGTGGGTGAAGATGAAGTGGTCGTCGTCCGTGCCCTTTAACCTCAGCATCTTCTCCATCATGTCCACGGCCGAACTGTCTCCCAACTCGGTCCGCGTCAGAAGCCTCTCTGCTCTCTCACCATCCGAGAGCGTGTAGTGCTGGATGAGGGCAGCCTTCAGCGCGTCATATTTGCCGTCGGCTGGTGGCTGATCGAGCAGGCTCTCGATGTGCTGAGCCGTGCTGGCATCAAGCGCTGCGACCACATAGTGGAATTTCGTATCATCCGCCGATATCCCTCGGAGGGTGAACTGCGCCTCGGTTAGGTGGAACCAGGAGCGCGGGTTGTGCTGCCAAAAATCAGGTAGTTTGATCGCTACAGCGCACGCGAAGCTGGGGGTTCCAGTCGAGGTTGGCTCCAGGGATCTTCCGTCGTATTCCATGATTCGTCTTGGGTCACCAGTGTGGAGCGTGTAAATAATGAGACGGATTTGGTTCAGGCGGTTTATTACACGACTCACACAAGGAGCATAGACAGAATGGCATACAAGTATACAGTATATATAATGGCATACAGAATGGCATCCACTCCAGTTCGCCTACCAGCATGGCATTGGGGTGGAGGATGCGGTGAGCTTCCTCCTTCACCGTTCTCTGTCCCACCTGGAGAAGCCCGGGAATATGGTGAGGATCATGTTCTTTGACTTCTCCAGTGCTTTCAACACCATCCAACCGATGATCCTGAAGGACAAGCTGCTGCGCGCAGGGGTGGACCAGCACCTGTCATCATGGATCCTGGACTACCTCACGAACCGGCCTCAGTTTGTGAGAACCCGGGACTGTGTTTCCGACACGATCATCAGTAGCACGGGGGCCCCCCAGGGAACGGTGCTGGCTCCCTTCCTGTTCACTCTTTATACTGCGGACTTCTCACACAACACAACACACTGCCATCTACAGAAGTTCTCTGATGACTCTGCGATCGTTGGTATCATCTCCAACGGAGATGAAGCTGAGTACAGAGGGCTTATCCAGGACTTCGTGGACTGGTGCCATCGGAACTGCTCCAAGTATCAACGCGAGGAAAACTAAGGAGCTGGTGGTGACTGCCGCAGGCATGGGCAGCCCTTCACAGCACCAGTAAATATACAGGGAACAGACATCGAGAATGGTGAAATCCTATAAGTACCTGGGGTGTTCATCTGAACAATAAACTAGAACTGGTCACACAATACTGACGCACTCTACAAGAAGGGACAGCGCAGGCTGTTCCTGCTGAGGAGACTCAGGTCTTTTGGTGTACAAGGGGCGCTGCTGAAGTCATTCTATGACACGGGTAAGGTGGCCAGCAGCCCATCACTTTTGGAGTGGTCTGCTGGGGCAGTGGGCATTACTGCAGCCGATAGGAAGAGACCTGAACAAACTGATTAAGAAAGCTAGCTCTGAGACTTCCGGTTATGGCTGCCACGTAGGACGGACGTGTCTCGCTCTGCTCTGCTCCTGGAGAAAAAAAATCGGCAAATAACTCTCTCATTTGGGACAGAACGTATCCCAGCGTTTGGGCGAGGATATGTCGGCGAAGCCTAAGGCTGGAAAACCAGGAAAAGGAAAAAGCGAGCCGCCGAAACAGTCTAAATTAACGGACTTTCAGGTCTGTGACGCAGCAAACAGGGCTCCATATATGGCGGAGGAGGCTGGCAACGCTGCGATTTCTGCGGGGAATGGCGCAGATGCGCTGATGGCTGCCATGAGGTCAATGAGAGCGGACTTTTCCTCTAGATTTGATGGGATTATGACAGCGTTGGAAGGAATAAGAAAGGAATTGGGTGACTGTGTAGAACGAACGGCGCAGATGGAGCTCCGTCTCGCTAGTGCTGAAGATGACGTCACCCGTCTTCAATTAAAGGTGCGCACTTTGGAAAAAAAAAATAAATCTCTGGAAGATAATATTTTGGATTTGGAATCTCGGTCGAGACAGAATAATTTGAGGCTGGTGGGTCTTCCAGAGGAATCAGGAAGGACGGGACGTATGTTCCCTTTCTGGAAAAGTGGATTCCCGGAGGTGCTGGCAGCGAGGAGTTGCAATCTAGCAGTTGGTTCTGGCACAAAAGCACATCGTATTGGCCCACACGGAGAGAATTAAGGGACCGCCGACGAGACTTTAATTATGAAGTTTCTTAACAACAGAGACAGGATGAAGATCTTCAACGCTGCACGAGCTAAAAAAGGAGAGATTAAACACCAGACCAGCAGGTGCCGGTTCTACCCCGATTTGGC
Organism: Pholidichthys leucotaenia; assembly: GCA_020510985.1. Classification (NCBI taxonomy): domain Eukaryota; kingdom Metazoa; phylum Chordata; class Actinopteri; order Cichliformes; family Pholidichthyidae; genus Pholidichthys; species Pholidichthys leucotaenia. The sequence goes on along the minus strand of CM035843.1, from coordinate 54,092,530 downwards.
CACAGGAATCCAGCAATTGAGGAAGCAGTTTGATCCCGTACGTAAGGAGCTGCGCAACCTTGGGATTCGTCATGGTGTAATCTATCCTGCGAGACTGGTGACCACGTATGAGGGCAGAACCCCACATCTTCAAGACCCCAGAGGAGGCGCAGGAGTTCATCAAGAAGATCAAAGAAGAAGAAGAGACTGGTGGGAGCTAAGCAATGAACAAAATATAAGGTAGAATAATTAAGCATTTGCACAGGCATCTGACTGACTTGAGTAAATAGTAAGTTTACAAAATATAGATTGTATATATATTTAAACAAAAAACAAAACAAAAACAAAACAAACAAAAAAAAAAAACTATGATGTACAAAGTTGTTAAAAATTTTGGGTTAAGTTGGAAAACTACAGAGGAGAGTTAATGTTACGTCATTAAAAGCAGTAGAGTTAGGGTGATTGGGAGGATGAAGAAGGAGTGGCTTAGGCTGTTCCCCGTGGGTGTGGAACAGTCGATGGCTATATCGGGAGACAGAATTTTTCTTTTGATTTTGGGGGGTTTGCCACAAGTGTGCGGAAGGGGAAATTTGTTTGTGTGTAGTTTGTAGGATGAATGTTCAACCACTCATGTTTTTGCTTCTCTGTATGAGCATGTTTACACTGCAAGGTAATCCCAAACTCTCTATTGATCATGGACCAAAGTGTTAATCTTAATTTAACTTCATGGAATTGCAGAGGTCTACAAAATTTAAAAAAACTTAAACAAGTTATGAATAAAATAAAGGACATGGGTTCAAGAATTGTGTTTTTACAAGAAACTCATCTGATAGAGGAGGATGTTAAAAGAATTAGGAGTAGATGGCAGGGAAGTGTATTCACCTCTTCATTTTCATCCCGAGCCAGGGGAGTTATGACTCTCATACATAAATCAGTTCCTTTTCAAGTGAAAAATGTAATTGGAGACAAATTTGGAAGATATGTAATCATTCAAGGTTCTTTGCTATTAGAAAATATAAATCTTGTGAACTTATATGGTCCCAATATAGATGATCAGAAGTTCTTTGCTAATTTATTTCTCATCTTATCATCACTTACAGGGCAACATATAATAGCAGGGGATTTTAATTGTACATTGAATCCAGGTGTGGATAGATCAACAGGACTGGATTGTACGGCACATTGGATGTAGGATGACTATTAATCATTTTATGAAAGAATTGAGATTGTTAGATATATGGAGAGAAATGAAACCACAAGTTAAAGCCTATTCTTGTTATTCCAGTACCTACAAGACATTCTCACGTATTGATTATTTTTTGATTTTCCACAGAATTAAGGTCCAAGATTCAAAACTGCTTTTATGATAACATCGTGATCTCTGATCATGCACCCTGTTGTCTAATATATGTAGATAAAAAATTGACAAAGGAATCAGGTAGATGGCAATTTCAGCATAAATGGCTTCAGGATGAGGAATTTGTCAAGTATATAGAAAAAACAGATAGACGAGTTCTTTGACATCAATACTACACAAACATCAGCATGTTTAAAGTGGGAGGCTTTCAAAGCTTTTATTAGGGGCATATTATTAGTTATACAGGATCAAAATCTAAGAAGACTCGAGAGGAGAGAGCTAAATTGGAACATAAAATAAAAAATCTTCAGGAAAAAGTGTATGCAGGAAGTGACCCAAGGTTGGAGAATGAATTACTGATTTTGAGAGCTGAATACGACAAAAAATCAGCGAATAGAGCTGCCTCGAGTCTTCTAAGATTGAAACAATCTTTTATGAACAAGGTGAAAAATCAGGAAACTTACTAGCATGGCAGATTAAACAATTGGAAATTAAAACACCAATTACCAGTATTATAAGTAACGGACAGGTAGTTATAGATCCTTTAGAAATTAATAGAGCCTTTAGAGATTACTATGAAAACTTATATGATACCAAAAATGAACCTGATTTAACAAAACTAAATGGGTTTTTGAACGAACTATCTATACCGTGTATTCCAAATGAAAACAGGGAGATATTGGAGTCTAAAATTAGTCAAGAAGAAGTTGGGCTAGCCATTGATAATATGAAATCAGGAAAAAGTGCAGGACCAGATGGTCTTCCAGTTGACCTTTATAAAAAATTTAAGAATAAATTAATAAAACCTTTTTTGGAAATGGTTTTAGAAGCATTTCAAAATAATAATTTACCATCATACATAAATAATGCCTTAATTATACTGCTGCCAAAACCAGGTAAGCCCTCTAAAAACTGTGAAAATATGAGACCAATAAGCCTATTAAACGCCGACCTTAAGATAATCTGTAAAATTTTAGCAAGACGAATACAAGAAATTTTACCAAATATTATTAATCGAGATCAGAATGCTTTATAAAGGGTAGACAAGCTTCCATAATGTAGAAGACTATTTAATATTATCTATTTTAATAAAGAAGCACCGGATACAGCTCTCCTATCATTGGACGCCGAAAAGGCCTTTGATAGAGTTGAATGGCCCTTTCTTTTTGAAGTCCTACAAAGGTTTGGACTTGGAAATAATTCATAAAATGGGTTCAAATAATATACAATAATGCTACAGCAGAAATCCTAACAAATAACAATATTTCAAAACCAATAAAAATCAATAGAGGATGTCGACAAGGCTGTCCACTCTCACCTTTACTGTTTACTATGGCAATTGAACCTTTAGCGATAGCGATACGTTTACATTCACAAATATATGGAATTAAAGTTGGACCAACAGAACATAAATCTCCTGTACGCCGATGATATAATTTTGTTTATGTCGAATCTAAAAAAATCAATTCCAACCTTGTTGAATTTAATAAAGAATTTTGGGGAAATATCAGGATATAAAATAAATAAAACTAAATCTTCAATATTAATGCTAAATGAGACCCAGAGAAATTACCCAGCCCCTGAGGTAAATCAATTCAATGTTGTAAATCAGTTTAAATATTTAGGAATCCAAATTATGCCTAAGCTAGAATCAGTCGCCAGTGTCAACTATGAAGCCTTAATGTCAGATATCAGTGAGTTAACTCAGAGATGGATGTCACTACCAATGTCGATGATCGGGAGAATCAATATACTTAAAAGTAATATTTTACCTAAAATACTTTATTTATTTCAATACATTCCCTTATCACCACCTTTAGATCTATTCTCAAGAATAAAAAAAAAGTTAGTGGAATTTATATGGAACAACAGGAGGGCTAGATTACGTCTGTCTTTATTATATTTACCATTTGATCGTGGAGGTCTGAAATGTCCAAATTTTATGTTGTATTATTGGTCGGCACAACTGAGGTCTATGACATATTATTTTTCATCAACTGATCTCCCTCACTGGACTGAAATGGAATCATACAATTTACCTTTACCTCTTCCCATATTCATATACTCAGATTCGGCAAAAAAATTACAAAAACAAGTTAAAAATCCATTTGTAAAGCATATGATCAAAATATGGTGCGAAGCTAAAAAACTATTTAAAAGAACCACAGTTATTGTCACAATTTAGTCCAATATGGGGTAATCAATATTTTAAACCAGGGAGAGCGGACGCTGTATTTAAAGTATGGAATTTAAAAGGGATACAAAAGATTCAGGATTTATATTTGCCATGTGCAGACAACATAATGTCTTTTGAAGAGCTGAGGATCAAATTTAATCTCAATAGAACACATTTTTTTAAATATCTTCAACTTAGAAACTTTATTCGATCAAATCAAAATAAAGCTCTCACTCGACCTATTTATTCATCCTTGGAAAAAATGATGATGAAAGATAGTAAAAGAAAGGGTATTATTTCAGAGTTTTATAACTCATTGACACTATCTTCAAGTGAAAATTCACTGAAAGATTAAACTACTGGAAAGAAGATCTGCAAATTGAAATTTCAGAGGAACAATGGGAATTGGCTTGTACAGAAGCTCAAACCAAATCAATAAATGCACGCCTTAAATTGATACATTTCAAATGGTTAATGCGGATGTATGTTACACCGGAGGAGTTAAATAGATATAACAAAAATATACCAGATACATGCACAAAATGCATGGAAAGTAAAGGAACCCTATTTCATTGTTTATGGGAATGTAGATTAATAAGAATGTTTTGGGAAGAGGTGAGGGTAACAATTGAAAAAATAATCTCAAAACAAATCATATTGAATCCTAAACTGGTTTTGTTGGGTCTGTACCCAGAAAAGCATAATTTCAATAAAAGTGAAAGAACATTCATAGACCTCAGTTTGCTTAATGCCAAAAATGTATTGCACTATTATGGAAAAAGACTCATAGACCAGATGTGACTCAGTGGTTAAGACAGATGTTAACAAACCTTCCATTAGAAAGAATAACATATATACTGAAATCAAAGGAAATTGTGTTTGAGAATATATGGAGACCCTTTTATTGATTATGTAAAAAATTTAAACATAACTCTTGAAGAAGAAGGTGAATGATGTGTGTGGACCTTGTAAATTCCAAACTGGTGAACATAATATGTATACTTATGTATTGGATTGTCTAGACTAAACAGAGGAGCATTGTTGAAGACTTGATTTTGTTGGTGGTTGTTGGTGTTTTTAGTGCATTTTTTTTTTTTTTTTTGTAGTACTTTAGTGTTAGTGTTTGATTGTTTGTATCATGTTTGTTAAAAAAAAAAAAAAGGTTCAATAAAGATATTGTGGAAAAAAAAAAAAGAAAGCTAGCTCTGTCCTGGGGCAGCGCCTTGATCCGATGGAGGAGATAGGAGAGAGAAGGATGGTGGCTAAACTGTCATCTCTGCTGGAGTCCGAGTTCCACCCTATGCAGGACATACTGGATGCACTGAGGAGCTCATTTAGCAGCAGACTACATCATCCCAGGTGCACAACCGAGAGGTTTCGTAGGTCCTTCCTACCAACGGCTGTCAGACTGTACAACCTAAGCAGGGCTGCTCGCAGAGATAGCAAAAAGATGTAACAAACTAATAGTTTTTTGAATGCAAAAGATGCAATAGACTTACACAATGGTCCTCTCCGGCATACAACTAGGAACCTACCGGTCGCTATGGAGGGTGAGAATATGTATGGGCACATAATCATACCATGTAGGATAACTAAGTAGACGGTTATGCTGTTTCATCCCATCTAGCAACAATGCTCTGCACTGTGTGTGTTTATATATTTACATATTTATTCCATCTAGCTACAATGCTCAGCACTGGGTGTGTTGATATTTATATATCTATATATTTATTCCATCTAGCTACAATGCTCCGCACTGTGTTTTTATATATCTACATATTATTCCATCTAGCTACATTGCTCCGCACTGTGTGTGTTTATATACTTGCATATTTATTCCACCTAGCTGCAATGCTCCGTACTGTGGGTGTTTATATATTTACATATTTATTCCATCTAGCTACAATGCTCTGCACTGTGTTCATATATTCATATATTTATTCCATCCAGCTACAATGCTCTGCACTGTGTGTCTGTGTGTGTGTGTATATATATATTTTATAGTAATATGTACATATGTATATTAGCTGCTCTTGCTTGCTTGTTTTTGTTTTTTTTTGTTTGTTTGTTTTTTTTCTTGCCTTCTGATTGTTGCTCTGAGTGTTGCTATCCCTGTGCTGTTGCAATCCTGGAATTTCCCCATTGTGGGACTAATAAAGGCTTATCTTATCTTATCTTATCTTAAGTAGGAACTCTCCCCTTAAATAACATGACATCCTTCTAGACTCTTCTCACACACAAAAGATAATCTCCTTCTAGACTCTTCTCACACACAAAAGATAATCTCCCCGTCCAACTGCAGTCAGTCCATTCATCCTTGACACCTCCCTGTTATCTTACTAGGGCATCTAGAAACTTCTCACACACAAAAGGTTAACTTCGCGTCCTTTGTTCCTGTCTAAGGTGGTAAACCATTATGCACTCCCCAGGTTGCCACAGGACAGACTTTGATGCAATTTTCACCACAAGTAGCTATAGGCCTACACACAAATCCATTACATTTTGGAGGTGATCCATGAGAAACGGAAGGAGGCTTGGCGGAGGTATGCGCTCTATGAGTACTTTTCTAGTTGTGCCTGAGTTTGGTGACCATCTGAGCACTTGCCTAAGAGGAGTAATGATTTTCATGAAGTCGCATAATGGTGTATTCCATTTCTGTTGATATAAAGCTGAAGAAATGAAATCACATCTGAATCTTCCTTGTTCCACAACAACATTCCAGAAAACCAAGATCATTTACTGGTGTTCTCAGACAAATGAAACTAAATACATAATCATTTAGCTCATCTGAGTGCATAAATGATTTTAACTCTTCAAAATTAGTAGTTTAAAAGTAGGTGGTAATATTATTCACAATAACAATTTTACCCCTCAGTGGTGGAGGGGTTTGAGTGCTTGAATGATCCCAGAAACTATGTTGTTACGGGCACCAATAGGGTCTCCCAAGGCAAACTGGTCCTGGGTGAAGGGCCAGAGCAGTCCAGTTTATCGCCATGAAGAACATTACGTCAAGGACCCAGTGTACCAACAGGAGGCACCTGGGTCCGCCCTCCAGTGGGCTCACCACCTGCAGGATGGATCATGGAGACCATGGTGCTACTGTATGTGAACCAGGCAGAAGTCTAGGCTACTCTGTTTGGACTGATGCCCCTGCAACCCGAATCCCCGGATAAGTGGCAGAAGATGGATGGATGGATGGATGGATGGAGAAACAAATGGGATTTTAAAGCAAATGCTTTAAAACAGCCTTTTTATTGATTCAGTGTAAGAACTGGCAAATCACACTTTGGAAGTAATCGCCTGTAGAAATAGATAGCACTGATGAAGAATCCTTTAAAGTAGAATAGGTAACTGTTGAAGTCAAAAAAGTGATCACAATCTTAAAAAAAACTCTGAAGCCATAGATATATATGACTTGAACATTGCTTTTATTAAAAATCATCAGCGTCTTCTGCTGGAACCAGTTACTTACTTAGTAAACCTTTCAATAAGAACAAAACCATTTCCTGAAAGCTGGAAAACAGCAATTATCATTCCAATCTTTAAATCTGGTAATGGAGAAATAACAATAGACTACAGGCCTATTGCTATACTCTCTAAAAGTTTAGAGAAGCTTGTAGCAGAGCAATTGATGGAACCTTTAGAACTGAATCATTTGCTTCATCCACAGCAGTTTGGCTTCAGGAAAAAAAAAACATTCCAGAGAAATGGCATATGGCTATTTCTTTGAAAGAAAAAAAACTCAACTAGATGAAGGACAAGTAGTTGATGCTGTCTTCCTGGACCTTAAAAAGGCCTTTGATACAGTCAATCATGGTATTTTAATTGAAAACCTAAGTCACTTTAAAATTTCAGCAGAAGCTCTGGATTGGTTCAGGTCATATTTAGAAGGTAGGCAGCAATATGTCAAGGATAATGGAGTGAAGTCCCATCTACTATTAAGAGCATGGGAGTACCACAAGGCTCCATACTTGGCCCATTGCTGTTCAGTATACAGTATATATTACTCACAAAAAGTTAGTCATATTTGGCTTTTGAGTGAAATTTATGGAAAATGTAAAAAGTTCAAGTTACAGAGATATTATATCATGAAAGTAGGGCATTTAAGTGGAAGCATGCATTGGTGATATCCTCATCTCAAACAATTTATTGAAACAAAAGCCAACAACAGTGGTGGGCATATAACAACAAAAAATGTCAATGTCTCAATAACTAGTCACGCCCTTGAGCATCAAGTACAGCTGGACAACGATGTCTCATGCTGTTCACAAGTCAACTTGTTGTCTGTTGAGGCATGGCATTCCTCTTTTCTTGAAGGGTGGCCCTCAGGTTACTGAGGTTGTGGGGTGCAGGGTTACAAGCCTCTGCACGGTGACTCAGCTGACCCCATAGATTTTCTATGGGATTCAGGTCCGGAGAAAGTGTGGACCACTCCATTTGAGGTACCCCAGCCTCCAGCAGTTGTTCCCTAATGATGTGACCTTGATGAGCTGAAGCATTGTTGTCCATGAAGATGAAATTGGGCCTGTGTTGTTCATACAGGGGCACAATTATTGGATTAATGATGTTATTCAGGTAGTATTGGCTTATCACTGTACCATTCACAAGGTGTAGGGCAGCTCTGTATTGACTTAACACACCTGCCCAGACTGTAACATGGTGACAATAGTGGCTGATGCATAGCACTCTCCTTGACGTCTCCAACACCGTTGGTGGCCATCGTTTCTGCTCAACGTTAATTGACTTTCATTAGAGAACAGCATTGAGGTCCATTGATCCCTTGTCCAGCGTAATTGCTCCCTGGCCCATCCAAATGATGATGCCTGTGCCTGGTGGTGTGGTCAGGGACCCTTGCAGGTCGTCTAGCACACAGACCACACTGATGTAAACATTTCAAATGGTCTGACGTGACAATCGGGTGCCTCTCACCTCCCTTATATGTGCCTGGAGTTCAGTGGCATTCATCATCCGGTTTCGCAGGGCGCTGTTCACAATGACGCGGTCATCAGCATGAGAAGTGGCCAAAGGATGTCCACTTCTATGCCTTTCTGTGACTCTTCCAGTCTCTCTGTATCTCTGTTGCAACCTGCTGTAGACACTCTGTGATACTCTAAGCTCAGTGACCACTTCCCTCTGAGAATTTCCTGTTTGAAGCCTCGCAATGGTGAAGTACTGTTGATCAGTTGTTAGGTGTCATCTTGGTCCCATGATGTCAAAATGTGAACAGCATGATGACGGGGACTGTTTAAATACCAGTTCTAATTGAACCAGAAAATTTATTGGTCAATTTATGGACCAAGCACCTGTTGTGAATTTTGCCATTAAGCATCTTGTTTAGAGAACAGCAAGATACGCAAAAAGTACTGAAACATTGAATAGTTGGACATGTGCATTCAAAAGGTTAGAGAAGGTCAAATTAAGTTCACCTGTAAAGATTATAGTGCATTTTAGGTGCATCCTGAAATTTCACCCAAAAGCTAAATATCTCCAACTGTGTGTGTGTGTGTGTGTGTGTGTGTGTGTGTGTGTGTGTGTGTGTGTGTGTGTGTGTGTGTTTATATGATCTTTCAAATTGTTGTCCAGGCATCAACTGCCAGGTGTATGCTGATGACACAGTCATCTATGTGTCAGCAAAGATACCCAGTCTGGCAAGGAATTTTTTTTTAAAATGTTTAAATAATCAGGTACCACCACTGCTTGGTGATGTCACTAAGAGACAACGGGGCTCTGCCCAGGGAGACTGTCATCCCAATGCATAAGACCTCTGTTGGACTGAGCTGTTTCTCAGCTAAAGGGGCAAGACTGCTCTGCCAACTGAAACGAAACAGCAGTCTGATTTTAAGTTTTTTTAAAAAAAAGAGCTAAAAAAATGGTTTTATACAAATCAAAGCGCAGATGATTGGGTTAAAAATTGAGTGACCATGATATGATGGCATTTTTTCCCCTTTATGTGTGTGCATATGTATGTGGTAAGATAAGATAAGATAAGATAAGATAAGATAAGCCTTTATTAGTCCCACAACGGGGAAATTCCAGGATTGCAACAGCACAGGGATAGCAACACTCAGAGCAACAATCAGAAGGCAAGAAAAAACAAGCAAGCAAGAGCAGCTAATATACATATGTACATATTACTATAAAATATATATATACACACACACACACACACAGACACACAGTGCAGAGCATTGTAGCTGGATGGAATAAATATATGAATATATGAACACACAGTGCAGAGCATTGTAGCTAGATGGAATAAATATGTAAATATATAAACACCCACAGTATGGAGCATTGCAGCTAGGTGGAATAAATATGCAAGTATATAAACACACACAGTGCGAAGCAATGTAGCTAGATGGAATAATATGTAGATATATAAAAACACAGTGCGGAGCATTGTAGCTAGATGGAATAAATATATAGATATATAAATATAAACACACCCAGTGCAGAGCATTGTAGCTAGATGGAATAAATATGTAAATATATAAACACACACAGTGCAGAGCATTGTTGCTAGGTGGGATGAAACAGCATAACCGTCTATTTAGTTATCTATTAGTAATCTATTATAATCAATTAGTTATAATCAATTAGTTATCTATTTAGTTTAGTTAGATTATGTGCCCATACATATTCTCACCCTCCATAGCGACCGGTATGTTCCTAGTTGTATGCCGGAGAGGACCATTGTGTAAGTCTATTGCATCTTTTGCATTCAAAAAAAAAAAAACAACAAAAAAAAAAACTATTAGTTTGTTACGTCTTTTTGCTATCTCTGCGAGCAGCCCTGCTTAGGTTGTACAGTCTGACAGCCGTTGGTAGGAAGGACCTACGAAACCTCTCGGTTGTGCACCTGGGATGATGTAGTCTGCTGCTAAATGAGCTCCTCAGTGCATCCAGTATGTCCTGCATAGGGTGGAACTCGGACTCCAGCAGAGATGACAGTTTAGCCACCGTCCTTCTCTCTCCTATCTCCTCCATCGGATCAAGGCGTTGCCCCAGGACAGAGCTAGCTTTCTTAATCAGTTTGTTCAGTCTCTTCCTATCGGCTGCAGTAATGCCACTGCCCCAGCAGACCACTCCAAAAGTGATGGCTGATGCCACCACCGTGTCATAGAATGACTTCAGCAGCGCCCCTTGTACACCAAAAGACCTGAGTCTCCTCAGCAGGAACAGCCTGCGCTGTCCCTTCTTGTAGAGTACGTCAGTATTGTGTGACCAGTCTAGTTTATTGTTCAGATGAATACCCAGGTACTTGTAGGATGTCACCATCTCGATGTCTGTTCCCTGTATATTTACTGGTGCTGTGAGGGGCTGCCCATGCCTGCGGCAGTCCACCACCAGCTCCTTAGTTTTCCTCGCGTTGATCTGGAGGCAGTTCCGATGGCACCAGTCCACAAAGTCCTGGATAAGCCCTCTGTACTCAGCTTCATCTCCGCTGGAGATGAGACCAACGATCGCAGAGTCATCAGAGAACTTCTGTAGATGGCAATGTGTTGTGTTGTGTGAGAAGTCCGCAGTATAAAGAGTGAACAAGAAGGGAGCCAGCACCGTTCCCTGGGGGGCCCCCGTGCTACTGATGATCGTGTCGGAAACACAGTCCCGGGTTCTCACAAACTGAGGCCGGTTCGTGAGGTAGTCCAGGATCCATGATGACAGGTGCTGGTCCACCCCTGCGCGCAGCAGCTTGTCCTTCAGGATCATCGGTTGGATGGTGTTGAAAGCACTGGAGAAGTCAAAGAACATGATCCTCACCATATTCCCGGGCTTCTCCAGGTGGGACAGAGAACGGTGAAGGAGGAAGATCACCGCATCCTCCACCCCAATGCCATGCTGGTAGGCGAACTGGAGTGGATCCATCGCTGGTTCCACCAGGGGGCGGAGATGAGCAAGGAGCAGTCTCTCCAGGGTCTTCATCAAGTGGGACGTCAAGGCCACCGGTCTGAAGCTGTTCAGGTCTTTGGGGTGGGAAGTTTTTGGTACAGGTACCACACAAGATGTTTTCCACAGCTGTGGTACCCTCCCCAGTTTCAGGCTCATGTTGAAGATATACGTCACAATCCCACACAGCTGGTCTGCACAGGACTTGAGGAGCTTTGCGCTGATGCCGTCCGGTCCCGACGCCTTCCTCGCCTTGATCTTCCTCAGCTCCGTCCTCACCTGGGTCTTGGTCAGGGTCAGGATGGGGGGCTGTGTGTTGGGAGTGGGGGGGGTGTCGGTGGAGTGGGGAGTGGGTAGCAGGACTTGATTTCTTAGAGGCAGCAGTGGTTGTTGTGCAGACAGGGGGGAGGGCGGTTGGTCAAATCTATTGAAAAACAGATTCAGGTTGTTCGCCCACTCCCTGCCCCCCGTGGCCTGGGGGGAGGTATTCTGGAGCCCCGAGATGGTTTTGAGGTTTCTCCAGACCCCGCTGATGTCGCTCTGTTGCAGCTTGTCCTCCATCTTCTTCCTGAAGCTGTCCTTGCCTTCTCTGATCTTTCTCCTCAGCTCCCTCTGTACGGACTTCAGCATCTCCCTGTTCCCCGACCTGAAGATCCTCTTCTTCTCTCTCAGAAGTGTTTTTATCTCAGGGTTGATCCAGGGTTTGTTGTTTGAGTGACGCCGTATGGTCTTGGTGGGAACGGATTTGTCCACACAGAAGCTGAGGTAGCCCGTGAAGGTGTGAATGAGGCCATCGATGTCCTCACCATGTGGATCGCAGAGCTGCTTCCAGGCAGTGGCTTCAAAACAGTCCTTTAGAGTGTCCATTGTCTCCTCAGACCATAACTCCACAGTGTGCATGGCCGGAGGTTGTCTGTGCACTAGGGGTTTGTACACCGGTCGGAGATGAACCAAGTTGTGATCCGATCTCCCAAGTGGGGGGAGTTGTGATGAGGTGTACGCCTCCTTAGTGTTTGCGTAGAACAAATCCAGTGTTTTATTGTCTCTAGTGTGGCATGTGACATACTGGGTGAAAGTGGGCAGAATGGGAGACAGTGAAACGTGGTTGAAATCGCCTGAGATGAGGAGAAGAGCATCTGGGTGTTCTGTCTGCAGCCTGCTGGTTACTGAATGGATGACGTCACGCGCTGTCCCAGCGTTCGCCGTCGGATTTGCATAAACAACAATGCAGATCACGTGTGAGTGTTCTCTCGGGAGATATGTAGGCCTCATGCTAACAGCTAGCAACTCAATGTCTTTGCTGCAGTGTCGTTGTTTAACAGTGATATGTCCCGGTCTGCACCAGTTGTTGTTAACATACATGATCACTCCACCGCCCCTAGTTTTGCCACTCTCTGGTGTTCGGTCAGCTCGTATCGTGTGAAAACCCTCCAGCTCAATGTTAGCATCTGCTGCTAGTTCAGTTAGCCACGTCTCAGTAAACAAAAGGAGAGAGCACTCCCGGTAAGTGCTATCATAACGGGAGATAGCCGCTAGCTCATCTAACTTTCCCAGTATCGACCGTACATTTCCCATGACAACAGATGGAAGGGAGGGTCTGTACCTTATATTTTTTGTCCTCCGCCTTACTCCAGCCCGGCAGCCGCGGCGTTTTCGCCTCAGTTCTCTCGGTATGTCGAGTTTTTCCAGTGGGACCGGGTGGCGGTTAAATGCTAGCAGCTCTTCCCTGTTATATCGTATCCTGCTATAAACAGTGGCTCCGTCCACCGGCTCAGGAGACATTTGGGATGATCTGTGTGTCCGTGATATAAGTGGGGTGAAAAAAAAAAAGTGATCAAAAGAGTATGTATATGTATAGCATGGGTGTGTATGCATGTATGTGCGTATATTTCTGCTTATACTACAGTGTGAAAAATTTGGACACCCCTTTAAATATTCAGTTCTTTATTAAGAAATGTTCATGTATTTATGTCTAACCTTGTTTTTGTTTTATTTGCATTTTTTTTTAATTTATTTTAGCCATTGTAAGTGGGAATGAATGTGGGGGTGTCCTAAAAAAGATGGGTGGGGAGTCTTAATTTATTCCTCACTATTTGTTTAGAATTACAGTTTACAGAAAATTTGAAAAAAGTCTTTAATTCATTTTTAATTGTTTAGTTGTATTATGCAAATCTTCCAGTATTTTTAACAGTGATATTAAATATCCATATGTCCAAATATGTTAAAAAAAAAAACACACAACACAGGATTGGATTTCTGTGCCAACCACAGTTTGTCCATAACAAACACCATGTTCAAGCACAAGGGTGTCCATTTGTGCACCTGGCACCAGGACACCCTAGGTCGCAGGTCGATGATTGATTTTGTTATCGTGTCATCAGACTTGCGACCGTATGTCTTGGACACTTGAGTAAAGAGAGGTGCAGAGCTGTCAACCGATCACCACCTGGTGGTGAGTTGGATCTGATGGCAGGGGAGGATGTCATTCAGACCTGGGAGACCCAAACGTATAGTGAAGGTGTGCTGTGAACATCTGGCTGAGGCCCCTGACCGGGAGGGCTTCAACTCCCACCTCCGGAAGAACTTCAACCACATTCCGAGGGAGTCTGGAGACATGGAGTCTGAATGGGCCATATTCTTCACCTCCATTGTTAAAGCAGCTGCAAAGAGCTGTGGTCGCAAGGTCATCGGTGCATCTCGTGGTGGCAACCCCCAAACCAAGTGATGGACACCAGTGGTGAGGGGGGCCATTAAGCTGAAGAAGGAGTCCTGTCAAGCTTGGTTGGCTTGTGGGACTCCCGAAGCAGCTGAGGTGTACTGGCAGGCCAAGCAGAGTGCAGCTCGGGTGGTTGCTAAAGCAAAAACTCGGGTGTGAGAGGAGTTCGATGAGGCGATGGAACAAGACTTTCAGTCGGCCTCAGAGAAATTCTGGCAAACTGTCCGGTGGCTCAGGAGGGGGAAGCAGCTCCCTGTCCACACTGTGTATGGTGTGGATGCGGCGCTGCTGACTTCGACTGGTGATATTGTCAGGCGGTGGAAGGAATACTTTGAGGATCTCCTCAATCCCACTGACACGCCTTCCAAAGAGGAAGCAGGGCTTGTGGATGAGGGGGATGACTCACCCATCACAGGGGCTGAGGTTGCCAAGGTGGTTAAAAAACTCCTTGGTGGCCAGGCCCCGGGGGGTGGACGAGATTTGCCCCGAGTACCTCAAGGCTCTAGATGTTGTAGGGCTGTCATGGTTGACACACCTCTGCAACATTGCGTGGAGGTCAGGGACAGTGCCTTTGGCATGGCAAACTGGGGGTGGTGGTTCCTGTCTTCAAGAAAGGGGACCGGAGGGTGTGCTCCAAATTTAGAGGAATCACACTCCTCAGCCTCCCTGGGAAGGTCTATGCCAAGGTACTGGCGCGGAGAGTCCAGCCGTTGGTCGAACCTCGGATTCAGGAGGAACAATGTGGTTTTCGTCCTGGCCGTGGCACATTGGACCAACTCTTTACCCTTTCGAGAATCCTCGAGGGTCCGTGGGAGTTTGCCCAACCAGTTTACATGTGTCTTGTGGACTTGGAGAAGGCATTTGGCTATGTCCCTTGTGGTTTTTTGTGGGGGGTGCTTCGGGAGTATGGGGTATCGGGCTTGTTGTTATGAGCTATCCAGTCTCTATATGACCGTTGTGAAAGTTTGATCTATATTGCCAACACCCAGTCGGACTCATTCCCAGTGAGAGTTGGGCTCTGCCAGGGCTGCCCTTTGTCACCAATCCTGTTCACAATTTTTATGGACAGGATTTCTAGGAGCAGCCAGGAAACGGAGGGTGTCATACTTGGTGCCCACAAGATCTCATCTCTGTTGTTTGCAGATGATGTTGTCCTGTTGGCTTCATCCAGCAATGACCTACAGGTCTTACTGGGATGGTTTGCCGCCGAGTGTGAAGTGGCTGGGAGGAGAATCAGCACCTCTAAGTCCGAGTCCATGGTCCCCTTTGGGTTGGGGACAAGCTCCTGCCCCAAGTGGAGGGGTTTAAGTATCTTGGGGTCTTATTCACAAGTGAGGGAAGAATGGAGCGAGAGATTGACAAACGGATCGGGGCAGCATCTGCAGTGACGAGGACATTGTACCGGTCTGTTGTGGTGAAGAGGGAGCTAAGCTTTAAGGCAAAGCTGTCGATTTACCGGTCAATCTACGTTCCTACCCTCACCTGTGGTCATGAGCTTTGGGTAATGACTGAAAGAATGAGATTGCGGATACAAGTGGCTGAAATGAGCTTTCTTCTTAGGATTGCTGGACTCACCCTTAGAGATAGGGTGAGAAACTCAGTCATCCAGAAGAGGCTCAGAGTAGAACCACTACTCCTCCACATTGAAAGGAGCCAGTTGAGGTGGATTGGGCATCTTATCAGGATGCCTCCTGGATGCCTCCCATTTGAGGTGTTTTGGGCACATCCCACTTGGAGGAGACCCCAGGGCAGACCCAGGAGTCGCTGAAGAGACTATGTCTCCCAGGTGGTCCGGGAACGCCTTGGTATCCTCTCTGAAGAGCTGGAGCAGGAGGCTGGGAAGAGGGAAGTCTGGGCTTCTCTGCTTGAACTGCTGCCTCCGTGACCCGGACCTCTGGAAAAGCGGTAGAAGATGGATGGATGGATGGATGGATGGATGGATGTATATGTGTGTATATGGATATATGTGTGAAGGGGTATAGAGGTTACCAAATTAGTGGAACAGAATTAACTAACTCTCTTATTAACCTCCAATAAAACAAATCCCTTTTAGGTTCCTACTACAAGGGTGAGCAGTACTTAGTAACCATTAGACACCAAGGTTGCAAGTACAAACATTTATTACACAAGGCAAAATAAGATAAAAATCACAAATATTGCCAATGTGACCTTAAAAATGAGGCAGCCTTTAAAAAGGCAAAAGTCATTAAAATGTTCTTATCAGTCCCAGAGGCTCGCTGTCACACTCCAGGCCTTGTCCTTCAATATCCTCAATTTAGTCCACACCAAACAGGCCCACACATCCAGGAGTCTTCCTCACTCACACAGCTTTGGGCAGAAGCAAGAGGCCTCCAATACACTTCTGACCCCATCACACTGGAACGGCCTGGAAGCTACTGCAGACACGCCAGCCGCCTGGTAAGATTGTGCGCCTCAGTTCAGGAGAAGAAAGACTCTCTCTCAATGCAGGTCTCTCCCTGCTTATATAGGAAATGGGAAAACACGCCCCTGTATTCCCATTGGGCCATGTGGGCAGCCTGTAGAGGTCAATTGGCTGGTTCAGGCTGTCAGTCAATGCCTGAGTTTCCCCACTAATTGTGTCCAGCTGTGTTCAATCATTCAAAAGCATGTATATAAAAAGAAACAAGAAAACACTACACTCCAAATAATCATAATTATCAACAACAATCAAAGTATAAACATGCAAAAGTATAACAATCAACATACAAATAAAATTAAACAATATGTCCAAAACACAGCATGATACTCAGCATGACATATACACACATATATAACTGCTTTTTTCTGCATTTTGTAGATATTAACATCTTAATCCTCTCTTTATCGCTAACATTTTCTTTGTTTTACTTTCGTTTATTCTTTTTCCAAAAGTCTCCTATGGACTACTGTTGTGAGTGAGCATGTACTGCTAAAACACTTCAGCAAGGAATCTGGTTTGCCCAATACATCTGTCTGTCTATATCAAATAAAATAAAATAATAATAACCTGTACCTGATAACTTGATGTCTCGGACACCTTAACATCCAGTGAGCCTGAAAGCACAGCATACCAGCTGGTGCCAATGTCTCCTTGTCGATACACTGGAAAACAAAACATGTATTACAAAGATAACCAACCCAAAGCAAGACTTTTATTGTTTCTACTTAATGAATTTCAGAGGTTTTGGTTTGACCCACATGTAATGCCTTTCTCCAAGCATTCATAGAAACCACACAGGCAAATCTGCTGCAGCAAACTAGGGTGGAATCTCTCCAAGGCTTTCACATTTTTCAGACGTGCCAGGATTATGTCAACATCTTCCCCAGAGCGCTCCGCTGGTCTGGAGAAATAAGTAGAACAGCCCAATGTACAATTAATTTAAAATCCATACAAGGTACCTTCACAGGTTGCAGAACCTGCAGCATAGAGTGTGTAACTTCATCCTGATGCGGAAGTTCACACTGTAATTTTGTTTGCTGTCAAAAAATAAAGCATCAAGGTGCTGATGCCTCGGTGCCAGAGCCTTGTCAGAGGTATGCATTCTTGGATCATCACCAAAATGTTATGGGTTTCTCTCTAGCCCAAGGACCACTTCTGGTAAAAAAAAAAAAAAAAAAAAATTCATCCAAATCCATCTAGTAGTTTTGGAGTACATGCATGTGCAGTGAAAATAATCTGCAGTTCACATGCCCGTACTGTTGGTGGCAGCCAAGAGCCACCAAACTGATCTGAACAGTTGCAATCTAAACATAAAAGAAGAGCACGGTGGCATATGTTTTAAATGGCGGAAGTGATGGAGGTATGTGAATACAGTGATCCCTCACTTATCGCGTTTAATGGGGACCAGAACCGACCGCGAAAAGTGAAAAACCGCGAAGTAGCGTCACCCCTCCCCCCCAAGGGCGTCACAAGCACTATTTTGCACAAAAAGGCACAAGAGAACAGCGAAAAGTGCCACTAAGCAACACGAGCGATAAAGAACAATGAATGCGGTCTTCCTTCGCTGGGTATGGGCGCTCTGCAGGGAGAGAAGCTGGGTAAAACGTCTCGGCCAATCAGCTTGCAAGGTAAAACGTCTCGGCCAATCAGCTTGCGAGATTCCCGAGCGGTGAAGAGGTGGGCGGAGAGGAGTGGAGCAGTGGTCAGAGAGGTGGATTTTGAGTTGTGCGGGCTCTCCGTGTTGATACCTGATGTTCTAATGTAGTCTCCCTGCCTTCTGCTAGCGCCCGGGCAACTTTCGTGCCATTTTTTCTCAATTTTGAATTTTTGATGAATATTTTTGAAAAATCCGCGATGCACTGAGGGCGCGAAAGGTGAAACGCGAAGTAGCGAGGGATCACTGTACAATGACAATCAAGACAAACAGGAGCTTTTGCTGTTTAGTGGCAGAGAAAAAAAAAACAGACGGGCAAAAAGACAGACATTTGTTCACCCAGTATTGGCAGATTGCTCAGTACAGAAAACAAAGCTTTACCCCTGAATTCTGGCAAAATGAAAGTCGAGAAAATATGGCCATATAATATAAGCCTTTAGTTGCACTTAATTTTGACTGGGCGAGCTGAAAAGCTGGCAACAGACAGACAGACAGATACAACCACACACACACTCACATTAACTGATTACCGTATACCTCTCTGTTTCACCGAGGCATAATTATATGTTGCAATTTGCCATCTTTTGCATGGTAGAGATGAAAAATAGGACAATTTCAAAGTCAGTTAGAGCCTCTGACTAAACTGAGTTTCTTTATATGTTATATGACTGACCCAGTTTGGGCTTTTGACAGCAAACAATTCATTCACTTTTTTGTGGAAATTCTGAAAAGAAAGTTTCTATATGAGCACACATTTGTTTTCATTAATCACTGGTTAATGTACTGAATGAACCAGTAATAGTAGATACTTTAATTGCAAAAATCTATACAATTCCAGCATGTTCCTGGCTCATTTTTCTTAAACTGAATCCAGTCTTTGATATATGGCAACTTGTGGGTGGATATGCTGTGGCTTATATCATCTTTCAGTTGATGTCCATCATGCCAAAACAAACAGCTTTGAATCTGCAACAAACTGCCACAGCTCCAAACAAGTCTTTGTACTTGTGTTTATTTTGCATACTCTTCATCATGTATTCCCGTGGCAACCCTTTTAACGCGCTGCATGCAGTCACATCGTGGTACAACACATCAACCAACAGATAAGACTGAATAATCAGCCCCATGGGCGCACATAATGTGGAGGAGCCAATGTTGTTCTCTTGCATCATTCCAAACCAAGAACAAGGCGAGAGTGATGTGTAGGAGCCTGCACGACTTCTAAAGCCAGCGTCTGAGCCAAACAACTTAAGAAAAAAAAAGAAAAAAGGATAGAAAATCTAAAATTTTAAGTAAATGTTTGGTAGACTGCGTTCATCGTGTAAGCTTGTTACTGCAAATAGTGATTCCCCTGCTTCTAATTAAAAGCCCATCATGAAATGCAAAACGATGATTGTAATTAGTTTAGAGTTTTAATTTATAGTACTGTAAAGTACAGCTTAAGTACTTCCCAGGAACTTAAACATCCTAAATCTTAGAGTAAACCTTTGGCAATTTCTGTATCAAATTGTGATACTGTTGCAACCTAATAGCAAATACAATCAATCTGCCTCACTCAGTGACTAATTTTCAACCAGTACATTTTGGTTTAAGTTTGGAAACAGGGCAATTATGTGAAACATGGTTACTGAAGGAAAAGGTGAGTCATACCAGAGCCATTTGACTTGAGGGACACAGGTGGCTTCTACCACCAAGCAGAGAGGATATTACTGTGTAAACACGTCTGGCACACTGCGTCACTTTGCTCTTTATAGCTGCTGTACTTTGGACCCTTTTTTTTTCTTTTTTTTTAAATGCACACCCCATTCTCTTCATCCCATGTATCCCACAGTGAATGACCTATTTACACCACAGAGGCTGTGATTTACACATGCACTGGGGATGCGACTGGTACATGATGATTTATGTTCACCTGCTATGGAAAATCATTAGGCTCATGCACACAACCGAGGAAGATTTTGCCATTTGGTTTAGTTTTATTCTCAGCCATTTTGCATTTTAATGTTTCTTATGACAGATTTAAATTCAGTAGTCTCAAATGACAAATGGAATATTCTCTAAATTTTAACAGAAAAACCCTGAACGTAAAGGAGACTGGTAAAGAGGGGCTTCAATGAAATGGCTCAGATTTACATATTTTTCCTTAGACATGAAGTGCAGTTATTTTGTCTTAAGCGTCCTAGTCATGCTGCAGACTGCAGAGACTGCCTCCTCTGCAGTGTAATATAACTACATTGCACTTGTGGTTCTCAGAGTCCCCACACCCCACCCCACTCATAAGCGTCACCTTTGCCTGAGCTGTAATATTAGCTAGCAGCATGTTTCTTGAGGTTGGTCAGTGCACAGCAGGCCCGCAGACAGGTGGGGACAGAGGGGTCAGCTGACCCTGCCTCTGAGTGGAGGTGGGGTTGGGGCAGAACTGGGTGTTATAATCGGGCCCGACTACAGCCCACCGGAGTGGTGGCTCAGTTGGTAGAGCATGCGCCCCACACCCAGGGGGCGGGGGTTCAAATCCCGGCCGGGTCATGCCGAAGACCATATAAAAGCGGAACTTCCTGCTGTCCAGCTTGGTGCTCAGCAATAATGGAATGGAGGAGGGAAATGTGTGGCGGCGCCTTGCATGGCAGCGACCCCTCTGATTCTATATATGGGTGTGTGTGGGATTAACACTGTAGATAAGAGAAACACAATTTCATTCTACTGTACATGATTGGCTGTGTGGACTGAATGACAATAAGGGTGGTTTAAGTTTTTTATCTGATCTGTTTTGACATGTTTTTCCCTCCTTTATTTTCTCGTTTTTACATGTTTTTTTTTTCCTGTTTTATCATTTTTCCATCTTTATCTTGTTGTATTTCTCTTTATTTCCATGGTTTTGTTTTTCTGTTTTTTCCTCTGATGTTAGTTGGGTTTTTACCCCGTTTATGGCAGTACTTTGCCTTTTATTTTGCCTGTCTTTTTACCCCCAGTATTTGCCCTCTGCAATAAAGTGCTATTATTTACTGGAGGGTAGGGGGCAGCTGAGATTATACTGCCCCAGGCAGCTCTGTCACCAGCCCTGATGCACAGTGAATGTGCATGCAGGTCATAATTTCTGGAAAAAGAAATAGAAATAAATGCTGCTGTTATTCAACAGGGTTTTTGTTTTGTTTTTTTTTAGAAGTTTGGCCACTTTTCCCAACAAGGGATGTGCCCTCAGTTCAATTACTCTATATCAAACAGACGGTTAACAATATAGGTCATTAATTTAAAAACAAAATACAGCCCTGACTAAATTGGTAATTTTCAATTTGTTGTAATCTTCTGACATTTTTTCTATCTTATATATCTAGCAGCACAGTTAAATCCATAAACCAAACTGTCAGACTGTTCCATCAGTAACTAAACACATGAAGGTATTACATGTGCAGAGTCGGGACTGCAAGTAAAAACTGCGCAAATGATCGGTTATGTTTTAGCTTTTCCCCGTCTACAAAGCATCGTTTACCCAGCGCTACATGTTTTAAAGCCTTTGAGCCAATAAAAGGTCAAAGGCGGTGTGAACTTTTTAGCGGTAACCTTGGCAATCACAGCTCCGCCTTAATTCAAGTTAGGCGCATTTTAAGCTTTAATTCTACTGGGAAATTAAAACCACGCGCAAATCGGCAGTGTTTGATGCAGCTGTTGAAACGCAAACACACACCCTAATACCTGAAGGAAAATAGGCTAGTCGGCGGTATATCGTCTCTTTAATTAGTCGGTATTATGGGTTAAACCGGGTTCGCTAACACGCCTTACCTTTTATCCAGACAAATAATCCACTCGGCGGATTCCGATGAACGTGAAGCGGTGTGCGCTGCTACCATGCTGCCGCTGCTGCCGCTGCCGCCGCCGCTGCTGCTGTTAATGCAGAGGAGGGCAGCAGGGCTGCACCTGCGGCTTCATCTGCCTGCACTCACGGCTGACAGCACCTCCGCACCATCGACTGAAAGAAAGGCTTTCATCACAGACTTACTTTTAATGAAAGGAGGAGGCGGAGGAAACAAAAGAGAAGTGATTCAATTTGCTTGTGCTGTGAGAGAAAAGGTGGAGAAAAAGTAGTCCATGTAGCTTCTCACATTAAGCGTGGCGGTCATTTAATGAATTGGCAGTTTTTGCACAATTAATGTAATCTATCAGTTCTACAAGTCCCACCTTTACATTTCTCTATTGTTCCGTTTTTTTGCTCAGTGTAATGGGAAGAATATAGCAGTTTATCGAAATTAATGTCAAACAATTTCAATGTAGTGCAGTATAGCAGTATAGTATAACATGCAGTATAGTATAGTATAGCATAACATAGCAGAGCATACAGTATATAGTATTATATAGTTAGTTCTTTTGGCTGCTCCCTAGGGGTCACCACAGCAGATCACCTGCCTCCATCTCACCCCATCCCTTGCGTCTTCCTCTGTAACACCAACCCTCTCCATGTCCTTGTAGTGTTGTTAATAGGACGTATTATGGGGTGACACGGGTGGTGGCTTCATCTTCTGGTTCCGTTGCCACCCGGAGTATAAGAGGGCTGTGCGGTAGAGGGGTGGTCTCTTCGACCACCTCTCAGCCTAGCGGGGGGCGTCTCTGTATCTACAGTGAGTCTATAATAAAGTCCCGTGTAGTTCACCATTTGCCTCATCATTGTTCCACGTTTTATAGACATAACATTTGGCGACAAGGATAAAGTTAGGGAGGTTGGCGTGTCTTTAATTCGGCCGTTTTTGGAGTCTCCGGGAGAGCCTCTGGTCCCTTGGGCAAGATGGTTCGCCACATTTCAAAATTACTTGGTGGCACTGAAGAAGGTACGGGCATGGGCAATTCTGCTCCACAATTTAGGTATGGAAGGACAGCATATCCTTGCTACCTTGGGTGCTAGCGATAGCTTCGAGGACGTGGTTGAGCTAATGGCGTGACATTTTTGCGCGCCTGCAAACATCATCGTCTGGAGGATCCAGTTTCGGCAGCGCCACCAGCGGCTCGGCAAGTCAGTACAACATTATGTTGCGGACCTGCGGCAGCTGGCCGGAAACTGCCAGTTTGGTGATTTAGAGGAAGAGATGGACCACAACCAGTTGGCGGAGCACACGCTTTGCTCGGCAGCACGGTCGAGACTCCTCACGCACTCCGGAGAACTGACATTGGCTATGGCTGTAGAGATAGTTCAACAATGTGAAACAGCGGACAAATTATCACACGACCTCAGTGAGAGAGCTACGCTACACCGCTCTGATTCACAATCAGCGGTGCAGGCTATGGACCCGGACAGCAACGATAGCGAACAAGAGGAATGCGCTACAGCTGTGAAGATGAGGTCCGCCCCGGGATCGCCCAGGTGTTCGGGTTGTGGGTCCACTAAGCACCGGTATATGGCTAGAGAGTGTCTGGCAAGAGGTATACGTTGTGGCAAGTGCAGACTCCTGCATCACTTTGCCAGGGCCTGTTATAGGTTCGAGAAAGGGGAACGGCGACACAAAGCAGACACCCCTGCTCCAGCTCCCACGGTTATTCACACCATCTCTCCAGATACTGGCAGCCGTACATATTGTACGGTGAAATTGGACAGAGTGGAAGTGCCGTTGCTGATTGACATGGGTGCAGTGAGGTCTGTGTTGAGTTGGCCCACAATGAGGAGTTTCTTCCCGTACTATCAAGTGAGAGGTTATTCGGCGCCATTATGTGGTTATGTAGGGAAAAGGCTGTCCATTGTGGGTTCAGTGGAGCTGACGGCGCGATACAAGTCAGCAGTGGTTGCCAGCCTGAAGTTTGTAGTGACTGCCAGTGGCGAGAATGTGATGGGCTGTGATCTCTTTTATGGACTAGGTTTCACCATCACCAGCGGCGTCAGAGAGGAGTGGTCGGGCCGTGGCTTGTGGGACCGACCGGTGCTGCGAGTGGTGGACGATGCTGTATGGGACGAACCTTGGCCTAGTATTCTGGGAGGTGAGCAGGACCAACCCCACCCAGGGCCATCACGGGAGGGTTCCTGCGCCAGAGCCCAAGTTACCCTAACTGAGGGAACTGGGCGGTGCGGTGGGATGCCCGTGACGGCGGGTGGAGCTGAGTGGCTGGCCCATCCTGTTTCTGGAGTTCAACTGGGAGATATTGAGAAACAAGGGGTCACAACGGCTTCACCAGCATCTCAAATGAAAGCAAACAGGGCAGGACCGGTTGGCACGGTGAAACGATGTGCCACTCAGGAACACTAGAAGCCAAGTTGGGCTCCTCTGGGGGTCGCTGATGTGGTCCGGCCCAGAGAGGAGGCCCGGTCAAGAGGGGTTTGCAAGAAACGGAATTGACAGGAGGACCAGGAGCGGCTGCATGTGACGGCTGTTCAGGAGGACGGCTACCTTCAGCTGTCTGATGGTACATGGAGACACCCCAACAAGCTGCGGCGCGTCAGTGATGAGGGAGAAGTGTCTCGGCACCAACGTGGGTCGTCTCCAGGCACCAAGAGAAGAAGATGCTCTGGTCGGGACCCACCTGACGAGTCTCCGGGGGGGGGGGGGGGGGGTCTCCACTGTGACTGACTGGTAATGGGGGGCAATGTGTTTAATGTATGTTGTTGGTATATAAATTGCCCAGGTTCAAGTAATGATGCATTGTGTTGAAATGAGTATTATTCATGTTGTTTACTGAGTTCGTGAATAGACGTATAACCTATTTATATGTTCATTAGAATAATGGGATTGTTTTATGCTTTATATTAGGAACACGGCAGCCTTTTATTTAATGGACAATATGTGAGCAGAGACAGCAGAATAATCCGTCTGGCCGTGTGAGGGGTGGAACAGTAGTCCACCTGTTTTTCCCTAGCCTTAGTTGTTTTGTGTGAATGTTAGAGGCCTTTACAAATTTTCTGCTTAATTGTAGTGTGTGATTCAGGTTCCAAATTGTGGAGGGTCTCGATTGTATGTGTGTTTTGGACCATTTTTTGAAGGGGGGGTAGTGTTGTTAATAGGAGATATTATGGGGTGATACAGGTGGTGGCATCATCTTCTGGTTCTGCCGCCACCTGGAGTATAAGAGGGCTGTGCAGTAGAGGGGCGGTCTCTTCAACCACCTCTCAGCCTAGCGGGAGCATCTCTGTATCTACAGTGAGTCTATAATAAAGTCCTATGTAGTTCACCATTCGCTTCATCATTGTTCCATGTTTTATAGACATAACAGTCCTCCTTCGCTACACCCATGAATCTTCTTTGTCATGGTCTTCCTTGTGGTATATCTGTTGTATTGCTGTTGCAATCCTGGAATTTCCCCATTGTGGGACTAATAAAGGCTTATCTTATCTTATCTTATCTTATCTTATATTACATGTAATGAGAGTTACATGATTGACCCAGCATCAGCCAGTCCTGAAGGAGACGCACTTGTACTGCTCTTGGGATGTCGCCACAAGGCATGAGAGGAGCCATGAACCTTTGCTGTACTCTGAGCTGAGTAATTGTTAAATAAAAGTGTTAAGATATACTCACTGTCCTTTCTATTATTAACCACAGGACACAAATTCCTCTTTTCCTCCTGCCTGGCAGCTCCATCTTCAAGATCCTTTGTCCAGTATATCCACTATCCCTCCTCTGCACATGTCCAAACCATCTCAGCCTTGTCTCTCTTACTTTGTCTCCAAAGCACTCAGCCTAAGCTGTCCCTCTGGTATACTCAATTCTAATCCTGTCCACCCTAGTCACTCCCAGTGAGAATCTTAACATCTTCAACTCTGCCACCTCCAGCGCTGCCTCCTGTCTTGTTGTCATCGCCACTGTCTCCAAACCATAGGTCATAGCAGGTCTCACTACTGTCTTGTAACTTTTCCCTTTCACTCTAGCTGCTATCCTTTTATCATAGATCACCCTGACACTCGTCTCCACCCACTCTGCCCTGCCTGCACTCTCTTCTTCACCTCTCTTGTGCATTTTCCATTGCTGTGGATGGTTGACCCCAGGTATTTAATCTCATCTACCTTCACTACCTCTACTCCTTGTATCGTCATACAATTCATTATATGCCTTTTCCTTTGCCTTTGCCACCTGTCTCTTTGTCTTGGATTCCAAATACTCCTGTCTACTTTCTTCATCTACCTGACCATCTATCCCACTTTTTCTTTGGCAACCTCTTCCTTTGAATACTTTCATGTACCTCCTCATTCCACCATCATACCTTTTTATCCATTTCCCTAAATACTTTTGCTGTACTTTCCCAGTCATTTGGTAATTCTTATCTACCAGCTAGAGCCCGTATCAACTCCTTCCTGAACTCTGTGCGACCTTCTTCCTTCTGTAGCTTCCCCCACTTAATCTTTGGCTCTGCCTTCACAGTACAGTATAGCACTATAGTATAGTACAGTGCACCATAGAAAATGTTCACTAAATTACATCAGTGAATAGTTTTACCAAAGAATACTTTTTATTCTTACTTGAGAAGAAAAATATTTTATTGAAGTACATGTTCCGTAGTTGTACCCTTTGAGTTACTTGTAACATCATAGTTTTGAAGTATGTGTTTAAACTTTGAAGCTTGGTTTAATTGTCTTAAAATAACCAGCAGAACTGTGACATAAGCCAATACAGTTTGCAATATAAGCAATATACTGACAAGACAAATATGCTTGAAAATAGCAAGAGGAGAAAACTGAAAAGATGTGCTTGTTTATACTCTAATAACTTGTGCTTAGGATTGCATCTTTATTCATTTTGTGAGCTCATAATTTCACTTTAATTTATATCATTCTTGTGCTTTGATTGTTTAAGCAATCAGTTTATTGCTGTCTACTTTTTCTTTGTAAATTGTGAGTTTGGATGATAGTACATGTGAATAATTTCTATTTTATTTTCTTCTGATGATCACATTATAGTTTTATATTCAAAAGAATTAATCCGATCAAAGTCACTTAATACTCTTGTACTGAGTCATATTACTATTATAATCAAGTAACTATTTTAGTTGATAACTTCTTGCTTGGGGTAATTTTTGGTGAGTATTCTTACTTGTATACTCACCAAGTTTTAGTGAGTATTCTTACTTGTAGGGCAGCGCGGTGGCAGAGTGGTTAGCACTGCGGCAGCACAGCAATTCACCCTTGGCCAGGGGATCCTGGGTTCAATCCCAGCCCCTGACCAACAGTGATCTGTGTGGAGTTTGCATGTTCTCCCCGTGTCTGCGTGGGTTTACTCCGGGATTTCTCCGGTTTCCTCCCACATGCCAAAAAACATGCAAGTTAGGTTAATTGGCATCAAACTGGGGATTCTAAATTGTCCTTAGGTATGACTGTGAGAGTGAATGGTTGTCGGTCTCTCTGTGTTGGCCCTGCGATGGACTGGCGATCTGTCCAGGGTGTACCCTGCCTCTTGCTCAAAGATGCTGGGATAGGCTCCAGCCCCCCCGCGACCCGAAAAGGATTGAGCGGAAGAAGATGGATGGATGGATGGATGGATGGATGGATGGATTCTTACTTGTAATTGAGCAAAAAATTTTCAATGGTTATACCACTTTTTCATGAATTCCTAGAGTAAAGTAGTGTACTATTGAGCTCTGTATAATGACTTTGTACTTTTCTTTGTGAATACCCTTGAACAGTGTAGCGTATGGTGTAGTGTACCAACTATAGTAAATATTCTTGCGTATTACAGGTAGAGTGAAAATACCAAAACAAATTTTTAAAAGTCAACGCACATGTTTTGACACAATTTAAGTAAATTTAATGTGAATACCTTTTTCATGTGTAGCTTGCTTTGTGCTTCCATGGGCAAGTGCAAAGATTCAAAAAATGTTTCAAGTTAAAAAAAAAAAAGATTTTAGAAGTGTTGGGATTGATTGTTGTTTTGCGTGTTGATTGTTGTGGCTACTGTATGTGGCATTTAGTAGCTACTATCTTGAATGCAACTGCTGATCATAGCAGCATACCAGCCTACATGTATCCAAGTGCATGAAGATTGATGGTACGTACCTGGCTACATTTAAATGGCTGCTTTACTCAGAGAGTCCATTGTGTGAAACTGTATACCTGACATTCAACTTTTTATCATTTAAAATCAGATACCTTGAAACTGTTGAGTTTCTGGGTTTACTTTTACAGAATAAAGCTTAAAAAAATCTATTTTAAAGTAAAAGCGATTTTTTAAAAACATTACTAATATAAAACATCCTAACTTATAGTGATGATACTAGTTACTGTGACTCATTGTGGGATTGAGCATCCCGTCCAATAAATATGATCCAAAATGATGAAATCAGCATGCTTACATGTCCTTGGAATTTAGGAAAGGGATTCTTTTTACCAAGAAAAATAAAAAAAACATTGACCCATCTCATGATCATATAGTGGAAGATTAAGTAAACTCATGTCTGTTTTTCTACCCCTGCATAAATCACATTGATTCAATTTGGTTGACGTTGTTCAATGCACTAATTCCCAGCAGCGCCTGAACCTGGTCCATGTGTGCACTTTCAGAATCATATAAGTTGCTCCAAAGTATTTTTATTTTAAAATGGTTTGGATAATCCCTTCATAATCATAGCATTTATTTTTGGGATTATTTTTTCAATTTCTCAGAGTATGCTGTTGCATGTACTTGCCACAAGATGACAGCATTCTCTATTTAAAAGATGTTAATCAGAGCATGAACGTCCTCTGCTGTTGTGAAGAGAAATGGTTGAATTATGCTCAGTCTAGTTTGGATATAAAGAAAGGATAGCACCTCAGCCTAGTGTCCAGTGGGCATTTTATGTATTAAGTGTTGTTTTGTCAGATTTATTAGCTCTTATTCTGTCCATGTGACTTGATGCCATTTTCTTGTGTACACACATTCTGCTCACTGCTCTTAAAATGAATGAAGAGGTGTTAAGACCAGTTCAAGCTGAGGCGTGCATTACACAGAACACATATTCCTGTAGTGCTGCATAACACCAACACGCAATACATAACAGAGTGAAGATGTCAACATACACTCAGGTATTTTGGCCTGTGCTGCACCTTTGAGTTAAGATAAGATAAGATAAGATAAGCCTTTATTAGTCCCACAATGGGGAAATTCCAGGATTGCAACAGCACAGGGATAGCAACACTCAGAGCAACAATCAGAAGGCAAGAGAAAAACAAGAGCAGCAAGTATACATACACTACCGTTCAAAAGTTTGGGGTCACTTAGAAATTTCCTTATTTTTGACAGAAAAGCACTTTTTTTTCAATGAAGATAACTTTAAACTAATCAGAAATACACTCTATACATTGCTAATGTGGTAAATGATTATTATAGCTGCAAATGTCTGGTTTTTGATGCAATATCTACATAGGTATATAGAGGCCCATTTCCAGCAACTATCACTCCAGTGTTCTAATGGTACAATGTGTTTGCTCATTGCCTCAGAAGGCTAATGGATGATTAGAAAACCCTTGTGCAATCATGTTAGGTCTGCAATGCTGTAGTTGCTGCAAATGGAGGATTCTTTGACGAAAGCAAAGTTTGAAGGAAAAAATTATTATTTCAAATGCAAATCATTATTTCTAACATTGTCAATGTCTTGACTATATTTTCTATTCATTTTACAACTCGTGGTGGTAAATAAGTGTGACTTTTCATGGAAAACACAAAATAATAGTCTGGGTGACCCCAAACTTTTGAACGTTAGTGTATGTACATATAAATATAAATATATATATATAGACACACAGTGCGGAGCATTGTAGCTAGATGGAATGAAACAGCACAACCGTCTACTTAGTTATCCTACATGGTATGATTATGCACCCATACATATTCTCACCCTCCATAGCGACCGGTATTTTCCTAGTTGTATACCGGAGGGGACCATTGTGTAAGTCTATTGTGTCTTTTGCATTCAATACTATTAGGTTGTCACGTCTTTTTGCTATCTCTGCGAGCAGCCCTTAGTAGTTAGTCTACCAGTTCCTCTGCAAGCCACAACCGCACAAACCACGCCAATTTGTTCTAGAAATAATTATAGAAAAACAAGATAACTCCATGTTCGTTAAATGTGTGAATGACCCATAAATGTATCCAAGATGCAAAAACACACAAAAACCAGAGATGCAGTGTTCAGAGATATATTTTTTCCCCCTTTTTTTCCTGGCTGGAGCGTTTTGTCTGAAAAGCTCCACTCCTATCCTGACTAGATCACCTGCTTCTTTTTCCGTTTGGTTTTCCCTGTTCATTCCACACTGTTTGAAATGTTGCTATAGGGACCACTGGCTTGGCTGCAGTGTGAATGCTACCCCGAGCCCACTGGCTGTGGCTTGTAGGCCCATAGTTGCTAGGAGATGCTCCTGCAAGCTGGAAACTGTAAACACATGGACACATGCGACCCTCATGTGCACGCACAGCACAAATTTAACAGCTGATGAGTATTTGAGGAGATATTTGCCACTGCTCATCACTCAAGCTCTCATGAACTTGTGCGTCTAATGAAACAGGATGTTCCGCTTATTTTGAATGCTAAAAATAATTTAACTGAACTTGTGTTTAATAAAAGTTAAAATTCCACAGATAAAGGAAATGATAGTCAAAGCAGCAAGTTCCACCGTTTACACTGTTCCCTTTGTGAGTTGGTGACATGGCAGCCAAATGTCTGTGGATTTACATAGACAAATTAGTACAGAACACCTTTGAAAGACATACTGTGCAGCATAAACAAACAAGAGCTCACATAAACTATGTACATGGGAGTGGTTATAAGAAGCTATATAAAACTATCTGATAACAATGTCTCAGATGGAATGTGAGGGCAGATAACTCCAGAGGAAATTCCAGAGAACTGCATTTTTTTTCCAGAGAAATTTGTTTTAATGTTTTGAGACACTAAACTATTTTAAGCCCCAGTAATAAATGTTATATTTTGTATAGTCTGAAGAAGCTTTTGGCAGATGAAGGAACAAAGTCCCACTGGGCCATCATTATTTAATGTTTTGTACAATTAAAAATGCAAATGGGAATATTCTTTAGGCAAATAACTATGCTGAGGGTAAAAAATGTGTCGTAATTAGTTCACCATCTGCTTGAGCCTCTATCTGGTGCCTCTTTATCAATAATTATTACCCTCTTTGCATTTTGTTACATAACATGTCTTTAGCAGTTGTGGTAGTACATACATGGTTACACAGAGTACATGTTCGTTGTGTTTGAAGATATGTTCAAACATAACCTTGTTGACATGTCAAATGATTTACATCAGTGCTGTCAAGACTTGAATTTAGAATTGCACTCAAAAGAGATACAGACTCTGACAGCCCTATCCTTGTTGGAATGTCATATAGTAGAGAAAATCCCTGGTTTACTTTCTGCTTCAATTCTGATGGGACGCCATGACCTATTTTCATACCTTACTGATCTTCAAGGTCAAATGCAAGGTCAAGGTCATTGTACATTCAAGAGGTGACCCAGACCCCATTTTAGCTTGTGTTAAAATGTGGTAGTTCAATCTCTCATAATAAAGTCACTGTAAACCAAAGCTGATTTTGACCTTTTATGACCCTGTGACCTTGACCTTTGACCTTTTGGTCCTAAAAGCATAACCAGACGTGGTGCTCCCATGGTCAACCTGTGCACCAAGTTTGGTCACCCTAGCATCATTTCCGCTTGAGTGAGAGCATGGATACGCAGACAGACAGACAGACAGATGGTTTCATTGGGGAATTGTCCCTTTGGTCATCAATGGTCACCCTAGCTTCATTTGGTGTAAAATTATAAACCATAATGTATATTTCCCTTTTACGACACCATGACCTATGTTCAGACCTTATTGATCTTCAAGGTCAAATACAAGGTCAAGGTCAATGGACATTGACGAGGTGTCCCAGACCCCATTCTAACTTGTGTTAAAATTTGGTGGTTCTATCTGTCATAATAAAGTCACTATATCAGCCAAAACTGATTTTGACCTTTTATGACCCTGTGACCTTGAATGTTGACCTTTTAATCCCAAAAGCATGGCCAGACGTGGTACTCCCGTGGTCAACCTATGTGCCACGTTTGGTCACCCTAGCATCATTTCCGCTTGAGTGAGAGCACAGATAAGCAGACACAAATACGCAGACTCAGGCAACTGGCCTACTCAAGCCTTAACTCTGTCGGCGTGGATAAAAATGATCAAAGATTTCCCATTTTTATGAAAAACATTAAACATCCAGTCGGTTTCTCTATCAGCAGAGATGCTCTCCCACATGAGGTCAGCTTGACTGAGTGATATTTTTACAATGTAGGTTCTTCGCCACTGAGGAAATCTGACTATGCTCTCATGCAGTGTCTTTGTAGTCTTTTATTCTGTGAATAATGCCAGCCAGCACAAACTTCCTTGTAATAGATGTCAGCTTGTGTGAGAGTTAACTTCCAGAGTGTTGTTCTCTGGGGAAGGGGCCTGATTTTCTATGAATGGCAAGTCAGCTACATTATGTGTTGAGTATTTTACTGTTGTTTGGATTCACTTTAACAGATGATATGGATTTATGACTGAATAATCAAGAACCATGAAATGCCCCCCCCCCAAAAAAAATAAGTACATACAGAATCATATACATAAAGGATAATGTAGGATCTCTGCAGGTGGCCTAATTTTTTTTTTTTTTTGAGGTCACATCTCAATATAAATCTGACTCGCTTATATGAAAATAGCCACAGCTATTACAGAAACACCTATAGAAGACTCCTGACTTTAGAAGTGACATGTTTAGGAATAGCACAGATGAGACTTGGGTTGTGATTGTTTAATACATTCTTATAATCTTGACTTGCTTTGTTTTAAATTTCATCTTTGCAGCAGCTGTTTGTTTCAGTGCTTTCAGAGTCTCCTAAAAACAGGAGTGAAATTGAGCCACTCGGCTGCTTCAACCCCCAGCATCATTCCTGAGATAAACCTGATTGGACAAAAGATGTGATAAGGGAGTGATAAGAAAGTAAATGTACTTCTCTCACATGTGTGATTCCTTTAACCTTTCGCCACTTCTGAGCAACAAGTTTTTTGTCTTAGACAGCAACTAAAATATGCAACTCTTCTGTCAATGCTCTCTGTAAAATTATACTAAGAATGGGCCTAAAATGAAAGTCACTAAATCCAATAAATTCATCATTAACTATATTTATTTGAAAGTTACAGGATGTGAAATAAAATATCAAAACCTAATGGCAATGAGCAGGGTTCTGTTACCTGGGACTCCTTGTATATTTTGCCCAAAACCAGTGGTTAACAGGGATAAAAAGATACAAAGATTTTTTTAAAATCATAAATTTAAGAGGAAAAGTCTCGAAATACTGTATGAGGAAAAAAATGCAAATTTATGAAGAAATACCACAAAATTGCACAAAAATCAAAAGTATAGAAGTTTTTGAAAGCAAATTTATAGGAAAAAGTAGTACATTTTCAAATGCGAGGTCCCAAATTTGGGAGGAAAAACTGCAAATGTACAAAAAAAAAGTGTTCCCAATTCAAAAAGAAAAAAAAACCCAGCTAATTTACAAGAAAACAAGTAGCAAATTTTGTGAAAAAAGGGACAAAAGTTGAAAATTTTCATGAAAATAACTTACAGATTAATATGAAAGGCTAATTGCTGAGATAAAAGTTGCATTTTTTTTTGGGGGGGGGGGGTCTATCTATTACTAATGTGGATGAGCTAGTGTATGCAGTTAATAACTCAGCTCCATTCAATGGTTCTTTACATGTGGAGACTCCCAGCCTCGGGCCCTGGCAGTCCTGGCACCTTGTGGTTGTTGGATATTAGACAAAATGTCCATTTGGTAATTCAGCTCAAGTCAATATAATTTTACTGTTGCCGAGCAAATGGTGTTTTTTCTCATCTCTAGATGACTAAAGGATTTTACAGATCCTGCTGTCCACCCATTCACACACTGATGGCGGCAGAGCTGCCATGTACAGGCGCTGGCCGGACCCACCAGGAGCAGCTGGGGGTTTAGCGTCTTGCTCAAGGACACTTGGACGTGCAGACTGCAGAAATCAAACCCCTGATCCTCCGATCAGTAGTCGGCCACACTACACCTGCGCCACAGCCGCCCCATCAAGCATCTGTACATTGCTTCACCAACTTGCTTTATCACTTCCATTTGTCAGAAAACTTTTTCAAGACAGAGGTTGTTCTCCATTTGTTAAATCACATCTTATTGTCTGTCTAATGTTCCATCCACCCATCCATCCATCCATCCATTATTTGGGGGTCCAGGTCACAGGGGCAGCAATCTAAGCTAAAACACCCAGACTGCCACCCAGTTTGCATAGAACCATGATCCCCATGATCCCTCCTGCAGATGGTGAGCCCATTGGAGGGCAGAACTATGTGGCTCCTTTGGGTGCACTGGGTCCTTGATGTGGCTATTAACATGGGAATCTACTGGACCGCTTTTAGTTTGGCCTTTCACTCAGGACCAGTTTGTCTTGGGAGACCCTATCAAAGGCAAATTGCCCCCGAAAACATAGTTCCTGGAATCATTATGGCTCACAAACTCCTCCATCACAATAAGGTGGCGATCCACAGAGGGGCGATCTAATGTTGACCTTTTTAAATATCTAAACTCAGTTTAGATATTTAAAAAAGAAAGGATAAGCCTGATGAACTCTCCTATAGTCAGATAAGTCAGTAGGCTTTACAACTGTTTTACAGCCTGAAGGCCTCTGTGTAGTGATATGCAGGATAACAGAACTTAATGTGTAACAACTAGTGCATACCTGTGCATGCCCGTGCATACCCGTAGAAACCAAGTATAAGCATGTATTTCTGAATGCCCGTAGAAAGCAGGTGGAAGCAAGGGTGTAAGCAAGCATGTCAGCACTCTTCATCTTCTTCTTTTAGATCTGACTGGCGGTTGGCAACCAGCTTACAGGTGCATTACCGCCACTGACTTGACTATCATCACTCCACATCCCTGCACAAGGAGTTCCCACAAGGAGTTCTGAACAACTCCCCATGTGTGAAAAAACTACTCGTCCCTGGACCGTGTCCTCTCAGCGGCGCCGTATCCTAATCACGTCAGCACTCGTTCAGTGATGCCTGCCTTTGATCTTTGATGGTGTCATAGCAAGTCCTATGATCTTTGATGATGGCATAGCGAGTTCTATGATCGTGAGTGATGACTGCTTTTGATCTTTGACGATGTTATAGCAAGTCCTATGATCTTTGATGGTGTCATAGCAAATCCTATGATCGTGAGTGATGCCTGCCTTTGATCTTTGATGATGTCATAGCAAGTCCTATGATCTTTTTGCAAGTCCTATGATCGTGACATCGTGACAGAGGTTTCTTGAATTACATATAGAGTGATGAGTGATTCCTGCCTTTGATCTTTGACGATGTCATAGTGAGTCCTATGATCATGAGTGATGACTGCCTTTGATCTTTGATGATATAGCGAGTCCTATGATCTTTGATGATGTCATAGCAAGTCCTATGATCATGAGTGTATATAGAGTGGTGATGCCTGCCTTTGATCTTTGAAGATGTCATAGCGAGTCCTATGATCTTCGAAGATGTCATAGCGAGTCCTATGATCGTGATGCCTATATAGACATCATGTAGAAATCATAGGAACATCATAGGTGGTCCTATGATCTTTTAGCAAGTCCTATGATCGTGCCAGACAGACTGACACACAGACACAGAGATTTCTTGAATTGTATATAGAGTGAAGTGATGTCTCTCACTGATTTGAACCCTCATGAAGTGGAGAATGAGCATCACAGAGGCTCCTCTGATCTGACACGCCGCACCTTGGGCGCAGTCCAAGGATGGATAATTTTTTCACCCATGGGGAGTTGTTCAGAACTCCTTATGCAGAGATATACTGTAGAGTGATGATAATCTAGTCAGTGGCGGTAATGCACCTGCAAGCTGGTTGTCAACTGCCAATCAAATCTAAAAGAAGAAGAAGAAATCTCCTTTGTCTCCTTTGCTTTAAATAGTCCAGCTCCACCTGTGCGCTAAAAGAAATATCTGGAGCAATTTGGGGGCCTTAAGAAGGTGTAACAGACAAGCTACATATGTGAATAACCTGACCTGTCAGCATTAAAAACATAGGAGAGTTTCTTTTTTTTTTTTTTTTTAATTTTCAACTTTTTACAAATGGGAAGCTTTTTTCTTTTAAATATGGAAGGTTTCCTACTTAATTTATGGCATTTTGTCATAACTTTTTTTTTCTCAAAAATTACTGGTTTTTTTTAGAAATTTATTTTTTTAC
Source organism: Pholidichthys leucotaenia (assembly GCA_020510985.1). Classification (NCBI taxonomy): domain Eukaryota; kingdom Metazoa; phylum Chordata; class Actinopteri; order Cichliformes; family Pholidichthyidae; genus Pholidichthys; species Pholidichthys leucotaenia. The sequence goes on along the minus strand of CM035843.1, from coordinate 54,056,121 downwards.
ATTCATTTGCTACTTTATCTTGTAAATTTGTTAGATTTTTTCTTATATTTACTTCTTTTTCTATGATTTTTATACTATACATACATTATCTATCTTTAAAGGGAGCTAAACCTAACTTAATAAAATAACTTAAAATATATGATGAAAAAGAAAAAAAAAATCACAAATTTATGAGAAAAAAGTTGCATATTGTAAAGAAAAAAGTCAAATGTGTTAGAAAAAAAACACAAGTAACTTTTTTTTGGTGGAAAAATAAGCAAATTTTTGAGGAAAAAAGTTTAGGGTAGTAAGTTTAATTCTCTTCAATAAAGACTGAGTATGAACTTGTGGCTTAATTGGGAGCCAAACATGGCTTTCCTGTAGTTCTGATCCCCACACACCTTTGTCTTTACGAGTGTGTGGAGGTGTGATGGGAAATGCACTGGCTTTATGGAGCGGTTATAGTAGTACCTGTTGACGGCCGAGGCCCCATGCTCTGCAGACGACAACCTGCCAGCTCCGCAGATGACGTAGCCTACTCTGTTGCCGTACAATAAAGGTAATAGTCATGAGCGAGCTCCACGTTCCCACGCCTTTTCCCTTCTCCCATAACTCCTCGCGTGTCCGAGCCGAGCTGCGGAGTGGGGAGTTCTGAGTGGGAGTGCGGGGCGAGTGGGTTGGCTGGTTTCAGTCCTGGAATGTGCGCGCGCTCCCGACCAGTTCCCCCAACGATTGAGCGCGTCCCCGCAGCAGGTCTGGAAGTGAACACTGAGCACACACACACACACACGGTGGAGGAGGCAGGGAATGATGGCGGTGAGCGAGGAGAAGAGACAACTTTGATACTGGGAACGTTAATGCCCCCCCTCTCCCCCTCCAGACGATCTTTTTTAGACGCCGAACACCATGAAGCGGCAGACAGGTGAGGCGCCTGTAGAGATTGCTGACCAATGTGTTGGGCTGTTGGGCTGCGGACGACACTTTGAGCGGCGGCGGCTCCCGCTGAAAAAAAAAAAAAAAGCCACAATGAGCCACTGAGACGCCAGCGTTCGGTTTTTATTGAACTTTGTGTCGCTTCTTTATTGGCGCTTGCCTTACCGGCTATAGTCGCGACATGTAACCGGGTGAATTTAATAGTTAAGCGGCTTTCTTGGCTGTCGAGAAGCCAGTTTTAACTTTAGCGCTAGAATGGAAACAAACGTTAACCTTCCAAGTCTGCCTGCTAGCTAAATGCAGTCAAACCCCGCTCAGCATGCAGCTGCGTTACCGCTGTCTTATCCTGTCCATAAAATCAATTTCATGTTAACTCTTCATTTTTAAAACGTGTTGTTGTGGATTGTGTTCCACCGTAGCCCCGTCTCTACATTAATCTGTTGTACTTTTCCCCATTGTAGGCAACTCCGCTTCTTGTGATTAATTCAGACTGCAGTACTCCGGGAAAAACACCGCCGGACCCCATGGCACCAGTTGTGTAAAGTCGTCTGGAAATAAGAGTGATTCATCACACTGTAAGTCTCTTCTGCATCGGACTTTTAAATTGTGCTGCACCTATAAAGAAAAAAAAAAGAAATCAAAGATGATCAAAGCAGAAGGCAAAGGAGGTGAAAGGACCCTGAGGAGCGCGTCCCCGCACAGAAATGCATACAAGTCTGATTTCCACGCCATTAAGTGTTCCTTTGACGGGACAAAGTCCGACGGTGCCTCTAAGGCATTTGCAAATGGATCCAGCGACAACCGGGAGGACTCAAGGGGGAGACCTTTTGGGACAAGGGTGAACAAGATTAAGAACATATTCCTGCAGATGGATGGTCAGCAACAGGAGGGCCAAGAGGGGAAGGTGCCTTTAAAGTCTGATGTTTCCCCACCTAAGGTGCAGTTTCCAGTCAGCGCTCACAGAGTTAACTTCAACAGTGCTACAAGTCCAGAATCGCACAGTTTAGATAAAATTCCCAAGGGGGAAGATGTTGAGATTGACAAAGTGGCTTTGGCAGAGAAGTTTACTGTGACGAGAAAACTCTTTGAAAGGAGCATCAAAGAGCAGCCTGCAGCAGAAAAGCAGTCTCCAAACAGAGTAGTGAATCGTTTGTCCTTTGGAAGTACCTATGATGATGGGAAAAGTACTAGGAGAGTATCGGGATGCTCCGAAACCACTATCACAGCTGAGGAAATGTCCGCATCAGCAGTTAAAAGTCGACAAGATGAGAAGGCTAAAGTGTCACTGAATGCGGGGCCTATATCAAAAAGGTTGGAGAATTACATAGTTGATAATACCTCTGAAGACGACAGCGTAGCTGGAGGTGTAGTGTCTGAAAAAGCACACAGTACCACTGAAACTTTACTACCTACCTCACCAACAAGGGAAAATTCACACAAACATATTTTTTCCGACAAAGAACCAACAGACTCTTCAGCTGGTATTGATGCCGCTAACAAAACTAAAGATGGCAAACCTCCATCTTCCAGGTCTGGGGATGGAGTTAAACAAGCATATGCTCTTACCAGCACGTCATCTAAGTCTGTTTCTGTGACAGCTGATGCCACTCGCAAACCCATCTCCGCCGAGCAAACAACCCCAGTTAGCCATGGCCACAAGTGCCTCTCATCACCCAGTGATGGATTTAGTAGGACATCACATTTTGATGGTGGTAAGCCAAATAGTCCAACCTCAAAAGATGTAAAGCAACCTCTTCCATCAACTGCTGGCATTCACAGTACCAACAGAGTCAAATACCCGGAGAAATCTAAATCTAATGACAGCTCTACTGAGGCCAAGCCATCAAGCCAGACCTCATCGCCGGACTCCAGAGGTGTCAGCATGGTACGGGCTGAACTTGTTGTAGTACAGAATGAGTCCTCGGAGAGTGATGAAAACGAGGACGAGAACTTTCAAGATGATGCTTTTGAGGTTCAAAAGGTGCAACATGCCAAAGACCTGTCATCAGAACTCCAAAAAACCTTTTCAGTAGAAAAACATAACTCTGCTCCTGCTCACCAGGTAATGTCCAAAAAAGATGTGCAAAAGCTATATGGGACTCGGGGTGAAGGTAGGATACTGGATGATAACAAGGAATATGGGACAGAAGAAAGACAGGATGAAGATGATGATGATGATGAGGCAGCAGAAGAGGATGGTGGTATGGAGGAGCAGGTGGGCCAGAGCATACAGGATCGAGCCTCTCCAGCAGTGTATGGTATTGAGAATGCAGGATTTGTGGATGACAAGGATGGAGACCAGGTCCTCAGGGAAGATGAAGAGGAGGAGGAGGAGGAAGACGAGAATCAAATGTATAGCGAATTTGACAACTGCTATGAGATTCCGGGTTTGTCAGATGATGATGAGCCTCCTCAAAGGAGGAGAATCAAGTTCTCTACGGAGCCAATTCTGGTAAGTGTTGTTTACATCTTGAGCTTTGTTGCTAAACTGAAAGCACTGAAAACAAATTGCGTAGTACCTTCATTATAAGCCACTGTCTCACTGACTCAGCAAGGATGTCTGACCAGAGTGTTTCCCTGCAGACACAGGACAAATGAGTAGGGGTTAGAATGAAGGCTTTTGTCTGGCATGCTGACATAACAGCTGCTAAACCATATCATCAGATGAGTTTACTACAGTTCAGAAAATCTAAACAATGAGTTGTGTAATTTTGGGCATGGCAGAGGCAGGTTTGTCAAACTCATAGCTTGGATCCTTTGAGAAATGGGGTGAAGATTGGGGAGAAGAGTTGGTATTACTCTTTGTGGTATTTTTAGAAATAATGTTGACTTTGCATAAGAGCCTGGAGGAGTGGGGCCACAGCTGAATAAGTGTTGCAGTGCAGTATGTTAAACTCCAGCTAGTACAGAAAGAAATCATATTTGGTGCAGTGAGTGTATTTTCATTTCTAATTCTGCCTTTGATATTAATGCACAGTCTTAACAAAGCCATTATTCTATCCAACATGGATATATAGTAATTCAGGGACTTTATTCTTCTATAATCTCTTTTACAGACCACTGCAAAGTTCTCTTATTACCTCTGTTGAACTTTTTTTTTAAAATTATCCACAAATTCATAAGTATATATTTCTTCAGTGACAAAAGACAGTGTTTTATGTTTTTAACTTGGGATGCACCAAACTATTTTTCTTAAGTTTTGATACTGTTATAGACTTAGTTTTGCAGTTTTTTACTACATACAATATGCAAATTTAGAAAAAAAACCCTAGATACCAATGTTAAATTATTGAACTATATAGCAGACTGTGAAAAATGTCTAGAAATTATTTGTTTGAACAAATACAAGGATATCAGTGTATTTGTATCAATTTTGTAATGATTTTAATTAATTGTTTTTGTAATAGTCTTTTTAGTCCAAATAATTAGTCCTAATATTGAACTATTACACTGCTATTTTTGAATATTAGAGATGGTGCTAGTATCTAACCTCCCCTAACAATGTTTCCATTATTAATATTACATTTCTAGTCTCAGAACAGTCAGGTTTTTGGAGGATTGGATGTTTGGAGATGGGCACAGAATTCCAAACAAATGAAAAACTGCACTGAATTTAGATGCTTAAAATGTCTGTCATGAACACACACAGGCTTGCATGTATCCTTTCCTCGATTTGTGAGACATTAGTGATATAACCATCATTAAATATGTGTTTTGGCCAGCTTTTGAAGTTTTGTTTTCCAGCTTATACAGTCTCTCTTGGTATTAGTATATATTATGGTCACAAACATTGCCTGTTGGTGTTTTAGGTGTGGTGGAAGTAGAAGTGATATTTTCCACTGCTGATATTCCACCACTACCACATCTAATCAACAGTCTACTGAAACAATCACTTCAGTGGATTCCACCCAACTTCTGAACAGTTTATTGTTTATACAGGCTTTAAAATGTTCTGCTATCGAGGGTGTGGATCCCCCACCCCCACCCTCCCATCCCAGTCATCCTGGCAGGGGTTCCTGGGAGAAGGGCCCAAAAGCTGACCTGGCCTAATGGGGACACACAGTGTGTGTCATCTGCCCAAGAAGATGCTATAGCAGGAATAAAACAACTTTATAGTTGAATATTTCTACAGCTGTTCCACAGTGTCTCTTCTGCGTTAGTTGACAGTGAAATTGTGTGGGGAAAACGGTCCATTGTAAACAGTCATTGAGGCAGACTGTTTTTGTTGAAAAGCAAGCGTGTATCAGTGGACATCCCAAAGCCAGCTAAAGTGTACAGTGTTCACAGTATTGTGTCATGCAGAATATGTTTAATGGTAGTATAGGATAATTTTGTTTGTGTGAATTATAGGACAAAAGTGGAATGTAGTACTACAATAATTTTGGATGCCAAATTATATTTCCTGTTGTATGAAATAATGCTAATAGCTATTGTTATTAAAGAGATGAGCTTTTTTTTTCTCTCCTCTGTTCACTCTTAACACTTGGGTCTGTATGAACAAAGGGTTTTAGTGCTATGAGTTTCTCCTAGTGACATAATTCTTACAAAAATTCTCAAAATGGTCTTTTTCTAAGATTTCCCCCCTAAATTTCAGAGCAGCTCCTAGTAAAAATGTTATTTATAAAACATCTAACCCCTTAAAGTGCTTTTAAGCCATGGACATGCTAGGAGGACTTTTAAGGGGCTTAGGAGTTTTTGAAGAGGAGGAGAAAATGGAGAAAAGATGGAGATGAGAGAAATGTTGAAACAATGAATAACCAGCTTGTCATGAATTGCCCCTCGGGGCAGAGAGGAAGATCCAGATGCTGAACTGCAGTTTGTGAAATTTATTGAAAAAGCAAAACACGAAGTCTGAAACAGTGCGTCAACACAAAAATCCAAACGGATAATAAAGCAACATTACGCATGGACGAATGGGAACAAAACTCACCAGAACAGGGAAAGGGTTCTGGTGGAGACGAGGATGTGTAAGACTCCAGCAAAGAAGAATGAAAACAACAGCCCTTAAATAGGGCCAGAAACAAATGATACAAGTAATAAACAGGTGTGGATCACATGAGCAGGCAGGAGGTAACAGTAATTACAACTGGGATCAGCTGGGTGCAATGAGGGGGAGAAGTCGGGATTGACAGCTGACAGGAGCACCGCCCACAACAGCAAAAAACCTGGAAGTGCCAGTGACAGCTGCAGCCCCGGGAGGGGAGAAAACACAACAGAATATGAATATAATGGGATGACAAAGACCAGTAAACCCAAATATGTAAATACAAAAACTACAATAAACACAAACAGGAAAATAAATCATACTAAGAAATAATACAGAATATATGAAAACCAACCAGAGATAAAATAACAGGAATTATAACTCAAAACTACAACACTATACAAATATAAAAAAAGGCAAAGAGACAGAGCCCAGCGGAATCCCCCAATGCTCCCATTGTGACAGAGCCCGCCCCCTCCTCAAGGGGTGGTTACCAGACACCCCGGCAACATTGAAAGAAAAGGACCCTCCCCACACACACAAAAACCCACCCCAACAAAAAAAACAACCCCACCCCGGGTGGGAGGAGGGAGACCCAGGCACGGAGGAACCAGAACAACCCAGAGAAAATAAGAAAAACTCTCAGAACTAACACCCCAGCAAAACCCAGACTAAGAGGAAACAAAAAAAAAAAAACAAAGACCCCGCTCAGGACCCACACTCACGCAGGACCAGGCATTTAGGCCCCCTAGACCAAAGAACTAGACAGTTCAGGTAGCCGGATAAAGTCTCAGACCTGACAGATGGCATGGTGGTAAGAGTTGGGTGGCCTGCCGGAGAACGTGGGCCACCCAACCCAGCAGCACAGTCTGTCAGACGGTCGGCCAGAATTTTTTAGCCACCTAAACAGAAGGGGTGGCCCAGGAGGCAGCCGCCTCACGGGTAAAACCAATGAGGAAGAGGACAGTGGAGTTAGGGAAACCACAACGTCAGGTGGACGAGATGGAACCACGACGGCGTCTGGCGGAGGAGAGGGGACCACAACGGCGTCTGGCAGAGGAGAGGGGACCACAACGGCATCTGGAAGAGGAGAGGGGACCACAACGCTTTCAGACTGCTCTGCAGCACCCTCAGTGGTCCTGGACTGGGACATCGCTGCACCTGCAGAGGCCCTGGGCTGGAGCAGAGCAGTACCCGCAGCGGCCCCGGGCTGGAGCGGAGCTGCACCCACGAAGACCTCTACCGGAGGAGGAGCAGCACCCGCGGCGGCCCCAGGCTGGGACGGAGCACCTGCGATGACCTCGACAGGGGAAGCTGGACCCACAGTTTTCAGGTGATGAGGCTGGACCCACAGAGACCTCTGGCGCAGTTGGACGACCCTCGGTGACCCTGGGGAAAGGCTCAGACAGGAGAAGCAGAGAAACGGGGTCAGGGTCACCGGTGGTAGTGGAGCCCGGCGAGGTGAGCTCAGGTGCAGCTGACGGCTGCACTTGACTCTCACCACGAAGAGCCAGGCAAGATCTCTCCAAAATGGAGACAGAGGAAACGAAGAGCACTTGCCTGGGCTCGAGCTCCACCGCCGTACAGGACTCCGTCGATCCAGGCAACGATGTCTCGGGCCCGCCCCTCTGGAGGTCCAGCTTCAGCTCTGCTGTTGGGGCCCCTGCAGCAGGCATGGTGGTAGGTGCAGTCCCAGAACCCCCAAGCGAAGCGACCTACGCAGGTGGCTCGTCCGGTGTGGATACAGGAGGTTGGTTCCCCACTGGCACTGGATCCTGCTCTGCTGAGGTCAGAGGACACTCCAACGTAGACACAGGCTTCAGCTCAGTCACAGCGCTCTCCCTCCGTCCAGACTATGGCTGCGGGGCTGGAACTAGGTCCTCCAGGGCCGCAGGCTTCTCCATCGTCCGACGGCTCAGTCCTGGGGCCGGCGGACACTCAAGGGGAAAAGGAGGAGAAAGAGAAAGCAGGTCAACAGTCTATAGCTGCAGCAGATGATGACTCAGAGGACTGCATAATCTGAGCCTCACCACCAGGATTCGGGCAGGATAATACTAACTAACTAACTAACCTGCACTTATATAGCGCTTTTCTAGTCACAAAGACCACTCAAAGCGCTTTCATTAATACTAACCCTCTATTCTAAGGGCCTATAGGAAACAGATATCTAGGGACAATTTAGAACAGCCAATTAACCTAACATGCATGTTTATGGCATGTGGGAGGAAACCGGAGAAATCCCGGAGTAAACCCACGCAACACGGGGAGAACATGCAAACTCCACACAGATCACTGTTGGTCGGGGGCTGGGATCGATCCCACGATCCCCACAATCCCCCGGCCAAGGGTAAACTGTGCTGCCGCAGTGCTAACCACTGCGCCATGGTTAATTGAATGAGAGTGAAAAACCACTTGCCTGAACTACTGGGGTGTGGTGTCTTCTGCTGCAGCTGGTTGGGAATCAGCCCTCTCCCGTGACTTCAGCGAGAGTGGACCCCTCAGAGGAATGTGGAGGAGCCATCCCTACAGACACAGCGACGGGTGGAGCCGGGGAAGAAGCTGCCGGACCCTCAGCAGCAGGAAGACACGTCGAGGAGACTGGAGTCACAGCAGCCAAGGGGAAGGAGGAGGCTGACGGGACAGCCGGTGAAGGAGCTGCTGCGGGGATTGTCTGGCTCGATGTGGGAGAAACTGCGGTGGAGGCATTCCTCCAGCGAGATTTCCCTGGGCGACGGCAGGGAGTGGGAGGTGGAGATGTCTACTCATGGTGAGGTGGATGCTGAACTGCAGTTTGTGAAATTTATTGATAAAACAAACCACAAAGTCCCAAACGGTGCACCAACACAAAAATCCAAACGGATAATAAAGCAACCTTATGCACGGATGAATGGAAACAAAACTCACCAGAACAGGAAAAAGGTTCTGGTGGAGACGAGAATGTGTAAGACTCCGGCAAAGAGGAATGAAAACAACAGCCCTTAAATAGGGCCAGAAACAAATGATACAAGTGATAACAGGTGTGGGTCACATGAGCGGGCAGGAGTTAACAATAATTACAACTGGGATCAGCTGGGCGCAATGAGAGGAAGAAGACGGGACTGACAGCTGACAGGAGCACTGCCCACAACAGAGCAAAAAACCCGGAAGTGCCAGTGACAGCTGCAGCCCCGGGAGGGGAGAAAACACAACAGAATATGACTATAATGGGATGACAAAGACCAGTAAACCCAAATATGTAAATACAAAAACTACAATGAATGTAAACAGGAAAATAAATCATACTAAGAAACAATACAGAATATGTGAAAACCAACCAAAGATAAAATAACAGGAATTACAACTTTAAACTACAAAACTATACAAATATGATAAAAGGTAAAGAGACTGAGCCCAGCGGAATCCTCCCGTGCTCAGATCGTGACACGGCTAATTAAACATTATAGATTGGATCATGTTGGGGTAATGTGTAACTCTTTATTATACAGCCCAAAGTTACAATGTGCTTTCTGTGTAGTACTTTCCGTGTACATGGAAAGCACCCTGCAATTATAAAAAAAAAAAAAAAAAAAAAAAAAAAAAAAACCAAAACCCTAGATTTTTACCACAATGTTTCACCATTCTTAACCATTTTACATCTGTACATAGGCCTGTAACTAGGGCTGCAGCTATTGATTAATTGGTTAAGCTTTTTGTGTGTTTTTCTTTTGATTGAAGACTGTTTAAACAAAAGCTTGCTGTTTATGTATTAAGCAAACTTGCACTGACCAATCTGTGCTGAACCTTCTTCCTTAAAGAGTGGTATCACGCCCTCCCTCCCTCCTGGTAGCTGACCTCCTGAAGCTGACCTCTCCAATCGGGGAAAAACGAAGGCATTGGTGTGCAAAGCAATCACACTGTTAAAATGAGCAGACTTTTAGGCTCAGTCGGGACAAGCTTTATGTTGTCCACGCACCACAGCTTGCCACTACTCGCTGTCACTTTTTCTGGCTTTACACCATATGTTCCACCTCATACGAAGAGTGTGCAGGGGGACAGAAGCAGCATGGTAAAAAAAACAAAACACACACATAAATGCGGTGACTTATTGTGGATAACTTCATCATTTTTTCTTATCTAACGATTAATTGTTTCAGCTGTTATCGGTACAGGCCTACCTGTACTTTCACTGAAAGCGCACGAAAAGTACATAGAACGTACTGTAACTTGGGCTGTATTATAAAGTGCTACCGGATAATGTTTTTCAGTTGGTCTTATTAGAAATGCACTGTCTCCCACACAGCGCAACAACGCAGTATAAACGGTGGTTGTTTCCCATATCTGCCACTGTGGACTCGCACTGTGGTCAGTGGAGTTTATCTGTCTAACTATATTCCTCCCTATGATGGGAGTGTTCCTGTCATTAGGAGGGAGATGGTCACTTGACCATATTAAAATATCACACACACACAAGAGTCCTGGGCAAATGCAGCTGCCTCATCTCTCAGTTCATCTGTGGAAAATCACACATGATTTATGACAAGGGTTTAGAAAAATAATGCACACCATTAGGATATGAGGTTTGAATTATTGCGGTAAATGGTAGATGGGGCAGAGTTGCTCCAAGACTGTTCCTGGATTACTTTTAAGCTAGGATTCCTTGATTGGAATTTCTAAGCTAAGATAGGAGCTATCCTAGAGGTCTCGCAGTATGTTTGTGCGTATGGGCCCAGGTTGCTTTGAGGACTAACGAAAATAGAAAAGCACTCAGAGAGCACATACCTCTGCCAAGTCTCCTTCCATCCCTCATGGATCACTTCCAAAATGTAATAGGTTCGTGTGTAGGCCACGAGCCAGTTCTGGTGAAAATTGCACCAAAGTCTGTCCACTAGTTTTGAAGGATTCTTGCAAACACACTGTGAGAAGATAAGAGCCTTGGTGGAGGTATGCGTTCTCAGATCATCACCAAAATGTTATGGGTTCCTCTCTAGTCCAAGGACCACCTCTGGTAAAAATTTCATCCAAATCCATCCAGTAGGTTTGGAGTATTCTTGCTAACACATTGTGAGAAGATAAGAAGAGCCTTGGTGGAGGTATGCATTCTGGGATCATCACCAAAATGTTATGGGTCTGTCTCTAGCCCAAGGACTACCTCTGGTGAAAATTTCATCCAAATCCACACAGTAGTTTTTGTGTAATCCTGCTGCACAAATACAAACAAGGTCCTTGGTGGAGCTATGCACTCTGAGATCATCGCCAGAATTTAATGGGTTCATCTTTGGCCCAAGGGCTACCTCTGGTGAAAATTTCATCAAAATCTATCCAGTACTTTTTGCATAATCCAGCTAACACACAGACGGATAAGCAAACAGACAAACCACCCCGATTACATTACCTCCTTGGCGGAGGTAATAATTTTGGGTGGAGTGAAGTTTGTGATGGATACAAGAGAAAAATAGTTTCAAAAGAAAGCACGCATTCTTAATCTTCATCTTAATTAAATATTACCACATAAACAGTGTATTGGTATACCAAACCTGAGGTTGTGTGTTTAAAGTTAGTATGTGTCTATCAGTGGTGGACCCCCAGGGCCAGCAAAGCCTTCTCTGCTGGCCTAAACGCTATCAGAATTACATTTACAACTTACATTCTTATATTTGTTCCATGAGGATGTATTAAATTATTCCCAATAGTCTGTTCTCATCATTCTGTAACTTTTCTCTTGGTTGGACTCCTTCCAGTAGTGTAATGCATGTTAGAGTTTTTGTGTCCAATCATATTTGCCAGGGTCAAGCAAATGTCTTGGACCTTCAGGAATTGACAGTGCGCTCTGTAGGTTAAATTAACTGTTAAACTTATCCTGCTGCTTTAACCAATCAGATGTCTTCTGTATGTCCAGGGGTACGCATAGAAGGCACCTGAAAACATCGGCATTTTCATGTCTTTTGGTTGGATGGTTAGACTCCTCCAACCACAATGCAGAGGATCCTAGCTAGCAAAACGCCAGTGCAAGGACATGCTTAAGCAGCTACAATATACTGTATCTATTTAAATATAATCACCATTTTTCCACCCACAATGGCTGACACGGGAGAGGAAAATGATTTGGTCACTGATATTTAAAAAAATACTTTTTCCAGATGGACTTTTCAAGAAAAGCTGGTCATTGTGAAGAGAGGTTGGCCAACCCCGAAGCTTAGCAAGCTCGTCTCAGCCGGGGAAAGGATTTGTCTGTCACTTCCATATTGGCAACAAGTGGTATCCTTGGATTACAGGCTCTGAAGAGTGCTACAAATTATCTTGCTGGGAGTGCCTGTTGTTTGCAACCGATGGTGTAGATACTTGGATTCAGACAGGGTTTGCAAACTTGAGCTGCCTGTCACACCATGACAATTTAGGCAGTGTTTGCCAACCGTATAAAAATTGGTCTGACTCTGGGATATGCCAAAATTTTCACTTTTGGCCATATGCATCGCGTATCCATAACAACTTGGACATATACATAACATATTAGTAATATAGAATATTTCCATAACTTTTAAGTAACTTAAACCAACTAATACTTAGCGTGTTGCCGATATTCACAACTTATGTGCAGCAATAGTCTAACTTCTGCATAGCGCAGTCATGCCAAATTGCCGTTGCCTGATGATTCATGAATCCTAGGTGTGCTGAGATTCAATTCAATTCAATTCAACTTTATTTATATAGCGCCATTTCACAACAACAGTCATCTCATAGCACTATCAACTGTAGGGGGGACCCCCACAGTTGCAGAAAGACCCCAGCAATCAGGCGATCCCCTGTGAGCAAGCACTTGGCGACGGTGGAGAGGAAAAACTCCCTTTTAACAGGAAGAAACCTCCAGCAGAACCAGGCTCAGGGAGGGGCAGTCATCTGCTGTGACTGGCTGGGGGGTGAGGGGATAGAGAAGAAGAAAAGAACAGACATGTAGAGAGCAAACAGCACGATGGGGACTCAATCTATGGGAGAGAACAAACAAATGTTAATGACCAGCAAAAAAAAAAAATATTTCATAGAGAGTGAGGAAAGGAGTGAGGCCCAGTGCATTACTGGAGGTCCCCCGGCTGACTAAACCTGTTAGCAGCATAACTAAGGGAGGGTTCAGAAACACATGATCCCTCCCTAATTGTAGGCTATATCAAAAAGGTAGGTTTTAGCCCAATTCTTAAAAACAGAGATAGAGTCTCTGTTCAACCGAGATGATTCTCCCCTCCGAAGACCACGGCGGGGGGTGTGACTGACCTGGCAGAGCTGTCAAGTCTGTTAGGTCAGTCACGCCTAAAACAGCTGATGTGAAACATTCACCTCCTCCGGTGTTCTGACATTTTGGCATATCTATCAGAACAACACTGGACAGCTGATCGTACAGACTTCAGTCAAATGTAAAAAAAACCCGACAGGTTCCATTATACGAACAAGTACGTGTATTTAGCTCTGTGTGTGTGTGTACACGCTGCAGGCAGAGCTCTGTACGGGTTTTTCAATTCAATTTCAATTCAATTCAACTTTACTTATATAGCGCCATTTCACAACAACAGTCATCTCATAGCACTATCAACTGTAGGGGGGAACCCCCACAGTTGCAGAAAGACCCCAGCAATCAGGTGATCCCCTTTGAGCAAGCACTTGGCGACGGTGGAGAGGGAAAAACTCCCTTTTAACAGGAAGAAACCTCCAGCAGAACCAGGCTCAGGGAGGGGCAGTCATCTGCTGCGACTGGCTGGGGGGTGAGGGGACAGAGAAGATGAAAAGAACAGACATGTAGAGAGCAAACAGCACGATGGGGACTCAATCTATGGGAGAGAACAAACAAATGTTAATGACCAGCAAAAAAAAATATTTCATAGAGAGTGAGGAAAGGAGTGAGGCCCAGTGCATTACTGGAGGTCCCCCGGCTGACTAAACCTATTAGCAGCATAACTAAGGGAGGGTTCAGAAACACATGATCCCTCCCTAATTGTAGGCTATATCAAAAAGGTAGGTTTTAACCCTAATCTTAAAAACAGAGATCGAGTCTGACTCCCGAATCCAGATTGGCAGCTGATTCCACAGGAGAGGAGCTTGATAACTGAAGGCTCTGCCTCCCATTGTACTTTTGGAGATTCTAGGTATTACAAGTAGTCCTGCATTTTGGGAGCGTAGTGCTCTGCTAGGATAATACGGTAGTATCAGATCTTTTAAATAAAAAGGAGCCTGATTGTTTAGAGCTTTGTAAGTAAGAAGAAGGATTTTAAACTTAATTCTAAACTCTATGGGAAGCCAATGAAGGGAGGCCAGAACCGGAGAGATATGATCTCTCTTTCTAGTACCTGTTAAAACTCTTGCTGCAGCATTTTGGATCAGCTGAAGACTTTTTAAAGATGTTTTAGGACAACCTGATAATAAAGAATTACAATAATCTAATCTCGAGCTAACAAAAGCGTGGATCAGCTTCTCAGCATCACTCTGAGACAAGATGCTCCTAATCTTGGCAATATTACGCAAATGATAGAAGGCAGTCTTAGAAACAAATTTAATATGTGAATTGAAGGACAAATCCTGATCAAAAATAACTCCAAGGTTCCTCACAGAGCTATTAAGAGAAAGAGTAACTGCATCCAAACTGAAAGTTTGATTTGGAAAGGAATTTCTAAGGTTTTTTGGACCAACAAGAATGACTTCAGTCTTATCTGAATTTAATAGCAGGAAATTACAAGTCATCCAAGCTTTGATTTCCTTGAGACAGGCTTCTAACTTGGCTAATTGATTACTATCATCTGGCTTCATTGACAGGTATAATTGTGTGTCATCTGCATAACAATGAAAATGTATACAGTGCTTTCTAATAATGTTGCCTAACGGAAGCATATATAAACTAAAAAGAGTAGGGCCTAGCACAGATCCCTGTGGAACTCCATGACTAAGCTTTGAGTTGAAAGAAAACTCATTATTTACATGAACAAACTGGAACCTATCAGATAAATAAGATCTAAACCACTGCAACGAAGTTCCATTAAGTCCAACATAGTGTTCTAATCTATCAAGTAGAATATTATGATCGATAGTATCAAAAGCTGCACTAAGGTCTAAAAGGACAAGTACAGAAACTAGTCCATTATCAGATGCAATGAGGAGGTCGTTAGTGACCTTCACTAAGGCTGTTTCAGTACTATGATGGATTCTAAACCCAGATTGAAACTCTTCAAGTAAACCATTTCCCTGCAGGTGGTCGAATAATTGCGTAGCAACAACTCTTTGTAAGATTTTTGAAATGAAAGGGAGATTAGAGATTGGTCTATAGTTAGCTAAAGCTCCTGGATCTAGCGTTGGCTTTTTGAGTAAGGGTTTAATTACAGCCGTTTTAAAAGCCTGCGGTACATGGCCTAAAGTTAATGAAGAATTGATTATATGAAGAATAAAGCTACCAATAAGTGGGAAGACTTCTTTAAATAACCTAGTAGGAATAGGGTCTAAAAGACAAGTTGAAGGTTTGGATGAGGAAACTATTTTGTCTAACTCACAAAGGTCGATTGGAGTAAACTCATCAAGACAGACATCAAAAGAAGGAGTTGTAGTAGTTACAGTATTTAAGTTAACTGTGGGAAGAATCTGATTGATTTTATCTCTGATGGATGAAATTTTATTATTGAAAAAGTTCATAAAGTCCTGACTAGTAAGCTCTAAGGGAATGCTAGGATTGACAGAGTCCTGACTCTTTGTCAACCTGGCTACAGTACTGAAAAGAAACCTGGGATTATTCTTGTTCTCTTCTATTAATGCAGAGTAATAACTTGTTCTAGCTTTTCTAAGAGATTTTTTATAAATTAAAAGATGATTTCTCCAAGCTAAATAGATTTCATCTAAATTAGTAGAGCGCCATTTTCTTTCTAATTGACGAGTCTTCTGTTTTAAGCTACGAGTTTCTGTGTTGAACCAAGGAGTTAGAAATCTCTGATTAGACTTTTTCTTTTTTAAGGGGGCCACCAAGTCTAGAGCCTGATGCAGAGAAGCTGAAACACTATCCACCATGTTATCAATTACAGAAGGAGCAAGCTGTCTATAGCTTATTTCCGTTGTGTTGACACATGGCATAGAGGAAACAATCTGCATAAATTTGGAAACAGCATCATCTGAGAGGCATCTACTGTAATAATATTTTTCTTTAGGAGCCAAATAGTCAGAAATGGTAAAATCAAAGGTTAACAGACAATGGTCTGACAGTACAGGGTTATGAGGAGACACTACAAGATTTTCTATTTCTATGCCATATGTCAGAACAAGGTCCAATGTATGGTGGAGGTAATGAGTAGAATTTCCTACTTTCTGAGAAAACCCAATCGAGTCTAATATTGAATTAAATGCCACATTAAGGCAGTCACTATCTACATCCACATGTATATTAAAGTCCCCTACTATAATTATTCTATCAGATTTCAGCACTAAATCAGCTAAGAAATCAGCAAATTCGGATAAAAATTCTGAGTAGGTTGATGGGGGACGATAAACTATGGCAAATAAAATTGGGTTTAACCTAAAATTGCTAAAGTGCCCAATACTGAGGACCAGGCCCTCAAAGGAATTATAACATGTTTTTTGCTTTACATTAACTAGTAATTTAGAATGGTAAATTGTTGCTACTCCTCCTCCACGACCAGAACTTCTGGGATTTTGACAGTTTAAATAACCAGAGGGAGTTGATTCATTTAAACCAACATAATCCTCTTGCCCTAACCAAGTCTCTGTAAGGGAAATTAAATCAATCTGATGATCAATTAACAGATCATGGACTAACAGAGACTTGGGAGTTAGAGACCTAATATTTAGTAAACCACATTTAATTTTTAAATTATGAGGAGGAACAGAGGCCAAATCATTCAATTTAGAGGCTTTATGTTTAATTTGAGTTTTACCAATGTTTTGCTTTATCACTTTGGGATGCTTATACATTATATTTTTATTTACTTATACATTATTTATGCTTATACATTATATTTTTTTTTCCTGTGAACCAGCGCTGCAAATATGCCATTTGTTCTGCAAATGCGGGACTTATCAGCCATACACTGGATATGTTGGAAAATTTACAGCACGCTGAAAATTAATTTTCAGAGGAGCTTGGCGAACAATGCTGTATACCAGCATGCTGAAGCATGCTCTTAATTTAGACAAAACTTAGCCATAACTGAGTCAACGTATGCTAGCGTATTCTCCAAATTTTTCATGTTTTGCAAACACTGCCTAAATCGTCTAGGTGTGACAAGGCCTTAACCAAGGCAGCAGTGAGACACCAAGCACAGCCGCCAGCCGGACACTTACAAGCAACAGTACTTTTAAACATTTGGGGAAATGAGTGGCTCTGCAGCTCAACGAGCAAGTGCGCAGGGAAATGGAGCTCTACAATGAAAAGGTAAACATACATGCTTTGTGTGGACGGCCGTATAGGCTATTTTTATGGTGCTTGGTATGAATGGCATTTAAATCAGGTAGATCACCACTGAAGGCCTAGTTGTAAAATACATGGTCCGCCACTGGTGTCTAGTAATGCTGACAGGGAGACATCTCTAAGAATTGTATAGCAGTGCTTTTTCTCCACAGTCTGCTTGTTAGAAATGGAACAAAGATTGAACATTCTTGAGTTTTGGCTAACGAGACTGGAAGTGCTTTGCTCTCTTGGCTCACAACAAGTTTAGGTCTCTGAGTAACTTGAGTCATGTTGACAGTGGAAGTGTCCTATATGGAAGAAAGGTGTTCTTTGTGAAGGAAATGGACATCCGGTGTCAGCATTGAATATTGCCAGTCTAGCCAAATAGTGAATGTTTTTGGAGGCTTGCATTTATAGTTATAATTAAAATTATAAAGTTATAAGTATGATTAATGTTATAATTAATATTCAAAATATGAAAGATTAAATTTGAATATTGCATCATAGGGCTGCAAGAGTTTTAAAAAAATGCGCAATTGCGGACACAAATACCTGCAATTTGGAGTACCATTTTGATTATTTTTATTTTTTAAACAGGTGATTCACTCATTAAACCAAGCAATTTATTAAGCTGAGGAGAAACATGACATCTGTATTTTTTAGTATATATCACATCTGTAACAATAATCACATTTTTATGCTGTTTTTCTTTCCTTTTTGTCTCTCTGAGGTCCAAGGTGGTGAACCTGAGGGTCAGCAGTCAGAGCAGCTGTTAAGATAACAGGCTGGAAGCTAAATAAGAATATTACATGTTTACTGTTTATACCAGAAACTGCTACTGTTTCAGTAAATTAATGTTTGGACAAACTTAGTTTTTTGCAAGATTATTTAAGAAACTCTCAGTATTCATTACACAAGTGTGAAGCATTCCAAAACCGGTCTGATTTAATAATCATAATTATGCTTTTATTTTTGGAAATTTTGATATGTTTGCCTGCTATTGCACGCCATCGTGTAACTACACTACTCACAAAAAGTTGGGGATATTTGGCTTTCTTGTGAAATTTATGGAAAACTAGTGCATGTCCGTAGAACGCAAGTATTCCTGTCTGAAAACAGGTATCCCAATCAGGCTTTACAGGCCCAAATGCAGGCTGTGTTTGAAAGTGGAATACAAAGTGGTGTAGCCTAGGCAATCACATGTTAGACTTTGACAAATATAAAAGGGACTAAATGGCACTAAGATTTATTTGGTTGTGTAAATATTAATTACAGAATACCTAAATATTGAAAATGAATGGGACATCCAATATTAGCCACTGTTTTAAGAACTGCTTGTTTATTTTTTTTGTCAGATCACTTATTTGTGTGATCTTTTATGAGTTATTGAGCGTTTTTGTGTCCAGTTTGGTGACAGTCGTCGTTTAGTCAAACGTGCATGTGGCCGCATATGATATGCAGTTGATCTGGGCATTCTGTTCCACAATTATTAACTTTTTTTTTTCCACAATATCTTTATTGAACCTTTTTTTTTTTTTTTTAACAAACATGATACAAACAATCAAACACTAACACTAAAGTACTACAAAAAAAAAAAAATGCCCTAAAAACACCAACAACCACCAACAAAATCAAGTCTTCAACAATGCTCCTCTGTTTAGTCTAGACAATCCAATACATTAGTATACATATTATGTTCACCAGTTTGGAATTTACAAGGTCCACACACATCATTCACCTTCTTCTTCAAGAGTTATGTTTAAATTTTTTACATAATCAATAAAAGGTCTCCATATATTCTCAAACACAATTTCCTTTGATTTCAGTATATATGTTATTCTTTCTAATGGAAGGTTTGTTAACATCTGTCTTAACCACTGAGTCACATCTGGTCTATGAGTCTTTTTCCATAATAGTGCAATACATTTTTTGGCATTAAGCAAACTGAGGTCTATGAATGTTCTTTCACTTTTATTGAAATTATGCTTTTCTGGGTACAGACCCAACAAAAACAGTTTAGGATTCAATATGATTTGTTTTGAGATTATTTTTTCAATTGTTACCCTCACCTCTTCCCAAAACATTCTTATTAATCTACATTCCCATAAACAATGAAATAGGGTTCCTTTACTTTCCATGCATTTTGTGCATGTATCTGGTATATTTTTGTTATATCTATTTAACTCCTCCGGTGTAACATACATCCGCATTAACCATTTGAAATGTATCAATTTAAGGCGTGCATTTATTGATTTGGTTTGAGCTTCTGTACAAGCCAATTCCCATTGTTCCTCTGAAATTTCAATTTGCAGATCTTCTTTCCAGTAGTTTAATCTTTTCAGTGAATTTTCACTTGAAGATAGTGTCAATGAGTTATAAAACTCTGAAATAATACCCTTTCTTTTACTATCTTTCATCATCAGTTTTTCCAAGGATGAATAAATAGGTCGAGTGAGAGCTTTATTTTGATTTGATCGAATAAAGTTTCTAAGTTGAAGATATTTAAAAAAATGTGTTCTATTGAGATTAAATTTGATCCTCAGCTCTTCAAAAGACATTATGTTGTCTGCACATGGCAAATATAAATCCTGAATCTTTTGTATCCCTTTTAAATTCCATACTTTAAATACAGCGTCCGCTCTCCCTGGTTTAAAATATTGATTACCCCATATTGGACTAAATTGTGACAATAACTGTGGTTCTTTTAAATAGTTTTTAGCTTCACACCATATTTTGATCATATGCTTTACAAATGGATTTTTAACTTGTTTTTATAATTTTTTTGCCGAATCTGAGTATATGAATATGGGAAGAGGTAAAGGTAAATTGTATGATTCCATTTCAGTCCAGTGAGGGAGATCATTTGATGAAAAATAATATGTCATAGACCTCAGTTGTGCCGACCAATAATACAACATAAAATTTGGACATTTCAGACCTCCACGATCAAATGGTAAATATAATAAAGACAAACGTAATCTAGCCCTCCTGTTGTTCCATATAAATTCCACTAACTTTTTTTTTATTCTTGAGAATAGATCTAAAGGTGGTGATAAGGGAATGTATTGAAATAAATAAAGTATTTTAGGTAAAATATTACTTTTAAGTATATTGATTCTCCCGATCATCGACATTGGTAGTGACATCCATCTCTGAGTTAACTCATTGATATCTGACATTAAGGCTTCATAGTTGACACTGGCGACTGATTCTAGCTTAGGCATAATTTGGATTCCTAAATATTTAAACTGATTTACAACATTGAATTGATTTACCTCAGGGGCTGGGTAATTTCTCTGGGTCTCATTTAGCATTAATATTGAAGATTTAGTTTTATTTATTTTATATCCTGATATTTCCCCAAAATTCTTTATTAAATTCAACAAGGTTGGAATTGATTTTTTAAGATTCGACATAAAGATTATCTTAAGGTCGGCGTTTAATAGGCTTATTGGTCTCATATTTTCACATTTATTAGAGGGCTTACCTGGTTTTGGCAGCAGTATAATTAAGGCATTATTTATGTATGATGGTAAATTATTATTTTGAAATGCTTCTAAAACCATTTCCAAAAAAGGTTTTATTAATTTATTCTTAAATTTTTTATAAAGGTCAACTGGAAGACCATCTGGTCCTGCACTTTTTCCTGATTTCATATTATCAATGGCTAGCCCAACTACTTCTTGACTAATTTTAGACTCCAATATCTCCCTGTTTTCATTTGGAATACACGGTATAGATAGTTCGTTCAAAAACCCATTTAGTTTTGTTAAATCAGGTTCATTTTTGGTATCGTATAATTTTTCATAGTAATCTCTAAAGGCTCTATTAATTTCTAAAGGATCTATAACTACCTGTCCATTACTTATAATACTGGTAATTGGTGTTTTAATTTCCAATTGTTTAATCTGCCATGCTAATAATTTTCCTGATTTTTCACCTTGTTCATAAAAAGATTGTTTCAATCTTAGAAGACTCGAGGCAGCTCTATTCGCTGATTTTTTGTCGTATTCAGCTCTCAAAATCAGTAATTCATTCTCCAACCTTGGGTCACTTCCTGCATACACTTTTTCCTGAAGACTTTTTATTTTATGTTCCAATTTAGCTCTCTCCTCTCGAGTCTTCTTAGATTTTGATCCTGTATAACTAATAATATGTCCCCTAATAAAAGCTTTGAAAGCCTCCCACTTTACACATGCTGATGTTTGTGTAGTATTGATGTCAAAGAACTCGTCTATCTGTTTTTCTATATACTTGACAAATTCCTCATCCTGAAGCCATTTATGCTGAAATTGCCATCTACCTGATTCCTTTGTCAATTTTTTATCTACATATATTAGACAACAGGGTGCATGATCAGAAATCACGATGTTATCATAAAAGCAGTTTTGAATCTTGGACCTTAATTCTGTGGAAATCAAAAAATAATCAATACGTGAGAATGTCTTGTAGGTACTGGAATAACAAGAATAGGCTTTAACTTGTGGTTTCATTTCTCTCCATATATCTAACAATCTCAATTCTTTCATAAAATGATTAATAGTCATCCTACATCCAATGTGCGTACAATCCAGTCCTGTTGATCTATCCACACCTGGATTCAATGTACAATTAAAATCCCCTGCTATTATATGTTGCCCTGTAAGTGATGATAAGATGAGAAATAAATTAGCAAAGAACTTCTGATCATCTATATTGGGACCATATAAGTTCACAAGATTTATATTTTCTAATAGCAAAGAACCTTGAATGATTACATATCTTCCAAATTTGTCTCCAATTACATTTTTCACTTGAAAAGGAACTGATTTATGTATGAGAGTCATAACTCCCCTGGCTCGGGATGAAAATGAAGAGGTGAATACACTTCCCTGCCATCTACTCCTAATTCTTTTAACATCCTCCTCTATCAGATGAGTTTCTTGTAAAAACACAATTCTTGAACCCATGTCCTTTATTTTATTCATAACTTGTTTAAGTTTTTTTAAATTTTGTAGACCTCTGCAATTCCATGAAGTTAAATTAAGATTAACACTTTGGTCCATGATCAATAGAGAGTTTGGGATTACCTTGCAGTGTAAACATGCTCATACAGAGAAGCAAAAACATGAGTGGTTGAACATTCATCCTACAAACTACACACAAACAAATTTCCCCTTCCCACACTTGTGGCAAACCCCCCAAAATCAAAAGAAAAATTCTGTCTCCCGATATAGCCATCGACCGCTCCACACCCACGGGGAACAGCCTAAGCCACTCCTTCTTCATCCTCCCAATCACCCTAACTCTACTGCTTTTAATGACGTAACATTAACTCTCCTCTGTAGTTTTCCAACTTAACTCCAAAATTTTTAACAACTTTGTACATCATAGTTTTTTTTTTTTTGTTTGTTTTGTTTTTGTTTTGTTTTTTTAATATATAATACAATCTATATTTTGTAAACTTACTATTTACTTCAAGTCAGTCAGATGCCTGTGCAAATGCTTAATTATTCTACCTTATATTTTGTTCATGCTTAGCTCCCACCAGTCTCTTCTTCTTCTTTGATCTTCTTGATGAACTCCTGCGCCTCCTCTGGGGTCTTGAAAATGTGGGTTCTGCCCTCATACGTGGTCAGCAGTCTCGCAGGATAGATTACACCATGACGAATCCCAAGGTTGCGCAGCTCCTTACGTATGGGATCAAACTGCTTCCTCAATTGCTGGATTCCTGTGGCCAAATCTGGGTAGAACCGCACCTGCTGGTCCTGGTGTTTAATCTCTCCTTTAGCACGTGCAGCGTTGAAGATCTTCATCCTGTCTCTGTTGCTAAGAAACTTCATAATTAAGGTCCTCGGCGGTCCCTTATCTCTCCGTGGGCCAATACGATGTGCTTTTTCCAGAACCACTGCTGATTGCAACTCCTCGCTGCCCAGCACCTCCGGAATCCACTTTTCCAGAAAGGAACATACGTCCCGACCTTCTGATTCCTCTGGAAGACCCACCAGCCTCAAATTATTCTGTCTCGACCGAGATTCCAAATCCAAAATATTATCTTCCAGAGATTTATTTTTTTTTCCAAAGTGCGCACCTTTAATTGAAGACGGGTGACGTCATCTTCAGCACTAGCGAGACGGAGCTCCATCTGCACAATTATTAACTTTTAATAATTTAACTTTTAATAATTGTGCGAGCACACTGAGAGGAGCTCCATCAGTGACGGCGAGTCGTGGTCCTGCAAAGGGACTCCTGTCTAGTGATGGGACGGCAGGCTCCGGAGCTTCGAGGGTGCTCCGAGCTTGTCCAGGAAATACATGGCAAAGCGCATTTCGAGGCGTGTATTGCTGATGTCATACCACATGACTGGGTCAGGAAGCCATTCATGATTTTGCACACAACATGAAATAAAGTGAGCAGTGATACACAGTGGAAATCCCCGTCCCTCACATTTTGCATTGTCTATGTTTGACTGTGCAAGGGATTTGTCACAGCTAATTTTCATATGGAGTAAGCACCAAAAACACGGACTTCTGCCATTTGGGAACAGTTTGATCTCATTTCTCCCATTAATACATTTTCCACAAATAGTGGCTTTTTATCATAACTGAAGAGATGGCCTAGCGGTAAAGCATCTGCCCAGCAACTGGGAGGCTGGGGTTCAAGTCCCAGCTAGGTACTACTTGTAATTTTTATTTTTATTTGTAAGGTGAAGTGTCTGTTGCGTTTCAAAGAGCTTGGATCATTGTGCCTCAGCATAATGAGGCACAAAGGCACTTTTCCAACAGTCTTTGGACCATTGAAAAGTTATTATTTCTTAATTAAAATGAATAAGTACCACAAACACATTGACTGTAGTCACCAGAGTTTTATTAATTCTTTTTTCCCTTATGATCATTGATATTTCTTAAGACAGTGCATTTATTGAAATGGAAAAAATACACATTAAACCAATAATGCCCTTGCAAAAATCTACATATTGTATACTTTTTGTTGACTACATGGCCTAGTAGAGCAAATGAAGTTTCACATGAGGCTTTGCTTATTTGAACAATTTCGATGAAAAGCCTCAGGCCTTCAAGAAAGCCTCATCTAGCAATCACTAAATAGTTGCTTAGCAGTAAGGCATCTGTCTTGCAACTGGGAAGCTGGGGTTCAAGTCCCAGCTGGGCCATTCTTATGATTTATTTAATATAATTTATTTTTATTTGCACAGTGAAGTGTCTGTTGTGTTTCAAAGACCTTGGATACAACAATAACACATCATTATGCTGAGGCACTATTGTGCCCTGCATGACAATAAGGACAGAGGTGAATGTACTGAGAGAGACAGAAATGGTGCATTTATTGAAATGGGAAAAAATGCACATTAAACCAATAATGCCCTTGTAAAAATCTGCATGTTGTATATGTTTTGTCCACTAGATGGCCTAGTAGAGAAAATGAAGTTTCATATGAGGCCTCGTTTATATGAGCCATTTTGATGAAAGGCCTAAAGTCCTCTAGAAAGCCTCATCTGGCCATCACTACTCCCGTCTACCGCTGACTGGGCAGGGTGGGTGTGCCTCTCCACGAACGATTGTGGAGCGCCCGGTCAGACACCAGTGTTGGGAGAAGCAGCAGCTGAATCGGTGGATCGCAGTCTTTTGCAGGGAGCCAAGCTCAGCCTGCCTAGTTAACGGGAGTCTCGGCCGTTGCTTTACCTGTGGTGCCAGCGGTTCAGCTGCTGCTTCACCCCGCCCCCCCCCCCCCCCCCAGCGGACCCGCGCACCTCATGTTCTCCATGCCAAATTATCCGTGAGACCTACACAATCACAGCAACTTTATGGTATAATTTTTTAAGCATTAAATCCTAAGTATTATCTTTTTTCTAGTCAAATTTGTCAAATTTCGTTTCCTTGTTTTACACATGGAGCTTACCCGTGGTGCCAGCAGTTCAGCTGCTGCTCCACCCACCCCTTCCCCCAGCACCCGCACACTTCGTGTTGTCCATGCCGACTCATCCATTAGACCTATGCAATCACGACAGCTTTATGGTATAATTTTTTAAGCGTTAAATCTTGAGTATCATCTTTTTCTAGTCAAATTTGTCATGTTTCGCTTCCTTGTTTTGCACACGGAATGCTGTGGTTACTGATGCGTAATGCCGTGTTATCCAATCAGTAGGAGTCAATTCGAAACCAAACCCCACCCACACTTCTAGAAGCCTGGGCATGAGACAGAGAGGTGGCTAAACTTTTATTGGTAAAAATGACACATTTTGACTGAGTGACTCCATATTCAGGGATGCACATCCTCATAACCTCAGCAAAGCACGTTTAAAATCTTAGGTCAGGCTGAGGAACGGTTCAAGAGATATGCATGGAACAGATGCACAGATATTTTGTGAAAGATAGATGTATAGGCCCTTAGAATAGAGGGTTAGTATTAGTGAAAGCGCTTTGAGTGGTCTTTGTGATTAGAAAAGCGCTATATAAGTACAGGTTAGTTAGTTAGTAAAAAGTTGATGCTACAGTGATCTCATGAACGTAGGGCATTTAAGTAGAAGCATGCAATGATGATTTCCTCATCTCAAACAATTTATTGAAACAAAAGCCAACAACAGTGGTGGGTATACACAACAAAAATATCAATGTCTCAATAACTTAACATGTGCCCTTGAGCATCAATTACAGCTTGACAATGATGTCTCATGCTGTTCACAAGTCGACTAATTGTCTGCTGAGGCATGGCATTCCACTCTTCTTGAAGGGCGGCCCTCAGGTCGTTGAGGTTGTGGGGTGCAGGGTTACGATCCTTTACACAGCGACTCAGCTGATCCCATAGGTTTTCTATGGGAGTCAGATCTGGAGAAAGTGCAGGCCACTCCATTTGAGGTACCACAGCCTCCAGCAGCCATTCCCTAATGATGCATCCTCGATGAGCTGGAGCATTGTTGTCCATGAAGATGAAATTAGGCCTGTTTTTTTCATGCAGGGCCACAATGACTGGATTAATGATGTTATTCAGGTGGTATCGGCTTGTCACTGTACCATTCACAAGGTGTAGGGCAGTTTTGTATAGACTAGACACACTTGCTGAGACTGTAACGCCACCGCCACCAAAGGCTTGTCTGTTGACGTCAGTGGCTGATGCATAGCACTCTCCTTAACGTCTCCAACATCATTGGCAGCCATCATTTCTGCTCAGCATGAATCAACTTTCATCAGAGAACAGCACTGAGGCCCACTGGTCCCTTGTCCAGCATAAATGCTCCCTGGCCCATGCAAGACAATGACACCTGTGCCTGGTGGTGTGGTCAGGTACCCTTGCAGGTCGTCTAGCATGCAGACCACGCTGATGTAAACTGTTTCGAATGGTCTGACGTGACACTTGAGTGCCTCTCACCTCCCTTAAATGTGCCTGGAGTTGAGTGACATTCTTCATCCGGTTCCACAGGGCACTGTTCACAATGAAACGGTCATCAGTGTGGGATGTGGCCAAAGGACGTCCACTTCTATGCCTTTCTGTGACTCTTCCAGCCTCTCTGTATCTCTGTTGCATCCTGTTGATGACACTCTGTGACACTCTGAGCTCAGTGGCCACTTCCCTCTGAGGTACTGTTAAAGTACTGCGAGGTACTGTTGATCAATTTTTAGGTGTCGTCTTTGTCTCATGATGTCAAAATGTGAACAGCATGATGAAGAGGACTGTTTAAACACCAATTCTGATTGAACCAGAAAATTTATTGGTCGATTCATGGATCAAACACCTGCTGTGAATTTTGCCGTTAAGCACCTTGTTCGAGAACAGCAAGTTATGCAAAAAGTACTGTAACATTGAACAGTTGGACATGTGCATTCAGAAGGTTAGAGAAGGTCAAATTAGATTCACCTGTAAAGGTTATAGTGCATTTTAGGTGCATCCTGAAATTTCACCCGAAAGCCGACTATCCCTAACTTCTTGTGAGTCATGTATACATGCATTCAATTAATAAAATATGTTACTCCAGCTTTGGTGCTAATTTAATTCTTGTGCTTCTGTATTTTTATGCCTCAGCGCAAAGGCAACGTAGGCATACGGTAATCACTCCGTGTGTCTGTGTATGTCTGTCTGTTACCAGCTTTTCAGCTCACCTGCTCAAAATCAACTGGAACTAAAGGCCTGTATCATTGTATCGCCATATTTTCTTAACTTTTAATTTGCCCCAATTTCCAGATAAGGCTTTGTTTTCAAAATAAACAAAAATTTAACTCACCTTTACCATCAGTGCAGCTGCAAAAAAAGGTAATAACCATGCCCACCCACTAGAAGTGTCAGTGTGACTTTTTTACAGCCCCCCCATGCTACCATGCTGACAACGAGGCATCAGCACCTTGGTGCTTTCATTTTAAAAGTAATTTTTGAAATCAAGCCATATATGTGAGTTGAGTATTTTTGTGGTTATATCCAGTCATACTTTAATCATACATTAAAACTCTAAAACTAGGTTTATGCTCCACCTCCGCTCTGTGCATCTGCTTGAGCATGAGACCTGTGATGAAAATTACATCATCTCCAGTCTTCTAAGCTCCGCGAGGCCACTTTGCAGCTGAGCGTGTGCAGCCCAGATTTTGTTATCGTGTTGCCTGTGTGCATTGACTACACGTGCAAGATCCAACCCCCCATTCAAGAGGTAGTGTGACTGATAGAGCATACAAATCAAAGTAAACGATGGAGAGAAAAACAAAAATGATGATGCAGAAGCACATTGTTATACCTTCTCCTCTTTTTTTATTTTTAGTTTCTTCTTCCACCAAAGAGAGGTGAGAAGAGAGGGAGTGTTTACTATGTGCAGTTGCCATTGTTGTCGCTACGGGGAGGGGTGGGTGGGCTGAAAAGTTCATAGTTGTCAAATTTAATCAAATGTAGTTTATTTTTCAACCACAGGGATCCAAGCGCTGCAACACCAATGGAAGAAGTGTGTGGACCGAGGGGAGACTTTGTTGAAAAATAAATCACATTTGGTCAAATTTGACCTCTATGAACTTTTCAGCTCCCCCCTCGTAATGTGCAGAGCTTTTGCTTTTCTTCTGTTTTGTATAGCTGGTGAACAAACTGGCGTGGCAGTGCAATTGCACTCCCTTTCTGGATGGGGTGAAACTGCAAATGACACTTGGCCTAGCAGGTGAAAAAAAGGAAGTGTATTTACAGCCTCGTGTCCAAAGCGTGAGTGTGTCAGATGCGCAGAGTGGAGGTGGAGCATAAACAAAGCTCAACTCCTCATCCCACCCACCCCAGGTTGTGTGAGCAGTGCACACTACATATTACACACCTGCTTGAAATTCGATCTCTGGTGTGTTTTGTTTCTATTTAATTGTAAATAAATGTCAACCTTCAGGATGACTTTGTTTTGACACATTCTCTTACTTCAAACTTGGCACTTTTATTAGCAGTTAAACATTTTGCAAGTCCTGCTATTTGCATGGGGGACGAACATTGCATTGTCATTTTAGTGCGTTTATATTATATGTTTAACAAGAGTTTTATGTTTTTTTAGGGATGGTACTGATGAAATTGTTTTACTTCTAATAAAACTGATATCTTGACTTTCTGAAAGCATATTCATTTTTTTTCTGCTTCTGATAGCCTGCATATTTAGTATTTTCTGCTAAAAGGACAGGGTAAATGGCATCCCTGTCACAGAGAAAGGGTTATTGTCACGTGAGTGAGGATATTAATGAATGGAAGGAGCAGCATTAAAGAAAATACAGAATCAAAATGTTTTTTGTTTTCCAGCAATTACTGTACATTCTGATTTTATAATTGAAATGCCCACAGCTGAGGGCAGTTCCTGTACTGATGGACTTTTGTAGCAGAGCTCATCACATACTCTTGTGGAGCTGGTGAAGTGAACGTCACATCTGTCAAGCTGATGCCAGCTTTTTATTATATTGTTATTTTCATATATTTTTGTTTGGATTGTAGATTTTAACTGAATATAAAAAGAGAGAGTAGATGAGCCACATTGACAAATCAATGCATCACACATTTTCAGTCATATCAGCTTATATGACCATGGTACAGAACATATATTCATATTGTACTTTTCTGTATTAGTCGCTACATTAACCCTCATGCAAATCCAGGGATTTGAACCAGGAACTTTCTAGCTCTATGATAACAGTACTAATCATTGTTCCACCCACTTAGTGGCTTGGGCACAAAATCCAACATATGAGACAACATAAAAGTGATAGTGTTGTGAGAGTGAAATTCCTCCAAACTGCTTGACTTTTTCTGATAATTTCCTACATATTTTGTTACCTTTCTTGTTGGAAACTGCTACCCTGCTGCCCTTGCATGCTGTAGTATGTACTGTTTTGTACTATTACTGAATTAGTATCAAATGAATTTCCAAAGTTGGATTAGTGCCTCCTTTTTTGTGTTTATGTGTAAAGTGCTACACGTGGGACTAGTATAGAAAGCCAGTTAATACCATAGAAATATCTTAATCAAGGTTTTACCTTAGCTTGTTTGCCTTACCTTTGCCTTGACAAGAGGTACCATTTGCAGTTGTTGGTTTGAGTGACTACATTGTTCTGTCTTGTACTCACAAGGTGTGGTTTGGGATTGTACAGGATGTTTTATTATAAGAATTTGTCATCCCTGTATTTGCTTTGTTGATAATGACATTGTCCATATTAGTTCCGTCTTACTCTTCTGTTGAGTGTCTGTATGATTCCGCTCATCTCAGAGCACCGAATAAAGAAAGGTAAGCATGACTAAGGAAGGAATTTACCATACATGGTGAATCCTTTGGTGGTGTCCAGGCACATGAACAAAAATTCTAAGTTTTGCGTGGTGTTTATTTTTCCCCTACACTGAATGTGTAATGCAATCAGTTTTGTATTGTAAAATTCCTTCACTGTTACTTTGAATGTTTCTACCAACAAGCTATTGTTAGCTTCCCATTTCTTATCTGCTCTATTTTTTCTCACAAGTCTCTTGTCGGTAGTCTGAAATACTCAGTCCTTTCAAGACAAAGTAGTCTTTGCATGGAATGAGGGGACTTTTTGGACTAACAGCTGATTGACTAAATGTTTATACTATTATTCAAGGTCAACGGAAACTTTATTATCCCCAAATGAGGCAGTTTGCTCAAACAGCAGCAACAGTTTAAAAACAATTATTTGGTTGATTTCAATTAAGAAAATGTAGGGGTAAGCAGGGCACAAAGTTACACAGGACAGGTTATTACAATACCCCCTGCCGTTTATAATTAGAAAGGCCACACATGTGCAATGCGGGCAGGAGTGGTGCAACAATCTTCCCCATGTAACTGTGTGCAGGTCTTACCCCAAGTGTAAATCATTTAATATGTTCACTTACTTTATTCAGATATTGGTCAAATCTTGAGTCAGAAAATCTCGAATTTCATGTTTTCAAGTTATCGTCATAGGGATGGAGAATATACTGAGTTTTGAGGGTATATCAACGCAGTTTCTATTCAAAATATCATGGATGGACAATAGTAGAATTTTTGCTGCCAATATGCCAATAGTTGAAAGTCGTTTTTGCCCACTGTTGATGCCGATACTGATGTACTATGCACATATTTTTCCCATCTATTTGGATCTCCTTGGTCTTACAGTGATAATTAACTGGCATATAAAGACATTCTCCAAGGAAAATAAGACATTTACATCAACTTAATATGAAAATGAATACATATTATTTATTTTTAGTAACATGTTCAACAGAACTGTAAACTTCTCCTTTTAATAGGCTTGGAAGATGCTGATACTAACTTTCATTACAACAGCCACAATCAAGGCAAGGGCAAGAGGAAACATGAACATGAACACATAAATACAACCTATCCACAGGGATCACGGAAAATGAAGTGCATTCACTGTACAACTGTACAGTACCAATTTGCACAAAGATGGTCTGTAATATTTTTACATTACTGAGTACAGAAGCACAAATTAGGCTGTATGTTCTTTACAGACTTAAACTCACCATCATATAAACTGTATCAAATCAGTATCTTAGAACCACCTCAGTGTGATGTTAAAAAAGTACAGTTTGTAACTCGAGTAAGGTTGACTCTGAAAATTACCTGCAGCTAGAGTGTGGTGGGGCTCATTGGGAGTCTGTGGTGTGGAATTGCCGAAGTTTTCAGTGAGTGAAAGCAGTTGGTTTCGGGAGCAACGTTGACTGCAGCTTAAGGGTTTTTTTTCTTTGCCAGTGTGTCTTTCTCTTATCAGGCTTCGTGTTTTCTCAGCAGACGGGCTCCTGTCCGTCTGCTGTAAAATTATTGTATTGGTTGTAAACATCATTTTTTGTTGATGCTGATAAATGGTTTTTAAATGTTTTATCTGCCGATTCTGATAGCATGCCGATGTACAGTACATCATGCATCCCTACAAAATATAAAATGGGCCATTTTGCAAGTGTTGACATAACTAGCTGCATGGTCTGACTGCTGGAACTGAAAACATCCATGCTAGTGCAAGAACATTTTCAAACTAAAAGTGTTTAGCTTGCATCTGGTCTGAGCAAACTTTCAAAATAAGAGCAAGAATGTCATCAAATAATTGATTGGTTTGATGTCTGACACGTTAAAAAAAATAAATAAATAAACACCTGGTACTTGT
This sequence comes from Pholidichthys leucotaenia, assembly GCA_020510985.1. Taxonomy (NCBI): domain Eukaryota; kingdom Metazoa; phylum Chordata; class Actinopteri; order Cichliformes; family Pholidichthyidae; genus Pholidichthys; species Pholidichthys leucotaenia. Next base: position 54,024,227 of record CM035843.1, on the reverse strand, counting down.
GATTGTTGTTGATAGACCTGGACCACCCGTCTAGGCATCGTTTCTGTGTGGGAAACTTGGACTTAATTGCTTTTCCAGGACAAAAGGGACTCTTTTTCTTTTTATGGTTTGCTTTGCATTTACACACAAGTCAGTTTTGTTAAGCAAGAGGAAATCCATAATTGCAACTGATCAGTTACATACTGTTGTGAAAGAACAAATGGCGCTTTCTCTGATGAGCTGTACATACTGATTATGATGCAGTTATTTCATAAGTGAAGTTAAATTTGGATTTTGTTAACTAATAAGTGTCTGTAAGTGAAAACCACATTTGAAAGTTGACAACTCACAGTTCAGTCAGCTTTAAAAATGCATTGAGATGTAAATCATGTATTGACAAATAAAATAATATTGAGAGAATTTTTGTCCCATGCCATGCAGCCCTACATCATTGTTCCATGTTTACCAGGACATGTTTCAGCTGTGAAATACAGATTATTATTGTACATTATTGTACTTCCATCAGATGGTAGTTGATATACAGTGGTGTGAAAAAATGTTTGCCTCCCCTTCCTGATGTCTCTCTTTTTTTTTTCTTTTTTTTTTTTTTACCTCTGAGTTTAGGGGTCAAAAGGTCAAACTCATTTACACTATTACTATAAAACGAGTAAAGCTATGGCCACTAAACCTGGTACACAGGTTCACCTTGAGATCCTGATACAGAGAGAGGAACAAACAGAAAACAAACAAATTGACACAACTGAAACAAACAGAACACAAACTGTTTCTTCTTCTGAAAAGATCTCATTACAAGTCTGGTATCTGCACTTACAAAAGAACATACAGTGGTGTGAAAAAGTGTTTGCTCCCTTCCTGATTTCTCTTTTTTTTTTGTACGTTTGCCACACTTAAATGTTTCAGATCATCAAACAAATTTAAATATTAGACAAAGATAACACAAGTAAACACAAAATGCAGTTTTTAAATGAAGATATTTATTATTAAGGGGAAAAAAATCCACACCTACATGGCCCTGTGTGAAAAAGTGATTGCTCCCTAAACCTAATAACTGGTTGGGCCACCCTTAGCAGCAACAGCTGCATTCAGGCGTTTGCAATAACTGACAATGAGTCTTTTACATTGCAGTGGAGGAATTTTGGACCACTCACCTTTGCAGAATTGTTGTAATTCAGCCACATTGGAGGGTGTTCGAGTATGAGCCACCTTTTTAAGGTTATGCTACAGCATCCCAATCGGATTCAGGTCAGGACTTTGACTAGGCCACTCCAAAGTCTTCATTTTGTTTTTCTTAAGCCATTCTGAAGTGGACTTGCTGGTGTGTTTTGGATCATTGTCCTGCTGCAGAACCCAAGTACTCTTCAGCTTGACACAAACAGATGACCAGACATTCTCCTTCATGATTTTATGGTAGACTGCAGAATCCATGGTTCCATTTACCACAGCAAGTCTTCCAGGTCCTGAAGCAGCAAAACAGCCTACCATCACACTACCACCACCATATTTTACTGTTGGTATGATGTTCCTTTTCTGAAATGCCGTTACTTTTACGCCAGATGTAATTGGACACACACCTTCCAAAAAGTTCAACTTTTGTCTCGTCAGTCCACAGAGTATTTTCCCAAAAGTCTTGGGGATCATCAACATGTTTTCTGGCAAAACTGAAACGAGCCTTTATGTTCTTTTTGCTCAGCAGTGGTTTTCGTCTTGGAACTCTGCAATGCAGGCCATTTTTGCCCAGTCTCTTTCTTATGGTGGAGTCATGAACACTGACCTTAACTTAGGCAAGTGAGGCCTGAAGTTCTTTGGATGTTGTTGTGGGGTCTCTTGTGACCTCTTGGATGAGTTGTCGCTGCGCTCTTGGGGTGATTTTAGTTGGCCGGCCACTCCTGGGAAGGTTCACCACTGTTCCGTTTTCACCATTTGGGGATAATGGCTCTCACTGTGGTTCGCTGGAGTCCCAAAGCTTTAGAAATGGCTTTATAACCTTCGCCAGACTGCTAGATCTCAGTTACTTTTTCTCATTTGTTCCTGAATTTCTTTGGCTTGCAGCATGATGTCTAGCTTTTGAGGATCTTTTGGTCTACTTCACATTGTCAGGCAGGTCCTATTTAAGTGATTTCTTGATTAAGAACAGGTGTGGCAGTCATCAGGCCTGGGTGTGGCTAGAGAAATTGAACTCAGCTTTGCAAAGATGTGATAAACCACAGTTAATTTATGTTTTAACGGGGGGGGGGCAATCACGTTTTCACACAGGGCCATGTAGATTTGGATTTTTTTTAATAAACACCTTCTTATAAAAGCTGCGTTTTGTGTTTACTTGTGTTATCTTTGTCTCATATTTAAATCTGTTTCATGATCTGAAACATTTAAGTGTGACAAACACAAAAAATGAGAAATCAGGAAGGGGGCAAACACTTGTTCACACCACTGTAATTTGATGGCAAAACAGTTCTTTGTAAGTTATTTGTAGCAATACCGAAACTGAAAGATTAAATGCTTCCTTAGTTGCAGGTAGACTGAGGTGTCTGTAGCAGTGTCACTGATCTGAGGGTTTGTCATTCTTCATACGTACTGTATGTTAAATATGTTGGATTTAATTCTAAGGCAGAACCTCTTGCCTTTGTGTTTGAATTTGTCACAATTAGAAAAAAGGAAAATGGTAAAAATCTGGATGCCACCATTTGCAGACAACCTGTCCCACAGTGTTATGCTTTCCATTTCCTGACTAATATGGGTCTTATGCTTAGGAATGTGTCTGACATGGCTCCACCCTCATCCAGAAGTCCGATAAGATCTGAGCTCCCTTCAGCCACCTGGCTACTGAATGACTATCCAACGGGACAGGGCAGAATATTAATGAAGCCAGCTCAATGATGTTTATTTAAAAGCTTGGCAGAGGGGTTTGGGGATCATTTTAAGAGCCAAAACCTTTTCGTTATGTGATCACACATTAAGCACATTAAAAATGCTGTGTATTTTGGCTGAAAAGAGAGGTAATTTTACTGGACAAAAGTAGTTTAAGTGCCATTTATAAACAAACCTGTTCAACCTGTTTGCTTGCACTCCAGTTGGAAATTTGATTCCAGTATGGCTCTTTGCTCTTCTTAGACTCCACCTTTTCCTGCTCTACTTTTTCTTTTTTCTTTTTGTGCTCATCATTTTATCATGTATGTATTGCATAAAGGAGGTAGTAGAGCTGTGTATTTTGTAGTCTGTCATATCTTTGTCTGCGTACCCAGGATTGAAATTCTTGGGCCCCTTTCCTTTTTTTCCCAATTACTGTACTCTGTGATGTGTGCCAGGCCTCCACCCCTACCCCAGCTCACTCTTTTATAACATGTTTGGGTGCTTACAATACAAGCTCCCCATTTCAGTGGTTGGCCCCAGTTTTTTTTTTCTTTCTGCTTGCAGTGGCAAGAGATTTCTCTGGTTTGCTATTCCTTGCAGCTGCTGACTCATTTCCCACACTGGTATTCTGTTGTTCAGAGGGGGACTGAGGGAAAGATGGAAAGGATTTTAGTTTGGGTGTTGGTATGTTAGCGCAGATAGAGGATAAACCACTGCAGTTGTACATGATGGAACACACATCTCTCCAAAGACTGTTGTATACAAAGAAAAGGAATTGTGATGACAGAATAACAATCATCCATATCAGAGACACTTGGACCAAAAAAAGCAATGACTGAAGGAAAAACTTGAGCATTGAAATACACTGTTATTGTTAATAATGTGGCTTTATGATGTACTGTAGCCTGTCCACGGTGTGCCCCATGTTTCCCTTGGTTATGCTGTATTCCCCTTCATGACCCTGAAAAGGATAAGCGGCCTAGAAAATAAGAGAATTGGTGCTAAAGAAATGTATTTATCTGAATTTTCTCACTTTAAATTTGCACAGGGATGCAATGAAATAGAGCTACAACTAGTCAAGAGTATTTAAAAAGGCACTAAGTGATACAATTGTATGAAAACCCGAAACTGTATTTGATAAACGCTTGTGATTGGCCCTGGCAGGGGTAAGGCAGAAATGTGTTTAAATAGGAGAACCTGATACATCCTGCCAGAGAAAAATAACCACAAAGTCTCAAATTTGTCCTGTTCCCAGGCTAGCATTTCATAAACTTGTGGGGAAATTTAGTCCCCATCTTCTCTTATCTTTCTTGTCAGTTGCCTGGTCAACAGTCGTGTGTTTTCTTTCAAGCTGATCATTGGACTTGACATGTTCAGAACATCAATAGAAAGAGTGTGTTTAGTCTGATACTGGGAGACATTGGGTTGTATGCAAGTGTGTTTTGATAAGGGAGAGGCTAACAAAATTTGATTTCTCTGTTGCTTGCAAGGATGGTGGTGTGTGGGGGATTGGGTTTTATTAAACAAGGGGACATTTTGAATAACGTTGTAGAACTTGTAGCAGTCATAAGAGAACAGGCAGTCGTGTGAGATCAGGTGAAGCTGTGTGTGAGATGTCATTTCACTAATTATATGGATTACGGTGCACTGGAACTTTGTTGTAAAACCTAAACTTTTAACCCTCAATAACTGAAGTTTTGAGTCTTTATTTGTCCTATTTAATGGAGGGATTTCAAATTGCTCATAGATACGGGGGGAAGGGCTGAAAAGTTCATAGTGGTCAAATTTGACCAAATGTGGTTATTTTTCAACCGCAGGGATCCAAGCACTGTAACAAAGATGGAAGAAGTGTGTAGACTGAAGGGGAGACTATGTTGAAAAATAAATCACATTTGGTCAAATCCACTATGAACTTTTTAGCCCCCCCTCGTATGCATTATTAAGAAATAGGAAAACTCTAGCAAAAGCATGATTCCTCTAACATTTTTTGTGAAACCATAAGTGCCCAGATCTCCTTCCCTTTGACCTTGACATTGAGCACAACCTGGCTGCATACCCTCCCGAGTATCATTGTGAGTGAGTTTGGTGACCACTGGGGCAATTACCAAGGAGTAGCAATTTTCATGAAATCACCTAAGTGCCCAGGTCTCCTGACCTTTGACCTTTGGTCATCATCATGTAGCGGCCCGAAAGGTTGGGGCACACTGAACAACTTGCTGCCACACTGTGCGATGTGGATTTTAGTTGTTGTCATATGTCCTTTCGCTTGCTAGATTGGAGTGTGGTTCGCAACGCCTGCATTTGACCTTTACCTTGAGCACAACCTGGATACAGACCTACCTGAGGATTATTGTGAGTGAGTTTGCGAGCATCCAGGCAGTCATCTAGGAGGAGGAGTGATTTTTATCCCCCGCCGGACGAAGCCCAAAGGGAGATTATGTTACTGGTCAGACTGTCCGTCCGTTCGTGTGTCCCACTGTTGTGAAATCAACTCCTCCTATGGTTTTGCTCCAGTTGTTTTGAAACTTTGTACCATGGTTTGACATACACTGAGGATGTGCATATTGCAGTTTGGTTCTGATCAAATGATTTTTGCAAGAGTTGTAGCCTCGACCTATGGCCTCCTGTTTCACCTCACTTCATAGACAGTAACTGTCTTGTGAAATCAACTCCTCCTACAGTTTTGTTCCAATTGTTTTGAAACTTGGTGTCATGATTTAATATACTCTCATGATTCCCATATTGCAATTCCACTCATTGGATGACCGTGAGGTCAAAAGTCAAGAGCTTAGATTTTCCCTAAATCTTCTTAACACAATAACTACTGAAAGAAATGATGTAGGCTTTTGAAATCGATACAGTAGTTGTATCTAAGTAGTAGTAGTATCAGTAGTAGTTGTATCTTGGATGATTTACACCCTAACCTACTGTAACTATGCGTTTGGGGTCAAGGGGTCAAAGGTCAAAGTTAACATTGCAGTTGCACTATGGTAAACGCTAAATTTACTATTACTATAAAATGATTTAGGCTAGGGCCACCAAACCTGGTATACAGGTTCACCTTGGGCTCGTGACCGCTGACTATGGGTTTGGGGTCAAAAGATCAAAGGTTAACATTAACATTCCGTATATCTTATTACTATGCAACGAGTAAAGCTAGGGTCACCAAACTTGGTACACAGGTTCAACCTGTGACCCTGAAGTGTGACAATAGATCATAATTATTTATTTATTTAGTTTGGTGCACTTTATTGATCCCCAGAGGGGAAATTCAGGGTATCCACCTAGATGGATGAAGCAGCCACGGTATGACGTCATCCTTTCACCATTCTCATGCACACATTCACACCTAGGGCCACTTTAGAGTCTCCAATTAACCTAACTTGCATGTTTTTGGCCTGTGGGAGGAAACCGGAGTACCCGGGGTAAACCCATACAGACATGGGGAGAACATGCAAACTCCACACAGAAGGGTCACTGATGGTCAGGGGTGGAACTGATCCCGTTGTAGAAGCTGGGTTAATCGTCTCAGACTGGATGCAGAGGGTAAACAGAGAAGGACAATAGGTATTGAGATGAGAGAGATTATGGTGAGGTAGCAGGAAGAAGCAGTGGGGGGAGAAGGGTTGAATGTATTGTGATGCGAGATGTCATGCAGATGTAAGATGGGCGGTTGATATAAAAGGAGAGACCTGGGTGTATTGAGACATGCTTTTTCTTTGTATGACTGATGTGAGAGTGAGTAAAGTCGTCTGCTGCATAAGTCTGCCTCCGTTATTTCTACTCTCCACACTGGTGGCCCCTTGACGAATTATGGAACACGAGGCAAGAACCCCGGAGTTGGCCTGGATGGGAAGCCCCAGCAACGTGGCAAGCATCCCAGAGACGGCCCGGACGGGAACCCCCAGCAACGCGTGCGCTGTTTCGGTCAAACTACCGGACTTTTGGCTGCACGACCCGCGGTCTTGGTTCCACCACACTGAGGCTCAGTTCGACCTCCGGGGAATAACGGTAGACGACACCAGATATTACTATGTGGTCGCAGCGCTGGATGCTCGCACGTCTCAGCAAGTAGCGAGCCTGCTCCAACAGCCTCCAGCCCACGACAAATACGGGGCTCTCAAGGCTGCGCTGACCCGGCGCTACATGCTCTCGGACTGTGAGAGAGCAGAGAGGCTCCTGAGGTGCTCCGAGTTAGGAGACGGGTCGGCGGTCAAACTGATGGAGAAGATGTTGGCGTTGATGGGCACGGACGACGGGCATTTTCTGTTTGCCCACCTTTTCCTCCGGAACCTCCCAACAGAGGCAAGAGCGGTTCTTGCCAATTCGGTGTTGCTGGCCGCGCATGACTACCGTGTGCTAGCCCAGGAGGCAGATCGGATCATCCTCACCACCAGAGCCCTCACAGTGAACGTGGCAGCGTCGGAATCCAGCAAGACGACCAGCGGAGGTGAGGAGCCGGCAACTGTAGTGGCCTGGCCGTGTAGAGAGACTGCCGCTTTGGAGAGAATGCACGCAGATGTGTGCCACCGTGCCAAGTCAAGCGTTCGGGAAACGCCAAGGCCGGCAGTTGGTAGCAGCTGCGACTGCCAGCGAAGAGAACAAGCTGCTCTACGTGACGGACCCGCGCTCGGGGAGACGGTTCCTCGTAGACACCGGCTCCCAAAAGAGCCTCATCCTACCGTCCTACGCCGACCGGCTAGCGGGAACTAGCGGCCCCCAGCTGGTTTCCGTAAACGGCTCGGACATTAAGACTTTTGGTGAGAGAACACTGACTTTATCCCTACACGGCCGTACGTACGAGTGGACTTTTGTCATAGTGGCATTGAGTTTCCCAATCCTGGGAGCTTTTTTTTCTGTGTGCACACGAGTTGCTAGTTGATGTTGCTAACAGACACCTGATCAATGCAATGTCTTTTGATTCTCTCACCTGTACAGCTCGAGGGGCCGGGCCAATAACACAAGCCAACGTCACAGCTCCAGGCGGTAAGTTCCACACACTGCTCACTCAGTTCCCAGCACTCATGGTCCCAACGTTTTCGGCGGCCAGCACTAAACACGGGGTGGAGCACTTTATCACCACCACCGGGCCGCCCGTTTTCGCATGACCTTGGCGCCTGGACGCAGCTAAACTGGCCATAGCGCGCGAGGAGTTTGCCAACTTGAAAAGGTTGGGCATCATCAGGCGCTCAAACAGCCCATGGGCATCCCCGCTACACATGATCCCTAAGGCCGAGGGATCGTGGCGACCGTGCGGAGATTTCCGCAGGTTGAATAACGCCACAGCGCACGACCGCTACCCGATTCCCCATATTCAGGATTTTTCCGTTCACCTTGCTGGGGCACGCATTTTTTCTAAAATAGACCTGGTCCGCGGTTACCACCAGGTCCCGGTGCGTGCGGAGGACATACCCAAAACAGCGGTAATAACTCCGTTTGGCTTGTTTGAGTTTTTATGCATGCCCTTCGGATTAAAAGGAGCGGCACAGACATTCCAACGCATGATGGACGCGATGTTGCGCGATCTGCCGTTTGTTTTTGACTACCTGGATGATACCCTGGTGGCCAGTGCGTCCGAGGACGAACACGTAACCCACCTCAGGATGGTTTTCCGGAGGTTGGAGGAGCACGGGTTAACAATCAACTCGGCGAAATGCCAGTTCAGCGTGATGGAGATTGACTTTTTGGGGCACCGCGTCTCACCGGAGAGAGCGATACCCTTGCTCAACAAGGTGCGCACGGTGGCGAATTTTCCCCGGCCTCAGACGGTCAGGGCGCTGCAAGAGTTTTTGGGGATGGTTAACTTTTATAACCGGTTCCTCCCCCGCGCAGCTCAGCTCATGCAGTCATTGTATGCCCCGCTCAAGAAACGGAAACCGGCGGACAGAGTCGAATGGACTCCGGAGCGGGAGCAGGCGTTCTCTGAGGTTAAAACAGCCCTGGCAAACGCCGCACTGTTGACGCACCCGGACCTGGCAGCCCGGATAGCGCTCGCTACCGACGCCTCGGACGTGGCCATAGGGGCCGTCGTGGAGCAACGTGTTGCTGGTTCTTGGCAGCCGCTCGCTTTTTTCAGCAGGGCTTTGCGCAACAGTGAGCGTAAATACAACGCGTTCGACAGAGAGTTGCTGGCTCTCCACTTGGCCATACGCCACTTCCAGTTCTGGCTGGAAGGGCGCAGCTTCACCGCGTTCGTGGACCACATGCTGCTAACGTTTGCGATGGCCAAAGTTTCGGAACCATGGTCGAGGCGGCAGCAGAGACAGCTGGCCGCAATCTCTGAGTTTACGACCGATATTCAACATGTGTCGTGTAAACTGAATGTGGTGGCGGACTGCCTCTCGCACGCAGTAGTGGCCCCGGTCTGCGTGGGGATAGATTATACAGCCATGGCTGCAGAGCAGATTGGCGATGCGGACGTGTGCGCGCTCCAGTCTGGACCAGCAGGGTTAAGGCTGGAGAGCAGAGTACTGCAAGATGGCAGCCCCCCCCCCCCAATCTGCGACGTCTCCACGGGATGCCCGCACCCAGTGGTCCCAGGTGCTTGGCGCTGCCGAGTGTTTGAGTCAGTTCACGCTCTGGTGCACCCAGGAGTGCGTGCGTCAGTCAAAATGGTTGGAGCGAAGTTTGCATGGCCAGGCCCGCGCAAACAAGTGAAAGAGTGGGCGGCAGCCTGCGTAGCGTGCCAACGAGCCAAAGTACACAGACACACGAAGGCTCCTTTGGAACCATTTCGTATACTGGCTAAGAGGTTCGACCATGTTCACGTGGACCTCGTGGGCCCCTTCCCTCCATCGCAGGGGTGCACGCACCTTCTGACAGTGGTTGACCGCACCACACGCTGGCCAGAAGCAGTTCCGCTGGCGGCAACCACGTCCGCAGACGTGGTGCGCGCTTTTTTGACGACATGGGTGGCACGTTTTGGTATCCCGTCGGACATCACATCCGAAAGGGGCCCACAGTTTGTTTCCGAACTCTGGTCCACGATGGCCTGTAGCCTGGGTGTTGCAATTCATCGCACTACTGCGTACAACCCACAGGCCAATGGGTTATGCGAGCATTTTCATAGGTCAGTGAAAGCAGCGCTCAGGGCTTCGCTGACGGATGCAAATTGGGTAGACCGGTTGCCGTGGGTTTTGTTGGGGTTGCGTTCCGCACCAAAAGAGAATTTGGAGGCTTCCCCGGCGGAGCTTGTTTTCTCTCAGCCACTGCGGCTCCCTGGGGAGTTTTTACCAGATAATCCCACGCCGGACAGCTGTTCATCTCAGCGTTTGCAGCATAGCGCAGACAGAGGCACGCTGCCAGGCCCAGCCCAGCACTGTTTTCCACGCGCTTTTGTGGCAAAAACTTTGAAGAACGCGGCATTCGTGTTTGTCAGGCACGATGCCCACCACCCCCCATTGCGCCCACCCTACCATGGCCCGTTCAGAGTGCTGGAAACGGGGGACAAACATTTTTTGTTAGACTTGGGGGGTCGTAGGGAGAAAATATGTATAGACAGACTTAAGCCCGCCTTTGTGGTGACGGACGAGCAAGTGATGTTGGCTCAGGCCCCTTGGCGTGGGAGACCCCCACTGACAACTCCCCAGGCAAACGATTTATCAGAGCAGCCACACGGGCAAGTCGAAGGTCCCCCCCCCCCCTCGCCATGGCCCACCCGCAGACAGACACACCCCCAGGAGTCTCCCACCGGCACAGCAGTTCCGCGGAGGTGGGAAACCCCCGTTACAGCAGATACGGGAGGAGACTGAAGCCAAAAGGACGTGAGGACTGAAACTCGGTCTGAGATTCGGGGGGGAGGGGGGGTAGAAGCTGGGTTAATCATCTCAGACTGGATGCAGAGGGTAAACAGAGAAGGACAATAGGTATTGAGATGAGAGAGATTATGGTGTGGTAGCAGGAAGAAGCAGTGGGGGGAGAAGGGTTGAATATATTGTGATGCGAGATGTCATGCAGATGTAAGATGGGCGGTTGATGTAAAAGGAGAGACCCGGGTGTATTGAGACATGCTTTTTCTTTGTGTGACTTAGGTGAGAGTGAATAAAGTCGTCTGCTGCATAAGTCTGCCTCCGTTATTTCTACTCTCCACACCGTGACCTTTTTACTGTGCTGCCACTGTGCTAACCACTGCGCCACTGTGCTGCCCGTATAATGGCACAGAAACTATATCTCAACCACAAAAAAAACTAGGGTCACCAAACTTGCCACACAGGTTCACCTTGGGATCCTGACCTCTGACTATGAGTTTGGAGTGAAAAGGTCAAGGTTAACATTCCTTGTGCTTTATTACTGTACGAGTAAAACTAGGGCCACCAAACCTGGTACACAGGTTCACCTTGGAATCCTGACTGCTGACTATGGGTTTGGAGTCAAAAGGTCAAAGTAATTTACACTATTACTATAAAACAAGTAAAGCTAGGTCCACCAAACCTGGTACAAGCGTCCACCTTGGGATCCTGACCTCTGACTATGGGTTTGGTGTCAAAAGGTCAAAGTCATTTACACTATCCTATAAAATTCAAGACATCTCTGTCTGTTTGCGTGTCTGTGTGTGTGTGTTCCTCAGATATCTCTCAAACCATTCTTCACACTGACCTAAGATTTTAAACATGCTTTGCTGAAGCTACGAGGGTGTGCATCCCTGAATATGGAGTCACTCAGTCAAAATATGTCATTTTTATCAATAAAAGTTTAGCCACCATTGTGTGACCGCTCTGTCTTCATCCCCTGGCTTCAAGAAGTGTGGGCGGGGTTTTGGATGGACTCTGTGCTCATTGAAGAATATGCTGCATCAGGGCCATGCTGATTGGACAATAAGCAGCATCACGACCGTGCTGATTGGATAACACAGCATCACGACCTGTCAGTCACCACAACGCTTCGCAAACAAAGATTTTAGAAGTGCTTTGCTGCTGAGGTGTGCATCCACCAGTATGGAGCTGATCAAGTCAAAATATAGACCATAAAGTTGCTGTGATTGCATAGGTCTAATGGATATATTCGGCATAGAGAATGCGGGGGGGGGGGGGCTGGCTGCCGGGGACCTGTGGTGCCGCAAATGACTTTGCTGGCACACAGGTAAAGCAGCAGCCGACACTCCCGTTCCATCCCACCGGGCGCTCCATGAACGTTCGGGGGGAGGCACGCTCAGCCTGTCCAGTCAGTGGTGGACGAAAGTCTCGACTGCTGCTTCATTGTGGAGCGGAATGACCAGATCAACTGTATATTACATGCGGACACATATGCATGCTTTGACTAAATGACAGGACGACGCAAAAATGTCCAAATAACTAAATAAATCATTTTTATTTACATATTTACAGACAAATGGGCAACACTGATGCAAAACTTGCAGCCAAATGGCTCATTCTGGTGTGTGTGTGTGTGTGTGTGTGTGTGTGTGTGTGTGTGACACTGGTGAAGAGATCGGTGCCATACGTGGATGCCCTGAATTTCCCTCTGGTGATTAATAAAGTATACAAAATACAAATAATAATGTTTGGTGTTTTGTACTTATAATATTGCTAAAATATAAAAGGATGCACTACAATGGGTCTCAAATATTTGTAAACGTGTCCTGTTATAGTACTGCATGACTTTATTGATGATAGACTGTAAACTACACATACAGTTAGGCTCAGAAATATTTGGACAGTGACACAAGTTTTGTTATTTTAGCTGTTTACGAAAATATATTCAGGATACAATTATATAATCAATATGGGCTTAAAGTGCAGACTCTCAGCTGTAATTTGAGAGTCTTCACATCCAAATTGGAGCAAGGGTTTAGGAATTACAGCTCTTTAATACGTAGCCGCCTCTTTTTCAAGGGACCAAAAGTAATTGGACAATTGACTCAGGAGGCTGCAAAAAAATAAGGCTGCATGGGCTCTTCCCTCGTTAACCAGTCATCAATTAAGCAGTTAAAAGATCTGGAGTTGATTCGAGGTGTGGCGTTTGCATTTGGAAGCTGTTGCTCTGAACACACAACATGCAGTCAAAGGAGCTCTCAATGGAGGTGAAACAGACCATTCTGAGGCTGAAAAAAAGAAGAAATCTATCAGAGAGATAGCAGAAATGTTAGGAGTGGCCAAATCAACAGTTTGGTACATTCTGAGAAAAAAAGAGTGCACTGGTGAGCTTGGGAACTCAAAAAGGCCTGGACGTCCACGGAAGACAACAGTGGTGGATGATCGCAGAATCCCTTCACAACATCCACTCAAGTGAAGAACACTCTCCAGGAAGTAGGTGTATCAGTATCTAAGTCTACCATAAAGAGAAGACGTCATGAGAGTAAATACAAAGGATTCACCACAAGGTGCAAACCATTAATCAGACTCAAAAATGGAAAGGCCAGAATTGACTTTGCCAAAAAACACCTGAAGAAGCCAGCCCAGTTCTGGAACAGCATTCTTTGGACAGATGAGACTAAGATCAGCCTGTACCAGAATGATGGGAAGAAGAAAGTTTGGAGAAGAATTGGAACAGCTCATGATCCAAAGCACACCACATCTTCTGTAAAACATGGTGGAGGCAGTGTGATGGCATGGGCATGCATGGCTTCCAATGGCACTGGGTCACTTGTGTTTATTGATGATGTGACAAAAGACAGAAGCAGCCGGATGAATTCTGAAGTGTATAGGGATATACTTTCTGCTCAGATTCAGCCAAATGCAGCAGAGTTGATTGGACGGCGCTTCACAGTACAGATGGACAATGATCCAAAACATACTGCAAAAGCAACCCAGGAGTTTTTTTAAAGCAAAGAAGTGGAATATTCTGCAATGGCCGAGTCAATCACCAGATCTCAACCCAATCGAGCATGCATTTCACTTGCTCAAGACAAAACTTAAGGCAGAAAGACCCCCAAACAAGCAACAACTGAAGACAGCTGCAGTAAAGGCCTGGCAAAGCATCACAAAGGAGGAAACCCAGCGTTTGGTGATGTCCATGGGTTCCAGACTTCAGGCAGTCATTGCCTGCAAAGGATTCTCAACAAAATATTGAAAAGTAACATTTTACTTAGGGTTATGTTTATTTGTCCAATTACTTTTGAGCCCCTGAAATGAGGAGTGTTAGTATAAAAATAGCTACAATTCCTACATGTTTAATCATATATTTTTGTTCAACCCCTTGAATTAAACCTTAAAGTCTGCACTTCAATTCCGTTGTTTCATTTCAAATCCAATGTGGTGGCATGCAGAGCCCAAATCATGAAGATTGTGTCACTGTCCAAATATTTCTGGGCCTAACTGTATAAACTAAATTATAATAGTGACTGAACAACTCCCATTCCCCAAAGTGCAAAATACAACATTTATAAATATATCTCATAAAAGATCACACAAATAAGTGATCTGACAAAAAAAATAAATAGCGGTTCTTCAGCAGTGGCTAATATTACATGTCCCATTCATTTTCAATTATTCTGTAACTAATATTCACACAATCAAATCTCAGTTCAGTCCCTTTCATATTTGTCAAAGTCTATCGTGTGATTACCTACATATAGGCTACACCTCTGTATTCCACTTTCAAACACAGCTTACGTTTGGGCCTGTAAAGCCTGATTACGCTACCTGTTTCAGACAGGAATACTTGCTTTCTATGGGCATGCACTAGTTACTATAAAACGAGTAAAGCTATGGCCACCAAACCTGGTACACAGGTTCACCTGGGGATCCTGATACAGAGAGAGAAACAAACAGAAAAAACAAACGGACACAACTGAAACAAACAGAAGACAAACTGCTTCTTCTTCTGAAAAGGTCTCATCACAAGTCTGGTATCTGCACCTGTAAAAGAACATACAGTATGTGTGTGTGCATGCGCGTGTATGAGCGCGTGCTCAAAGTGAGTGTGCGCGTGTGAATGGTTTGCCAGCAAACGTACAAAGCAACCCCCCCTTCTCGAAATGCCGAGCAAGCAAAACCGCCACCAACCCCCACAGAGCACAAATGCCCCAAAGCCAGCAAGCCCCAGGAGGGATGGCAGAGGGAGGCCAGTGTGGTGTGCTCCTGCCCCCCCAGCAGGGCCAACGCTAGCCCCCAGGTGCCAGAAGAACCACATGCGCGCACGCACACACACACACACACACACACACACAGTGGGCCTGCACCCAGCCCCACGCCCCAGGAGCCCCCGGGTCTCCACACCCAGGGAAGGTGGCAGAAAGGCGCGGAGGGGCCAGTCCCCCCAATCCAAGGGAGCCCACTTGGCCAGGAGGTGCCATCCCCTCAGTCCAGCACCCCCCACCAGCACATACTCACACCCTCATGCTCTCACATGCACTCACTTGTACTCTCACTCACTCGCTCACTCTCTCCTTCACACAATCTTATACTCGCACTCCAACACTCACTCATTCACTCACCCACTCCCATACTTGTTCAGTCTTGCTCCCATTCCCACTTACCCTCACAGTTGCTTGCACTCATACATGCTTCCTTCCACTCACACTCACTCATATATACACTCTCATTCGTCCTCTTACTCACATTTACTCGTGCTCACTTTTTCATACTCTTATTCACCCTTAGCACTTGGGGCAGCCGCGGCGCAGATGCAGTGGGCACAAATGAGCACCAATGCCCGGCAGCAACCAGGGAGGCTGCCAGCGTGGACCAGCAGCCACACCCCTGCCAACCCGCCACAGAAGCAGCCTACTGCCACCAACGCCTGCTTGGAGAGAACAACCAGTGGACCCACCGCAATTGCTCAGAGATGCCACCCGACATGCAAGACATGCAAAGTGTGACAGAGATCATCCTGCGCAGTTCGCCCCACACGGGACATGAACCCGCAACCTCTCAGTCAACTAACACAGTTCGAGCATGGGAGACACAGCACGATCGCGCTGAGCTAAAGGTCCGACCGGTAGCTCAGCGCTACCGATACTGTATGAGGCTTTTTTTTTTTCGGGAGGGAGGTTTATTAACGTTCTACGCCGAACAGTACTAGTTGGCATCCGTTACACTCTCCCCCTTAAACCTCACTCCCATCCCGGGTTCACGGCACCATTGTGACAGAGATCATCCTGCGCAGTTTGCCCCACACGGGACACGAACCCACGACCTCTCAGTCAACTAACACAGTTCGAGCATGGGAGACACAGCACGATCGCGCTGAGCTAAAGGTCCGACCGGTAGCTCAGCGCTACCGATACTGTATGATGCTTTTTTTTTTTTCGGGAGGGAGGTTTATTAACGTTCTACGCCGAACAGTACTAGTTGGCATCCATTACAAAAGCACCACACAAATCTGACCCACCATCACTACTCATCTCTCACTCACTCATTCACTCTCTCTCTTGCTCACTCCCTTGCTCGCACCTATTCACTCGTGGTAGCGTCTTGGGATGACGACAGCATGATGGGGCCCAGGCCCCCGGCAGAAGGAGGGCAGCATGGGTGGAGGAAGACCCTCCCCCACCCCCCATGCGTGAATCATGATGGATGAGTGTTATTTGTGTGGCATCATTGGGTGCAGGTGTGTGAACTACCAAAGTGCAGTTAAAATTGGAGAGAGAGTGTAATAGGGCATCACTACCCATTGCTATTGGCGGAAGAATTCCCATCCCCCCAAGCCCCCAGTGTCTACAGTGCAATTAAAATTAGAGGTGAGGGCGGCCCCACGATGCAGTAGTAGACAGAGGGATCCTCTTCACCGACACCGTATGCACCCCCCACTCCAAAACCCTAAGTGTATCCAATAAGATGTATGATGCACCCAAAATTGGAGGATGGGGGGGATGGTAAGATTCTGAAGGGGGGTGGTCCAGCGAACCACAGTGAGAGCCATTATCCACAAATTGCAAAAACATGGAAGAGTGGTGAACCTTCCCGGGAGTGGCCGGCCAACCAAAATTACCCCAAGAGCGCAGCAACAACTCAACCAAGAGGTCACAAAAGACCCCACAACAACATCCAAAGAACTGCAGACCTCACTTGCCTCAGTTAAGGTCAGTGTTCATGACTCCACCATAGGAAAGAGACTGGGCAAAAATGGCCTGAATGGCAGATGTCCAAGACGAAAACCCCCGTCGTCGTCGATGACGAAAACCACTGCTGAGCAAAAAGAACATAGAGGCTCATCTCAGTTTTGCTTGATGATCTCCAAGACTTTTGAGAAAATACTCTGTGGATTGACAAGACAACAGTTGAACTTTTTGGAAGGTGTGTGTCCCATTACATCTAATAATTCAATTAATATAGAGATTCATACCACACAAGATGAATATATTTCAAATATGTTCAAATGTTTATTTTAAATTTTTTAAAATATCTTTATTGGATGGAATCTTACAGTCCACAAAGATGAAGATAACAGAACAAACTTCCAATCCTTTCGTTTTCCACTTGTTTTCCCACCCACACTCCCACTGCACCCAAAGAATGAGTGATTATCACTGTACATCCATTACTGACATGTTAATAATGCCGAGTACATACAACACCTATACAGTGAAGATAAATACATAAGTAAAAATGAAAGGGGGGGGGGGCTCAGTCATCACAATCAGGCAGAGATGTCAAAGAATCAATATGATTTAAGAGAACTCGCCAAGTCTTTTCAAATGTCTCCAGGGAGCCATTAAGGGAAAATCTAAGCTTTTCAAGTCTAATCGACAGTAACAGCTTTTTCATCCACCTGTTATGAGGGGAAGGTTGAGGATGTTTCCAATTAAGGAGTGTGAGTTGCCTGGCCAGCAGGGTGGTAAAAGCTAAAACAGTCTGAATACCTTTAGAGGTATTAGGTTGTAAGGGGTACCAAACAAAGCCAAGAGGGGTTCAGATGTAATGACAATGCTATATGCTGTACCAAGAGTTTTGAAGATGCCATACCAGAATGTGACCAGCCTAGGACAGAACCAGAACATATGGGAATGGTTGGCTGGGGATTGTTTGCATCTATTACATGAGTCGGATACATTGGGGTAGATGCATGATAGCCTGAAATTGGTGTAATGAATTTTATGCACAACTTTACACTGGAGAAGACTGTGCCTCGTGCATATTGAAGAAGAGTGAACCAACTCTAAGACTTGTTGCCAGTAATCATCTGACAACATAATACCTAGCTCTTGCTCCCAAGAGTGTTTGGGGACAGATACTGGGCTATCAAAAGTAGAATTGATGATAATGTAAAGGCTAGAAATTAGTCTCTTTTGTTGAGGATCAAGAGCTAGTCAAGAGTCAACTAAAGTTTCCGGGGGACGACTAGGAAATTTGGGGTTCTGATTCTGAATAAAATGCCTTAGCTGAAAAAAATGAAATGGGTGAGAGTTCGGTAAGTCAAATTTCTTTGAGAGCTCAGAAAAGAACATAAAAGTTCCTTTGTTGTAAAGGTCCTTAATTTTAGTTATCCCTTTGTTAAACCAAGTTTGAAAGGTTAAATTGGTGCAGGAAGGTAAAAATAGGTGATTGTTTGTTGTAGGTGAGAGGACTGAGGCCCTGTGGAGGCCTAGGCTTTTCCTGAATCCAGATTCTAACAGAGTTAATTACCACTTGGTTTGAGGTAAAGTTGGAGGCAATCACAGGAAGTTGAGAACAAACCAGGGAGTGAAGAGAGAGTTTGAATGATGCAAGTTCCATATCCACCCATGCCAGGTGCTTGTTTTTAGAAAAAAGATGGTTGGGTTAGTAATAAACACCCCCAAATATTTAAATCCATCTGTAGTATATTTGAAAGGGAAAAAGGTTTGGGGTATATCTTTGGCCAAAGAGTTGATGGGAGAAGTTCACTTTTGTAGAGGTTCAGTTTATAGCCTGAGTAGGACCCAGATTTGTGAAGGATATTGAGATCCACCGGGAGAGAAGTAGCAGGATTTGACATGTATAAAAGGAGGTCGTCAGCATACGACGACATCTTGTGAACTTCTCCAGCTCTGGTGATGCCCTCAAACTCAGCCTCCTGGTGCAGCCTGATAGCTAGGGGTTCAATGGCCAAGGCAAATAGGCGAGGGGAAAGAGGTCTAGTTCTGTGGTAAAGGGGAAATGGAGCAGATGGGAGTCCATTTGTGTGGACTGAGGCAACAGGGCTGGCATAAAGCAACTTGATCCATGAAATAAATTCTGAACTGAAACCAAATTTCTGCAAAGCAAAAAAAAGATAAGTCCACTCTACCCTGTTGAAGGCCTTCTCTGCATCTAGTGAGATAATCACTTCAGGTGGGCTTGAACTAGAAGAGTTGATGATATTTAGGAGACTGCTCATATTGTGAAATGAGTGCCGTCCAAGCATAGATCCTGTTTGGTTGGTTGATATTATACTTGGCAAGACATGTTGTAGATGCTGGGCTAAGATCTTTGACAGGATCTTTAAGTCAACATTTAAAAGGGAAATGGGCTGATAGCTGCCACAAAGAAGAGGATATTTATCATTCGAGCAGAAGAGAAATTGAGGCCTCTGACAGAGTAGGGGTAAATGACCCTTAGCAAAAGACTTGTATATTCTCTGTAGAGCTGGTGCAATGTTGGCAGAGAACAACTTAAAAAACTCATCAGTGAACCCATCAGGGCCTGGAGTTTTACCATTTTGAAGTGCCATAATTATGCCTCGGTGAAACGGAGAGGCATACAGTAATCAGTTAGTGTGTCTGTGTGTGTGGTTGTATCTGTCCATCTGTTACCAGCTTTTCAGCTCGCTCAGTCAAAATTAAGTGCAATTAAAGGCTTGTATCATTTTATGACCATATTTTCTCAACTTTTATTTGGCCAGAATTTTGAAATAATACTTTGTTTTTGAAATGAAAACAAATTTAACTCACCATTTCTGTCAATGCTGCAGCAAAAAAAGGTATTGTAATAACTATCCCGGGCCAATAGAGGTTGGAGTGCCACCATTTTTTTTTTTTTTTTTTTTTTTTTTTTTATACAGCCGCCCATGCCACAGGCACCGAGGCACAGCACCTTGGTACTTTCATTGCCCCCTGTACTTCCCTGACAGAGACTGGGCTGCCCAGTTCCCTACACAAATCCTCACTTACCTTAGGGAAAGCAATCTTATCAAAAGGGTTATCCCCACCCAAACATCTGAGGGACATTGTGAGTTGTAGAGGTCGGAGTGAAAAGCAGAAAATATTTTATTAATCTCTGTAGGATCTGAGGTAACATTACCAGTTGCAGATTTGATCGTGGGGATCAATCTAGACAATGTACTCTAGCTGTAAGGGCTTGATGCGCTAATAGCCTTCCTGCTTTATCCCCAGTCTCAAAATTTTTTTAGTTAGGAATAGCTGCTTTTGTATTTTACTTGCGGATAATAAATTAAATTTGGACTGAAGCCGAAGATGTTCTTTATAAAGGGCAGGGACCGAAGCGTACAAATGATCAATTTTAAATATCTTCTCAGTGATTGCCTCCAACTCTGCATTTTCTCTCTTCTTTAGGGTTGAGACTTATATTACTTGCCTGCACATAAGCCTTAAAGGCTTCCCACAGGTGCACCTCGAAATCTCTGGAGAATCAGTGTTTTTGGACACCCCTGGACCAGCCCATTAAAAATGCATATTTAGAGGATTTACTTGCATAAAATAGTTGCAATCACAACAGCATGTAAATGAATGACATAAAATAAAATAGAAAGCACAGATAAATGAAAGATTACCACTTAGAAGCTGTTCTTTACTGCAACGAATCACAGTCACTTTTTCTCTGTGTGTAAGAAACTTTAAAAGCATTTAATGCAGACATTAAATGTAAGCTTCTTGCTCAAAAAATACTCATGTTTAACCACAGAGGTAGGAGCTGTTCGAGGCTACTTACTGCACGGACAACAGGTGATCAGGGCTCAATATGAGAAGTTGCCACCGCCGCGGCATTTCTTCACCAGGTTGTGATGTGAATTGGGGCAGGACAGGAATCAGACCTGCGGAGCAGACTGTGTGATGGTTACGGTTGGGTCAGTTTATATTTATTTGCCTTTGGCATGACAACCTCCAGTGGCTTGAGGTACTGGGGATGGCAGTTGTCCCGCCAATAGCCACCGAAATGGTGTATTCATCCCCAGTTGGCAGCTGATGAGGAGGGTGACTAGCAACTGCAAGTTGTATGATTGTCTGTTTGCACAAAAAATCTATCTATATTAATCAAATGAGTAACGAATCTGATCAAATTTCTGTAACTGTAATGCATTACTGAATTTTTAAACAGTAATTTCGTTACACAACACATTACTGCAAAAGTAGTGGCGTTACAGTAACACGTTACTCCCAGCACTGGTTGTGACGCACAGTTGTTGCTTTGTGCGATTGACTGGGCTGCAGTACAGCAGTCAACAGAGTTTTAACATCAGAATTTTATGTAATTTTTTACAACCATGCACAAGCAAATCTACCCGCATATAATTTAATGAAATAAAATTTTAGTATATCAAGATTTATTCAACGTGTTCTGAAGTTACTTGACTGGGAACTTGCCTATTTGTCAGGTCCCCTTCAGCTGCTGGACCCCGGAGGTACCTGCGGATCATGCAGTCAATGAAGGCCATTTCCAAGGACTGTTTGTACAGTATATATCCGTGCAGATTTTGCGCTGTTTTCAACTCGGATCTCGACCCACTGAGCATCTGCTGAACACATTTACTCATATGCGGTAAAGCTGGAATCGAGTGTACGTCACTTCTGACCAGCAATGGCTGCTCCCCATTGGTTTTGACCAAGTGGTTTTCATGGGATAAAACTATTCAGTATAGTGACTCTAGGGGGCTATACTGAATAAATACATTTTTGGTTTATAAGTAATGCCTAAAGCATGATTAATGTTGTTATAATGACCAGTACTGGTTTCCTTTAAGCAAGTTCTTGCACTGCCGTTTTGCTAGCTAGGATCCTCTGCATTGTGGTTGGAGGAGTCTATCCATCCAATCAAAAGATGTGAAAATGCCGACGTTCTTGAATGCCTTCTATGCGTACCCCTGGATGTACAGAAGACATCTGATTGGTTAAAGCAACAGGATAAGTTTAACAGTTAATTTAACCTACAGAGCACACTGTCAATTCCTGAAGACCCAAAGCAGATTTGCTTGACCCTGACAACACAGATGGCTGAAATATGATTGGACACAAAAACTCTTAACATGCATTAAATTAAATTAAATCACCCTTATTGTCATTCAACCGTACAACCAATCATGTACAGCAGAACGAGATTGTGCTTTACGTATCTACAGTGTAAATCACACACACCCCAAGTGCAGAATCAGAGGGCCGCTGCCATGCAAGACACCACCACAGAGTTCCCTCCTCCATTCCATTTATTGCTGAGCACCAAGCTGGATGGCAGGAAGTTCCACTTTTATATGGTCTTCGGCATGACCCGGCCGGGATTTGAACCCCTGCCTCCCGGATGTGGGGCGGATGCTCTACCAAATGAGCCACCACACTACTGGAAGGAGTGCAACCAAGAGAAAAGCTACAAAATGAAGAAAATAGACTATTCGGAATAATTTAATACATCCTTAATGAACAAATATAAGAATGTAGGTTGTATATGTAATTCTGATAGTGTTTAGGTCAGCAGAGAAGGTTTTGCTGGCCCTGAGGGTCCACCACTGCATTACGTTTAATAGGTTGGTTGACACCCTTCAAGTTCCAGGAGATAAAGCGAAGATTCTTACCCTGAGTTGTCGTCGTCGTCGTCGTCGTCGCCATCATCCATCATCATAATCATCATCATCATAGCAGTCTGTTGGGGGTGACAATGACTGTTTCATTTAGGTCTGATCACATTCCTCCATGCAGCTCTGTAATTTGCCTTCCACTGCCAGGAACTCCTGACCTTGTTAACCCGTGCGACGTCCAAGCCGGTATGAGTAGCATATAAAAACCCCCCCACAAAAAGTAGTAACTTCCAATTCTGACATGAGTTCTGAGCCAAAGAAAAAGGGGAGAAAAGAAAAATTAACAAATAACCAAGCCAAACAAACAACAAATTAACATCAAAATAATCCCTGAACAGCTCACCCACCCCACATTCCCTTATACGACCCAAACACATCCGCATTCTCGATCCCAACAGGATAACACTTTGCTTCCATAACCTTTTTTGTTCAAGAGGTCCACAGGTTCAACATAAAAACATGTACCACTCAAACTGCCATCTGATTACAGAAAAAAAAATCCATCTTCATATTTAATTAAAATATATAAACCATTAATAAATTTGGCTCAACATTTATCACAAATAAGGAAGCCATCCCACTTTATAAACTCTACATCAGGGCAATATATGGCACAGGAAAACAAAAGCAGAAAAGGAGGTAATTAAGTTATTGGGAAAAAATAAAGTACCCAATAACACAACGCCTATAGTAAAGTACATCAGTATACCCTGGAATCACATTAGTTAAACCAGTTTCGTTAATGCCAACTTAACACTTGTTCCTTTAAAATCCAAACATAAGAAAACATACAGTTCGAGATAAGCAAAGTTCACAAAAAGTAAAACAAAACGTTAGAGGTTTATGCACATGGCTTCTGAAGCGGTATGAATAAACAGATTGTACGCCTACTGGTTTCCATGGTTACCATGGTACTCAAAGAAGTCTGCTGAGCAGTTTGCAGACGGGAGTACCATGTAGCACCTTCACTCCTTGCCCATCACTCGCTTGTTGTAAAAAGCATATGCATCCTCTGGTGTCTCATAAATGAAAGCTTCATCCCCAAATGAAACTTACAGGTGAGCAGGAAACAGAAGCCCTAACTTGATCCCCCTCTGGTAGAGGGCCTGTTTGATTTTGTTGAAAGTGGCCCGTTTCTTTGCAGTGGCCGCGCTGACGTCTGGGCACACCCGCAGTACCGCTCCGCAGCACCCTAGCTCGTGTTGTCTGGCCCAATGAAGCACCTTCTCCCTTTCCTGAAAACGAAGAAAGCACACCACAAAAGCCCTGGGCCTTCCTCCCAGTCCAGATCCAGGGGCTAGGGAACGGTGTGCTCTCCCGAGCCCCAGGGAAGACGCTGGGGCTGAGGCCCTCCATCAGTAAACCACAAATGAACTCAATTGGGCTCTGGCCCTCTTCACTGCCCTCCGGGATGGCAGTCATTCGTAGATCAACTCTGCGGGACCTGTTTTCAAGAGCGTTGATGCGGTCCTGAAGGGACTTGTTCTGGGCTTGCAGCAGCTTCACTGTTTTTTTTGGTGCCTGTCAGGCACTCAAAATCTTCCCCAGCCAGGGATTCCGCAGTGGTGAGGCGGTTGTTAAAATTGTTCATGGTCTCTCAGAGTACGTCCACTGAGGTTTGTAATGGTTTAATCAACTCCTGGATTAATGAAAACATGTCATTCCGAATTGAGGCTTGTTGCTTCTCCAGTTCCAAAGCCATCTGGCTCATTAACAAAGTGTCTGGGGAATCTTTGACTGGTCCAGGTGACTTACTAGCCTCTGAGCTTGCCTCCGCTAGCTTAGCGAGTTTGCTAGCTGCAGTAGCCACCTCACCACGTGTGGTGGCTCTGCGTGTCGCTCCATTTACCTTTTGAGCCACTCATTTCACGCCGAGTAATAGTCAAAACTGTAATCAGACGTTTAGTACACTTTCCCAAATCAATTGTGGTGTTTACAGGGATATATTAACAATTCCACCGGGAGACCTCTCTCACGCGACCTTCTCCTACATCGTCACCACCGGAAGCTCAAATCTGCACCTTCTTTTAATATTGATGATTATGGCTTAGCGCTAATCCTGAAAACCATGCAATCTCTGAAGACAGCGGGTAGGATTGCTATCATGTGATGTGTGGACATCCATTGCTGCCGACCCATTTGTAATGGTAACTGCACATTTTTGTATAAAAGATAAATGTGATTTTGATACAGCAAAATGTTCTGGGTTTTTGGACTGAAGGACTCAGTTACTTTATTGCACGTAACAGGAGAACTTTCATTAGGAGTTGAGTATTTCTGACTGAAGGACTCAGTTACTTGTTGCACATAACAGAATGTTTGTTATAAGTCTTAGTTGTTAAAATTCAGGATAGTCTGAAGTCTGTGTTATAGCAGCAAATGTGCTGCTACAGTTGCACTTTTCATGTTGGTTTTTTGAAACAAAAGATGTGGGACGTAAATTCATGGGCCATTGCAAATGCTTTAAAAGTAAGAAATTGTCCCACAGTGGGAGGAAAAAAATCCTGAATAGAAAAAAAGATGCATTGAGAATCATAATTGAATCTGAGCCCCCTGAATTGTAATCGGCTTGAATCATTAGGTGCCTAAATATTCCCACCCCTACTAGATGAGTTTCAGTTTTTGAAATGAATTACTTAAATAAATGTTTTGATGACATTCTAATTTATTGAGATGCACGTGTGTGTGTGTGTGTGTGCGCGCGAGTGTGAGAGAGAGGGAGAGGGAGGGAGGGAGGGTATTGCAATACTTAAGGAATTGCAGTATTGTGATTGCATGGTGACCCAAATATCGAGATACACATTTTATTGTGAGGACCCGTGCGAGTCCCACCTCTGCTATGATTCAATTATTCATTCATTCATTTCATCTTCTTCCGCTTAATCCTTTTCGGGTCGCGGGGGTGCTGGAGCCTATCCCAGCATCTTTTGGGCGAGAGGCAGGGTACACCCTGGACAGATCGCCAGTCCATCGCAGGGCCAACACAGAGAGACAGACAGCCATTCACTCTCACAGTCATACCTAAGGACAATTTTGAATTCCCAGTTTTGATGCCAGTTAACCTAACTTGCATGTTTTTGGCATGTGGGAGGAAACCGGAGAAATCCCAGAGTAAACCCACGCAGACACGGGGAGAACATGCAAACTCCACACAGATCATTGTTGGTCGGGGGCTGGGATCGAACCCAGGATCCCCCGGCCAAGGGTGAGTTGCTGTGCTGCCGCAGTGCTAACCACCGGCCCAAGATGGTTCTCTTTTACCTGGAAGGAACATAGAGTATATGAAAGTTTACTTTTTGAGTTAAATTATTTAAAAAACAAAAAACCTTTTCCATAATATTCAATTTTTTTTGGAAGGCACTGAAATAAAATCTGTAACCACAATGGTAATGACAACTAAGATATTCTTCATTATACTGTCCAATTTAAAGCATATGGTAAATTTTGCTTGTTTTGTCAGTAAAACTGTGAGAAGAGGAAAACATCTGAATGACAAAATGCTGTCACATTACCAGCTTTATTATATTCCTAATCTGAAAAGTGAGTAATTCCTCTGTAATGAATGTGTCTGATATCAGCAGACTGTTGTACAACAGAAATAGTCCACTAATTCACTTTGATAGCTTGAACAGACAGCTGAGTTATTCTGGATTCTCACAATCTACACTATTTTGGGCTGCATCCAAAGGCTACACAGTGAGGAAAATTAAAGACGGATGGAAAAGGAGATTGCGGCCAATTCCTCAAGCCCTGACATAGTGCAGGATCTAAGACCTCAAGACTGTGTTGCCACATAAATGTTTACTTGATTACATCAATCCCATGGTCAATATCTTAATCAGTCTCATATAAATATTTAGTATATTTTGTTAACCACACTCTGCAGCATTCATACATGCTATGTTGTGGGAGCTACAATAGATGAGAACCAAACTGTTTGCTTTTTGTAAACTAGTTCCCATTAAAAGAAAATATGGAAATAGTTTAATTTTTGCAGTGTTCAATACTACGAAATTTTTTTTACTTTATCCATCCATCCATCTTCTACCACCTATCCAGGGATCCGGTTTGCGGGGGCATCGGTCCAGGCAGAATAGCCCAGATTTCTGTCCAGTTCACATAGCACCATAAGATAAGATAAACCTTTATTAGTCCCACAATGGGGAAATTCCAGGACTGCAACAGCACAGGGATAGCAACACTCAAAGCAATAATTTAGACGATAAGATAATAAGAGCAGTTGTAGGGAGCTTGAAATGAAGAAGCGATATGATTTTATAAACCAAAGTTTAATATCAGCTTCACCTCCCTAACATGTCTCATCTCGGTGCAGAAGCAGAATAAGAGGTCGAGCACAGTCAGACCTTCATACTTATACCCACACTCAACAAAAGACATTGCATATCAAAGCCGACATCCCGCATTAACATAATCCCCCCTCCATTGTCCTCCGTCTCCTCCACCTGACCCTGGGTGGTCAGGGAGATCGATCCGGTCTCCACCGCTGCGACTCCGTCTGCTCTTTGATCCTCGCTGGCGGTTGAGACCTCTTGTCCTGTTCTGAGGCGTGAGGTCATTCCACATATGTAATCACTAAACATTCTAATATGTCTATACATACACTACCGCTCAAAAGTTTGGGGTCACTTAGAAATTTCCTTATTTTCGAAAGAAAAACACTTTTTTTCAATGAAGATAACTTTAAACTAATCAGAAATACACTCTATACATTGCTAATGTGGTAAATGACTATTCTAGCTGCAAATGTCTGGTTTTTGGTGCAATATCTACAGAGGTGTATAGAAGCCCATTTCCAGCAACTATCACTCCAGTGTTCTAATGGTACAATGTGTTTGCTCATTGCGTCAGAAGGCTAATGGATGATTAGAAAACCCTTGTGCAATCATGTTAGGTCTGCAATGCTGTAATTGCTGCAAATGGAGGATTCTTTGACGAAAGCAAAGTTTGAAGGAAAAAATTATTATTTCAAATACAAATCATTATTTCTAACCTTGTCAATGTCTTGACTATATTTTCTATTCATTTTACAACTCATGGTGGTAAATAAGTGTGACTTTTCATGGAAAACACAAAATAATTGTCTGGGTGACCCCAAACTTTTGAACGGTAGTGTATGTAGGTATGGAATATATGATTAATATAAGCCACAGCTCCCCCAAACGACAAAGAAAAGGACAATCAAATTAAGTTTACAGTTTAAGATAATCTCTATAACATATTGTTAAACCTCTTGACAGGGAAAACAAGGAAAAATCTTTCCAGCAGTCATGATCCTGTAGAGAATTCAGTGGTAACCACAACAGTATAGTAATGTCACAAATCAGCCTTAAAACTGTCACGGCACAATCTGATAACATAGTTAACAACTCTTGGTCAATTTGCATCAGTCCCTGTGCCGTCTGGGTTTTAATCTTGTCCCGTATCTGCTGTAGGTCCGCTTTGGCGTCCTGGTGGGACCCTCCTGTAAGGAATCTGCAGCTTGGGGAGGAGAGTGGTTATTTGTTCCCTGCAGGGGGGCTGAGTTTTTTTTCTTGGGGGGTCTACCCCGCCGAGGTGCTCTCGCCACCCGTGCAGGTTCGTCTCTCAACAAGAAGGCAGGTTTAAGTCTGTCAATGCTGACTGTTTCTTTTTTGTTCCCTAAATCAAGCATAAAATGCTTATCACCAGGTTCCAGCACTCTGAATGGTCCGTCGTATGGTGGACGGAGGGTTGATTTTAAAGCTTTGTGTCTAACAAAAACGAACTCGGCGTTTTTTAAAGCTTGGGGGACAAAAACCCGTGGAAAAGAGTGATGTGCCGGTCCGGGGAGAGTGTCCGGTCCAGTGCTACCTAAAGGCCTCAGGGCTGGAAGATGCCCAGGTTCTGGATTCTCTGGTAAAAACTCACCTGGGAGTCTGAGAGGTTGTGCAAAAACTAATTCTGCTGGGGAGGCGTCAAGATCCTCTTTAGGCGCAGAACGCAACCCCAATAAAACCCAGGGAAGTTTATTCACCCAATCTGTATCCGTTAGTGAGGCCCTGAGGGCGGCCTTTAAAGATCTGTGAAAACGCTCACATAACCCATTAGCCTGAGGGTGATATGCGGTGGTGCGGTGAATTGTCGCCCCTAAGCTGCTGGCCATGGCTGACCAAAGCTCTGAGAGAAATTGAGGCCCCCCTATCGGACGTGATGTCCAATGGGACGCCGAAACGTGCCACCCAGTTTGTTAAAAAAACGCGAGCGACTTCCGCAGCTGTGGTTGACTCCAAAGTATCCGCCTCAGGCCAGCGCGTAGTATGGTCTATCATTGTTAACAGGTGTGTGAAACCCTGAGACGAAGGTAGTGGTCCCACGAGGTCGACATAAACGTGGTCAAACCTTCTGGCTGGGATTCGAAAAGGCTCTAGAGGAGCGTTTGTGTATTTTGGCGCGCTGACAAGACATGCAAGTTTTTGCCCATTCCTTTACATTTTTGCGCAGGTCTGGCCAAACAAACTTTTCCGCGACCATTTTAACCGAGGCACGCACCCCTAGGTGCGCGAGGGAGTGAACCGAGTCGAAAATGTGGCGGCGCCATGCAGCTGGGACTACCGGGCGAGGTCGGCCAGTTGAAACGTCGCAGATTGGGGGGGTACACCGTCACGTAAACCCCTTTCCTCCAGTCTTAACCCTGTTGGTCCAGACAGGAGCGTGCGCACGTCCACGTCACTGCTTTGTTCCTCTGCCATGGCTGCGTAATCTATCCCTACGTGAATTGGGGCCGCGTACGTGTCCGCGTTGGCGAAGAGTTCTGCGGCTGAGGTAGTATAATCTGTCTCCTCGTGCTCTGGCGATGTCACAGCGCGAGAGAGGCAGTCTGCTACCACGTTAAGTTTGCCTGCCTCATGTCGAATGTCTGTGGTGAACTCTGAAATTGCAGCTAGTTGTCTTTGTTGCCTGCCTGACCAGGGTTCTGAAATTTTAGCCATCGCAAAAGTGAGCGGTTTGTGGTCTACAAAAGCCGTGAAACGCCGCCCTTCTAACCAGAACTGGAAGTGGCGGATGGATAAATGAAGCGCTAGCAGCTCCCTGTCAAAAGTGCTGTATTTACGCTCGGTTTGGTTTAAAGATTTGCTCAAAAATGCCTAAAGGTTGCCAGGTTCCGCCAACATGTTGTTCCACGACTGCCCCTATGGCCAGGTCTGAAGCGTCTGTGGTTAACGCTATGCGGGCCAAGGGATCGGGGTGAACCAACAATAGGCCCTTTTCCACTAGCACGCTTTAGCGCGACACGGGACGGCTCAGCACGCTTTGTACGCTTTTCCACAAGCCCCAACACGGTTTAACAGCCGCGATTCTCAGCCCCGCTCCAGGGCAGGGTACAGCAGTGCTGAGCTGTGCCGTGTTGTGACGTTAACAGACTGGTCGCCGCTGATTGGTCAGGTCGTAACCGGCGCTGATTGGTCAGGTTGTAACCGCCTCTCTCCTCCTCCTCTTCTACCGAATCTTCACGACCTTCTCAATAAAGTTTTTGAAAAAAAAAAAAAAAAAAAGAATCTTCACGACCGCCTTTACTCAGCACGCAACCACTGTTGGCGTTTTCTTTTCAGTGTATTGCTGTGCTATTTTCATTTATTCTCTATCAAAAATGGCTTCGCGTAATAAGGGTGTTCCATGGACCAATAAGGAGGTGCAGTGTCTGCTCACTGCATTGTCAGACGAACGTATCCAGCGCGAGTTAGACTGAGCCGCCCGGAATGAAAAAATATACCGGGAGGTCTCGACATCGGAGTCCTTTAACGGTGAGTTTTAATTTTTTTTTTATTGTGCGTTTTTTCGCAAATATATTCGGTAAGACGCTCAGTTTATTTATGCAATAAAAAAGCTGTTCATTTGTGGATGGTGATCGCTGCTTTATTGCAGCACACTGCGGACTCAAGCTTTTATTTTAATTATTCATGTGAACAATACGCTGAAATAAGCTTATGTATTCTTGTTAAAAACTATTGTCTTTTCTGTATATATTGCACTTTCGTGCTGTATTTTATTGTGTACATTTTCCTTGTAGAATCATCCCACGCGTCCGCCGCGACAGCCCGCACGGATTAATTCAACCGAGCCTTCCTGACCCAGAGCTGGCAGAGACGGCTTCATTCAACCGAGCCTTCGTGACCCAGTTTGGGAAGCTGGTGTAGACACTCAGTGGTCGGCGTGTATAAAATGTCGATTAACCTTCATGTTGTGTTGCAAAGTTTTTTTTTTATTTTAATATTTTGTATATAATAAAATGGAATTGTTTTGGAAAGTGTGGTTTGTCTGTTATAACACTGAATTATAAAACAGTATAATTACATAGAAATTCCATTGCCTAGTCTGATGAAAATGATGCTGATCTTCCTGTCAGGGGTCAACCATTGTAAAGGTAATGTAATTTTTAACTAGACCAAAAAACAAATCTTTTTGTAAGCTTTCTGTTCTTTTTATTGAAATATCATAAAAAATTAGCACCAAGTCAAAGTAGGTACAAGTATATGTAAATTGAATGTTCTATCGGCATTCCAAATTCAGAGATTTACAATACTTTAGAAGGAGTGTAGCATCATCTAAACGGAAAATAATAATACTGTTGTTCCAAACGTTGACCTGAAGGTGAAAAACATGAATTTTTTTTAATTCAGTACATCCAAAATGCCCTAGGATGTAAAAAATAATACAATTTGGTGTTGGACAGTGTGCCACTGTCTCATTATTTAATACGAATAAAAACAAGTTTCAGCTCATTATTTCTAGGTCATTTGGCAGTTAATTCAAAACAAAAGTGACTTGTGTTGTTGCAGCTTAATTATGAGATAAAATTAATTGTGAGATAAAACCACAGAGCGAGCAAGGCAATAATCCTTGGATCCTCCATTTTTTGTCTCGTATAAATAAGGACTCAGTCAGGTGCGTAACGTCACGGGAGTGTGGCCCCGCCTCGCTGGGAATCTGCCGCTGCCTCGCTTACACAAACCATCACAGCACAAGCACAACACCGTGCTAATGGAGATAGAAGCATTCCAAGCCGTACTGAAGTGAATCGAGCCGTACCGAGGTGTGCTGGGCTAGTGGAAAACAGGCTAATGTGGCATTCGCTAGAGCACTTTTTACTTCCGCGAAGGCGCGTTCGCGCTCCGGAGTCCATTCGACCGCGTTGGAAGGCTTTTGTTTTCTGAGCGCGGCATACAGGGGCTGCATGAGTTGAGCTGCGCGGGGGAGGAAACGGTTGTAAAAATTCACCATTCCCAAAAATTCTTGCAGCGATTTGACCATTTGTGGTCGTGGAAAATTTTTTACCGCGCGGACTTTGTCTGGCAATGGGACTGCCCCCTTCGGTGAAACTCTGTGTCCCAAAAAATCAATTTGTGACATGCCGAATTTGCATTTGGCTGGGTTGATTATTAACCCGTGCTCTTCTAGTCTCTGAAAAACTGTAGTGAGGTGTTGTTCGTGTTCTTCCTCTGACGGGCTGGCTACCAGCATATCGTCGAGGTAGACGAACACAAAGGGGAGGTCGCGTAATACCGCGTCCATCATACGCTGAAAGGTTTGAGCAGCGCCTTTGAGGCCGAACGGCATCCGCAAAATTTCAAAAAGACCAAAAGGGGTTATTACAGCCGTTTTAGGAATGTCTTCTGCTCGAACGGGGACTTGGTGATAGCCGCGGACCAGGTCTATTTTAGAAAAAATGTGCGCACCCGCCAGATGTAGTGAAAAATCTTGGATGTGAGGAATTGGGTAGCGGTCATGCGCTGTCGCATTGTTTAATCTGCGGTAATCGCCGTAAGGTCTCCAAGAACCGTCGGTTTTCGGGACCATGTGGAGTGGCGATGCCCAGGGGCTTTTCCAGCGTCTAATAATGCCTAATTTTTCCAGGGTGGTAAACTCGTCCCGTGCTATGGCAAGCTTGGTCGCGTCTAAGCGCCGAGCTTTGGCAAACACGGGTGGGCCTGCTGTGGGGATGAAGTGTTCAACCCCGTGTTTCGCTACTGTTGCTGAAAATTTGGGAACTGTGAGTGCTGGAAATTGGGTGAGGAGTTGGTCAAACTTACCTCCTGCTGTTGTGACGCTGGCCTGCACGGGTGGTGGAGAAACTCGAGCTGAGCAGGGGATAGAAGAAAATGACAGTGCATTAACCAAGCGCCTATTTGCGAGATCGACTAACAACCCATGTGCACACAAAAAATCAGCGCCCAACAAGTTAAAACTCACCGCCGCTACAATAAATGTCCATCTATAGTTGCAGCCGTGGATGCAAAGAGGCAGGTTCCTTTCACCGAAAGTGTCGATGATCGAGCCGTTGGCTGCCATCGCGCCATTTCCCCGGGGACCCATGGCCTGGTCTGCGTGGGAAGGGGTGATAAAGCTCAGCTGAGCTCCGGTGTCGATAAGGAACTGTCTCCCGGTGTGTCCGTCGGTCACATAAAGCAGCTTATTCGTCTCGCCGAGAGCCGGAGCTGCCAACGTTTTCCGGGCTTTGGCGTTTCCCGAGTTTTTGAAATTGCAGGGGGGCACGCATTTGTACGCCCTCTCGGCGAAACGCTGATGAAAATGGCAGAGGTTGTTCTGCCTGCTGCGCCTTGGTCGTGTCGCTGCCATGGTGGGCGGGCTCTGCTCCGTTGTCTGCGGTTCTCCGCTGCTCTGGGCTTCCGCGCTGAGATCTGCAGATGCTGCTGTGGCCATCTGTTCGCCGCAGGCGTTGATGAGGCGCTGCGCTTCTCGGGCCAGCGCGCGGAAGTCCTGCTGGGTGTTGCGTTGCATATTGACCAGCGTCCCTCTCATGTGTGGCGGCAGAGTGCTGAGGAAGATATATTGGAAAAGGAAGTTGTCGTTGTCCTCTTCCTTAAGCTACAGCATGTCCTCCATGAGGGCCTTGGGTCTGCATCCTCTGTGGCTGTAGATCGCCAGAATCCTCTCTGCTCTCTCATCGGCTGAGGGGACGAAGTTCTCAGTGATGGTCGCCTTTAGTTCTCTGTATTTGTCGTGGGCGGGCGGTTGTCAAATTATGCTCCGCGCGCATCTTGACGTGGCGGCGTCGAGTTTGGCGATGATGTAGTAAAATTTTGTCTCGTCCGCCGTTATGCTCGCCAGTGCAAACTGAGCCTCAGCTTGCTGGAACCACGAGCTCGGGTCGTTTTGCCAGAATTCTGGCAGCTTGACGGTGACGGCCCTTGTGTGGGCCGCCCCTGATGTGTCCGCCGGGTGAGAGCGCCTTTCTTCTGCTCTCACGGCGGAGCTGGGGATGGTGCTCGGTTGAGCCCTCTCTGTAGATTCTGCCGTGGGGGAACGTCTTCCATCCGTTCCCCTGTCTGCATGGGCGCCGGTGCTTGCCTGGGTCGCCTCCGATGAGTTAATCGCGGGAGAACGTCTCTGTTTCATCCTCACGTCTGGTCACCAGTGTAGGGAGCTTGAAATGAAGAAGCGATATGATTTTATAAACCAAAGTTTAATATCAGCTTCACCTCCCTAACATGTCTCATCTCGGTGCAGAAGCAGAATAAGAGGTCGAGCACAGTCAGACCTTCATACTTATACCCACACTCAACAAAAGACATTGCATATCAAAGCCGACATCCCGCATTAACATAATCCCCCCTCCATTGTCCTCCGTCTCCTCCACCTGACCCTGGGTGGTCAGGGAGATCGATCCGGTCTCCACCGCTGCGACTCAGTCTGCTCTTTGATCCTCGCTGGCGGTTGAGACCTCTTGTCCTGTTCTGAGGCGTGAGGGCATGTTAGGTTAATTGGCTGTTCTAAATTGTCCCTAGATATCTGTTTCCTATAGGCCCTTAGAATAGAGGGTTAGTATTAATGAAAGCGCTTTGAGTGGTCTTTGTGACTAGAAAAGCGCTATATAAGTGCAGGTTAGTTAGTTAGTTAGTTAGTAATCACTAAACATTCTAATATGTCTATACATATGTAGGTATGGAATATATGATTAATATAAGCCACAGCAGTGAATATACATATGTACACATAAATATATATACAGTGCAGATCATTGTAGCTAGATGGAATAAACAGCATAACAGTCTATTTAGTTACCCCACATAGTATGAATATGTACCCATACAGCATATTATGTATTGAATCAGCCTAGTTGTCACCCTCCGTAGCGATTGATATTGTCCTAGTTGTATACTGGAGGGGGACCATTATTGTGTAAGTTTATTGCGTCTTTTGCATTCAATACTATTAGGTCGTAACGTTTTTTACGATCTCTGCGAGCAGCCCTGCTTAGGTTATAAAGTCTGACAGCCGTAGGTAGGAAGGACCTGCGAAACCTCTCGGTCGTGCACCTAGGATGATGTAGCCTACTGCTAAATGAGCTCCTCAGTGCGTTCAGCATGTCCTGCATAGGGTGGGACTCAGACTCCAGCAGAGATGACAGCTTAGCCACCATCCTTCTCTCCTTTCTCCTCCACTGGGTCGAGGTGCTGCCCCAGGACAGCGCTAGCCCCATGTCCCCCCCCCCCGCAGGTGGTGAGCCCACTGGAGGGGGTCCCATGTGCCTCCTTTGGGTACACTGAGTCCTTGATGTTGTGGACCCCAGAGGACCAGAGAACGCTTGCAACCAGAGGGAAAAGGATCAGGCGAGGGGCGCACCATGACACGTCGGGTCACCAGTGTGGAGGAATAAGATCAGGCGAGATGAGATGAGCTGGAAGGTTGCAGAGTTTTATTTCCTCCATCAAAATGAGACACACATCGTAGCACTGAGCTACTGTGTTGTTGAGGCATGTGTTGCAAGCTCTTTTATATAGACAGAGAAAATGCATGGTACATCATCATCATCATCATCATCATAGCAGTCTGTCGTGGGCGACAATGACTGTTTCATTTAGGTCTGATCAGATTCCTCCACACAGCTCTGTCCTTAGCCTTCTGCTGCCAGGAACTCCTGTCTATGTCCAACTTCAAGTTTCTTTTTACAGTGTCTTTAAATCTGAGCCTTGGTCTACCCTGATTGCGTTTGCCCTCGCATAACTGCGAGTAGAGTAACTGCCGAGGGAGACGCTGGTGGTCCATCCTCTCAACATGTCCGAGCCATCTCGAGTTCATCTGTATTAGCATGTCCTCCATTGATGGTAGACCAGCTCGTTTCAACACTTCTATGTTGGCTATCTTGTCTTTCCATGAGATGTTCATTATGGCTCGAAGGTGTCTCATCATGTACGCGTGGAGTTTCTTCACCTGCACTCTGTAGACAGTCCGAGTTTCAGCACCGTACAATAGAGTAGCCAGTACTGTCACTCTGTACACTTTGCATTTCACATGGATTGACACATGTCGATTGTTCCACAGTCTCTCCCTCAAGTTTCCAAACACAGTGCTCGCTCTTCCCATTCTGAGAGATAGTTCATCCTCCAGCCTAGCATTCTCTGAAACAGTACTCCCTAGGTACTTTAAAGTCTTGCACTTGACTAGTGGCTCTGTACCAATGCTGATCTCTTCTGGTAGTGATGTTGATAATTGGAACTTTGGTGGTTGATAAAGGCTCTCTGTCTTCTTGATGTTGATTTGGAGGCTGAATTGGCTAGCTGCTCTTGCAAATTTCTCCACTAAAGATTGCATATCTTCCATGCTGTGTGCAACTAGAGCACTGTCGTCGGCAAAGAGCATTTCTCTTTCTATCTTTATCGATGTCTTACTCTTGGCTTTAAACTGTGCCACATTGAACAAGTCTGCTTCTTTCCTTGTTTGAATGTATACTCCTTCTGAAGTGTCTTTGAAGGCCACCTCAAGCATGGCTGCCAGATATAGCGAGAAGAGTGTAGGTGCCAGCACACACCCTTGTTTCACCCCGTTGCTTACTGAAAAGTCTTTAGATACTGAACCACTCATTGCCACGTTTGCTTGCATACCTGTATGGAGTGCCTCGATTAGGCTGACAAACTTCTCTGTACAACCATATTTCTTGAGTACCTGCCAAAGTCCTTGTCGCAAAACAGTATTGAAGGCTTTACTGAAGTCTATGAAGACTACATAAAGCGGCATGCTCTATTCGATACACTTTTCTTGAACCTGTTTCAAGCAGAAAATCATGTCCATTGTGCTTCTTCCACTTCTAAAGCCGCACTGGGTTTCCGGTAGTACATTCTGCGAGATGTGTTCACTGAGTCTGTTAAGTAGTACACGTGAGAGAATCTTACCAACAGTGGCTAGTAGTGATGTACCTCGGTAATTTCCACAATCCTTCCTGTCACCTTTCTTGAACAAAGGCACAATACTTGCATCCTTCCAGTCTTGAAGTGCTTTCTGGGCATCCTATATCTCTTGGATGAGCTTGTGCAGGCAGTTGGTCAGCTGAACACCACCAAATTTCCACACTTCTGCTGGAATTCCATCCCTTCCTGGAGCTTTACCATCCTGTGTTGTCCTGATAGCTGCCATTAGTTCATCAAAATTTGGTGGTTCATCCAGACTTGATACAGCTGGTCACTGCACTAGAGCTTCTTTAGCCTCTTCAGTGAGATCTCCAGGGTTGTTTAGTAGTTGGTCAAAGTGGTCTGCAAATCTGTCCAGGATCTTGTCTTTCTCCTGCAAAACCGTTTCACCATCCATAGCCTTTAGTTGGATCAATCCTCTTGGTTTAGGGCCGTAGATTTCTCTCAAACCTGTGAAGAATGTTTTCATGTCCTTCCTGTCTGCTGCAGTTTGAAGTTTCTCCGCTTTTTCATCCCACCAGTTGGACTTCATCTCTCTGGTGTACTTCTGTAGCTCACGCTGAGCCTTTGAGTATTTCTTCTTCTTCGACCTTGTGTTACACTGTAGGTTTTCCTGCCTAGCTGTATTCCTCGCTTCTAGTAGTTTCTTCAGGTGTTCATCATGCTCATCAAACCAATCTTGATGTTTCCTCTCAGGGTAGCCTAATACATCACTCGCAGTCTGATACACCGTATCCCTCAGTGTTGCCCAATTCTCTTCTATGTCATTCTCTGAGTTGTTGCTGTCCCAGTCTTTCAAGTTTTCATCCATTTCCTGTGTAAGTTGTTCCTGCTTCTTTTGGCCTTTCAGTGCACTAGTGTTTAGCTTCCGTGGTGGCTTTGCACCCGTCCTGCAGTGCTGTTTTCGTCTGCAAATCCTTAATCTAGATCTCAGCATAACATGATCACTTCCACAGTCCGCGCCTCTCATTGCTCCGGTGTCCAATACATCCCTTCTGTCTCTCTGCCTGACTATGATGTAGTCTAATAAGTGCCAGTGCTTGGATCTTGGGTGCATCCATGTCTTCTTGTGTGTGTCCTTGTGCTTAAATAGAGTGTTGGTTATCACAAGGTTGTACTCTGAACATAGTGCAAGTAGAAGTTCTCCATTAGCATTGCACTTGCCTACTCCATGACTGCCTAGCACTCCTTTCCATTTATTGGTGTCTGAACCAACTCTGGCATTAAAATCTCCATTGAGTATCAGCCTGTCATCAGTCGGTACACGCCTGA
This sequence comes from Pholidichthys leucotaenia, assembly GCA_020510985.1. Taxonomy (NCBI): domain Eukaryota; kingdom Metazoa; phylum Chordata; class Actinopteri; order Cichliformes; family Pholidichthyidae; genus Pholidichthys; species Pholidichthys leucotaenia. Next base: position 53,986,305 of record CM035843.1, on the reverse strand, counting down.
TAGTCTCACGTAAATCACTGTAGAACTCTTCTTTCACCTCCTCTGTGTTGGTCATTGTTGGGGCATATACACTGATGAGTGTGGCATACATCTTCCGCTGTAGTGGGAGTCTCATAGTCATTATCTTGTCGTTGATTGGCACCGGTTCCTCATCAAGCATTGCTGCTATCTCCTTTCTAACTGCAAAGCCCACTCCTGCTTCTCTCCTTTCTTGAGTTGATCTCCCACTCCAAAAGAAGATGTACCCATGGTCTTCCAAGCTGTCATATCCAGGCAATCTTGTTTCACTAAGTGCAGCTATGTCTACATTGTACCTGTTCATTTCCAGGGCCACAAGCGCGGTCTGTCTTTCTGGGCGCTGAGATGTTGTTCTGTCCAACAGAGTGCATACATTCCATTCTGCTACACACAAGGTTGCTGTTTTCCTCTTCTTTTGTCTTCCTGCTCCTAGCTTCCTTTTCGCTGCCTGTCGGAGTGTGAACAGATCAGCGCGGACCCTGTAAGCCCGGGCGGTGTCTGAGCTGGTATGAGTTGCTTTCTGATTGACCATTTCATGAAACTGCTTGCAAAGTATTTGAGTACTGCTAGCTTTTGCTGGACTAGCAGCACATTCTTGGCAGATAAAGGTAATATCAGTGGCAAGGACAAGCCTAGACAAACTGACTCCAGTATCTGTTGCAGTGACTGACCAGATGATAGGTTTGTTTATCTCTGCTCTTTGTGTAGTGCATGTCACAATGCACGGACTGGCACAGTCCACCACAGACCTTGTGACAGATGTGTTTATCTGCCAGGATGTCCAGTCTCACCCTGTGTAACTGGGAGTGGTCCACCACAGACCTGTGACAGATATTGTTTTTAGTTCTGCCAGGATGCCCTGTTTCACCCTCCACGCCCTCGGAATGGCGGGGATGCCGGTTGAGTCGCTGACAGCCCGACCCATGAGACAGGTAGTACCGGTTTTCATGGTTATCCGGTAGCAAGCAAGCCAATGTCTGACCAAAAAAAAAAAACAAAAAAGGGGGGGGGGGATTAAGTCTCAGTTAAAAGCTGCCAATTTCTGACCAAAAAAGTGCAATTTTATGGGTAAAAAGCTGCAACTTTAGCAAAAAGACAATGCAAACATAGCTGATGTAAGGGAAAATTAAGATGTGCTAGATGTGGAGGGGAGCACGGACATGGTAAATGTGAAAAGGGTGCTAAAGTAAAGTGTTGCAACTGCGGTGCTGCATATGGAGGATGTGTTGTGCAGAGGGAAGCAATAAAAGCCCAGGAAATTAGAATAAGTAAGAAAGTCTCATATGCTGAAGCTCTAAAAAAGTCAGAGAGGCAGGAACAGTCAGAAAAACAATGGGCCTTACTCAAAGAAGTTCAGTTCAAATGGAAGCACTTCCATCATGAAATCCCACACAAACAAGAGCATGCTGCTGCAAGGAATAGTTGTTCACAAATGCAAAATAGATGATACACTGATAGTTAAAAGGACAAACTTTGTAGCTTTTATCTGCCACACCATTAATGTTGCAGCACATTAAGCTGATTAATTTTTTACAACCCATGTAGCACATTAACAGCAGATATATTCAGTGTTATTAGACTTAGACTTAACTTTATTAATCCCTTTGGGATGACTCCCTCTGTGAAATTTAAAATTTCCAGCAGCACATGAAAAGAGCATACAGATCAGAAAAGCAAAAAAAAAAAAATAAATAAACACTTAATGTACACAATATAAATGCAAGGCTAAATATGGCTTGTACAAGTGTGGTTAAGTTAAGGTTATTGCACTATGAATGCCCTACTGTCCTCTGTACTCTTATGTCCCCCCCCCCCCCAAGTGAGGAGTTACAGAGTGTGATGGCATGGTGGACAAAAGAGTTCTTGAGCCTGTTGGTCCAACACTTGGGAAGGATCAGTCTTTCACTGAACAGGCTCCTCTGGTCACTGATGACGGTGTGCAGAGGGTGGCTGACGTTGTCCATTATATCCAACAGTTTATCCAGAGTCCTCATCTCTGCCACCATCACCAGGGTGTCTAGCTTCGTGCCGACCACAGAGCCGGCCCACCTTATCAGTTTATCCAGTCTGGACGCATCCTTCTTGGATATACTGTCCCCCCAGCACACCACAGAGTAAAAGAGGACGCTGGCAACCACCGACTGGTAAAACATCCGCAGAAGTTTGCTGCAGATGTTGAAGGACCGCAATCTCCTTAGGAAGTACATCCTACTTTGTGTCTTCCCATACAAGTGGCTAATGTATGTTGTCCAATCCAATTTATTATCCAACCAAAACCCGAGATATTTGTATGAATCCACAACCTCCACCTCAGCTCCCTCTAACAGGACTGGTTGAGGTCTTGGTCTAGACCTCCCAAAATCAATAACCAGCTCCTTCGTCTTAGAGGTGTTGAGCTGTAGGGGGTTAGTGTGGCACCATGCAGCAAAGTCCCCTACCAGTCTCCGATACTCCTCTTCTTTGTCATCCCTGATACACCCAACAATGGCTGTGTCATCGGCATACTTCTGAATATGACACAGCTCCGAGTTGTAGCAGAAGTCCGAGGTGTACAGGGTGAAGAGAAGAGGGGCCAATACTATGCCCTGGGGGGCTCCAGTGCTGCAGACAACGGTGTCAGACGTAATATCCTTCAGCCCGACATATTGTGGTCTGCCAGTGAGGTAGTTGGAGATCCAGTCCACCAGGTGGGAGTCCACTCCCATCTTGCTTAATTTATCCCGAAGCAAGGGGGGCCGAATGGTATTGAAGGCACTGGAGAAATCCAAAAAGAGGATCCTCACTGTGCCACTTCCCTTATCCAGATGGGAGTGGGCTCGATGAAGCAGGTAGAGGATGGCATCCTCCACACCGACACCTGGTTGGTACGCAAACTGCAGGCGGTCCTGGGCGTGTTGCACCTGGGGTCTGAGGAGGCTGAGGAAGAGCCGCTCCAACGTCTTCATCAGATGTGAGGTGAGTGCCACTGGTCGGTAGTCATTCAGCTTGCTGGGCCGGTTCTTTTTCGGAACTGGAACGATGCGGGATGTCTTCCAAAGAGTGGGCACTCTCCCAATCTGCAGGCTGAGGTTGAAGATCCGTTGTAGTGGTTCCCCCAGTTCTGCAGCGCAGGTCTTCAATACTCTTGGACACACTTTGTCCGGGCCTGCAGCTTTCCTGAGTCGGAGCTTCCTCAGCTGCCCTCTGACCTGTTCTGTGGTAATAAATGGCAAGGGTCGTACTGATGTAGAGGAGGAGGGGGGGTTGCAATATTTGGGGGGAGGTGTGTGGAGGGGAGGGGGGGCGTGGCTGTAATGAGGGCGGGGGTGGGAGGGGCAAGGGCAAAGGCTGGTTGAACCTGTTGAAAAAATCATTCAGTTCATTTGCCCTCTCTATTGTCCCCTCAACAACTCTGGTCTTTGTGTTGACACCTGTGATGATCCTCACACCAGACGGGCTCCCTCATGTTGTTTTCCCTCAGCTTCTGCTCCACCTTTCTCCTATAGCTGTCCTTGGCTTCCTTCACACAGTATTTCACCTCCTGCTGTGCTGCCTTCATGGCCTCCCTGTCTCTGCTCCTAAAAGCAGCCTTCTTCTTGTTGAGGACCATTTTGACTTCCCGTATTACCCATGGCTTGTTATTAGGGTAGCAACGGACAGTCTTGACAGGGAAGACCACGTCTGTACAGAAGTTCAGATAATCCGTCAAACAGTGTGTCAGTCCTCACCATGCAGGTCCATCAGCACATCCCAGGCTGCGGTGTTAAAACAGTCTCTCAAGGCACTTTCCTTCTCAGGGGACCATCTCCTGACTGATCGAGTTGTCACGGGTTGCTTTTGAACCAGGGGAATATACAGTGGCTGTAGATAAACCAGGGTGTGATCAGACTTCCCTAGTGGGGGAAGGGGGGTCGCTCTGCATGCATCCCGTACATTAACATACAGCAGATCAATTGTCCTGTTGTTTCTAGTTGGACAGTCTACAACTTGATTAAAAACAGCCAAAGTAGCATCCAAAGTTACATGGTTAAAGTCCCCAGAGATGATCATGAGTGCCTCAGGGTGCTGTGTCTGCAGCCTCGCTGTGACTGGATAGATTTTTTCACAGGCAGTGGCTGCGTCCGCTCTCTGAGGGATGTAAACACAGACGGTGATCACGTGACTGAACTCTCTCGGCAAGTAATATGGCCGCAGGCTAACAGCTAGCAGCTCGAGATCCCGGCAACATAAGACTGTCTTTACAGAGATATGACCTGGGTTACACCAGCGATTTTTAACATACATGATGAGTCTCCCACCCTTTCTTTTCCCGCTAGCCTTAGTGTCTCTGTCGGCTCTCACAGCAGTGAATCCTAGCAGGTCCACGTTAGCATCCTGTACTAGGTGGTTCAGCCATGTCTCCGTAAAAATGAACAAGCTGCTCTCCTGGTAAATCAGAATCAGAATGAACTTTATTGCCAAGCATGTTTACACACACGAGGAATTTGACCTGACATTAGGCGCGCTTGATAAGCGCTTCCTAATGACGCGGCAGCCATGCAAGGTGCCTGTCATGCAGTGGGGGGTAAAGAGGGGAAGGGGAGGGGGAGGGAACACATTGGGCAGAGAGAAAAAAACAAAGTTTTCAAAATAGTGCTCGAATGAGCAAAATTGTGATCACATAGAAAAAAACCCTCAGTTGCACAATTAGCAGACAAAAATACAGATCACACATTAACAAAGAAAAAGAGAGAGACCAGTGTGTGTAGTCAGTCATGTAATATCAGTGTGAGTGCAGTGTGGATGTATCAGTTGCTGGTGCACAACAAAGAAGCCTCTCCTAGGCAACGGATGAATGTTGATGTATTCTAAACATAGATAAGCATGTCCACAGAGTCCATCCCTCTTCGTGCATGCCAGATGGTAAAGTTCCGTATTAGACACATGACAACGCTGTCCTTGAAGAGTTCAGTTTGCTGAACAACAGCAATTGTTTAATTGTTTGGGTTAAGAAGAAGCCAAAACTCCCTTCAGCATAATCTCTGCTCCTGGAGGAATGAGTTCCCAAGGACGCCGAATCAAGGCCTGATGAGCACAGACACTTAGAGCATAGTAATTTCCACTCTCATGCGATTCTGTGCTTCACAATTAATTCAATTCACAGGCATTAAAATCAATCCCTGGAGAGCACCCAGCAGCTCAAGATGTTTTCAACCTCCTGATTCAGTTCGACAATCAGTTCACCATTTGCCGCTATCAGTGCACTCCCATGCTGGTCGAATTGTTGAAGGAGCTTCGCCGGGATCCGCATTTTGACCAGCTCTTCCAACTTCTTTAATTTCCGATACACCAGGAAACTCCAGAGCCAAACAGTAGAAATCCTGTGATCATAAGCCAAACAGATAGATGTCTTCCGCATCTTCAATCGAATCACACAGACACATGAGTTTCCAATTGTCCCATGAGTCACACATTTGGGCTCCCCCGGGCCCGATTTTCTGTTTGAAAAGGTGGTGTCAATTGCATTTAAAGCCCGAAATTTCATTTTTACCATTTTTCCGTTTGGATTGAGATCCGCAAGAAGGAGAGCGAGACACAGACAGGACGCAGCAAGCTGGGATCAGTCAGGGAGGCGGAGGAGGAGAGGAGGAGAAATGCGACTGCTCTCTCTGAAAGCCGGAAGAAGTCCACTGGTTATTCAATGCGGACAACTCATCGATCTTGTTCGGCAATGAGTTCACGTTGCCCATGATGACGGAGGGAATCGACGGTTTGAAGCACCTCCGTTTTTTCGCTAGCTCAGCCTTTAGCTTAGCCCCGGCCTTGCAGTCCCGTGGTCTCCTCCTCAGCTCCGCCGGGATAGGATGTCATATCCTGGCTCGTCCCTTTATTCACAGAGCCAGCAGTTCCTCCCGTGAATAAGTGAAGAAACTGGCTCTTGGTTGCATTTCAAAGTTATAAGTATCCATAGGATATCTAGACACACAATCTCTTCGCAAGAAGAGTAAAAAAGTGGGAAAACGAGGTTAAAAAGGAGCTAAATACCAAGCTACTGGAAAGGCAGCCGTCTACACAGCGCCCCTCAATAATACAATATGGCAGGGGAAATGCATATGAAAGAGGTGTGGGGACTTTAATGCCCATAATAGCTTGTGGGGAAGCACACATACAGATAATGGAAATGTTGTGGAAGAGGTGTTAGACGAAAGATGATTAATTTGTCTCAACAGTGGTGAGGGTACCAGGGTGGATGTGCACAGGGACACATCATCATGTATTGATCTGTCCCTGGTCAGTCCCTCCAGGATTTCGCGATGTTGCAATCACACCAATTCACATGAAATCAGCCAATTAGCACAACTATCCTCATCAACTTCCTCCAATTTCACCTATCAAATTTGTCTCTGGCGCTGAAATGGTCAGTCTAATCAAATGCATCACTACACTGCATTCACTTCCGTATTTACAGTGAGTAGTGAGCTTGGATGACTTGTAATTTTCTGCTGTTAAATTCAGATAAGACTGAAGTCATTCTAGTTGGTCCAAAAAACCTTAAAAATACCTTTCCAAATCAAACGCTTAGTTTGGATGCAGTTACTCTTTCTCTGAATAGTTCTGTGGGGAACTTTGGAGTTATTTTTGATCAAGATCTGTTTTTCAATTCACAAATTAAATTCGTTTCTAAGACTGCCTTCTATCATTTGCGTAATATTGCCAAGCAGAACCTCAGAGTGATGCTGAGAAACTGATCCATGCTTTTGTTAGCTCTGGATTAGATTATTGTAACTCTTTATTATCAGGTTGCCCTAAAATATCTTTAAAAAGTCTTCAGTTGATCCAAAATGCTGCTGCAAGAGTTTTAACAGGTACTAGAAAGCGAGATCATATCTCTCTGGTTTTGGCCTCCCTTCACTGGCTTCCCATAGAGTTTAGAATTAAATTTAAAATCCTTCTTCTCACTTACAAAGCTCTTAACAATCAGGCCCCTTTTTATTTAAAAGATCTGATACTACCCTATCATCCTAACAGAGTACTACGCTCCCAAGATGGTGGATTACTTGTAATACCTAGAATCTCCAAAAGTACAATGGGAGGCAGAGCCTTCAGCTATCAAGCTCCTTTCCTGTGGAACCAGTTACCAATCTGGATTCGGGAGTCAGACTCGATCTCTGTTTTTAAGAATAGGGTAAAAACCTTCCTTTTCGATATAGCCTACGATTAGGGAGGGATCCTGTGTCTCTAAACCCTCCCTTAGTTCTGATGCTAATAGATTTACACTGCCGGTGACCTCCAATAATGTACTTAGCTTCACTCCTTTAATGTTTGCTCTCTATACTGTATGTCCATTCTTTTCATCTTCTCTATCCCCTCACCCCCCCCCCCCCAGCCAGTCGCAGCAGATGACTGCCCCTCCCTGAGCCTGGTTCTGCTGGAGGTTTCTTCCTGTTAAAAAGGAGTTTTTCCTCTCCACCGTCGCCAAGTGCTTGCTCACAGGGGATCGCCTGATTGCTGGGGTCTTTCTGCAATTGTAGGGGTTTCCCCTACATTTGAAAGTGCTATGAGATGACTATTGTTGTGAAATGGCGCTATATAAATAAAGTTGAATTGAATTGAGTAGTGAGTTTATAGTTTACAGTGAGTAACGGAACACATCAGCAAACACTGTGTGTGATTTAAAAAAACAAAAACAAAAAAACACTCATCCACGACAGTGTTTCCTCTGGCTGAAAGACCTTGGTGCGGTGGCAACATATCTCCCCCCCCCCCAATTTTACACAGTAACGTTGCATATGGAACTTACCATTTGAAGTATTGTACAACCGAGGCTTGAATATTGGGCCAGTTGGGGTCCCACCCAGACATCCTGTGTTCAGACTTTTTAGTGGTGTTATCCTTCTCTCCTTCCTCTGCCTGAACACTTCCCTCTCCTTGGCTCCTCTCTTCTGTCTCATCTTGCCCTCTCTGAGCTCAGTCTAATTCAGGCTCTCTCTCTGTCTATGGTGGTATGCAAACAGGTTAGAAAATACCAAGTGTCATGTTTTGTCCTCTAGGATTTTTTTGTCATGGTTTACATAAATGACAAAAATATGTGTATTTTTTGTATTTTTATTCTAGCGTTTCTTTTTTCCATTGAGAGAGTAGGGAAGGGAAAAAAACATTCATAATAGTCATGCACTATGCATACTTAAATTATATGATCAGGTGGGTATAGTAACCAGAAATTCTACTCATGTAAAAGCAGTGCTTTGAAATTAATAATTAAAAGTAGATAACCAAAAATTTCTAGTTAAGGGTACAACGAGCACCCACTTAACTTATATTTTTATAGTTTTGGTGCATGGGATGCAATTCTTGGCAAGTGAGTAGTTCTCGGCATAATACCAGCCCTGGCCAATCGATGAGCCGGATTTCTCTTCTTCACCAAGATTTTTTCTTCCTGGTCAGTGGTGGTTTCAGCTATAGTGCCACAAACGAGCAGCTGTTGTAACTGCGTGACGTTGTCCAAGCAGTTCGGTCCGCTTGAATGAAGTGCTGTGTCAATGCAAATGAAACCAAACGAAGGTGTGAAAATTCTTGCCATCCCCCGCCGAGTTGAACCGAGACGCTCGGACTGTCCTGGTGTGAATGCAGCCTAAGGAACAGCTGTTGTAACTGCTTGGACAACATCACACAGTTACAACAGCTGTGGACAGGCTGGGGGAGATGGAGGAAGGGACAGTGTTGAAAACCTCATGCAGGGTTTCCTCTGGTAATATTTCTCAGTGGCGGTCCACCTCACCAGAAATTTTACCGCCGCGCCAAGGAGATATGAATTTATTAAGAAAAATATATGAAGCAATGACTTTCCGCAAGCGCACACAGGAACAACATGTGTGGCCATCATCCACGCAGAGTTTAGAAGCGCCCCGCCCATGCAGGTTTTCCAGTCAGTCAGTGTCTCGCTAAACACGACTGTCCGACAGAAACATGAGTTTGTTAAAGTACTTTTAACACAGAAAAAATCATAAGAGGTATGTAAGCACTGGAGGAGTTTATCATGGTTTTAACCCGCTGAAAACGGGAGCAATAATGGAAGAGTCACTTAGCTAAGAGGTGTGGTTAGAATTCATATGCAACCGGCTTCGTATGAAGGGAAAGGCAGGGGGACTGATGAATTGCTGAGGATACATTTCACCAGCCACTACAATATTGTTATGTTCTGTAGGAATTGCAGGAATGAAGAGACTGGCAATTTCTCTTTTCTCGCACGAACAGGCGTGCCGTTTTTATCCTCCAGCGGCAGTGACAAAAAGCAACAGCTTAAAACGCTAGCTCTCTTTCCACTCTAAACTGAGGTCCTTCAGCAGCTGCCTAGGGAGGTGCCTGATGAGAAAACCTGAGTGCACAACTGTAACTGCCTAAACAGATCATTCTGTACATGAACACATATTGTGGTGAATTATGTCTTTAGAGTCTGCTACAGTTCCCTATGATGTACCTGGCGGGTTAAGGTGACTGAAATTCACGAAGTCAATAACTTTAATCCGTCAGCAGCCTTCAGATAATCTAAACATGCCAACATTTGATTTCAAAATAAGGGAGGTTTTTCCTGCTGTCTGGGTAGTGAGGAGATTTCTAAAAAAAAAAAAAAACTATAAATATAAAGAAATAACCGAAAAAACGGCATCCTTGGTCATTTAATTTATTTGCGTAAATACAGTTTTATTAATATTTTTTCTTTGTAATCCATCCATCCATTCATTGTCTTCTGCTTAGTCCTTTTTGGGTGGCGGGAGGGGGGCTGGAGTCTATCCCAGCGTCTTTGGGCGGGAGGCGGGGTGTACCCTGGACGGATCGCCGGTCCATCGCGGAGCCAGTGCGGAGAGGCAGACGGCCATTCACTCTCACAGTCATACCTATGGACAGTTTGGAATCCCCAGTTTGGTGCCGGTTGGCCTGGCTTGCATGTTTTTGGCATGTGGGAGGAAGCCGGAGAGGTCTCGGGGTGGACCCACGTAGACACGGGGAAAGCATGCAGGCTCCGCGCGGATTGCTGTTGGTCGGGGGCTGGGATCGAACCCGGGATCCCCTGGCCGGGGGTGGGTTGCTGTGCTGCCGCAGTGCTAGCCACTTCGCCACCACACTGCCGATTTTTTTTTTTTTTGTAATCAGAGTTAAATTATTGTTCTGTTCTGACAGAACAATTCTGACAAATTATGGTCAAAAATGTAAATTATTGTAAGGAAAAAGTTAAAAAAAAATTACCACAGTCTGTTTCAAATTTATTTAAAAAAACAGTAATTTTATTTAAAAAAGACAAAAATTAGTCATAAAATAATCCACAAATTTTTAATAAAGTTTCAGATGTACAAGAAAAGTCAATTTTACAAGAGGAAATTACAAAGTTGAGGAACATGGTTTCAACTTTAGATAGATTTACAGAGAAAAGTAGAAAGCTACCAGAAAGTTATGAATTTTTGAGAAAAACCTCAAACCTTCTAGACTGAAGTCATTACATTAGCATATTGGTATACATATCAGTCAATACACATGATTAGCATGACCAAGTGGCGCCTGGACGTCCTCTTCTTAATCCGGGGATGTATAAACAATAGTCTATTGTTCTGGATGTCCCCCAGGGGCTCTCTGTCCGTATGCAATCCCTGCTGAGCGTGAATAGTATCAGTCTGCATTGTGCTGAGTGACCACAATGTAATATTTTTCATGGAGATCCACTGGGCCGCTATTAGTCTGGCTGTTCACCCAGGAACAGTTTGCCTTGTGAGACTCTACCAGGGGGCAAGTTGCTCCCCGACAGCATAGCTCCTGGGATCATTCGGACACTCGCACCCCTCCACCACATCAAGGTGGTGATCCACAGAGGAGATTTTGCTTTATATTGTATAAAATTATCTTGTTTATTTTATTTTTTCTGCAACTGTGGGGGTTCCCCCTACAGTTGATAGTGCTATGAGATGACTATTGTTGTGAAATGGCGCTATTGTAGAATGTGTAAATGATGAGGCAAGTTGGTCTCAAGCAGTTTATTACGCATTCTCTCTCATGAGCATAGTAGAAAAGAGAGCATCTCACACAGAACTCTTCACTTACATACTCAGGTCCTTCTACATATCAAAAGGTCACATTGCATTCACATAAAAGATCACACTGCATGCACTTCCTTAATCCTTTAACATTCCCCTCACAGACTCTGGCACACAAAGCATCCTCCAAGCCGTCTCTGACATACAAAAGATCACATTTCACAGCTTCCTGTTATCTCCAAGGAAACTCTGCCCTTTGTTCTTATCAAAGATGCTGCTCATTATGTTTTGGCCATGTGCGGCCACACCACCCCCCTCGAGCATATTGGATCGAACAAAAGAATAACAGTCTGTATGCTGAATCATTACACATCAATCCACATGCTGCTTGGGCTTCAGTCTTCTCCCGTATCTGCTGTAACCCGGATTCACCGCCTCCGCGGCGCTGTCATGCTGAGGAGCTGCTGTCTGGGGGTGAAAACCTTTTGTCTGCCCCTGTGGGTGTTCTGGGGAAATTCTACTCTGGGAAGCCCCCCGTGGGGGTCTTCCGCACCGAGGGGCCCTTGCCAACAGCACTTGCTCGTCCACCACCACAAAAGCGGGTTTGAGCCTGTTTATGCCAACCTTTTCCCTCCTACCCCTCCAAATCTAGCAAAAAATGCTTGTCCCCTGTTTCCAACACTCTGAACGATCCATCATAAGGTGGTCGCAGTGGGGAGCGATGCGCGTCATGTCTGATAAAAACAAACTCCGCGTTTTTCAAAGTTTTAGGCACAAAAACGCACGGAAAACTGTGATGAACGGGGCCCGGCAGCGTGCCTGGCCCCGCATCAGCCTGGCCCCAGCCTGCCTGGCCCCTGCATCAGCGTGTGTTTAAGCGTGTTGCTACGCTTAAACACAGCTGATGCAGCGGCTGTGATTGAGCCCAAACTGCAACTGCCGGACTTTATTTTGAGAGACGGACACAGCGGTGAAAAGAGAGACGGCAGAAGGAAGCGTGGAAGACGTGGCGGTGTGAAATTGCGCCTTAGGAGACGTCAGTTTGGTAACATTCCTCTTCCTTCGATAATTTTTGGGAATGCACAGTCTGTGAGAAACAAGGTGGATGAAATTCAAGGCAATGTACGTTACCAGAAGGATTTTAAGAACTGCTGCGTCATGGCTTTCACTGAATCTTGGCTTACTGCGCATGATCGAGATGCAGACCTGTGGATTGACGGCTTTGGAGCCCCGCTGCACTCGGATCGGCAGGAAGAGGTAATGGGGAAGCGTCAGGGGGGCGGAGTATGTTTATACATTAATAAGCAGTACTGCACATCTGTCACGGTCAGACAGCGCATCTGTACACCCGATGTAGAGCTGCTGTCTGTATCACTACGCCCCTTTTATTTGCCTCGTGAGTTTCCCCAACTTTTCATCACAACTGTGTACATTCATCAGAGGGCAGACGCTGACTCCGCCTTCAGCACCATCTCTGATGTGGTGCAGCGGCTGCAGTCAATTTCTCCAGAGGCGCCAAACTTCATTCTTGGGGATTTTAACCATGTTTCTTTAAAGAAGACACTTAAAAACTTTCATCAGTATGTCTCCTGCCCAACCAGGCGAAAAAAGACATTGGACCTGTGCTATGGATCCATAGAGAGGGCCTATAAATCACTCCCCCTTCCTCCTTTAGGATCCTCAGATCACAACTGTGTTCATTTGCTGCCCACATATAAAACTGCTCTCAGAAGAGGCAAGGTGGGGATGAGAGACATTGATGTGTGGACAGAAGATTCAGAGCACATCCTCCAGGAATGCTTTGACTGTACAGACTGGGAGATGTTCATAATGGCCTGCGGGGGTGATTTGGACTCTCTGGCTGAGCTCACATGCTCATACATGGCTTACTGTCAAAATAAGATTGTTCCACGTAAACGTGTCAAAATATACCCCAACAACAAACCATGGGTTACTAAATCAGTTAAATCCTGCTTACAGAGGAAAGCACTTGCCTTTAAACAGGGGTCTGTTTCTGAGCTACAGGTTGCCACTAAGGAGCTGAAGGCTGAAATTTTAAGAGCAAAACAGAATTATAAATCAGAGTTGGAAAGCAAGATGGCAGCAAATAAACTTGGTTCAGCCTGGGCCAGTATGAAAGCAGGCCTTCAGAGCACAGAGCGCAGTAATCGTGTGTTTTTAGATGGTTTTAGTTCAGACACAGAGCTGGCTAATGCTCTTAATTGTTTTTATGGTCGTTTTGACTCCTTTGATTTCAGTACAGAAATCCAAGATTTGAAACAGAAACTCAAAGACAATCAGCACTTTAATATTGAGATGCAGGATGTTAAAAGGGAGTTCTGCGCTGTAAAAGTGAACAAAAGTCAGGGCCCGGATAATAGGATAACAGGACGCAGAGAGTAAGGGTCAATGGCACATTGTCTGACCTAAAGTGCTCTTCTACTGGCTCTCCTCAGGGGTGTGTGTTGTCACCACTACTCTTCATCCTGTACACAAACATGTGTCGGAGCAGACATGACAACAGACACATTATAAAGTATGCTGATGACTCAGTCATTGTCAGTCTCCTCCAGGATGGTGAGAGTGGCCACGGCCCAGTAGTTGATGACTTTGTTCACTGGTGTGAGGATTCCTACCTGCAGCTGAATACAACAAAAACGAAAGACATGATTATTGACTTTAGGAGGAAAACTCCCAGGCACAAAGTCACCATACTAAAAGGCCAGACCACCGAATGTGTACAATCGTACAAATATCTTGGGACGATTATTGATAGTAAATTAAACTTTGAAGTGAACTGTGAAAGGGTGTGCAAAAAGGGTCAGCAAAGTTTGCATTGTTTGAGGAAACTTGCACGCTTCCAAATTGACCGAACCATAATGACTATGTTTTATCGGGCTTTTATTGAATCTGTTTTATCCTTTTCTTTAATGTCATGGTTTGGTCAGATAAAACTGAAACAGAGGAAATCCTTGGATCAGGTAGTTAGATGGTCCAGTCGTTTGCTTGGTGAGTCACAGCTGAGCCTGACATCCCTGTACACCAGACAAGTACAGAGGATGGCTGACTCGATTTTTTTTTTTTGTAACTTAAGATTTTTATTCATTTTTCATTATATATATTGCATTCAGATCACAGTCTACATTTAAAAAAAACAAAGGGGCTAGAGTAAAAAAGAAAAAGGAGAAAAAAAAAAAAAAAAAAGGGGGGGGGGGGACAAATGTTGGAGCATCAAGTTTTTAGTTTCCATCTCTTAATTCTTCTGGTTTTTCCAGCGTCTTTGGTTATTCTTTCAATATCTGTCTCGTTGTTGCACTTTGTAGTGTGTCCATTTCCGCCATTTTTTTTTCCCATAGTCCTTCTTGCATTCTTTGTCGATATGTTAGTTTTTCCATCATACGTATGTCCTCAATAATGTCAGTCCATTGCTCTTGGTCAGGAAGAACTTCTGATCGCCATTTTTTTGTGATTGTTTTTTTACATGCAATCAACAAGATTTTAACTAGATATCTGTCCTCAGCCTGTATAACATTGTCTCTTTTAAGATCACATAGGTACATCAAGTTACAGTTCATTGGTATATTATATCCTAATATCCTCTGTATTGTCACATGTATAGATTTCCAGAATGATGAGATTTTGCAGCATTTCCAAAACATATGCGAGTGGTCTGCATTTTGAGCCCCACATCCCCTCCAGCATATAGATTGGGTATTTGTATACTTTCCTTGAATCTGTGGTGTAATGAAAAAGCGAATCAGGTTTTTCCATCCAAATTCCCTTCATGTTCTTGAATTTGTTGACGTGTGTTGTGTTTTCCATATTTCCTGCCAGCTTTCTTCTGTTATGTTTAAATTGAGCTCTTTCTCCCATTTCTCCTTTATATAGTTACTTGAATGATTGTTTGCCATAAGTTTCTGATATAGCTTTGAAATAATTCTTGTTTTATTTCCTGTATATGAGCTTAAAATGAATTGTATAATCTCGCTCACATCTGTTTGGAGGTTATGCCTAATCTTCTTCATATAATAGTCTCTCATCTGCAGATATCTGAAGAATTCCGATCTTTCTAGTTTAAATTTTCTCCTGATGTTTACAAAGCTCCCGAGATCTTTTTTTCCGATATTGCCCCATGCTGTGATTCCCTTGTTCACCAGATTTTTGTATCCCCTATCTTGTTTTGCCGGTTCAAACTGACTGTCAAATGCTACCCATTTCAATAGTTTTATGTCTTCCTTTATATTATACTTTTGTACTATTTTATACCACAGTTCTAAAGTAAATTTAGTGATTGGGTCTATTTGTTTGATTTGCTTATATGCATCTTTATCTCCTATTATGCTTTGTACTGGGAGTCCCTCAATTTCCTTTTCCATTTCTTTCCATTTTGCCTCATATCCCTTGTCGCACCAACATATGATATATCTTATTTGTGCTGAGTAGTAATATTCCTTTAGACTCGGTAGGCCCATGCCTCCTTTCTCTTTTGGTAACTGGAGAGTTTTATATTTCACTCTTGGTTTTTTACCTCCCCAAACAAATCTCGATATCATCCTGTCCCACTTTGAGAATTGGGCATCTGGAATCTCTGTTGGTATAGCCTGGAAGAGGTAAAGTAATCTAGGTTGTATGCTGATTTTGACTGTCTCAATTTTTGAATTCAGATCCATATTTAAGATTGACCATCTATCAATATCTTTTTTTATTTCTTGTTCCAACCTATCATAGTTTGCTTTATAGATTTTGCTTAGATCTTTAGGTATGTTCACTCCAAGGTATTTTATTTCTTTTTGTTTCCAGTTTAGTTTGATCTTATCAGTTATCTGGTTTAGAGGGTTATAGTGGAATGTCAGTATTTGTGTTTTTGTTATGTTTATCTTGTATCCTGATAATTTTCCAAAATTTTCTATCAAGTTCATCATTTCCATTATTGATTCATCTGGTTGTTCAAGGTAAACTATAATATCGTCTGCAAATAGCCCAATCTTGTGTTCCGCCCCCTTTATTGTTACACCTTTTAATTTCTTATTTTGTCATATCGCTTGAGCCAGTGGCTCTATGAACAGAGCAAACAAGGTGGGCGATAAGCAGCATCCCTGCCTAGTTGATCTTTGTATATTTACTTTGTCTGTTAAGCTACCGTTTATCTTGATTCTTGCCACAGGTTCTTGATACAGCGTCCTTATGCATTGTACTGATTTTTCGTTAAATCCAAAGCGTTCCAGCACACTATATAGGAATTTCCAGTTAACCCTGTCAAATGCTTTTTCTGCGTCTAAACTCATTATTACTGCGCTTTTCTTTTCTTTATGTATTTGATTAATTATATGTATTGTTCTCCTGATATTGTCATGTGTTTGGCGTCCCTCTATGAAACCAGTTTGATCATCTTCTATCAATTCCCTCAAGAATGTCTTTATTCGTTTACATATAATTGTTGTATATATTTTATAATCCACATTTAATAAAGAGATTGGCCTATAGTTTCTGCATTGTTCTCTATCTTTCCCTGGCTTTAAAATGACTGAAATAATGGCTTCGTTCCATGATGGAGGTATTTTGTTGTTGTTCAACGTCCAATTAAATGACTTTAGAAGCTGTGGCGTGAGTTCTTCTATAAACAGTTTATAAAACTCAGAAGGGTATCCATCACTACCTGGTGATTTACCGTTTTTAAGTGACTTAATCACATCTCTAATCTCTTGTTGTTATTTCTGCTGTTAGCTTTTCATTTTGTTGATTTCCTATTGATGGCAAGTCCAATGTGCATAGAAATTTTTTAATATCTTTAGTATTTGTTTCTTCAGGTTGCGAGTATAGTTCTTGGTAGAAATTATGGAATATTTCTTCGATGTTTTCTGGGTTAACTGTGGTTTTATTTGTGGTGGGGTCTTTAATCTTATATACATTATTCATTGTTTGTTGTTTTCTTAACCGTTTTGCCAGCAGTTTTGTGGCTTTTGGTCCCGTTTCATAATATTTTTGCTTTAGATATCTATTTTTCCTTTCAATTTCATCCATTTGTGTTTCTTTTATCTTTATTTTTTCTTCTTTAATTTCTTGATATATTTTTGGGTCATTTGTGCTTTGATGTTTATGTTCTAATTCCCTCAGTCTCTCACATCTTTGTTCATATGCTTCCAGTTTAGTCTTATTTGCTTTTCCTGTTTCAACAATTAATTTACCTCTTAACACGGCTTTTAGTGCATCCCATAGTATTGTTGGGTCCACTTCTTCATTGTCATTCTCTTGGATATATTCATTTATGTTTACTTTTATTCTTTCTTTCATTTTATCATCATTTAACAGTCCTACATTAAGTTTCCATGTTGTTTGTCGTTTTCTATTGTTTAAATTTATTTCCATGTATATAGGATTATGATCTGATATTTCTGCCCCTCCAATCCAACAATTTCTCACCCTGTGTCTGTCATCTTCATTCATAAGGAAGTAATCTATTCTAGAGTGTACTTTATGGACTGCTGAATAATGCGTATAGTCTTTTTCGAGTGGGTGCAGGTCCCTCCAAATGTCTACCATACCCATTTCTGCCAGTGAGGTTCTTATGAATTTTGTTACATGTTTTTTTGTCTTCTTAACACTTGTTGTATCAATTTCATGATCCATGACA
The DNA here is from genome assembly GCA_020510985.1 of Pholidichthys leucotaenia. Lineage (NCBI taxonomy): Eukaryota > Metazoa > Chordata > Actinopteri > Cichliformes > Pholidichthyidae > Pholidichthys > Pholidichthys leucotaenia. The sequence goes on along the minus strand of CM035843.1, from coordinate 53,968,674 downwards.
GCATTTAAGTCTCCTCCACAAATTAGGACTCCTTCACTGTGTGTTGCTATGAGATCAAACAGATGTTGAAAAAAACCCTTGTCACTTTCTGGTGGGGCATAGATGCTCACTAATGTGATCTGCATTCCATCTATGCTACCCTTTATTATTACATACCTGCCTTCTTTATCCTGGATTTCCTGTTCACATTCAAATTGTATTTTATTTGAGATTAGTATCATAACCCCCCTTTTAGTTCTTCCCTTAAATGAACTGTAGTAGGAGTTCTTATAGCCAAATCTCTTTAGTTTCACATGTTCTGTCTTGCTCAAATGTGTCTCTTGCATAAATATAATTTCGGCTTTTTCTTTCTTGAATTTTCTTATTATTCTTTCCCTTTTAACAGGTGAGTTCAGACCATTCACGTTTAGTGTTATTATCTTAAGATTTTTACCCATAATCATGTTTTTCCATTTTTTTAACTTGTGCTCCTAGCCCCTTTAACAACAAAAATAACACATATTTATATAAAAACACATTAAAAAATCTCGACCTCCGTACTTTGGGTCTTTCTTCTGCCCACTGGTCCCAGTTGGTGGGTGGAGGGATTGTCCTCACCGAGTGTAGGGCCCTCCCTAGACCTGTATTTACTATCCAAGAAATAGTCATTAGTCTAGAAATGTCCAACAAATATCACTTAAACCTCTCCTAGCCGTCTGTTTCTCTTTTACCTTGTCTTCTTGGCCTTCATTTCTTCTGTGTCTTTCTTAATCTTTGTTATAATCTAGGCTTTCAGTTGAAGCTAGCAGAAAACAGCTCCTCCATGTTTTCTGCTAGCTTGCGCTCCATTTCTCTTCGGAGGCCCATAATTTCTTCCTTAATCTCTTTTTTCAGCTCCTCCTTAAGAGCCGCTAAATCCTGTTGTAGCTGCCGTTTGAAGTCTCTCAACTCTTTACCCAAACTGGCGATGCCAGTGTTCATGGTATCGAGTTTTGTGTCTTCCATTTTCTCTGCTGCGGTCACCTCGTTTTTTTGGGCCCCGTGTTCAGCGGTTTCTCCTGCGTTGTTGAAGAGGAATTCTTTAATTTTACTCTGCTTTTGTCCTTGTGCCCGGCTCCTTCGTGTTTTCATCCCTTAGTTTATTGATCCGCTTATGTCGAGTTGGCCATTTACCGATGATTTTTAATCCAGCTAGGGAGAGCTCTCTGTTTAAGCGTTATGTCTCTCCGCCATCTTCCCGGAAGTCCGGCTGACTCGATTTTAAATGATGACTCCCACCCTTTGCACTGCAACTTTCAGCTTCTTCCCTCCAGACGGAGGTTTGCTGTCCCAAAAAGCAAAACCCAGCGCTACAAAAACAGCTTTGTCCCTGCTGCTGTCAAAGAGTTGAACAAGCTATAAAAATTATATTGTACATATTTTATATTTACCTATTTTGTAAGATGTGTGCCTGTGTTTGTGTCTATGTTGAATGTAATTAGTGGCTTGTAAATATGGATGTCACCAGACTACAAAACAAATCTACCTACGGGTACAAATAAAGTAACCTGAACCTGCCTGTGTCAATGCTACACTGCAACAGCTGAGACGGGGAGCTGCCTGGCGCAGGATTATCCGGGAGAAACTCCCTGGGCAGCCGAAGTGTCTGCGCAAAAACGAGTTCAGCTGGGGAAGCTTCTAAGTCTTCTTTAGGTGCAGAACGCAACCCTAATAAAACCCACGGTAGCTTGTCTACCCAATTTGCATCCGTCAGTGACGCCCTGAGAGCCGCTTTCAATGACCTATGAAAACGTTCGCATAACCCATTAGCCTGAGGATTGTTCGCGGTTGTGCGGTGAATTGTGACACCCAGGCTGCGGGCCATTGTTGACCAAAGTTCGGAAACAAATTGAGGGCCTCTGTCGGACGTAATGTCCGACGGGACTCCAAAACGCACCACCCATGCTGTTAAAAACGCGCGCGCTACCTCCTCGGCTGTGGTTGACGCCAGTGGAACCACCTCCGGCCATCGCGTGGTGCGGTCCACCATTGTCAGAAGGTGCGTGCACCCCTGTGATGGCGGGAGGGGGCCTACGAGGTCCACGTGAACATGGTCGAACCTCTTAGCCGGGATGTGAAACGGCTCCAAGGGAGCCCTCGTGTGTCTGTGTACTTTGGCTCGTTGGCACGCCATGCAGGCTGCTGCCCACTCTTTCACCTGTTTAAGAAGACTCGGCCACACTAATTTCTCTCCTACCATCTTGATTGACGCGCGCACTCCCGGGTGCGCTAAAGAATGAACCGAGTCAAAAACGCGGCGGCGCCTCGCAGCTGGTACCATGGGACGCGGTCGCCCCGTGGAGACATCGCAGATTGGGGGGGTTATACCGTCTTGCAGCACCCTGCTCTCCAGCCTTAACCCTGTTGGTCCAGACTGGAGCGCGCGCACATCCGCATCACTAACCTGCTCCGCGGCCATGGCTGCGTAATCTATCCCCAGGCGAACCGGGGTCGCCACGGCGCGTGAGAGGCAGTCTGCCACTACATTCAGTTTACCCGAGACATGCTGAATATCGGTAGTAAACTCAGAGATCGCGGCCAGCTGTCTCTGCTGCCGGCCCGACCAAGGTTCTGAAACCTTGGCCATCGCGAATGTTAGTGGCTTGTGGTCAACGAACGCGGTGAAACAGCGCCCTTCCAGCCAGAACTAACTAACTAACTAACTAACCTGCACTTATATAGCGCTTTTCTGGAAGTGGCGAATAGCCAAGTGGAGAGCCAGCAACTCCCTGTCAAACGCGCTGTATTTACGTTCACTATCGCGCAAAGTCCTGCTGAAAAAGGCGAGCGGTTGCGAAGCGCCGGCTACACGCTGCTCCACGACCGCCCCTATGGCCACCTCTGACGCGTCAGTAGTGAGCGCTGTGCGGGCCGTCGGGTCTGGATGTGCCAACAGCGCAGCGTTTGCCAGGGCTGCCTTGACTTCCGAGAACGCCCGCTCTCGCTCCGGGGACCATTCGATCTTATTTGCAGGTTTCTGCTTTTTGAGCACGGCGTACAGAGGTTGCATGAGCTGCGCTGCGCGGGGGAGGAAACGGTTATAAAAATTCACCATTCCCAAAAACTCCTGTAACGCCCTGACCGTTTGTGGTCGGGGAAAATCTGCTACCGCGCGCACTTTGTCAGGCAGCGGAACCGCTCCTTCGGGAGCGACACGGTGCCCCAAAAAATCAATCTGCGTCACCCTGAACTGACACTTCGCTGGATTGATTATTAAACCGTGCTCTCCCAACCTCCGGAAAAACCGCTGTGAGGTGGGTTTCGTGTTCGTCTTCGGACGTGCTGGCTACCAAAATATCGTCCAGGTAGACGAATACGAAAGGGAGATCGCGCAGCACCGCATCCATCATGCGTTGGAACGTTTGTGCAGCCCCTTTAAGCCCGAATGGCATGCGCAAAAACTCGAATAGGCCAAACGGAGTTATCACCACTGTTTTGGGTATGTCCTCAACGCGCACTGGGACTTGGTGGTAACCGCGGACCAAGTCTATTTTAGAAAAAACGTGCTCCTGCCAAATGATCGGAAAAATCTTGGATGTGAGGAATTGGGTAGCGGTCGTGCGCTGTGGCGTTGTTCAACCTGCGGAAATCCCCGCAAGGTCGCCACGAACCGTCAGCTTTAGGGACCATGTGTAGCGGGGAAGCCCATGGGCTGTTTGAACGCCTGATGATGCCCAACCTCTCCAGGTTGGCGAACTCCTCGCGCGCTATGGCCAGTTTAGCTGCGTCCAAGCGCCGAGGTTTTGCAAAAACGGGCGGCCCGGTGGTGGTAATAAAATGTTCCACCCCGTGTTTAGCGACAGCTGCCGAAAATGTCGGGACCGTGAGTGCTGGGAACTGAGTGAGCAGTGTGTTGAACTTACCGCTTGCAGCTGTGACGTTGGCTTGTGCTGTTGGCCGGGACGCTCGAGCTGTACAGGGAATAGAATCAAAAGACGGTGCATTAACCAGGCGCCTGTTAGCGACATCAACCAACAACCCATGTGAGCACAAAAAATCAGCCCCCAATATATTGAAATTCAATGCTGCTATGACAAAAGTCCACTCAAATGTACGGCCGTGTAGAGACAGAAGCAGAGTCCTCTCACCAAAGGTTTTAATGTCCGAGCCGTTTGCTGCTGCCATCTGGGGGCCGCTGGAACCTGCCAGCCGGTCGGCGTAGGACAGCATGATGAAACTCAGTTGGGCGCCGGTGTCCACGAGGAAATGTCTCCCGGAGCGTGCGTCCATCAAGTAGAGCAATTTGTTCTCCTCCCCGAGGGTCGCAGCTGCTACCGACCCCCGGTCTTGGCGTTTTCCCGAGCGCTTGAACTGGCACGGTGGTACACATTTGCGTGCTTTCTCTGCAAAGCGGCGGTGATAGAAACAAAGGATGTCTCCTCCGCGTTCCTTGGCGCCCGCTGCTGTCGTCGGTGGTTCTGCTACCACCGTCAATGGCTCCTCGCCCTCTCCGGCTCTCCACATGCTGAGCCGTGTGGTTGTCGAGCTTTGCGATCACATGGTAGAATTTTGTGCTATCCACCGATATCCCCCGGAGGGCGAACTGCGCCTCAACCAGGTGGAACCAGGAGCACGGGTTGTGCTGCCAAAAGTCCGGTAGCTGGACTGTAACAGCATACGCTTGGCTGGGAGCTCCCAACGAGGCTGGCTCCGTGGAATTCTCTTCGTGTTGCATGCTTCGTCTTGGGTCACCAGTGTAGAATGTGTAAATGATGAGGCAAGTTGGTCTCAAGCAGTTTATTACACATTCTCTCTCATGAGCATAGTAGAAAAGAGAGCATCTCACTCAGAACTCTTCACTTATATACTCAGGTCCTTCTACGTATCAAAAGGTCACATTGCATTCACATAAAAGATCACACTGCATGCACTTCCTTAATCCTTTAACATCCCCCTCACAGACTCTGGCACACAAAGCATCCTCCAAGCCGTCTCTGACATACAAAAGATCACATTTCACAGCTTCCTGTTATCTCCAAGGAAACTCTGCCCTTTGTTCTTATCAAAGATGCTGCTCATTATGTTTTGGCCGTGTGCGGCCACACTATATAAATAAAGTTGAATTGAATTAAAACTGTCATTTATTTAGTTTAATGTATGCTGAGTAAGCTTGCTACACATCCAGAATTGCTATTCCTCACCCATGCACACCAGTATTATGATGATTTCACTTATCGTTGGCTCCAGCTCGTGTCCGAGCATTGGTTTCGTCTAAGTTTTCAGGACGGTGCCATCTGTGATCGATGTCGATGGCGGATATGGCTCTGAAGGCTCAGCCTATGATAGAACTGTCGTGGGCAGAAGTCACATTTTATTGTGGGTGGGGGACGTGGTTGGTTTTGTTTTTCTTGTCTTCGTTTGTGTTTATCATCATCCTGTTGTTTTCTGAGCCTCTCAAATGAGTCTGTGCCTTCCCAAGTTCTTCTTCTCCAGGCTGCTCTGTTGGTGGCAAGTTGTTCCCAAGATCTTTTGTCTATGTTGGCTTGCTTCAGGGAACATTTTAGCTGGTCCTTGTAGTGCAGTTTTGGCCTACCATGTGGTCGTTTTCCTGTCTCAAGCTCCCCCTGGAGCATGATTTGTGGTAGTCTGGTGGGGTCAATAATGTCCTGTCCATCGAAGGCAGTGCTGCAAGATGGTAGCTTCCACACTAGGCAGCAGAGCATGCTTGAGAATCTCATTGTTTGAAAGTCGATCCCCCCAACGAATACCAAGTATTTGCCTGAGCTTTCTCTGTTGGAAGTTCTCAAGGCGCTTGATATTGCGACGATACAAGGTCCAGGCTTCACAGGCGTAAAGAAGGGTGGAAAGAACAACGGCCCGAAAAACCATGACTTTGGTGTGGATGGTTCTCGCATGATTATTGAAGACTCGATGACAAAGGTGTCCATATGCAGAGTGTGCAGCTTTTATGCGGTTTTCGATGTCCTTTGCACAAGTTGGTATTTTTGAGAGGATGCTACCAAGGTAAGAGAAACGCTGCACTTCATCGACAGGGTTTCCGTTAATCTTAAGGTTGGTCCTTGAGGAAGTTTGACCAGGTGCTGGTTGGTTGAGGATTTTGGTTTTGTCAGTGTTAACTTCATTCCAAAATGCTCATAAGAGTAATTATAAATGGTAGCTATCCTCTGGAGGTCATCAACAGTGTAGCATTATTGTCTGCAAACTGCAATTCATGAGCACTGGTGACCGAGGTTTTGGATTTCGCGCGAAAGCGAGCAAGATTAAAAAGCCCCCCATCCAAGCGGTATTGCAGATTGATACCAGGGGTTGTTGATGGTGTTTCATTTAGCATTGCAGCCATATACAACGAAAAGCAGGTTGGAGCAAGGACGCATCCTTGCTTGAGACCACTAGTGATGGGGAAAAGGGTCTGAGAGGGTATTCTGGTGGCAAACCCTACTAACCATGCCATCGTGAAGAGCACGAACGAGAGCGATGAAATCATTTGGACATCCAAACCAAGCAAGAACAGCCCACATAGCAGGGCGAGGAACTCGATCAAAGGCCTTCTTGAGGTCCCAGAAGATGAACATGAGTGGTTGTTGTTCCTGGCTCTTTTCCTGGAGTTGTCGAGCACAGAATATCATATCTACTGTACCACGAGAGGGTCTAAAGCCACATTGGGACTCAGGAAGTACATCTTCGGCTACTACAAGAAGGCGGTTGAGAAGGATACGAGCAAAAATCTTGCTTGCAATGCTCAGTAGTGAGATGCCGCGGTAGTTACTGCAGTTCTCTCTATCTCCCTTCTTGAAAATGGTGACTATATTTGCATTTTTAAAGTCACTTGGTAATGTCTTGGTTTCCTGTATTTTAAGTAGAAGCTGCATTAAATAGTTTTTCACCTCGGGACCTCCATAAAGATAGAACTCCAGCGGGATGTTATCTGGTCCTGGTGCTTTGCCTGTCTTCATGTGCTTTATAGCTTTATTTAGCTCGTGTAGTGAAGGTGGTGTAGACATCCACTCGCAAGTGGGGTGTTGCGGGGTCTTGCAGAGGAGATCACTAGGGGTGCAAAAGTGACTATTTAAGAGACTCTCAAAGTGGGAGTTCCAACAGTCAAGGATCCCCTCGGTGTCTGTGATAATGGTGGAGCCATTTGCATCTTTTTGGCTGCCCACAGATGATCTGGTGGGGCCAAAGATCTCCTTCGTTGCAGCATAAAAACAACGCATATCCCGTTGGTCGGCATATTTTTGCAAATCTTCTGCTTTTTGCTGCCACCAAGTGTTTTGGGCTTTACGAATCCCTCTCTGGCATTCCGCTTTTGCTTGCTGGTGTTTCTGTTGATTCTTTGCAGACGGATCATTTTCAAATGCAAGACATGCATGGCGTTTAGCCTCTATGAGGTCAGTGATTGTTTCATCATTCTCGTTGAACCAGTCTTGGTTTTTCTTGTGTTTGTGACCAATCGTTTCTTTGGCGGCAGCAGTCAATGCATCACGGAAAGTGGTCCATCGGTCTTCAACTGAGGCATTGTCTGGAAGGCTCAGTTCATTCATGTTTCTACCAATGGCCTCTCTAAAGGACTGCAACATTTGAGGATCGCGGAGCTTGTCACAGTCAAAGCGATGGTGAGGAACGTTTGCCAAAATGCGCTTTGGTGGTTGCCGGATTGTAATATTGAGTCGGGAGATCAGGAGGCAGTGATCTGTCCAGCAGTCATCTGCTTCAGGCATGGATCGTGTGATGCGGACATCATTTCGGTCTCTTGTTTTTGTGAGGACATAGTCGAGGATGTGCCACTTTTTGGAGCGAGGGTGTTTCCAGGTCATCTTCTGGCGATGGGGGAGTTGGAAAAGGGTGTTTGTTACAATTAGACTGTTTTGGCACAAAGGCCCAGTAAAAGTTCCCCATTTGCATTGCATTTTCCCATACCATGGTGGCCTATGATGCCTTTCCACAGCTGGTGGTCACTGCCAACTCTGGCATTGAAGTCACCCAGAATAACAAGCTTGTTGAATTCTGGGACTGTCAGAATGGTATGTGTGAGCTGTTCATAGAAGGAGGTCTTGCTTTCATCTTCAGATGTAAGTGTAGGCGCATACACTGAGATCAGAGTGAGAAAACGTTTTTGGGTGAGCGGGATTCGGATGGTCATTATTCGCTCATTGATTGCAGTTGGGACAAGGTTGTGTTGGTCCACAAGCTGGGATCGGATGGCAAAGCCTACACCATGGATACGTGGATCTTCTGTATCCTTTCCCTTCCAGAAAATTGTGTAGTTTGATCCAGTTTCCTTGATGTTGCCTTCCTCAGCAAGTCTAGTCTCACTTAGAGCTGCTATGTCGATGTTAAAGCATGCAAGTTCTTTACATACCAGAGCTGTACGACGTTCTGGGCACTCGCTGCTCCTCGTGTCCTGCAGTGTGCGGATGTTCCAAGCACCCAGGATGAAGGGTTTTGTAATGAGAGATCCAATCGGTGGTTGAGAATCCAGGCGGTGGTCGAGAGCGGTTGAGTTCGAGTTTTTATGGTTTTGATATTTAGGTCGACTGCTGTGATGGGTAATCTGCCAGCCGCGGCATGCTAGCCAGATAAGTCTGCGGTGTCCGATGTTTGCCCCACCTTTTCTAGGGGCCTCCCCATACGGGGTGGGCTGCGGGAGTCCTAAATAGGCCAGCCCAGTCGCGGATCCAGCTACTGAAATCCAGTGTCACTGCAGAGTTCATTGGAAGGCGATCATCTTAGATCCACTGCCAATGTGTGGTTGCGAGCTAGAGGCTTCCAGTCATACCAAACCTGCCGCCGTTACTCGCAGTTCCATCGCCATTGGGCTTGAAGGGATCGTCCGAGTTGAAGATGAAGGCCAATCGCTTGTGAATTTGTTTAGGGTGGTCGTGGCTGCGTGAGGGCCAAGCACACACTCTTGGCCATCAGCATGTCCAACGCGGTTCGGCAGGCCGAAACGTGCGATTTTCATGAAGTTGGCTGCAATGGGCTGCCAGGTGCTTTGTTTATCAAGGCCCGCTTCTCTAGCACCTGCCCGCCAGGCACTGCCCTCATCCGCCGAAGTAGTAGACTACTCGCTGTTGGGGACTTTCCTAACGGACTATGTAGTCCGTATATTATTTAACCCATAGTTGGGGATTTGGTTCATGGGTATCAGGGCATGTCCACATGCTGGTGGGCCGTGAGTACCGCAAGTCTGGGGGCCAAACCTCTTCCGAGTCCCTGCATTTTAGCCTGGGGCCTCACGGTACCCAGTTTCCATCCATTACCACGAGGAGGTACGCATGGAGCTTGCTGTGGAGAGGCTATGCACTAGCAGAGGAGACTTACGCACTCGGCTCCCTTTTCGCTTGCTGTAAACTGCAGGCTAGCTAGCGGCGGGACAGAAGTGTACACTTCTATAACGCACTAGACACATTACACAGCCTTTTAATGGACATTTCACTTATATTAAGAAGAATAATGACCATGCTGGAGGTTTGTTTTACAGGCTCCCTTTTCATGTATTAACCCCTAATGGAGCATACTAAATTCTAATCTACTTTTTTAGACTGTCAATGAAGTTGGCTTCTTCTATTAAAAAAAAAATAAATCCCGGAGTGGTGGCCTAGTTCCATCTAGCTACAATGCTTCGCACTGTGTGTTTATTACCTCCGCCAGGCCGCAGGCCAGGAGGTTATGTTTTTGCCAGCGTTTGTCTGTCTGTCTGTCTGTTTGTCTTTCTGTTGGTTAGCAAGATAACTCAAAAAGTTTTGGACGGATTTCGATGAAACTTTCAGGCATTGTTGGAAATGGTACAAGGAAGAACTGATTAAATTTTGGGCATGATCCGGATCACCGTCTGGATACAGGAATTTTTTATACGATTCTTTAACATTGTGAGATACGGCCATTTTCAACATGTGTGCTGGGCCAATGGCGGGCACTGGTCGTTGTGTCTGACGAACACAAACTCCGCGTTCTTCAAAGTTTTAGGCACAAAAGCACGTGGAAAACAGTGGTGGGCAGGGCCCGGCAGTGTGCCTGTGTTTGCGCTACGCTGCAAAAGCTGAGACGGGCAGCTGTCCGGCGCGGGATTATTTGGCAGAAATTCCCCGGCCAGCCATAGGGGCTGCGCAAAAACAAGCTGTCTGCCGGGGAAGCTTCCAAATCCTCTTTTGCCGCGGAGCGCAACCCCAATATAAAACCCACAGCAACCTGTCTACCCAATTTGCATCCGTCAGTGAAGCCCTCAGTGCTGCTTTCAGTGATCTATGAAAACGCTCGCAGCCTGGGACTTTGCAGATGGAGGACATGGACACAACACCGACACTTCAGTTTATTACCTCCGCCAAGGAGGTAATGCTTTTACTACTGAACCACTAATCCCATCATTGTGAATCCAATTGCTAGTCATATGTTTTCATGGTCAAGGAATCTGAAAACGTACACACAAACACTGTATGGGGGGGTAACTGTGGCGCTTGGCGGAGGTCTGCGCTCTCCGAGTGCTTTTTTAGTATATTCATATATTTATTCCATCTAGCTACAATGCTCCGCACTGTGTGTGTTTATATATCTACATATTTATTCCATCTAGCTACAATACTCCGCACTGTGTTTATACACTCATATATTTATTCCATCCAGCTACAATGCTCCGCACTGTGTTTATATATTTATATATCTATCCCATCTAGCTACAATGCTCCGCACTGTGTCTATATATATATATATATATATATATATATATATATATATATATATATTTATATGTACATATGTATACTTGCTGCTCTTGTTTTTTCTCTTGCCTTCTGATTGTTGCTCTGAGTGTTGCTATCCCTGTGCTGTTGCAATCCTGGAATTTCCCCATTGTGGGACTAATAAAGGCTTATCTTATCTTATCTTAGTTGATAGAGCATCCGCCCCACAACCGGGTCATACCAAAGACCATATAACAATGGTACTTCCTGCCTTCTAGCTTGGTGCTCAGCATAATAGAATGGGGGAAGGAAAAGTTGTTTGTGGCGGCGCCTTGCATGGCAGTGACCCCTCCGATTTTAGATGTGATTTAACATTGTAGATAGGAGAAACTTAATTTCGTTCTACTGCACAAGATTGGCTGTATGGACTGAATGACAATAAAGTTGGCTTCTTCTCTTCTTCTTCATTGATTAATATCTGTAATAACTAATAACAATAACAGTATTATTTATCATAATTTTGTTCATAAATAACTTCCAAATTTTCTTACTCTATTGGTTACTTTATGCAAACATAGACTGAATTATACCCATTTTAGTAGCTGAAGTAGCTCAGATATTAATCCCTAGTCCATGCTTAATATTGTGGTGGTGGTGGTTGTTTTAAATTTACCTCAAATGAATTGTAAAAACACTTTTTTTTTCTTGTGTTTTAGTATGAGTGGTAATTCTAGGTACAGTGTTTCCTCTGGTTTAAAGACCTTGGCGCGGTGACAACATATTTTTTGTGGCGGGGGGAGGGGCAGAAAACACATGACACTGCTGTAACTGAAATATGTTAATTTTATACTATTTATTTCTTCTTTTTAAAATTTTGCACAGTAACTTTGCATATGGAACTTACCATTTGAAGCATTGTACAGCCAAGGCTTGAATGTTGGAATATTGAGCCAGTTGGGGTCCCACCCAGACATCCTGTGTTTGGACTTTTTACTGGCGTCATCCTCTCCTTCCTCTGCTCTCACCTTTCCTGGACCCTCTGCCTGAACACTTTCCTCTCCTTGGCTCCTCTCGTCTGCCTCATCTTTCCCTCTCTGAGCCCTGTTTACTTCAGGTTCTCCCTCTGTCTATGGTGGTATACAAACAGGTTAGAAAAAACAAAGTGTCACGTTTTGTCTTGCAGGGGTTTGGGGTTTTTTTTTGTTATGGTTGACATAAATGACAAAAAGATGTGTATTTTTTGCATTTTATTCTAGTGTTTCTTTTTTCCATTGAGAGAGTAGGAAAGGGAAGAGAAAAAAAACATTCATAAGTCATTTACTCATACATACTTAAATTATATGATCAGAGGTGAGTATAGTAGGCAGAAATTCTACTAATGTAAAAGCAGTGCTTTGAAATTAATAATTAAAAAGTAGACAACCAAAAATTTCTAGTTAAGGGTACAAAGAGCACCCACTTAAGAACTTGAGTAATGACTTCAGTCTTGAAGGTTTAAGGTTTTTCTCTAAAATTTATAACAGTTTTCTTATAGTTTTCTACTTTTCTTTGTAAATTTATCTAAATTTGCAACCATTTTCTTCATTTGTAATTTCCTCTTGTAAAATTGACTTTTCTTGTACAGTTGAGACTTTTTATAAAATTACCTTTTTTTTAAATAATTTTGAAACGGTTTGTAGTAAAATTTTGACTTTTGTTCCTCATACAATTTACACTTTTGATTGTAGTTTTGCAGAGCCTCTTCCCTTTAGTTAATATTGTAGTGGCTGGTGAAGTCGGTCCTCAGTGATTCAGCCACCCTTGCCTCCCCTGCATATGCAGCCTAACCACACCTGTTTACTAAGACTCTTCATTATTGTTCCTGTTACCAGCGGGTTAAAACCGCGATAAATGCCTCCACTGCTTACATACCTCTAATGCTTTTTTCCATGTTTAAAGTACTTTAAAGGGCCTATATCATGCAAAATCAACTTTTTTGAGCTTTTAAGCATGTTATAATGTTAATTCCTCACCAAAAACACCCCCAAAGTGGTATTTTGCTCCATTCACGCATCTCTGAGTATTCCTCCTCAACCCTGCTTTCTGAGCTGCTGCACCGCCCTGTCCCTGATAATGACTGGGTCCCCACGTTCATACGTATGAACGTGGGTGAGCCGCCCACTCCAGGAAGTGCCTGTGCTGCCAGCACCGCCCCCAGGCTAACGCACACACCCACTTTCTCCATGCAGCTAACGGAGCGGTGATCGGCAAAACTCTTTCACTTTAGCATTGATGCTGTGAAGTAGTTCCTCTCGCACCTAATCTGCTCAGTGACAACAACTGTTTGCTTTTTTACGTAAGACAATGTCTTCTAAGATTTCGTGGGCGGAACCCAGCGACACGCTGCAGCAGCCGGCTCAGGGATTACGTCATGAAATGGGCGGCAGCCACAAGAAGGAGAGGCTGAGCCTCAGAGATCGAGGCATCTTACTTCCGGGTTGGAAAAGTAGCTCGCGAAAATAACTCACATTTCATAAGAAATTCATTCTCCAGTGTACCAAAGGTAATATACTATCACATACATACATATAGTTTACTCTGAAAGGCTTAAAATAGCATGATATAGGCCCTTTAATAAGCTCATGCTTCTCTCGGACAGCCACACTAGAGAGACACTCTGCCTGTGCAGACTAGAATGGTCATGCGGGTGGTGGGGCGCTTCCAAACTCCACTTGGATGACGGTCACGCGCATTGTTAATGTGCGTGCTTGCGGAGCGTCATTCCTTCATATTTTTTTTCTTAAATTTATGTTTCCTTGGCATGGCGGCATAATTTCAAGGGTGGTGGCCCACCACGTGGGAATGTTACCATCGGAAACCCTAAAAATAAGCTGATAGATGATACTGACACTGGGTAATTCCATTTACTAAAGGATAAAGAAAGCATTATTTTCATTGTGTAGCTCTTTATTATATTTCTTTTCTCGGTACAGATGACAACACTTGTCACTTCCAGAAAATGGTCTCTGCTACATCTGCTGCTTGGCTCCCTCCAGCTGTGTTCTACTTTCCAGTCTACTTAGGTTCTGAAGTACTGCATGTTCATGACTTATAATTGTAACCAGAGAGCAGCCTTTTGGGATGCATCAAGTACTTTGCAAAGCCTGTCTGCAAAGTTCACAACTTCTTTAGACTGGTAAAAGTCTTACGGAATAGGTTTTGAGACTTTCTGTTTTCTACAGTCTTATTCATGTATTCATGTTAGAAATATTCAAGTCTGTATTATTGCATTATTACACATTATGCTGATTTATATCCTCAGTACTTAAATTTACCACTAGTGGGGTCTGTTTGGAAGCTGTTTACATGTACAAAAGTAGAGCAGTTGTGTTTTTTTTAAGGTGTGACTAAAATTCTTTTATTTCTTTTAAGCATCATTCTGTTCTGCAAAATGATATGAGAATCGGTGATTTTTTTTTAACAACTCTTATTGACAAAATGTTAAGTTAAGGCCCAAGTTAAGGACTTGATATTTTGTCTCATACAGGTCTGCAGTACCTTTTCTAATGAGGAATATGATCGGCGCAACGATGATGTTGATCCAGTTGCAGCATCTGCAGAGTATGAGCTGGAGAAGAGGGTAGAGAAGATGGATGTTTTTCCTGTGGAAATTGAGAAAGGTGCATTCAGTAATACTCGTGTAATTTTTCTCAAGTACTGAGCATCTAGTTAAGATTTTTTTTTCTAAAATATTTTCTGCACTACAAAAAGTGAGCAGCATGCACAATGATTAACAGTGTTCAGAGTTGTTGCCAACAGTTTTCCAGTTAAAAACTAATTAGCTTATTTTTCCCATTGCTGTATTTATTTAAGAAGTTGAGACTATCTTAATTTCCCCCATGTTGGCACCTCTGTACACTTGAAAACAATGTGCACAAAGTATTTAAAGCATAAAGGTGTAGGATTCAGTGTGGTCTGCCATTTTTTACTCATCATTTAAAACTTTTTTTTTTTTGTCTTCACCCAGGGGACAATGGGCTTGGTATCAGTATAATAGGAATGGGAGTGGGAGCTGACCAGGGTCTGGAAAAGCTTGGCATTTTTGTAAAAACCGTAACGGAGCAAGGAGCAGCTGAGAAAGACGGACGGTAAGTAGGAGGAGTGGTGTAAATATTTAACAGAACCCTACCCACAAAAGAGTCGCTCATGTTTTACATTCAGTAAAATGGTTTGCCTCATACTCTGCTGTGAATCACTACAGGGGGTTTTTGTAACGCAAGAAATTCTTCAGCCCTCTCCTCCTGTAACATCCCTTTTTTTTTTTACTTTTTTTTTTTTTGCTTAAAAATGTTCAGACCTTTCTACCTTTTGTAATCTTTAGCTTCTGTCTCTCCAGCATTAAGGTGAATGACCAGATCGTGGAGGTGGATGGGATCAGTCTGGTGGGAGTCACCCAGTTGTTTGCTGCTACAGTCCTAAAGAACACCAAAGGCACAGTGAGGCAAGTTAAGCTCATCTCTGCTGAAGACAAGCTAATGAAAATATCTCTGTGGTAAACACGTGCATCTTTCATTTATGTCTGAACAGTGCTGAGGCCGAGCAGAGTGTTTTGACTTTAAAGTATGAGAGGCTTTACAAACCACCGTGTATGTGGATGTTGATGATTTCCCTACAGTAAATAAACACCCACCAGGGCAGGGCTGAAATGCTTCCCAAAATTTGCATTTCGCAGTAGTGGTGGAGAGAGACATAACAGACATGCTGCAGTGGTATTTCAAAGGAACTTGTGAAATATTTCATTATGTGATGTGCTGGCATATTTAAAAAAAAAAAATAACAGGTTTCTGATTGGTCGGGAAAGGCCAGGGACTCAGAGTGAAGTAGCCCGCCTCATAAGTGAGACTCTGGAGCAGGAGAAGAACCAGCAGCAGCAACACTTGGATGATCCTTATGACCACTCAACAGAGGAGGTGAGTCAACTGGTCATCGGCGCCATTAGTGGGATCTGTTATTCTTCCTTATAGGTGGAATCACATTGTGGTGTTTGAGTTGAAAGTTAAAGATGGTGAACATTAACATATTGGTGACATGAAAGTCATTAACGTATGGATTGAAATACAAGGCACTGACGATGTAATGGCAGGTTACATATTGGTGCTAACAGAAAAAAAAATAGTATTTGTGAGTGTGAAACCAATATTGAGGATAATTCTGACATGACTAGAACAGAGCATTAGCCCCTTTGCTATACCCAGTCCAGTCCTACACAACTGAAGCAGGAAGTGAGCAGCTGGCTGTGAGTAAACCATGTGTCACCCTTTGGCTGTGTTGGAAAGTGCTTATTTAACTACCATCTGTCTGCCAGAATTGTGAAATGTTTGCCCTCTGATCTTCAAGCCGCTACAAGCCTGTGTTTTTGTGATCGACTTTGTGGAATACACAGTGCTTTCCCTTTTTTTTTTTTTTTTCAGACCTTTTCATGCATCAGTTTTTAAGATGCTGCAAGTCTGAAAAGAAAATGGCACAAAATATTCAAAGATAAATGTGGACATTGCCACTTATCTGAAATTTTTAAGATGTTTATAACTTAGCTGCTGAGTGAGTCATTTCCTCTCTGTTACGTGGATGTTAATGAGTCCAAATCAGAAACAGTGATAAGACAGGAGGTGTGGGTTTGTCAGTCTTTCTAATCTTCACTCATTGTTGTTCATATCGGTTCACAGACGGAACATTAGTAACACATACTTGGAACGGAGGTGCATGGAGGATGTGTTGACGTTTACAATATATGATGCCATGTATGATCTACTTCAGGAGGAGCGGTATGAGGATGACGATGACATGGACGACAGGATCCTGGGGTCTAATTTCTCTCCAGGGAGGAATGTAGAAGTGTTTGATTTGCCTGATTCGGAGGCCTTATTTATGCCGAGCAACATGAACGGCTCTCAGATGACTTTTAAGTTTAAAGAGGTATCCCTTGTCAATATGAAATGATTTATATTGTTTTGAAAACTAATATGATGTTACTAAATATTTTAATAATCCCTCCCAATAGCTGCAGCTCAAACACAGCATCGCAGCAGCTGAAATTGATCAGTTGAAGCAAAAGGTATGATGAACATATTCTGGATTGTGGTGTAGCCATATTGAGTTGAGTAAGCACATTTATTATGAGGGTTTAAACATATTGTTGAAATATGTTGCCTAAAAATAAACCATTATGTTTACACAGAACCTGTTTCTCATCATCACATCTGCAAAAAGATAATTTTATTACACAAAAGTAACATGTCGCCATCTTTGAACAGCTAAGAGCATCAGAGGAGGAGAAATCGTTGTGGGAAGCCAAGGAGGCTGCATTAGAGCAAAAGCTGGAGGATAACAACGACAAGATCCTGAAGTTGGAGAATTACTGGCTGGAGGCCCAGGCTGTGTGTAAGAGTGTGAATGAACAGTTGGCAGAGACACAGGCTCAACTTGAGACCCTGGACAAGAAGTATAACAAAGCCAAGAAGCTGCTGAAGGACTATCAGCAGAAGTGAGTTGTTAAATACTGTTGAACTTGTTTTAAAAAAAGTATATTTCTTTTCATTTTTAAAATCTTCTGTTATTTTTAACGTATAAAACAGTTCATTCTAAAACACATTCTATAGTGCCAATAAGTGAAACGATGCAGTCTGAAGCTGTAGTACCTGAAAGTGATGGGACATGCCCCGGCAACATTATGTTGTGGTTGTAGCTGACATTAGGGTGTTTTGGGTGATCACAAATGCAGCTCTAAATACAGGTGTGAATGTGTCCTAGAGATGAGTTGAGATTATTTGATCAGAGGTGGTTAATGCTCACAGCTGCTTCCATAATAATTACTTTAAATCTGGTCTGCAGAATACATTAAAAACAATCTTTTGAAAAGTGGTTTGATCATGTAATGCCTCCAGAATGGAAGTTACTGAAGAGAATGTGAAAAGTCATCATCCTTTTTCTTTATTTGAATCCATACAGGATAACTTGGCCAGCGGAACAATTTTTATAGCGAATAATATTTCTGTAATATCCAAAGATGTTTATTAACGTACCTACCATGTGCACATGATAATGACACAACTTCCTTTGTTTGCTTTTGTCATTTCAATAACTAACCCATTTACTCAGATGGACTGTAGGAACATGCTGGGAATATATCAGTGTATACTTTTCTATAACATTTTTATTCTTCATTAAGGTTCTGTCAGAATTCCATCTAGAATGTTTTCATATTTCCCCTGTTTACATTTATTACGTTGACAGTAGTGATTTTCAAAGAAGAATATCTGTTGAGTTTCCTGGTAATAACTTTAAACTGACCATGTTTATAAACACAAAGCCTGATGGGATATCCATTTCCTTGTTTCCTCCCCAGAGAGATAGACTTTGTGAAGAAAGAGGAGGAACTGAAAAAAATTCTAGAGGAAAAAGACAAGTTTTACAGGGAGCAGCTGGAGAGCCTGCAGACCAGGGTATGTTTTCAGCATGGGTGCTAACTGCTTACGCCTTCACACTTGCTGCAGTATAGGCGCTGAAATGTACCTGTTCTTGATTGTTTTGTCGGCAGATAGCTGTCCTGGAGTCCAGAGGGCCCTCAGTTGTGGAACAACAGAGTAGTCTGGATTCTGCAGCAGAGAAGAGACTGAGTAGCCAAGATTCAGTGACCAACACACAATCCACAGACTCGCTACTAGGTACAACTGGTTACAAAATCAAATGATTTAAAACGGAAGTACATGTATCACACATTCTTTTTTTTTCCACAATATCTTTATTGAACCTTTTTTTTTTTTTTAACAAACATGATACAAACAATCAAACACTAACACTAAAGTACTACAAAAAAAAAAAATGCCCTAAAAACACCAACAACCACCAACAAAATCAAGTCTTCAACAATGCTCCTCTGTTTAGTCTAGACAATCCAATACATAAGTATACATATTATGTTCACCAGTTTGGAATTTACAAGGTCCACACACATCATTCACCTTCTTCTTCAAGAGTTATGTTTAAATTTTTTACATGATCAATAAAAGGTCTCCATATATTCTCAAACACAATTTCCTTTGATTTCAGTATATATGTTATTCTTTCTAATGGAAGGTTTGTTAACATCTGTCTTAACCACTGAGTCACATCTGGTCTATGAGTCTTTTTCCATAATAGTGCAATACATTTTTTGGCATTAAGCAAACTGAGGTCTATGAATGTTCTTTCACTTTTATTGAAATTATGCTTTTCTGGGTACAGACCCAACAAAAACAGTTTAGGATTCAATATGATTTGTTTTGAGATTATTTTTTCAATTGTTACCCTCACCTCCTCCCAAAACATTCTTATTAATCTACATTCCCATAAACAATGAAATAGGGTTCCTTTACTTTCCATGCATTTTGTGCATGTATCTGGTATATTTTTGTTATATCTATTTAACTCCTCCGGTGTAACATACATCCGCATTAACCATTTGAAATGTATCAATTTAAGGCGTGCATTTATTGATTTGGTTTGAGCTTCTGTACAAGCCAATTCCCATTGTTCCTCTGAAATTTCAGTTTGCAGATCTTCTTTCCAGTAGTTTAATCTTTTCAGTGAATTTTCACTTGAAGATAGTGTCAATGAGTTATAAAACTCTGAAATAATACCCTTTCTTTTACCATCTTTCATCATCATTTTTTCCAAGGATGAATAAATAGGTCGAGTGAGAGCTTTATTTTGATTTGATCGAATAAAGTTTCTAAGTTGAAGATATTTAAAAAAATGTGTTCTATTGAGATTAAATTTGATCCTCAGCTCTTCAAAAGACATTATGTTGTCTGCACATGGCAAATATAAATCCTGAATCTTTTGTATCCCTTTTAAATTCCATACTTTAAATACAGCGTCCGCTCTCCCTGGTTTAAAATATTGATTACCCCATATTGGACTAAATTGTGACAATAACTGTGGTTCTTTTAAATAGTTTTTAGCTTCACACCATATTTTGATCATATGCTTTACAAATGGATTTTTAACTTGTTTTTGTAATTTTTTTGCCGAATCTGAGTATATGAATATGGGAAGAGGTAAAGGTAAATTGTATGATTCCATTTCAGTCCAGTGAGGGAGATCATTTGATGAAAAATAATATGTCATAGACCTCAGTTGTGCCGACCAATAATACAACATAAAATTTGGACATTTCAGACCTCCACGATCAAATGGTAAATATAATAAAGACAAACGTAATCTAGCCCTCCTGTTGTTCCATATAAATTCCACTAACTTTTTTTTTATTCTTGAGAATAGATCTAAAGGTGGTGATAAGGGAATGTATTGAAATAAATAAAGTATTTTAGGTAAAATATTACTTTTAAGTATATTGATTCTCCCGATCATCGACATTGGTAGTGACATCCATCTCTGAGTTAACTCATTGATATCTGACATTAAGGCTTCATAGTTGACACTGGCGACTGATTCTAGCTTAGGCATAATTTGGATTCCTAAATATTTAAACTGATTTACAACATTGAATTGATTTACCTCAGGGGCTGGGTAATTTCTCTGGGTCTCATTTAGCATTAATATTGAAGATTTAGTTTTATTTATTTTATATCCTGATATTTCCCCAAAATTCTTTATTAAATTCAACAAGGTTGGAATTGATTTTTTTAGATTCGACATAAACAAAATTATATCATCGGCGTACAGGGAGATTTTATGTTCTGTTGGTCCAACTTTAATTCCATATATTTGTGAATGTAAACGTATCGCTATCGCTAAAGGTTCAATTGCCATAGTAAACAGTAAAGGTGAAAGTGGACAGCCTTGTCGACATCCTCTATTGATTTTTATTGGTTTTGAAATATTGTTATTTTTTTTTTCCACAATATCTTTATTGAACCTTTTTTTCTTTTTTAAACAAACATGATACAAACAATCAAACACTAACACCAAAGCACTACAAAAAAAAAAAAATGCACTAAAAAACACCAACAATCACCAACAAAGTCAAACCCTCAACAATGCTCCTCTGTTTAGTCCAGACAATCCAACACATAAGTATACATATTATATTCACCAGTTTGGAATTTACAAGGTCCGCACATATCATTCACCTTCTTCTTCAAGAGTTATGTTTAAATTTTTTACATAATCAATAAAAGGTCTCCATATATTCTCAAACACAATTTCCTTTGATTTCAGTATATATGTTATTCTTTCTAATGGAAGGTTTGTTAACATCTGTCTTAACCACTGAGTCACATCTGGTCTATGAGTCTTTTTCCATAATAGTGCAATACATTTTTTGGCATTAAGCAAACTGAGGTCTATGAATGTTCTTTCACTTTTATTAAAATTATGCTTTTCTGGGTACAGACCCAACAAAAACAGTTTAGGATTCAATATGATTTGTTTTGAGATTATTTTTTCAATTGTTACCCTCACCTCTTCCCAAAACATTCTTATTAATCTACATTCCCATACACAATGAAATAGAGTTCCTTTACTTTCCATACATTTTGTGCACATATCTGGTATATTTTTGTTATATCTATTTAACTCCTCCGGTGTAACATACATCCGCATTAACCATTTGAAGTGTATCAATTTAAGGCGTACATTTATTGATTTGGTTTGAGCTTCTGTACAAGCCAATTCCCATTGTTCCTCTGGAATTTCAGTTTGCAGATCTTCTTTCCAGTAGTTTAATCTTTTCAGTGAGTTTTCACTTGAAAATAGTGTCAATGAGTTATAAAACTCTGAAATAATACCCTTTCTTTTACTATCTTTCATCAACATTTTTTCCAAGGATGAATAGATAGGTCGAGTGAGAGCATTATTTTGATTTGATCGAATAAAGTTTCTAAGTTGAAGATATTTAAAAAAATGTGTTCTATTGAGATTAAATTTGATCCTCAACTCTTCAAAAGACATTATGTTTTCTGCACATGGCAAATATAAATCCTGGATCTTTTGTATCCCTTTTAAATTCCATACTTTAAATACAGCGTCCGCTCTCCCTGGTTTAAAATATTGATTACCCCATATTGGACTAAATTGTGACAATAACTGTGGTTCTTTTAAATAGTTTTTAGCTTCACACCATATTTTGATCATATGCTTTACAAATGGATTTTTAACTTGTTTTTGTAATTTTTTTGCCGAATCTGAGTATATGAATATGGGAAGAGGTAAAGGTAAATTGTATGATTCCATTTCAGTCCAGTGAGGGAGATCATTTGATGAAAAATAATATGTCATAGACCTCAGTTGTGCCGACCAATAATACAACATAAAATTTGGACATTTCAGACCTCCACGATCAAATGGTAAATATAATAAAGACAGACGTAATCTAGCCCTCCTGTTGTTCCATATAAATTCCACTAACTTTTTTTTAATTCTTGAGAATAAATCTAAAGGTGGTGGTAAGGGAATGTATTGAAATAAATAAAGTATTTTAGGTAAAATATTACTTTTAAGTATATTAATTCTCCCGATCATCGACATTGGTAGTGACATCCATCTCTGAAGTAACTCATCAATATCTGTCATTAAGGCTTCATAATTGACACTGGCGACTGATTCTAGCTTAGGCACAATTTGGATTCCTAAATATTTGAACTGATTTACAACATTGAATTGATTTACCTCAGGGGCTGGGTAATTTCTCTGGGTCTCATTTAGCATTAATATTGAAGATTTAGTTTTATTTATTTTATATCCTGATATTTCCCCGAAATTCTTTATTAAATTCAACAAGGTTGGAATTGATTTTTTAAGATTCGACATAAACAAAATTATGTCATCGGCATACAGGGAGATTTTATGTTCTGTTGGTCCAACTTTAATTCCATATATTTGTGACTGTAGACGTATCGCCATCGCTAAAGGTTCAATTGCCATAGTAAACAGTAAAGGTGAAAGTGGACAGCCTTGTCGACATCCTCTATTGATTTTTATTGATTTTGAAATATTGTTATTTGTTAGAATTTCTGCAGTAGCATTATTATATATTATCTGAACCCATTTTATAAAATTATTTCCAAGTCCAAACCTTTGTAAGACTTCAAAAAGAAAGGGCCATTCAACTCTATCAAAGGCTTTTTCGGCATCCAGTGATAAGAGAGCTGTATCCGGTGCTTCTTTATTAGAATAAATAATATTAAATAGTCTTCTTACATTATGGAAGCCTTGTCTTCCCTTTATAAAGCCATTCTGATCTCGATTAATAATATTTGGTAAAATTTCTTGTATTCGTCTTGCTAAAATTTTACAAATTATCTTAAGGTCGGCATTTAATAGGCTTATTGGTCTCATATTTTCACATTTATTAGAGGGCTTACCTGGTTTTGGCAACAGTATAATTAAGGCATTGTTCATATATGATGGTAAATTACTATTTTGAAATGCTTCTAAAACCATTTCCAAAAAAGGTTTTGTTAATTTATTCTTAAATTTTTTATAAAGGTCAACTGGAAGACCATCTGGTCCTGCACTTTTTCCTGATTTCATATTATCAATGGCTAGTCCAACTTCTTCTTGACTAATTTTAGACTCCAGTATCTCCCTATTTTCATTTGGAATACACGGTATAAATAGTTCATTCAAAAACCCATGTAGTTTTGTTAAGTCAGATTCATTTTTGGTATCATATAATTTTTCATAGTAATCTCTAAAGGCTCTATTAATTTCTGAAGGATCTATAACTACCTGTCCATTACTTATAATACTGGTAATTGGTGTTTTAGATTCTAATTGTTTAATCTGCCATGCCAATAACTTTCCTGATTTTTCACCTTGTTCATAAAAAGATTGTTTCAATCTTAGAAGACTCGAGGCAGCTCTATTCGCTGATTTTTTGTCATATTCAGCTCTCAAAATCAGTAATTCGTTCTCCAACCTTGGCTCTCTTCCTGCATATACTCTTTCTTGAAGAATTTTTATTTTATGTTCCAATTGGACTCTCTCCTCTCGAGTCTTCTTAGATTTTGAACCTGTATAACTAATAATATGTCCCCTAATAAAAGCTTTGAAAGCCTCCCACTTTACACATGCTGATGTTTGTGTAGTATTGATATCAAAGAACTCATCTATCTGTTTTTCTATATACTTAACAAATTCCTCATCCTGAAGCCATTTATGCTGAAATTGCCATCTACCTGGTTCCTTTGTCAATTTCTTATCTACATATATTAGACAGCAGGGTGCATGATCAGAGATCACGATGTTATCATAAAAACAGTTTTGAATCTTGGACCTTAATTCTGTGGAGATCAAAAAATAATCTATACGTGAGAATGTCTTGTAGGTATTGGAATAACAAGAGTATGCTTTAACTTGTGGTTTCATTTCTCTCCATATATCTATCAATTTCAATTCTTTCATAAAATGATTAATGGTCATCCTACATCCATTGTGCGTACAGTCCAGTCCTGTTGATCTATCTATACTGGGATTCAATGTACAATTAAAATCCCCTGCTATTATATGTTGCCCTGTTAGTGATGATAAGATAAGAAATAAATTGGCAAAGAACTTTTGATCATCTATATTGGGACCATATAGGTTCACCAAATTTATGTTTTCTAATAGCAAAGATCCTTGAATGATTACATATCTTCCAAATTTGTCTCCAATTACATTTTTCACTTGAAATGGGACTGATTTATGTATGAGAGTCATAACTCCCCTGGCTCGGGATGAAAATGATGAGGTGAACACACTTCCTTGCCATCTACTCCTAATTCTTTTTACATCTTGCTCTATTAGATGAGTTTCTTGTAAAAACACAATTTTTGAACCCATGTCTTTTATTTTATTCATAACTTGTTTAAGTTTTTTTAAATTTTGTAGACCTCTGCAATTCCATGAAGTTAAATTAAGATTAACGCTTTGATTTATAATCAATAGGGTGTTTGGGATTACCTTGCAGTGTAAACATGCTCAAACAGAAAAGCAAAAAAATGAGTGGTTGAACATTCACCCTACAAACTACACACAAACAAATTCCCCCTTTCCACATTTGTGGCAATCCCCCCAAAAGCAAAAGAAAAATTCCGTCTCCCGATATAGCCATCGACCGTTCCACACCCACGAGGATCAGCCAAAGCCACTCCTTCTTCATCCTTCTAGGCGGCCGCCATAACCGGAAGTCGAAATATTGTTATTTGTTAGGATTTCTGCTGTAGCATTATTGTATATTATTTGAACCCATTTTATGAAATTATTTCCAAGTCCAAACCTTTGTAGGACTTCAAAAAGAAAGGGCCATTCAACTCTATCAAAGGCCTTTTCGGCGTCCAATGATAGGAGAGCTGTATCCAGTGCTTCTTTATTAAAATAAATAATATTAAATAGTCTTCTTACATTATGGAAGCCTTGTCTACCCTTTATAAAGCCATTCTGATCTCGATTAATAATATTTGGTAAAATTTCTTGTATTCGTCTTGCTAAAATTTTACAGATTATCTTAAGGTCGGCGTTTAATAGGCTTATTGGTCTCATATTTTCACATTTATTAGAGGGCTTACCTGGTTTTGGCAGCAGTATAATTAAGGCATTATTTATGTATGATGGTAAATTATTATTTTGAAATGCTTCTAAAACCATTTCCAAAAAAGGTTTTATTAATTTATTCTTAATTTTTTTATAAAGGTCAACTGGAAGACCATCTGGTCCTGCACTTTTTCCTGATTTCATATTATCAATGGCTAGCCCAACTTCTTCTTGACTAATTTTAGACTCCAATATCTCCCTGTTTTCATTTGGAATACACGGTATAGATAGTTTGTTCAAAAACCCATTTAGTTTTGTTAAATCAGGTTCATTTTTGGTATCATATAATTTTTCATAGTAATCTCTAAAGGCTCTATTAATTTCTAAAGGATCTATAACTACCTGTCTGTTACTTATAATACTGGTAATTGGTGTTTTAATTTCCAATTGTTTAATCTGCCATGCTAATAATTTTCCTGATTTTTCACCTTGTTCATAAAAAGATTGTTTCAATCTTAGAAGACTCGAGGCAGCTCTATTCGCTGATTTTTTGTCGTATTCAGCTCTCAAAATCAGTAATTCATTCTCCAACCTTGGGTCACTTCCTGCATACACTTGTATCACACATTCTTAATGTGATCTGTGAATCATTCACTAAAGCAAATTCAATTCAATTCAACTTTATTTATATAGCGCCATTTCACAACAACAGTCATCTCATAGCACTATCAACTGTAGGGGGAACCCCCACAGTTGCAGAAAGACCCCAGCAATCAGGCGATCCCCTGTGAGCAAGCACTTGGCGACGGTGGAGAGGAAAAACTCCCTTTTAACAGGAAGAAACCTCCAGCAGAACCAGGCTCAGGGAGGGGCAGTCATCTGCTGCGACTGGCTGGGGGGTGAGGGGATAGAAAAGATGAAAAGAACCGACATGTAGAGAGCAAACAGCACGATGAGGACTCAATCTATGAGAGAGAACAAACAGATGTTATTGACCAGCAAAAAAAATATTTCATTGAGAGTGAAGAAAGGAGTGAGGCCCAGTGCATTATTGGAGGTCCCCGGCTGGCTAAACCTATTAGCAGCATAACTAAGGGAGGGTTCAGAAACACGTGATCCCTCCCTAATTGTAGGCTATATCAAAAAGGTAGGTTTTAGCCCTATTCTTAAAAACAGAGATCAAGTCTGACTCCCGAATCCAGATTGGCAGCTGGTTCCACAGGAGAGGAGCTTGATAACTAAAGGCTCTGCCTCCCATTGTACTTTTGGAGATTCTAGGTATTACAAGTAATCCTGCATTTTGGGAGCGTAGTGCTCTGTTAGGATAATACGGTAGTATCAGATCTTTTAAATAAAAAGGAGCCTGATTGTTTAGAGCTTTGTAAGTAAGTAAGAAGGATTTTAAACTTAATTCTAAACTCTATGGGAAGCCAATGAAGGGAGGCCAGAACCGGAGAGATATGATCTCTCTTTCTAGTACCTGTTAAAACTCTTGCTGCAGCATTTTGGATCAGCTGAAGACTTTTTAAAGATGTTTTAGGACAGCCTGATAATAAAGAATTACAATAATCTAATTTCGAGCTAACAAAAGCGTGGATCAGTTTCTCAGCATCACTCTGAGACAAGATGCTCCTAATCTTGGCAATATTACGCAAATGATAGAAGGCAGTCTTAGAAACAAATTTAATATGTGAATTGAAGGACAGATCTTGATCAAAAATAATTCCAAGGTTCCTCACAAGGTTCTATTAAGAGAAAGAGTAACCGCATCCAAACTGAAAGTTTGATTTGGAAAGGTATTTCTAAGGTTTTTTGGACCAACAAGAATGACTTCAGTCTTATCTGAATTTAATAGCAGGAAATTACAAGTCATCCAAGCTTTGATTTCCTTAAGACAGGCTTCCAACTTGGCTAATTGATTACTATCATCTGGCTTCATTGACAGGTATAATTGTGTATCATCTGCATAACAATGAAAATGTATAAAGTGCTTTCTAATAATGTTGCCTAACAGAAGCATATATAAACTAAAAAGAGTAGGGCCTAGCACAGATCGCTGTGGAACTCCATGACTGAGCTTTGAGTTGAAAGAAAACTAATTATTGACATGAACAAACTGGAACCTATCAGATAAATAAGATCTAAACCACTGCAATGAAGTTCCATTAAGTCCAACATAGTGTTCTAATCTATCAAGTAGAATATTATGATCGATAGTATCAAAAGCTGCACTAAGGTCTAAAAGGAGAAGTATAGAAACCAGTCCATTATCAGATGCGATGAGGAGGTCGTTAGTGACCTTCACTAAGGCTGTTTCAGTACTATGATGGATTCTAAACCCAGATTGAAACTCTTCAAGTAAACCATTTCCCTGCAGGTGGTCAAATAATTGCGTAGCAACAACTCTTTCTAAGATTTTTGAAATGAAAGGGAGATTAGAGATTGGTCTATAGTTAGCTAAAACTCCTGGATCTAGCATTGGCTTTTTGAGTAAGGGTTTAATTACAGCAGTTTTAAAAGCCTGCGGTACATGGCCTAAAGTTAATGAAGAATTGATTATATGAAGAATAAAGCTACCAATAAGTGGGAAGACTTCTTTAAATAACCTGGTAGGAATAGGGTCTAAAAGACAAGTTGAAGGTCTGGATGAGGAAACTATTTTGTCTAACTCACAAAGGTCGATTGGAGTAAACTCATCAAGACAGACATCAATTGAAGGAGTTGTAGTAGTTACTGTATTTAAGTTAACTGTGGGAAGAATCTGATTGATTTTATCTGTGATGGATGAAATTTTATTATTGAAAAAGTTCATAAAGTCCTGACTAGTAAGCTCTAAGGGAATGCTAGGATTGACAGAGTCCTGACTCTTTGTCAGCCTGGCTACAGTACTGAAAAGAAACCTGGGATTATTCTTGTTCTCTTCTATTAATGCAGAATAATAACTTGTTCTAGCTTTTCTAAGAGATTTTTTTTATAAATTAAAAGATGATTTCTCCAAGCTAAAATAGATTTCATCTAAATTAGTGGAGCGCCATTTTCTTTCTAATTGACGAGTCTTCTGTTTTAAGCTACGAGTTTCTGTGTTGAACCAAGGAGTTAGAAATGTCTGATTAGACTTTTTTTTTAAGGGGGCCACCAAGTCTAGAGCCTGATGCAGAGAAGCTGAAACACTATCCACCATGTTATCAATTACAGAAGGAGCAAGCTGTCTATAGCTTATTTCCGTTGTGTTGACACATGGCATAGAGGAAACAATCTGCATAAATTTGGTAACAGCA
Source organism: Pholidichthys leucotaenia (assembly GCA_020510985.1). NCBI lineage: Eukaryota > Metazoa > Chordata > Actinopteri > Cichliformes > Pholidichthyidae > Pholidichthys > Pholidichthys leucotaenia. The sequence goes on along the minus strand of CM035843.1, from coordinate 53,940,248 downwards.
TCATCTGAGAGGCATCTACTGTAGTAATATTTTTCTTTAGGAGCCAAATACATACCTGCCAACTACTCCGGTTTTGCCGTAATGGTTACGGTTTTCAAGACCCCATTCCGGGTTACGGCTTTATTAATCAAAATTACGGTTTTTCACTAAAAATTCAGTCAAAAATTTTAAATCGTAAAAAAACCACAAAAGCAATTCCAAACACGAGATCGCTAGGAATCGTATCTAAATTTAGAACATAGCAACACGTGATGGCGGCCGGGATGGTCACACTTTTTCAGTGCTGAGACAAAGTTGCTGATTTTGCCACTAAAATAACTAAATATTGGATCAACATTTGTGACACACACGCACAGGCTGAATTTCCACCTTGGTTGAACCAGCTTTTGAAGTAGAAATACCCCTTTATTCGCCTTTAACTGGGCTCTGTGAGTAAACTGAGTAGCGTTTCTTTTCGTGGTTCGCTGCTACGCTTTACCTGAAGCGTTTGCTAAGCTAACGCTATCGCTATTGAGGGTATTGAGGTTTCTATTCTCGCGCGAAATCCCGGAGAGGCGTGCGCACATCGCGAGATGTAAACACGATGTAAACTGCCTGCAGACGTTCACACGACTGCACTTCAACCCTGGCAAATGGACCATGGATTCGACATCTAAAGGGAGAATACATTTTATATAATGCCTAAGATTCTGAAGAACATGTGCTGTGTAATTGCAAGCCTTGTCATGCTTGGTGTATCATGTAAACACATAAAATATCAGAGCGATTTTGCCGTCATTTACGCACGTGTCTATTATACAGTGCTAGTATACCCTGCTGATATTTCTAGTCTTCTAGTATTCATAATACATCACATCTGGCCTATTCGAAGTTCTATGCAGTGTTAAGATAGTCTTTTGAATACAAATTTAATGACAAGATAGTCGATTGCAATCCATGGCATACAGGCCGTCACTTAATTGTAATTGACTAACAATACATTCACTCTGTGAAATTACAATTTTACTAGTTTTGGAGAGGGTTCAACTTCAACATCAGACTGATTGGGGACAAAACTAAGTTATGCTTAGAACTGTCTATATCGCATTCAGCTGTAGGAAATCCAAGAAAGTACATCTATAATATTAATTTACATATTTAAATAGCTGATTATACAAGGAATATGCATATATATATATATACACACACACACTACCGTTCAAAAGTTTTGTCACCCAGACAATTATTTTGTGTTTTCCATGAAAAGTCACACTTATTTACCACCATGAGTTGTAAAATGAATAGAAAATATAGTCAAGACATTGACAAGGTTAGAAATAATGATTTGTATTTGAAATAATTTTTTTCCTTCAAACTTTGCTTTCGTCAAAGAATCCTCCATTTGCAGCAACTACAGCATTGCAGACCTAACATGATTGCACAAGGGTTTTCTAATCATCCATTAGCCTTCTGACGCAATGAGCAAACACATTGTACCATTAGAACACTGGAGTGATAGTTGCTGGAAATCGGCCTCTATACACCTGTGTAGATATTGCACCAAAAACCAGACGTTTGCAGCTAGAATAGTCATTTACCACATTAGCAATGTATAGAGTGTATTTCTGATTAGTTTAAAGTTATCTTCATTGAAAAAAAGTGCTTTTCTTTCAAAAATAAGGAAATTTCTAAGTGACCCCAAACTTTTGAACAGTAGTGTATATATATACAGTATATAAATATTTTAAACATGAAATCAACACATTGCAATACTCATGTATTGTCTATTGACACTGTTGTCTGATACCCGATTGTAATCAGGTGGATAGCAAGCTTGCAGAAATAAATTTTACACTTAAGTATTGCAGCCGATATGCTTAGAACACTTGATAAAACCTTGGACAACAATATACTGTGAATTTGTAGCAATGGGATAGAGTTATGATAGCACAAATTAAGCCTACTTACCAGTTCGTTTGGTGGGTTCTCTGTGTTGTTTTGATATCTTCGCCTCTCTGATGCGCAAGGGATTATGGGATACATCAATACCCCGAATAGCTAACGCCATAGCTAGTCGTAGCACCTAACACCGACACAAAGGAGTGACTCTGTCCCCAGTGATTGGGGCTTGCCGGAGGAACTAACCGAGGCAACAGTTGGACGGGAGCCGGATCAGAGTTCAAGTACAGCGGTGGTAGGAGACGGGGACCAGTGGAGGACCACCGGGGCCCCAGCCGGATAAGAGCCGGAATCGGAGCCCAGTTACAGCGGCGGGGCTCTGCGGAGTTGCGAAGGATTTAGGTATACGTTTTCGTTTTTTATTGTATACGTTTTCATCATGGAATCTGCTGGAGAAAAATCACAAATGAGCGTGAAACCCAAACGAAAATTACAGTCTTGTCGTGAGGAATACTCCAAAGCATTTCCAGGAATTATTATTCGCTCAAGAAAGGGTGAAAATTTCACATTTGCTGAGGGAAAAGGTCAAGAGAAATGTCATTTATCAACATTTGTTAAATGCATGATTATGTACTAAGAGAATATTACCATAGAGTTTGTCCTTGATCTTTTCCATCAGCATATCTGCACTGACAATTTAAGGAAAATAGAAACATGATTGTTGAAGAAATATGAGGTTGTTAGCCACATTTTAACTTGATTTAATGCTAATATTTGTTTGGCGTCGGGGGGCCTTCACCCCCCTGAACCCCCCACCAGGACTTTGTCCTGGACCTACCGGGGCCTGCGGCCCCTGGACCCCGGCTAGCTACTAGGCTTTTCAGGTTTTAAAAGTTGGCAGGTATGCAAATAGTCAGAAATAGTAAAATCAAAGGTTAACAATGGTCTGACAGTACAGGGTTATGAGGAGACACTACAAGATTTTCTATTTCTATGCCATATGTCAGAACAAGGTCCAACGTATGGTGGAGATAATGAGTAGAATTTCCTACTTTCTGAGAAAACCCAATCGAGTCTAATATTGAATTAAATGCCACATTAAGGCAGTCACTATCTACATCTACATGTATATTAAAGTCCCCTACTATAATTATTCTATCTAATTTCAGCACTAAATCAGCTAAGAAATCAGCAAATTCGGATAAAAATTCTGAGTAGGTTGATGGAGGACGATAAACTATGGCAAATAAAATTGGGTTTAGCCTAAAATTGCTAAAGTGCCCAACACTGAGGACCAGGCCCTCAAAGGAATTATAACATGTTTTTTGCTTTACATTAACTAGTAATTTGGAATGGTAAATTGTTGCTACTCCTCCTCCACGACCAGAACTTCTGGGATTTTGACAGTTTAAATAACCAGAGGGAGTTGATTCATTTAAACCAACATAATCCTCTTGCCCTAACCAAGTCTCTGTAAGGGAAATTAAATCAATCTGATGATCAATTAACAGATCATGGACTAACAGAGACTTGGGAGTTAGAGACCTAATATTTAACAAACCACATTTAATTTTTAAATTATGAGGAGGAACAGAGGCCAAATCATTCAATTTAGAGGCTTCATGTTTAATTTGAGTTTTACCAACTTTTTGCTGAATCACTTTGGGATTCTTACACATAATATTTTTATTTACTTTGGAGGGAGCAGACAATGATTCTCTGATGGGGAAGACAGGGGCTAAGTTGAGGGGTGGCGGATGAAGAGGAGCTGCAGAGAGGCGTGTAAGACTGCGACTCTGCTTCCTGGTCCCAACTCTGAGTTATCAAGGTTTTGGAAATTTGGATAAAAAATATGCCATATTGTTAGATAAATGAGAAGCACCATCCAAAGTGGGATGAGTGCTGTCTCATCTCATAAGACCAGGTTTTCCCCAAAATGAGCTCCAATTGTCAATGTAGCCCACGTCATTTGCAGGACACCACACAGACAGCCAGCGGTTCAAGGATGACGAGCGGCTAAACATGTCATCACTGGTCAGATTGGGGAGGGGCCCAGAGAATACTACAGAGGCAGACATTGTTTTGGCAAAGTCACACACCGATTCTACATTAAGTTTCATGACTTCCGACTGCCGGAGTCGGATGTCATTAATGAAGGCGTGGATAACAATTGTGGAGTATTTACAGTTACTTTTAGCCAGCATTTTCAAATTTGACTCGATGTCGCCTGCTCTGGCCCCAGGAATGCATTTGACTATGGCCGCTGGAGTCTCTAGGTTCACGTTTCTGACTACAGAGTCGCCAATGATCAGAGTTTTTTCCTGAGCGGGGAAAAACGATTAGAAACGTGAACAGGTTGGTGGAGTACCGGAGCTTTGCGACTAGGCTTCCTTCTCACCGTCACCCACCCAGTCTCCTCGCTGCTGAGGAGAGCCGGAGGACCGCTAACGGGGCCTATGCTAGCGAGCTCCGCTGCAGCTAGGGGACGTCCGTCGAGAGTAACTGGCGTAGATGGTGTTTCAATGCAGTGGAGCCGGAATTCCAAATCAGACAACCTCGCCTCGAGCGCCTCAAAAAGACAACATTTATTACATTTACTGTTATCACTAAAAGAGGCAGAGGTGTAGCTAAACATCTGACAGAGAGAGCACACCAGAGGAGGGGAAGGAGAGCTAGTAGCCATAGCTAGTGGCTAACCCGAAGCTAACAAAAGCACAGATGAAAGGTGAACAGAAGGTTAAAGAGGGTGATCAGGTGACATGGAGTGCGCACACAGGTGCAAGAGGCTTGATAAACAGAAATGAGAACTAACGGTAGATGGAAAAAAGTGGTTAAAATACAATTAAAAGCAAAAACCTCAGGAGAGTGATGAGAGCAAACCACACGGACAGACAGCAATACAGGAAGTGACGATACGTTACCACAAGTGACGTTCACCACCACTTAAACTTTGGTTTAACTTAGTAAATGAATAAAACCATAAAACTGTGATACAGAGTGTCTTAACAATATTGTTCACTATTGATTTTTTTTCTTTCTTTCTCATTTTTCGGCAGTTGAACAAGATTTGGGTGCAGTGGTGCCTGAAACTGAACGTTTGGACACAAGCGCTCACAGGGCAAAAGGCCTGTTGGCTCTAAAGGCCAGGCGTCAGCGTCCTTCTCGGAACAAACTAAAGGAGAATCTAGCCTTGGCTGCATATCCATCTCAGGTCTGCTGGAAACGGGTGACGATAATATTGCTTTGAATTGCTGCATTTACTATGCAAAATTGGCTTTTAGCAAAAAAAAGGATCACTGATATTGCATGACTAGTGCAAGGAATTCATCAAAACGTTACAGATGTAGCCTGCAGATTTTGTCAGCCATTATTGTAACTAAAACTAGAACGTTGCTCAGTAGTGGTTCATCTAGCATATCAAATGATGATGAAAAAAGGAGGTGTTATTAATCACCAAAGTATAAAGTGTAATTTCTAGTGTTGTAATGGAGACCAGAATCTCCCGAGACCAAGACCACTGTGTAATGTAGGTCTTAGTCTTGGGAAACTCTGGTCTTGACAAGATGTCCACTAAAACACTAATAAGTCCTTCCAGGGACACTTATGTTGTTAAAGCAACAACAAAACTGGGGTTTTATTCAGTAATTGTGGTGGTCTAATGGTTAGGGATGTGGACTGGTGACTGGAGGTTTGCTGGTTCAGGATCTGAGTGGGACAGATGGCATAGCAGTGTTTGATCCACCCTTATTAACCCCACTGTGGTGCCCTTGAGCCAGGCCCTTAACCCCACCTGCTCCAGTGGAGCTGCTCAGTGGCCACAGGTCAGTTTGTGGTTGTACTGGGCAGCTTCCAGGTGTGAATGTGAACAGGGCGTCCTTGAAAAAGAGAGGTTTCCTTTCAGTGGACCTCACCTGTATAAATAAAGGTCAAATAAAATGAATTACAGGATGCAAGTGTTCTGTCCTCTCATTTTCTGGCTAAGTTGCCCTTCCAAGTAGAAAAATATTCACTGGTAAAACAACTAAGATCCAGAATTTTCTAAAAAAAAATACCCATACATTGTAGAAAACAATAGGCTTCACTGAATGTCAACAAAACTGTGCTGTTATAGCCTAGAAGAAAACAACCAATCAGAACTCAGACATGTAGCTTTCTGTTGTACTGTATAAATAGTTTCTTTATTCCCTCTTCCTTGAATTGTTCCCTGGTCCCAACAGGAACATGAAAATGAAAACGAGGACGAGCAGGAGCAGCGGGAACCTCTCAGACGACGGCGGTCTTTTGAGGAGAGCCTGTCACTCCCAGTTCCCATCTGCGATCCTGAGAATGGGCAGAAGGATGATACATGTGAGATTCCAGTGGTATCAAAGAGCAAGGAGCAACTTTGTAGCAGCCCGTCTTTGTCGCCTTCACAGGCAGACAGCATTGAAAGCAGTGGCAGCCCCAGTTTGTCCCCGTCAAAGCTTAATTCTTCGCCACAAACCCCCACTGGTATGACGCGAAATGCCAAGAAGAAAGAGTCTAAAGGCAAGGCCAAAGAGCACAAAGGTATGCAAGGTCCATATGTGATGAATGAATACAAAGTCACTAAGTCTGATGATCCTTGTTTCATTACAGAGGATATAAATGACACTTCAGCAGCAGGAAAGCCTAAGAGACGTTTTCCAGATTTCGGGTAACTATCCAGACAGATCACTACTGTGTACAGATTCCCACAGATTAGTTTTAGTGACTGAATCCGTGTTACTGACTTCAACAGGGGCCTCCGGAAATCGGGTGGCAAAGGGAAAAAACATGACAAGGAGTCTATGAGAGCCTCTTTGGACAGCAGGTACTTATTGCCAGTACGAGTGAGATATCATTTGTTTATAAAGACATACTGAAGATTGGTATTTCTAAGATTTTTTTAGGGCTTAAACATAAATACATGAAAATAAAATTCAGTGTCACTTCAAACATAGAATTTGCCTTTGCATTGCTTTTAAATTTTTCCTGTATATCTTAGTTTGTTTTCATGCAACATATAAGATGGTTTACACATGGTTTTCACCCCGTGTAAGGCTACATATCTCTTTTTGTCTCATGGCCAGGGGTTCCGCAGAATTACTCGAGGAATCTGGAGGGAATATATCTCCCGCAGACTCGATGACCTCCATCCCAACCTGTATGCCTTTCTCCTGGTTTGGAGACAAGGACAGAGACAGAGAGCCCGCCTCTTCCAGCGGCAGCCTGCCTTACGTTGCCACTGAGACCAGCAGTGAGCAAAGTCAGGATCGCAAAAATAAGGTATGAGGCATTTACGTTTGGGGGGGGAAAAAATTGAGACAAATAGAATATTTTAAGAGTTATAGAATATTATTGTATATATTATATAGAATATTTTAATATTTGAATTATTAAGTTCACTGTAATTTCCCAGTTTGTGATCAATACAGTATATCTATATTTTTATAGGGTAAAACATTGTAAGCTTACAATAGAGTACATATTCTGTAGTATTCTATCACAAATGTTACCCCCTTCAGTCTTTGAGGACTTGTTCAATTGTCAGACTGGTGCTTATCGATCTTGTACTCATAATATTCACAATTACAGTTTATACACATAGCTGACCCATAAGGTTTTTCCTGTTTAAAGGATTCTTTCCTAAATAATCTTCACCTTCCAGAGTACAATAACTGGTTCCATTTGTTCATCAGAGACAGGGCAGGGAGGAATTTGATGGTTTTACAGCGAGTTTGCAAGTAGTGACACATCCACGGCCGCCAGTGAAAAGGATGTCATTCAGGCTTCTGTTGCCATGATTTGGTTTAATAAGTTCAAGGAAGGGATTATTAAACATGCTTCTAGTTCTGTTGTGTCCCTGAAGGTGTTGTTTCCTAAAGATCCATCTTTCTGAAATGTGTTTTCACCAAACAGACAAATCTCTCCTGGTCCAATTTATTCAGTCGCTCGTTAGATTTGGTACAGTATATCCATTTTTGTTTTACCTGATTTTAGATGACACTGTAGAGTGTTACTAACACACCTAACTTTTGGATTTTTAATTTTTCTCACTTCGGATTACACACTGTGAATAATTCACTGTTTCTGTTTGAAATGGGTATGTGGTAGTGTTTCATCTAAATTTTATAGGTTACAGCTTGAGGACTCGTTCTGGTTTGGATTACAAAAAAAATAATAAAAACAGAAGTACACTGCCGTTCAAAAGTTTGGGGTCACTTAGAAATTTCCTTATTTTTGAAAGAAAAGCACTTTTTTCAATGAAGATAACTTTAAACTAATCAGAAATACACTCTATACATTGCTAATGTGGTAAATGACTATTCTAGCTGCAAATGTCTGGTTTTTGGTGTAATATCTACATAGGTGTATAGAGGCCCATTTCCAGCAACTATCACTCCAGTGTTCTAATGGTACAATGTGTTTGCTCATTGTGTCAGAAGGCTAATGGATGATTAGAAAACCCTTGTGCAATCATGTTAGGTCTGCAATGCTGTAATTGCTGCAAATGGAGGATTCTTTGACGCAAGCAAAGTTTGAAGGAAAAAATTATTATTTCAAATACAAATCATTATTTCTAACCTTGTCAATGTCTTGACTATATTTTCTATTCATTTTACAACTTGTGGTGGTAAATAAGTGTGACTTTTCATGGAAAACACAAAATAATTGTCTGGGTGACCCCAAACTTTTGAACGGTAGTGTAGGTATCGTTGCACCACATAATCAGAATTGACTCACCACACGTTTAGGTGAGCAAATTTACCACCTTTTACCATGCTCTAACACTTTGTTTGACTTCAACAGCACAAAAAATTATACATAGGAGCTGCAACTACCTGGAGGTCTGAGCAACCTTTTTTTAAAAAAAAAAAATTCATATTAAATCCAGTGTGTCAGATCAAATGTGCATGTAGCTTCATGTACATGAATGAAAACATTACCCCATACCTGTAATGTGTGTTTGTGCTTTTTCACTTGAATTGTAGTGTTGTGTAGTTTTAGAAGTTGTCAATGTAGTATTGATGGTGGATTGGCCATAATTATTACCAACTTGAATATATAGTTTATAGTGATCACCTCACTTCCTTCCTAGTGATAATGCTTACAATAAATGTGCTGGACTAGTGGCACTGTAATAAGGTGTACTCATTTATCAGAATAATACCACTGATTGAGAGAGCACAGCTCTTAACCCTCATTCCTGTATTGGTGTCTGTCTCTGTCGTGAAGAACTGCTGTTGGGTGATGTTACTTGAGTAAATCCGTTCCTTGTTTCCACTTGTTCCAGAGTTTTTCAGTCATAGATGATTCTAACCCTGCCAGTCCCAGTTCAGACATCTCTGGGTTAGTTGCTGAACCCAATCTGTCTGGGCGCTCACACACTTTAATCTTCTCTTCCAGCGAGGTGAGTGCTCTGCTTGTTGAACAGTCACAAAAGCTATGTGGGACGCCTTGATGCAGCTGAAAGGGGACATTCTCAAGCATGCTCTTTGAGCCTTCCTCCTTTCATAGCTCAGATTAAATCATGAATGGAGAAGGGAATACAACAGAGCTGCATGTGTGCATCTTAAAACTTGGTGTTGTATTCGAGTCTTGTGGCTAAACTTTTCTTGTTCGTTGTGGTTCTAATAGTTTGAACTTGTGCAGTGCTTCATGTATTTTTTTTTTATTTAAAAAACAAGCTTTGACAGACCTCAGAACAACATTGACTGCTCTGCTGCCTGCTCAGCAATGCTTCACCAGCTGTTTTGTGTGAAGTTGCGGTCAGTTCTTTTCAGATGTTCCAGTAAAACGTTTGAAGAAATTGACATGCATCAGAGGACGTCTGTGGTACTTTGCTGTCAGAGAATGTTTTCATAGTGCTTTGTAGCCTGGGGAATGTGCATCTGCAGAGCTTTCATGTCTTTGCTTGTTTGTTCAATATATTTATTTTGTTGTTTTTCTTTTTGATCTGTGCTCCTATTTATTGCTGTTTTATAGTATTTGTTCATGTAAAATAAAAATTTGCCCTTTATTACCCTTGTCTACCCCAGTCTAGATTTTAAGGTCTCACCATTTTTCATTAGTTAAAAAATGTTTAAACATTGCTGGAGATGTCAGATGGCTTTAAACTATTTTAATGTATATTTTTTATTACTTTTATACTCATAAGTAATCTTTAGTACTTCATATTGGAGCCTTAAGGCTGTTACAGGGCTAATTTTAATGTTATTCATATTTTACAGAAATATTACGATGCTTGTTCATTAAATATTTCCCCTGACTCATTTGCCCAGGACTGAGAAGAACCAAACTTGGCACAGTTATTAGTATTTTTCTACATAGGTACCACCAAGAGTCACACACTTCTCACATTGCTGTATGCAGCTGTGGAGACCTTGCCTGTAGAAGTCTGCAGGAGCCATGACCTGATGTTGGAAATCTGAGTTTCATTGTTTTGAAAGTGCGCAGCCTTCAAAAATGGCTTCATGGTTGAAAAGAGGTGGAAGACAAATGGTGAGAGGTGGAAGGTGAGGAAGGATTTCATAGCCGCAGGACTGTGCTTCCGCGTTGTGAACCAGGGCGATTTCTTGTAGGAGGCGAACACCTTTGGTCAGCATGCCACGCCTCTCAGTTTTAATGCTCTTCCACAGTTTCTGCAGTAGTGAAGCGTAGTAAGTCCCAGTACTTGCTGTACCCTTTGTCAGGAAATCCATCATCAATACTCCATGCTGGTCCCAAAAGACTGTGAGCATGACCTTTCCCTCCGAGGGTTGGACAGGTTCCTTCTTCAGAGGTGGTGAGTCATAATGCTTTGATTGCTTTGACTGGGTTTTAGTCTCTGGATCATAGTGATGGACCCACATTTCATCCGGTGTAATTAGTCTGTTGAAGAAGTCCTCCTGGGTTTCATGGCACAGGGCCAAAAGAGCCTGGGCACACGTGACTCATTCCTGCTTCTAGGAAGGTGTGAGCAACCAGGAGATCCATCGTGTAGACAGCTTCTGCATGTGCAAATGGTCATAAATGACCCCCCCCCCCCCAAAAAAAAAAAGATCTTGCACTGATTTGACATCTTGGGCTTATTGGCAAATGGTTAATGAAAATGGTGGCCTCCACTTCCTTCTTTAATGGCACACTGTGGTTGCCCGGGAATGGCTGCCGTTTCCACCGATGTCTGACCACAGTTGAACTGTCGATGCCAGTGCTTGACTACATCGTACAATAGGCCACGTCTCCCGTGGCGTGTGCCCTCTCAAGTACAGGAACCTGATGACCACTCTGCATTCAGCTGGCTCCATTATCACACCTTACTGTACCTTAGCACCTGTAAAAGAGAAACTCTTAGGAGTTCAGAGCTGCAAATTACCACGTGACCTATAGAGATATGTAATATTATACACGTGCAATTTCAGCTTCCTACAATAACCGGGAGTGGCTCAGGGGAAATCTTTAATGAGCAGCCCCTGTAGTTTTATATTTACGAACAAGGCATCTGACATGACCGTGCTCTTACACAAGTGTTTTTCAGGTATTTAATGTGTTTTCCTTCCTCTGTAGACGTTGGATGATGAGCCAGTAGCCACAGGAAAAGAGTATCAGTGGCACAACCGGCCAGTTTCTGAGTGGACCAATCAGCAGGTCTGTCACTGGTTGATGGGCATGAACATGGACCAATACACACCTGAATTTACAGCTAAGGGAATAGACGGCCAGCAGCTCTTACATTTGGACAGCGACAAGTTGAAGGTAAAAAAAAGGGGAAAAACAACACTTCTAAACTGTAAATGAGTTATTCATTTTCAGCTTTTTTAGTACCAAGTCACAGAATCATTTGTCTAAAAACATTTCAAATGCAAGGTGAAGACCCTACAATTTAGCAAAGAGAACATCCCAACAATTGGGTGATTCCATATGAACAAGCTTTTGGTGGCAGTAGGAGGAGAGTTTTATCTGTTGCTCTTTATAATCGAGTTGCATGTCAGGAATGGTCAGTCCGTGACTCCCACCTTGTGGTCAAAGTGCATTAAAACATACTAAAGAATTTTGTTTTTGGTTTTCTGTTCTATATAAATAAATAAATATTAAGGATATTTTTATAATAAAAAAAATATGTTATAAGATGGTCATATTTTTCAGATTTCCACATGACTACAGTAAGTTTGTTTGCTTCAAATGTTCAACATTTATTCATTCTTGGAATAAAAAAAAGACAGGTTCATTAGTTGAATCAGCCAGTTGTCTTTCAGTGTCTGATAGTCTATCAATTCATAAGTGTGATTACATTGGCAGAATTTATACATATTTATTCAATTTAGTGACGCACTGATATGTCGACTGACCATCGGTACAGGCCAGGGGTCCGCAACCTTGGCCAAGCAAAGAGCCGTAGTCAGCCAAAGAGCTGACTAAAATAGAATTAGCTGAGAGCCACAACAGCTATTTGACCATTAAAATAAAGATTAGGCTGCTTATAAAGTTTTATATTTAAATCACTGAATATACAAGAAATGTAATTTATGTAGCATATATATATTCCTACCACAACAGTGAAGAAAACTGATGGAGCTTTGCTATTAGATGTTGCAACAAATGAAAAAGCCAGACACTTCTGAAAAAATATTATATGGGGCAGTGTGTAATCTAGCTGACAGATATCAAAATGCAAATATTTCCTTTATACTGATCATTACTCCCTTATTAAGCATTTACAATAATCTACAAAAGTCTTGCTTTGATAGTTATACATAAAAACTTGTAAAGACATTACACTGATCCAAGATGGCTGCCTACATGGAGACCTACCTTCTTCCTGTGTGGACAGGATTAGAAATGAGTCTATCAGAGGGACAGCTCAGGTTCAGTGGTTTGGAGACAAAGTAAAAGAGGCAAGGCTGAGATGGTTTGGGCATGTGTAGAGGAGGGACAGTGGCTATACTGGACAAAGGATGTTGAAGATGGAGCTGCCAGGCAGGAGGAAAAGAGGAAGACCACAGAGAAGATTCATGGATGTAGTGAAGGAGGACATGGAGAGGTCTGGTGTGAAAGAAGTGGGCAAGGGATGGGGTGAGACGGAGGTAGATGATCTGCTGTGGTGACCCCTAGAAGGAGCAGCCAGAAGAAGGACAAAAAAACTGTTGTTGGCCATCACAAAAAGAGAAATTATTTAAAAAAAAAAAAAAAAAACCAAAACAATTTGTAGGCTAATTAATAATTTCAGGGTGATGTCTGTTTTTTTTTTTTCCTTCAGCCATGTACAACAGTCAACCATCCTGCAAGAATATAAAACAGAACCAACTGTACTTCCTTTACCTTGGAGACGTTTATTCAGCAAGTTGAGATGATTTATCATGTCCACCATAAAGTGAAACTTTTCCAGCCAGTTTGTATCTGTCAGTTTGGGATACAGAAGCTCTGAAATCGTTCTTTTTCGCTCATTTCCCGTTTCTCACTTTTCGGCAAAGGCTGTGTTGTGGAAAAATCTTTGTTCCTATTTTCCTTGGTGATTTTTCTTATTCTGGATTTGTCTGCATCTTTAACGAGGGTGGGGAGGATCAGCAGCCAGCTGGCGGGGACAGTGCGCCTCTCTGTGCTTATGAGTCAGCTATTAAGATTAGTTGGGTGTGTTTTAGTTGACAGCATAATAAAACATTTAAAATGGATATATTTTACGTTTACAAAAGCATGTGTTTTAGTTGGAAAAAAATGTATCAAATACACAAAATGATTTTTACAAGTGGCAGTAATTGACGATTTAATTTCATGACGTTTGTGAGCTGCTGCCGCCTTTTTTTTTTTTTTGACAAGGAGAATGGGTTTACAAGTATACATACACAAAAACTTACACAACTGTAAATGAGTATATACATACACACATACAGAATATATAATAATTCTCTACCTATATACACAAACGCCAGCCTGCCCTCATTTTTCTAAGTGTCTATTAACAAGTATTTGAGAAGTTGTAACAACAGCATACCAACCAATTTAAAGGTAACCCCTTGGCCTAGGTCAGGCGGGGGCAACACGGGGAAACCAGCGACCATCCCCAGCCGATAACTGAGCCCACTGCCCATAAATGCCCGTCGCCCCACCAAAGGAGCTGCTGTGAGCTCCATGCGTGCCCTCAGCAGTGTTTTTGCTACCACACAGGGAGGTGTAGTAAAGCCATTTGGAGTTGGTACTCAAGCCAGACATTGTTTGAAAGCTTAGAATTTTGTCTGTTTGGTTATTAAAACAGATTTTGAAATACAGTCGCAACAGAAGTAAATGGCCATCAAAGAGCTAGCACAAAAAAGTAACGCAGCAGCAACATAGAAGCAGCTCGCCAATCAAGCGTCCTTACATTCCAAAAATTAATAATCAAACAAATTCAGTCCCGTTTCATTGCCACAGGTCCAATAGATCCATTCGAGTAAGATTTATTCTGCATCCCCACTATTTTGTGGAGAAAAATACATAAATTTGCCACTTTGAAACAGCCAGCTGATGGTATAAGCAGTGACTCACCAGTGACACTTCCTCCCGGCATTCCCAGAATTAATGACAATCCAACAAATGCAGTCCCGTTTCACCGGCACAGCTCCATGTGATTACAGGGATATTTATCCATAAATTTGCCGTGTTGTTAGAAGCCAGCTGAACTTCCGCTTTTCTCCGTGTCTGTGTTCATAAAAACTATATTTCCCATGAAGTGAGTGGTGGAAACAAAGCTGAAAAGACACGTGACTCAGCTTTTCATTGAGGAAACGGTTATTTTTCACAGAAATGCTCTGTCACGTGAAAGGCTATAAATCATAAGTGTATGAGACATTTATATGATAGAATTTATGCTTTCAAATCTTGGTGTGCTGAAGGGCTGAATTGCTTTAATGGTTCAGCTATTTATGATAATGCACATTCCTTTGTTTCCCCGGCACGAAAGAGGGACAAATGACAACACACACAAAGCTGTCGGCACTTTCGGCCATGAGCTGTTGGCATCGGCCCAAAATTTTACATTTGGTGCATCCCTAATTAAATTCTACTATATACTTTTTTCTCCTTTAGGCACTGGGTGTGTTGAGTCAAAGTGACCGATCAACTATAAAGAAAAAACTCAAGGACATGCGCAAGGCCCAGGAGAAGTTTGAGAAAAAGAGAGAGAAGGAGGTCCGTCGCAGCGGGAGACTTCCAGTCCCTACAGACTCCGTCTGCTGAGGAGTCGGGTCCGACTGTGAAAGCTCACAAAGCCCACCGTCATGTAGAACCGCAATTTTCTATAAAGTTTTTCCTTTACATCCATTACTTAACATTATTCTTGCCAACCATTGAAAATTCTCTCATTTGTCTCCCAGATTCTTTATACCTGTGAGCTTTGAACTGAAAGACGGGGGATATCATCATATTGGGTATCTGACCAAAATATTTACATTTTTACCACTGATGAGTTAGACGTTAAAATGATAGGTCTGTATTCAGATTTAATGTAGTCCTTGCTGATCATGCACACATGTACCTATAGAAGGCTGATGTATACTGCTTTTTTTGTTATATTTTTGCCGAAATGAAAATCCTATTTTAACGTTCAGCTCTTTGCGGGAGCGACTGTTGTACAGTTCCGATAAAAGAACTATATTTGTCTATTAAGCTTCAGTGGGTGACAAGGTTTTTAATGTATAAAGAAGTTTTATACATATGCCTATTAACTGCATTTTTTTTTTTTTTTACTTAATACTATTGATCATTTTATACCATCTTAAATTTTCTACTAAGTAGAATAGCTCCACCGTTGTTTTACTCAATGAAAAGCAAAAACGGTTTGGGTGGGAACAAGGTGAAGGCCTGTCGTCCCGTGCGCCGCATCACTCAGGTGGTGCATTGATGCTCCATGTAAATACACACAGTGTGCAGGATCCAGTAGTAGGGATGGGTCTCTGACAAGGACTTGAGATGCTGGAGCAGTGTCATGTGTATAAAGTGAGTTAACTGAAGTGCTGCCTTTATTCTCAAGCACCACTACATGTTCTGAATCTATTACATGTCAGACTGCAGGAAATTTTAGGAATTTTGAATCCTCTAAATTAAATGTTTCCTGGTACATGCAGCATCAATAAACTAATTTTCACTCTGCGGCTTGTGTGGTTTAATCTTACACCAGAATAAAGTAGACTCAGTGCATCCAGTAGACTTTATAAAGGTGGAGTATTTAGGAATTGCAGGTGATTACTGGCAACACCAGATGGCAGTAATGAACCTTCATCCTCTAGGCTGAAGCAAACTTGAGTTTTTTACTGATGACCCATGATGACTTCAAGTGAACCAGTAATTAACTGGTGTTACATGTTCCGCACTACTCTGGAAATTAACAATTAAAACACATGATTTTTTGAAGATGAAAACTGGCTCAGTACTCACCCTGCTGGTGTAATGTGGTATCTGTCACTTTGTCAGCCCAGCAAAAATCAAATGAATTCATAGCTCTGCAATATCAAATTATCACATTTGGCGTGACGGCAAAATAAATGTTTCTTTACACTTTACTTACATTTTTACGTATTTCTGGAATATCAAAGTAGAAAATACTGCCTATTCTACCTTTAAAAGAAACCCAAAGTAACAACTCAATATTTTTGACAACTTATTAAATCTTGGTGTATTTTTTTTAAATGACAAAAAAAAAGATGTTTTAGTTTTTAATCAACAGTTTTCCAGAGTGTATATGCAGTTGCTAAAATTCATATACAGTGGAGGACCCAAATAAAGCTGAATTTGGTGCAGAGACTGTTGTACACAGGACAAGTGGACAAGATAAAAACCTTATGGCAGCTTTTTGTCATTAACATTTTATTTCCAGTTCCAACAACCTTAACTGCACCTGTCATTTTAAACCAAGAACAGCATCTCAAATGTAACACACACCGACAAAAAAAAAGTTCCATCACCATTCCACTCGTGATCCACCTGCTAAAGAATTATATAACACTGTACTGTCAAAAGTATTGGGACACCCTTCCAAATGGATGGGCACCAATGCACAAAGTAAGGTCCATAAAGCCATGGATGAGTAAGCTGGGTGTGGAGGAACTTTACTGGCCCACACAGAGTCCTGACCTCAACCTAACACAACACCTTTGGGATGAATTAGAGCAGAGACTGCAAGCCAGGCCTTGTTGTCTAACATCAGTGCCTGACTTCCCAAATGCGCTTGTGGAAGAATGGTCAAAAATTCCCATAAACACATTCCTAAACCTTGTGGAAAGCCTCCCCTGAAGAGTTGAAGCTGTTACAGCTGCCAAGTGTGGCTTACTCATCCATGAACCGTGATTTGGAGGGGTGCGCCAATACTTTTGGGATTATAGTGTATATGAATATCAGTTTTTCACTGGCCATGAACCCCTCAGACATCACTGCAACATGAATGTGCATTGAATGGTTCTCATCGATACTTCAAATATGGTATATGCTTGTTCTACCGCATCAATTTCAAAGTTGCAGATTACAGTATAACTAGCCTATAACCAATAACTGACCCAATATTATGTTTCAGTGAAATGAGGTGTACGGTAGTCTGTCAATGTGTCTGTCCGCAAACACCGAGGCATCATGACCCCGATGCGCCTATTTATTTTTTGTCAATTAATACAAGATGGATGATGAGATTAGCTCGCCACAAAGCAAACGGGTACTTCATTTACTGCTGTATTTCTGTTTTATTGCGTACACCCTAATGCTGCCACTCAGTATTTTGTAACTGCCATGAGTTCTGTGACATCATGTGCATACCCTCTACATGTTTTTTTCTCTTCTAAGTTCCAGTTATCCAGTGTCCCAACTCTGTTCCATCAAAAGGAAAAAAAAAAAAAGTGCCTCTGACTATCAGAAAGCAGAAGAGTGCAACAGCTTTAGAAAGCAGCTCATTTTACAACAGGTTTCCCTTTCTTTCAAAGACATGCCACACAGAACAAAGTAACAGTTAAAGCTGAGCAAAATAAAAACTGCTGGGAACCCAAAGGAAACACCGCAGATAAAAGTAAACTCTAGGAAGTGTAAAAATTTTGCATCCACAAGTATAACCCTAAATTGTGTCGAATCAGGAGGACAGTTTCAGCTGGTGCACATTAATTTACTCCTGTAGTGTTAACTTTGTCCTATATTCTCACAACATCAAAAAATATATATGTACAATATACTCTTGACCAGCTGTCTCCAACCTGGGGCTCCTGGAATGTTCAGGTTTCTGTGGGAAATTCTCTAATTTCACTTCTTATTCGGTCCAAAAAATTGCAAATAATTTGCTGCTGTTGTGCATGGATGCCTACAGAACATATGCACAGTAACAACAAATTATTTGCTAATCTTTGGCGCAATTAAGAAGTGAAATTAGAAGATTTCCCTCAGAAAACTGAACGTTCCAGGAGCCCCAGGTTGGAGACCCCTGCTCTTGACCATCGCCATAGTTCCATTTACATAAATGGACTATGATAGTGACACCAATACATAGTTTGACCAGCAGGGGGCGTTGGCACCCGTTTCTGCTGGGTACCTTTTTGTTCACAACTGAAGGAAAAAAAATAAAGGTCCCATATTGTGCAGCTTCTGGGGATTACGTTTTGAGATCAAGCACTTATATAAATACAGAGAGAGATTTCTAAAGGCCAGAATGCATTTCTGTATTTTACAGCTCATCAAAGAGCCATCTTTAATGTTCAGCGTGAGATAGTTGGGGTTTAGCCTGCGCATTATTAAAAATTAATGAGCCCTGGTGTGGTTGAGCTAAGGCTCTACGGCCAACCAATCACAAGTAAGGAGGCGGTCTGGGTGCTTTGTTTCAATTAAGGAAGTGAAGGTGAGGCATGTTAAGTTGTGACATCATAAATTTCAGGTGGCACAATCTGCCGGTTTAAGAGTTCAACTAATTAAAGGCGGTGTGTTTGTTTTTGTGAAGGGAGTGCATCATTATTGTAACGGTATACATGTGGCTCATGGCTGTATTTTAAAACACTTTGTACAATATGGGACCATTAATGAAGACAAATTTCTGTCTAAACACTGGAAATATTTGTGTATTAAGTTGTTTTCACAGTCTGATATAGATATTATATAATTAGCATCCATCCATCCATCTTCTTCTGCTTAATCCTTAATTAGCATAAATAAATAAAATAGTACTGTTTGGGGGTGTGTTTGATACTTTTAACAGAAGACTGACCCTAGCTAATCCCATTTTTTTTTACCATTAATGGTAAATTGGATGCTGCATATTTCTTTTAAGCTGGGGGTCCATGCACTCTGAAATGTTAATCAAAGAAACAATGTTGTTGCAAATAAAACATATGGCTGTAAAGCTTTTTTCATTTTTGCATAACGTTTACCATCACACTCACACACACACACACAGAGTCGAATCGCTTGCACACTGCTACAGGTCCGCTGTCGTTTGGTTCTAGAAACTGCGAAATGTCGTCATGTCCTTTGGCTCCTTGCTGGGGACACACCAGTCATCTGCCTCATGGATGGTCTTGTAGTGTTTCCATGCAGACTTGTTGTACACAGGGAGCCTCTCTATTGACTCCGTGGATAGTGCCTGAAATAAGATTGGGGGGGGGGGGGTTGAAAACAGGAAGTACAGTCCACCTGCAGCCTGCTTCCTAAAACTGTTCGTGGCGCCACATTACCCGAATGTAGATGACGGCATCAGTTCCACAACCCTCCAGAGAGTAGAGCTTCAGGTCTCCTTGGAAGTACCGAGCGTAGAGCCGAGAGATGGGCAGGCCGTGCCCATAACCTGCCTGAAAGGAAACAAAGCAGACTTCACCTCCAGCTTTAACAGCAACACCAACGGAGCAGTTTAAAGTTCTGCGTCACGAAGTTACATTTACTACATCCTTGATACAAGGGTTGTACCAATATATTATTGGCCGATATTCACCTTGTTGACTAATACTGGCCTATAGACAAATAAATGTCAATTTCCGATATTTATCCAGTGCATCCCATATACTTACATGGATATACAAAAGTCATACTTACACGCAGGTGCTTTATTATACAATGTCCAAACCTGACCATACAATGCCAGATCTCCATGGTGCTACATAAGCTAGTCATACATGAATTCCATTACATATTCAACACTACCAACACTGCTGCTGTGTGACTCTAGTTCATAAGAATGTGACTTACTGCCACTACAAGGGAGGTAGTGCTACCCTGTGTTGTCCTCTGGCATTGTAATATAGCATGTCCACCAAGTGCGTTTTTTCCACTCTGAGCATCCATTTTCTGTTCACTTTCGATACAGTTCAGCGCTTAACACGCTCAGCGCCCCCGGTGCAAAAATGCGCTCAGCGGTGAGCACTTTTGTCGCTGTGTTTAGGGCACTGAAAGTTGAAAAAAGTTCAGCTTTTGGAGCGCTGCAGTGCTCATCAGCAGTACACCTCTGAAACCAGCCAATCAAAATCAGGCTGAAAGTACACATGATCAATGTTTAACAGCAAAAGCTCAGAAGGATGTAAATGGCGTTCACTTATATAGCACTTTTTCTCATCTCTGGATGACCAAAGCGATTTACAGCTCCGGCTATCCACCCATTCACACACACACATGCACACACTGATGGCGGCAGAGCTGCCATGCAAGGCGCTGGTCTGACCCATCAGGAGCAATTTGGGGCTCAGTGTCTTGCTCAAGGACACTTCAACATACAGCCTGCAGAGAGAGCTGGAATCCAACAACCGACTTTCGGATCAGAGGTTGACCACACTCTGCACCTGCGCCACATCATGCTGCGTCTTCTTACCAGTTTGATGTGGTTTAGTGCAGTTAGTAAAAAGTTTCCAAGCAAAATGTGTGAAATGCCAATGAGACGCTTTGAGTGACAGGCCAAGTGATTGCTAGGATACAGGGCGGAGACTTTTTCTTTAAAGAGCACCTTTGATGCGCCGAGAAAAACAGGTCTATAGCGTTTTCAGTGGACATGCAACATAGTAATATAAACTAAAACTGAGTACAAGGTGTAAACTGGACTTTCTATGAATAAACCCATGCCTCCTCGCCCACCGCTTCAACTAAATGACCAATGAAAATGTAACTAACATTGTTCTTCTCGGCTAAAATTTAGTTAACTATTGCAGGGCAGCCCTAAGAGACGCCCACCTCCATGTATACCCATTTTTTTCATCAAGCTCATTGTACAGTCCTATCTCACAATTATTACAATGGAAAAAAACAAAACAAAAAACAGACTGTGAATAACAGGGTAACTCATTCTGGCCTGATGAATTCCCCTTGACAGTGCTCCGATCTCCTGACCATTGACCTTGAGCACAGACTAGATGCAGACCCACCTGAGGATCACTGTACACAAGTTTGCCAAACACTGGGGCAATTTCCTAAAAGGAGTAACGAGTTTTGTGAAATTGTAAATGCCCAGATCTCCTGACCTTTGACAATGACCTTGAGTGCCACTTGGATGCAGAACTATCTGAGGATCATTGTGTGTGAGTTTTGTGACTGTCGGGGCAATTGCCTAGAAGGAGTAGTGATTCCCATGAAATGTGGACAGACAGATGGACGCCGCGACATCGCATTAGCTCCTTTCAGCTTTGTCGGAAGGAACTACAAAAAAAAAAAACACTCGTGGAGCCACCCTTTGCCTCAGATTCACTCCAAAACATAAGTGATTCTTCTGTGGCCCAAGTCGTCGACTCGTCCATCAAATTTCATTCAAATTGATTGAATAATTTTTGTGTAACTCTGCTACCCAGCAGACAAATGCCATCACAAACAAAATCCCCTTGGTGGAAGTTAATTTGCCCTTTAGTTTTAAAATGTTTCTTTGGTGTGAAGTATGTGTGATGTGTGCTTCATAAATGCGAGGAAAAACACGGTTTTCATGCATGTACTGTATATCCCAAAAGACACGAGCTGAGTTGTGGAAGGATTACACTGCTGACAGTCATACAGACACAAATGCTGAAACAGGAGCAGCACTGACCAGAGGAGGCGCACGGGAGTCGTCGGTGGTGGGTCCTGGTGCTGTGGAGTATGTGTAGGTGAACAGCCTCTCAATCTTACGCAGTGGCACGCCGCCTCCACGATCACTCACCTAACAGAGAAACTAGAGTGAAAACAAACTGAACCAACAGCACAGAAGAACAGGTTGGTACTAAATGCATCTGGTGGTTCACCTTGACTGTCAGATCTTCAGATCCCAGAGCAACCCGAGTATGGATGGGAGGATACTCTATGGCGTCGCCATATAACTCCATGGTGGCCCGCATGGCATTCTGAAATAGCCATTTTGGAAAGAATAATTAGAAGTAATAATGAGCTTCCGTGAAAACATATGAACTACTGATGAACTAAGCAAACCTCACCTTAAACAGTTCAAGCGCCATGTGATACAGGTGAGAGGGAACGTAGACCACAGTGATGGGCTTCCCCTGCTCTTTGGCTGCCAGGGCGAACAGGTGACTTGTGTTTAGTAAAGTGCCATCAGTTTCTATCTTTTTAAATGTTTAAATTTAAAAGTTACCGTTGAATTCCTCCAGTATCAAGTCAGGAGAGTTCATGTAATTGCGGTCACAAAGGTTTCTCGCGTTTTCGTAGGCATCTGCATGGGGAGTGGTTCGTTTTCATTCCACCACATGAACGAAACTGGCAACCTTCAACAATTTAACACTCTCACAGAAACATTTTACCTTTGATCACGTCGCTGACATGACAGTGCGGGTCGATGCTGCCGATCTGTTTGGGGTGAGCAGGATTGACTTTCACCTCCCCACCAAAGAGCAGAACTAAGAGGAGACAGTGAGCATCAGCGGTCAAGAAAGAAGGAAACCGTGGAGACAACGTTATTATTTGGAAGCTGCTCTTTAAATTTATGGCTTGGTCATAAAAATATTTTTTGCTATATAAGTTGATAAAGACAATTTTTTTTTTTTAGCATAGGGGCTCATATTACCTGCTGCCCTGGCTCCCAAAATTTGGTGCTACACCATCAAAAGCAAGAGGTGTGTAGATGGAGAACCAACTGGCACATACAGAGATCCCAGCACTGCTCCCAGATGACAGCAGGAAAATATGGGCTCACGTGTACACTATCGCTTTGAACATTTTCATCATTTAAGGATGGACAACTAACAACCTGTTTGGAGGGTCGGACAAATAAGACCAGACCATCAATGACGGTCTGAGCAGCTCATTCCAGCCTGAGGAAATCACTCTGAGAGTGCTCGGATCACCTGACGCTGACCTTGACCTTAAGCACAGACTAGATGCAGACCCAACTAGTCTGTGCTTAAGGTCAAGAGGGGTGTGTGTGTGTGTGTGTGTGTGTGTGTGTGTGTTCCTCATATATCTCTCAAACCGTTCGTCAGACTGACCTAAGATTTTATAAGTGCTGAGTTTAGGAGGGTGTGCAGCCCCGAGTATGGAGTTGTTCAATCAAAACATGTCATTTTTATCAATAAAAGTTTAGTCATCGCTCTCTCATGCTCTGCCTTCTAGAAGTCTGGGCGGGGTTTTGGATTGACTCCGTAATGATTGGATAATACGCGGCATCACGACATCAGTAACCACAGTGCTCCGTGACCAAAACAAGGAAGCAAAAAGCGACAAATTTGACTAGAAAAAGACAATACTGAAGAATTAATGCTTAAAAAATTACACCATAAAGTTGCAGTGATTACGTAGGTCTAAAGGATAATTTGACGCATGGAGAGAGCAGGAGGTGCACGGGTGCACTGGGGGGTGCAACCATGGGGACCCGTGGTGCCACAAAGGACAGCGACGGCACACAGGTGAAACAGCAGCGGACACTCCCGTTAACCGGGCAGGCTGGGCTTGGCTCCCTGTGAAGGACTGCAATCCACCGGTTCAGCTGCTGCTTCTCCAACACCCGTGTCCGACCAAGCAGACCACGATTGTTCGTGGGGAGGCACACCCCGCTTGCTAGGTCAGTGGTAGACAGAAGTCCCAACTGCTGCTTCACCCGTGTGGTAATGTCCTTTGCAGGACCATGAGTCCCCCCTCCCGTGTGAGTATCTAAAAATTAAAAACTTAATAATAACTAGTCCATACCCGTGCATGCCCATAAAAACCAAGTATAAGCAAGTATTTCTGCATGCCCGTAGAAAGCAGGTGTAAGCAAGGGTGTAAGCAAGCACGTCAGCGATCAGTCAGTGATGCCTGCCTTTGATCTTTGATGATGTCATAGTGAGTCCTATGACCGTGAGTCATGACTGCGTTTGATCTTTTTGACGCCGCCGAGGACACAGTCCAAGGACGGATAATTTTTTTCACACATAGGGCGTTGTTCAAAACTCCTTATAAGAGCTCCTGATACAAAGATATACAGTGATGATATAGAGTGAAGTATGTGGTGGTAATGCACCTGTAAGCTGGTTGCCAACCGCCAATCAAATCTAAACGAAGAAGAAGATGAAGATGTCCTATTATCTTTGATGAGGGCATAGCAATGATACACTGCTTTGAATAGGTGTAAGATTTCCAGATTTACACACAAACTGACAGAGATTTCTTGAATTTATCGAGTGATACTTTTTAAGATTTCCAGATTTACTGCTTCAGATGGGTGTGGTTTAAAGTGCTGTGTCCTATTGTGTATATGACGGCATGGTCCTTTTGTCTATATGACGGTATCGCGAGTTCTGCTGTTCACTGTATATGACATCATAAAGACATCAAGGACAGCATCATATCATATGTTGTCAGGCAGGCATCACTGTATATGACATGATGTATATGACATGATGTCTGCATCATAGGACATCAAGCCCGCGCTTGATGTCCTATGATGCAGACATCATAGGGACGTCATGGGCACATCATAGACCGTTCTATGATGTCCTATGATTGTGACACACAGACAGACAGACAGACAGACAGACACACACACACACACACACACACACACACAGATTTCTTGAATTTATAGAGTGATGATGACTGTGGAGCGGAATAGTCAGATCAACTGCATATCATATGCGGACACATATGCACGCTTTGACTAAACGACGACCGTGACCAAACAGGACACAAAAATGCCCAAATAACGAAATAAATCTTTTTTTTTTAAATATATATTTACAGATCAATGGGCAACACCGATGCAACAGTTGCAGCCAAAGAGGTCATTCTGCTGTGTATAATAATGCTGGGTGTTTTGGACTTATAATATTGCTAAAATATAAAAGGATGCACTAATGGGTCTCAAATATTTGTAAATGTGTCCTGTTATAGTCCTGCATGAGTTTATTGACAATACACTACACATATAAACTAAAACAATTATAATGGTGACTGAAGAACTCCCATTCCCCAAAGTGCAAGATACAACACTTATGAATATAATTAATAAAAGATCACACAAATAAGTCTGACAAACAAATAAACAAGCGGTTCTTAAACAGTCACTAATAGTGGATGTCCCATTCATTGTCAATAATTCTGTAATTAATATTCACAGAATCAAATAAAACTCAGTTCAGTCCCTTTCAAAGTCTAACATGTGTGATTGCCTACATATAGGCTACACCTCTGTACTCCACTTTCAAACACAGCCTACATTTGGGCCTGTAAAGCCTGATTGGCCTTCCTGTTTCAGACAGGAATACTTGCTTTCTACGGGCATGCACTAGTATTCTAAAACTTATTCTGAAGTAAAGTAGTACAGTTGAAACCAGACGTTTACGTACACTGTATAAAAAGACAATTTCATTTTACTCACTGACATTAAATCAGACTAAACTTTCGTGTTTTATGTCAGTTAGGATTACCAAAATTATTTCTATTTGCTAAATAATTTTTTAAAAAATATTTTATTACTTTCTTCAAAATCAGAAGTTTACATACACTAATATCAGGAAGAGAACTGTGGACCTCCACAAGTCTGGTTCACCCTTGAGTACAGTTTCCAGATGCCTGAAGATGCCTCATTCATCTGTTAAAGCGATTACACACAAGTATAAACACCATGGGAATGTCCAGCCATCGTACCGCTCAGGAAGGAGACGGGTTCTATGTCCCAGAGATGAACATGTTTCAGTGTGAAATGTGAGTATCAACCCCAGAACAAAAGCAAAAGACTTTGTACAGATGCTGGCTTAAGCTGGTAAGAGTGTCATTATCCACAGTGAAACGAGTCCTATCCCGACATGGGCTCAAAAGCCACTCAGCAAAGACGAAGCCATTACTCCAGAAGCAACATAAAAAAGCCAGATTACAGTTTGCAAATACACACACGGACAAAGACCTTAATTTTTGGGGACATGTTTTGTGGTCTGATGAACCTAAAATTGAACTGTTTGGCCATAATGACCATTGTTACATTTGGAGGAAAAAGGAGGAAGCTTGCAAGCCTGAGAACACTATCCCAAATGTGAAGTATGGGGGTGGCAGTATCATGTTGTGGGCATGTTTCGCTGCAGGAGGGACTGATGCACTTCACAAAATAGATGGCATCATGACGAAAGAACATTATGTGGAAATACTGAAGAAGCATCTCAAGACATCAGGCAGCAAGTAAAGCTTGGGCGCAAATATTTATTAATTTTATTTTATATTTACTTATTTTTGTAGGTTTTTTACTTGGGTTCTAAATCTTTTATTGGGTTTTAGACGTTTGAGTTTTTAACCTCTTTGACTAGTCTTTAACTTTTTAATATGACCTTTCTCTCTTATCTCCTTGTTTTTTCTCTCATCTCTTTGTCCTATGTCCTGATTGATGGAGCCTTGAGTACTTTTATCATGTTTATAGTCAGCTTCATGTGTGCCTGTGTTTGTGTTCATGTTGAATGTAATTGTGGTTTGTAAATATGGATGTCACCTGACTGCAAAACAAATATACCTACGGGTACAAATAAAGTAACCTCAACCTGAACCTGAATGGGTCTTCCAAATGGACAATGACCCTAAGCATACCGCCAAATTAGTTACAAAGTGACTTAAAGACAACAAAGTCAATGTTTTGGAGTGGCCTTCACAAAGCCCTGATCTCAGTCCCACAGAAAATTTGTGGGCAGAGCTGAAAAGACGTGTGGGAGCAAGGCAGCCTACAAACCTGACTCAGTTACACCAGTTCTGTCTGGAGGAATGGGCCAAAATCCCAGCAAACCATTGTGAGAAGCTTGTGGAAGGATACCCAAAATGTTTGACTAAAGTCATACAGTTTAAAGGCAATGCTACCAAATACTGAGGAAATGTATGGAAACTTCCGACTTTTAAGAAAATAATAAAAAATTCTCAAAAAAAATAATTAGCAAATATAAAAATTATTTATCAAATAGAAATAATTTTGGTAATCCTAACTGACCTACAACAGGAAAAGTTTCGTCTGATTTAATGTCAGGTAGTGAGGGAAAAAAGGTTGTCTTTTTATACAGCGTTAATGTAAACATGGTTTCACTGTACATGTGTACTCCATCCGTACCCCCCCAGTTTCCCCCGTGCACACTCCCACATTTTCCGAAAAACTGGCAACTCTGCCTTTGACCATGATGATGAAATTGCTTTCACAGCACATCAACCTTTGGTCAGTGCATGACTCTTCACCCATCACCTGAGAGGGCCCACATTGCCTGCAACTGCTCTGTTCTTGGTCCGAACACTGAAAAGACTACAACTATGGTGGCTATGATGTCAGTCCCAACAGCCAATCACAGGGCACAACTGTCGCCACCAACAACTAAGCGCCCCGAGTGGCTGTTGGAACTGAGGTTGTAGTCGCCATAGTTGTAGTCTTTTCAGTGTTCCTCCCAAGGACAAGAAAGTTATATATTGCTTTAAGTGCAGTAACGTTTTTGCACTTTTTTGTTTGACAACTCTGATAATTTAGATGCTTGGATATATTGTGTTAGCCTTTACATCTGTCATTATATTCACCACTTTTGATAATAGTTTTTGGTTTTTTTTAATGTTTCTGGGTGTTTTTCCAGTACGACCTTCTGAGTTACCTTACAATCACAACACAAAATTAACCAAAATGTTTCATAGCTCCAGATGTTTTCTGCTCAAAGTGCCATCCTACGATACAAACTAAAATAAAAGAATATTAAAACATTCACATCTAAGGAGGAGTAAGAGTTCGCGGGAAGTCAGTTAAAAACCTTACATAAAACCAACCACAGAAGACCTGTGTGTACATGAGGCAAAAAGTTTCTCCGAGTTCCTCTGTGAATGTGGAAACTCCAGAAATAAGATAAGGAGAGATCAGTTCATTTCTCTTTCACCGTGATGATGAAATGTTCTAGAGAAACAGTTTCAGCCTCTGACCTCCTGCTAATTTAGTCGTCTAACAAAAAGCTCTGCAGCTCAGGAGCCACACGCAGATCTTTCATCCTGCCAAAAAAAAATAAATAAATCACTAACTCTTGTGGAAAAAAAGTTGAAAATTTACTATGACAAAGTCAAAACTTTGTGAGAAAAGGTTGCAAATCTACATGATAAGAGCTGAATGTGCACAATATGCTGCACATTTTTGTGTAAAACTTCAAATGTTAAAGAAAAAGCAAACAGGATGAAAATATATTCATGACGTAATAGTCAAATATTTTTGAGAATAACATCACAAACTTACAAGAAAAAAACTACACTTCTAAGTTCTACAAAAGAACTGTTGTGTGTTTAAGCAAAAATAACTTGCCTTTACTAATGTTAAAAGAGCATTTTATAATTGAAGGTGATGTGTGTAAAAAAAAAAAAGGTGTCTTAAAAAAATGAGCATATCAATTAAAACTGTGTTTCTACTACTGTCCAATTACTTTATTAAATGAACTGTAATGTTTTCAGAATGGGTCCTTCAGTGGTCTACCGCCTACACCTCATATAACTCATCTTAGACTGAAGAGACACGAAAACGTTCTCACTGTGCTGGTTGAGCAGCATCCTGATGGAAATTCTGCTGGTGTAGAATCGATCCAGAAAATACTGGAGGTTCTGGCTGACCACCGGGTCGGTGCCGTACATCTCCTTGTACTTCACAACTCCCTGGGCCATGGCAAGAACCACGTCATTGTGACGACTTAGGACTTTTATCACAGAATCTGTGAAACTAATTAAAGGTAACAGTTAGAAAACTGAATGCTGAAACATGAGTTGTTCTAAAATGATAATTACAAAAAAAAAAAAAAAAAAAAAAAAGTCAGACTTACTGATGTGTGACTTTCTCATCATCTGCATTTTTATCTTTGAACTCCAGAATGTCCTGCAGACTTTGCATGTACCTACATGTGGGACAAATGGATTGTTTTTACTAACAAGACTGCAAACATGGCACTAAAGTAGGAAACTGGAGCAGCAGCGTACCAGCTCTGGACCAGGCGGACAGACGGGGTCCTCAGCAGGTTGTCGGGCAACAGGTTGATCTCCTTCATAATGTTGGCCAACCTCACAGGCAATTCCTGTCTGAGGAAGACGAAGGATGTTTTTTCACAGGCATTTTCTGAGCCTGCAGAGAGTGGAAAAAAACAAAAAACAAAACAGAAATTCCTCAGTTTTTCTTATGGCTCTTTTCGGCTTTGCTGGAATGAACAAACAAAAACATGCCCAAAAAATTACAACAAATAAATAAAATAAATCTACAAGAAAAAAGTAGAAATTTTACAAGAATAATCACAGATTTTTAGGGCTGTCCCAAATACCACTTTTGGAGGTTTGAATATTCAGGAGATTCCAGAATGGATATCTGATTATTCTGTACAGTCTCTCTTCTCTGTGTCAGCATCAATGGTTTTCAGAAATATGAAACTTTTCCATGCAAATTTACAAACTTTTTTCATAAATTTGCAGGCATTTTTTTATATGATAAAGGGAGTTTTTTTTTTAATTTTTCATTTATGCCTACTGCCCCATCCAAGGGCACAGGCCACCAACAAGGTCTCACCAGCTA
Organism: Pholidichthys leucotaenia; assembly: GCA_020510985.1. Classification (NCBI taxonomy): domain Eukaryota; kingdom Metazoa; phylum Chordata; class Actinopteri; order Cichliformes; family Pholidichthyidae; genus Pholidichthys; species Pholidichthys leucotaenia. Next base: position 53,910,490 of record CM035843.1, on the reverse strand, counting down.
TCCCTGTCCTGAACAAGCCTCTCCAGCTGTCCCCAGGTATGGCCCGTCTTCTTGGCTTCGGCCTCTGCGTAGCGTCACCAGATGTTCCTCGGCCAGCCCCTCTCCCTTCTTCCCTGGGGATTCCATCTGAGGGCTTGCCTTGTTATGCTGGTGGCTGGTTTGTGGAGAGCATGGCCTATCCACCTCCGGCAGCATTTTTTGGATCGCCGCCCCTGCAGGCTGCTGTCTTGCTCGCTGCCACAGTTCCTCACTTTTGATGGTGTAGGGCTAGTGCATTTGGACTAGGAATGTCTGGACCTTCTTGGTGGCCATCACTGTGGTCCTCCATGTCTCAGCTCCATACAGAAGAACTGACTTCACATTGGTGTTGTAGAACCAGATCTTGGTGTTGACTGACAGGTCTCTGAAAGCCCAAATGTTCTTGAGTTGGAGAAAGGCTGCCCTGGTCAGCTTGCTGGTCTTGAAAGTGGGAGTTGACAATGCCTTTTATCCTGTTCAGTAGGATTCTGTTGAAAACCTTCCCAGGAATGTTTTTTTTGTTTTTCGTATTTCAGACAAGAATAAAAAGGAGATGTTTTTACCTTTACATGTTTCAACTGTCCACTGCAGTCTTCCTCAGAAGTGTCAGCTGATTGCTGTGAAGTGTCATTTATCAGCTACCTTTCCGAGGCGGAGCCAGCCCAGCAGAACTGTCAGATCCATTGGGCTGGCTCCGCCCTCTGCCATCCGATGGTTTCTGGAGAATGTAGTTCCAGGTATGGGAAAGCACAACTGCCCCCTTCATTCTGATTCATGCTGTCTTTTCCCCACTTCCTGATTTCTATGGCCTCCTTGATCTGGCATTTGTGTCTGTTACTCTCCGATCCAATGATTTTTGCATTGTCCCAGCCCATGATGTGATTATTTCTTTTTCAGTGATCTGATATTGACGACTTTAATATTGCTTGTTCTACCTTTTCTTAATGCGATCTTGTGAGTTGTCCTTGTGTTTCCTTCTCACATTCCTTCTGGTGTTCTTTTTTCCTTGTGGTAAATGCTCTTCCTGTTTCTCCGATGTAGGTCTTGTTACATGATCTGCATAATATTTCATATATTGTGTTGCATTTTTTGCCTTGTTCCGTTTTGTCCTTGGGGTGTAGTAATAACTGGCCAGCCCAGTGGATCTGACAGTTCTGCTGGGCTGGCCCTGCCTAGGAAAGACAGCCGATAAACGGCACTTCACCGGATCAAGGAAGCCATAGAAATCAGGAAGCGGGGAAAAGACAGCATGAATTGGGATGAGGGGGCATTTATGCTTTCCCACACCTGGGACTCTGTTCTCCAGAGACCATCGGCCAGCGGAGGGCGGGGCCAGCTCAGTGGATCTGACAGTTCTGCTGGGCTGGCCCCGCCTAGGAAAGGCAGCTGATGAATGACACTTCACAGCAATCAGCTGGCACTTCTGAGGAAGACTGCAGTGGACAGTTGAACATGTAAAGGTAAAAACATCTCCTTTTTATTCTTGTCTGAAATAAGAAAAACAAAAAACTAATAATTAAAAATAAAACAATATCAACCTACTCGAGCTGCTTCCCAGGAATGAATGGAAGGGTAATTGCTTTGTAGTCTGCAAAGTTGCTGAGGTCCGCTGAGGTCCTCAGAAGCTTGATGAGGTAACCTTCCTTCCATTCTGATGTTACTTGCTCTTCTTCTCAGATTATCTTGAAGAGAGGATGGAGTATCTCAACCACGGTCTCCAAGTCTACCTTAAATGCCTCTGCCGGAATACTGTCAGGTCCAGCTGCTTTTCCTTTCTATTTATTTTTTTTAAGTTTACCTTTATGAAAATCAATCTGTTTGATGGGAAAAGTGAATACCTGATTAACAAATACCACTGTAATGCACAAATTTCCAGATAATCGAATATCCTTGTGTAGCCCTACAAATTTACAAGAAAAAGGTGCAAATTTATAACAAACCAATTGCAAATTTATAACAAGCAAGTAATAAATTTATGAGAAAGAAGTTGCAAATTTCCAGGAACTCCCCTCACAAGAAAAATTGCAGATTTATGAGGGAAAGAACCTCTCCTGTTAGATAGATAGATAGACAGATAGATAGATAACTGTATTAGCTGTCCCAGTCGGTGACAGAAATTCTTTTTTGACACGGCTACAACAATATAACACATTCAACACTCTCAAAGACATGTTCAAACTCACAGTTTAAAAAAGGAAACATAGTTAAAAAGGAAACAGCAAATAAAATCATGTGGCAGAAATATTAAAAATGAATATTGATTAATAGATAAATGTTGATAACTAATATTGATACCTAACTGAAGTATGATAACTATTTCATTTTGTTCAGGATTGTTACTGCAGAAGGAATAAATGATTTCTTGTAAATGTTTTTATGGGCCAGTGGAACTTTATATCGTCTGCCTGATGGCAGTAACTGGAAAGAGTGATGAAGGGGGTGAGATGGGTCCTCTGTGATCAGGGTGGCTTTCCTGATCACAGAGCGCTGATACAGTTCAGACAGCGGTGTCTGTGGTGAGCCAATGATTTGCTAGCCTGATTAACTACAGGTGCATCTCAATAAATTAGAATGTCATTGAAAAGTTGATTTATTTCAATAATTCAATTCAAAAAGTGAAACTCATATATTATATAGATCCATTACACACAGAGTGATATATTTCAAGTGCTTATTTCTTTTAATTTTGATGGTTATGGCTTGCAGCAAATGAAAATCCCAAATTCAGTTTCTCAAAAAATTAGAATATTATATAAAATTAATTTAAAAAAAAGATTTTTAATAGAAATGTTGGCCGATTGAAAAGTATGCCCATGTACACACTCAATACTTGGTTGGGGCTCCTTTTGTATAATTGCACATCAATGCAGCGTGGCATGGAGACGATCAGCCTATGTTACTGCTGAGGTGTTATGAAGGCCCAGGTAGCTTTGATAGCGGCCTTCAGCTCATCTGCATTGTTTGGTCTGGTGTCTCTCATCTCCCTGTTGACGATACTTTATAGATGCTGTATGGGGTTTAGGTCAGGAGAGTTTGCTGGCCAGTAAAATATGGTGATACCATGGTCATTAAACCAGGCTTTGGTACTTTTGGCAGCAGTGTGGACAGATGCCAAGTTCTGCTGGAAAATGAAATCAGCAGCTCCATAAACTTTGTCAGCAGAGGGAAGCATGAAGAGCTTTAAAATTTCCTGTTAGATGGCTGCACTGACATTGGACTTGACTCCAGACTCTGGGACCTTGATTTCCAAGTGACAGGACTTGGCACCTGATTTGGGGAGCCATGTCATCTGCTGGTGTTAGTCCACTGTGTTTTATCAAGTACAAAGTCAATGCAGCTGCCTACCAGGACAGTTTAGAGCACTTCATGCTTCCCTCTGCTGACAAGATTTATGGAGATGCTGATTTCATTTTCCAGCAGGACTTGCCACCTGCCCACACTGCTGCCAAAAGTACCAAAGCCTGGTTTAATGACCATGGTATCACCATATTTTACTGGCCAGCAAACTCTCCTGACCTAAACCCCATACAGAATCTATAAAGTATCGTCAACAGGGAGATGAGAGAGACACCAGACCCAACAATGCAGATGAGCTGAAGGCCGCTATCAAAGCAACTGGGGCCTTCATAACACCTCAGCAGTAACATAGGCTGATCACCTTCATGCCATGCCACAGTGATGCAGTATTAATTCATGCAGAAGGAGCCCTGACTAAGTATTGAGTGTGTGCATGGAAATACTTTTAGTCAGCCAACATTTCTATTAAAAAAAATCATTTTTTAAAAATTGATCTTATGTAATATTCTATTTTTTTGACAAACTGATTTTCGGGTTTTCATGAGCTGCAAGCCATAAAAGTGAGAATGGATTCAATTAATGAAGTGTAAGCTACAGTTAAAATGTGTCTACTGACATTAAAAGTTCTCAGTTTCCTCAACAGGTGGAGGCGTTGTTGTGCTTTTTTATAAACAGAGTCAACATGGTGTGCAAAAGACAGGCTACGGTCCATCTCTATTCCCAGATATTTAAAAACTTGAACTTGTGCAATAGCCTGACCCTGGATACTGAGGGGTGTAAAGAGAGTAGTTAAAAGTTTCTCTTTGCTCCCACAGCACAACTCCTTAGTCTTTGTGGTGTTTAACTCCAGAGAGTTTTGATTAAAAGTCTGAGCTAGATCATTGACTGCCTGCTGATAGCGGGTCAGTGCAGTACTGTCTGTCAGATGGGCCACCAAGGCCATGTCATCTGCATATTTAAAAAGAGTCATTTCCTCACTGTCACAGGAGATGGTATTTGTGTACACAGAGAACAAAACTGGAGATAAAACACAACCTTGAGGAAGACCTGTGTTTAAAATCGACTTGCTAGATGTAAAACCATTTAAAAACACATGTTGTGGCCTGTCATATAAAAACCTCTGAATCCATAGAAGAATTCTGACTTTTGATACATAGAGTGATGGTTACTGAGTGAAGTACGTGGCGGTAAGGACTACAGCTCCTGACCAGATAGACTGATGATATAGAGTGAAGTACGTTGTGGTAATGCACCTGTAGGCTGGTTGCAAACCGCCAATCAAATCTAAAAGAAGAAGAAGAAGAAGAAGAAATCAATGTTGGGTGAACCTGCAGGTCTGTCAGGTGATGTAGCAAGGTGTCTGTGTGTACAGTATTAAAAGCAGAAGAAAAGTCGATAAACAAAATCCGTGTGTGTGGGTGTAAAGAATCCAGTTGTTTAATGACACTATTGTCTAGAAGTGTAAGACATGCATCCTCTTTACACCCAGTTTGCCTTATAGGCAAACTGGAGGGGATCCAATTTGTGTGACAACATGTTGGTCAAAAAGTTACACACCACTCGCTCCATACATTTACAGAGCACAGAGGTCAGGGCCACTGGTCTGTAGTCTTTCAGGTCCTAAAGCCTTATTTATTCATGCTGCATTTCCCCTCTAGACCGCTTTGGTCCGCGTGCGCTTTGGATGAGCCCGGCACGCACGCGGCGCTGTTCATGCTCACTTTTTTCATCTACCCAGGTCAAGCGGTTGATGCATGCGCACAACCATCATTTGTAGTTTCACTCCTGCCTGATAGGTTGCGTCAATGCGCTGACGCACCAGGATTTTCACCAACGAAGAAACGCTGCTTGCTTTCTGCTGCTTGACTTCCCGGTTTTTACTCCTTTTCCATGAAGATGATGCTGCTGCTGCTGCTGCTGCTGAAGTATGTATGTATGATTCATGTATGTTTATTCTCGTCTTCCGCTTCCTCGTTCTCTTCTTTGTCTACTTTTTTTGGTATGCTGTACCAATATCGCCACCTCGTGAATGGGACGTTCAGTCTTGCGCATGCACTTTTCAACGCATTCAGGTTGTAGGCAGGCGGCACGGTCACAAAACGCACACGGTCGTCTGCGGTCGAGTACTGTTGACACTGTGCCCACTGCGGACACTGTTTCTAAATTGCTTGAGAAAGTAGTAGCTGAGCAATTAATTACATTCATAGAGAGAAATAAAATCTTAGACACCTTCCAGTCTGGTTTCCACAAAATACACTCCACCGAGACAGCACTAATTAAAGTCTCCAGTGACATCATGATGGCAGTAGATTCTGGTCAGTACTCGGTCCTAGTGTTGTTGGAGCTCACCGCTGCTTTTGACACGGTGGACCACAATATATTGATAAATAGGATGAAGGACACACTTGGTATTTCAGAATTAGTTCTGAAATGGTTCTCACCTTATTTAACTGACAGAGGGTGTTGTGTTTTATTTAATGAGAAGATGTCAGAGGTTAAAGGACTTCCCTGTGGGGTTCCTCAAAGCTCAATTCTGGGCCCTACTCTGTTTTTATTGTATTTAACCCCACTTGGCCAGATTATTAGTCAGTTTAAGGGTGTTTCTTACCATTTTTACGCAGACGACATTCAGCTTTACTGCTCTTTTAAAGAAAATGAGCTGAACATTTTATCAAACTTAATCTCTTGCCTGTCTGCCATTAACAAGTGGTTAAACAATAACTTCCTACAATTAGATTTTAATAAGACAGAAACACTGATCATCGCTCCAGACAGTAAAATTCCTCTGATAAAGCAACACTTAGGTCACCTAGGCTCTTCTGTCCAGCCCAGCCTGCATAACCTGGGTGTTGTTTTTGACAATGCTACTATGTCACTGGGCTGCCTTGGTCGGCAACTAGTCAGAAATTGCTTTTTTCATCTGAGGAATATAACAAAACTTAGACCTATGGTCTCAACACCTAAACTGGAAATGATCATTCATGCTTTTATCTCGTCTCACTTATTGTAATGCCCTTTTTATGTGTTTTAATAAAACTGTTGCCGGCCTTCAGACCGTGCAAAATGCAGCAGCTCGGCTTTTAACCCAGATGAAAAAAAGGGAACACATTTCCCCAGTTTTATCGTCCCTTCATTGATTGCCAGTTGCTTTTAGATTTCATTTTAAGATTTTAATTTTGACTTTTAGAGCTCTTAATGGCCAAGCCCCTTCATACATCTCAGCCCTCTTGACTCCTTATGCCACGACACGATCACTAAGCTCCTCAGACCAGAGACTCTTGGTGGTCCCTCAGACCAAATTCAGAACCCGTGGAGATCGATCTTTCCAGGCCGCTGCACCACGGCTTTGGAACGCACTTCCCCTGTCCTTGCGTTGCCTTGAGTCTGTTGACTCTTTTAAGAAGGAGTTAAAAACTCATTTGTTCAGACAGGCTTTTAGCTCTCATTGAATGGCTTTTATTTCTTCACTGTTTTCTCTTTTTATCCCTATTAATATGTATATTGTATCATTTCTATTGATTTTAATTTCTGGGTATTTGTAAATTTTAACTTGCTGTGAAGCAGTTTGTGATATATATCTGTGAAAAGTGCTATACAAATAAACTTTGCTTGCTTGCTTGCTTACACTAGCGGAGCGGAGATGATGATGTAAATTTCGTCACACTATGGCGCACATTTAGGGCGCATATATGGCATGCTTGTATGGTGCGCATTTTCTCTCACATGTATTTAGTAGGCATGACGGTGCATACTCTAGAGACTTCAAACGTCCAAAAGGACCTGACCCGGCAGAGACCTCGGGAGGTGCGAAGTGGTTTCTGGAGAGACGGGAAGTCAGAGAGAATGTCCCAGCAGAAGCCCCCGAGGCGGAAGAGACAATAGAGAAGCCAACGAGCCTCGGAGGATATATGTTTACTGAAGGACTGTGGGTTGAAGGTGTGATATTTGATGTTGGGGGTTTTGTGTCTCTGGGGGTATAAGAGCTGTGAGGAAAGATTGTTCTGCCTCTTTTTGTTGAGATACACTTCTTGTTAGAGGATGTAAACTCTGAATAAACCTCGCCTGAGAAATAAACTCAGTCTCGTCTGTGAAGGCATCCTCTACACTGGTGACCTACGACAAACCATGGCCGGTGACGGCGAGCTTTCCGCACCGGACTCTTCAGGAGCCAACCGGGTTAACGCAGCTACCACCCTACAGCTGCCCGATTTCTGGCAACATAACCCGCGCTCCTGGTTTACCACTGTGGAGGCGCAGTTCCACTTTCGGGGAATCTCAGCGGACGCAACGAGGTTCTTCCATGTCATCGCGAAGCTGGACAGCCTCACAGTGCAGCGGGTGGAGAGCCTGACCAACCACCCGCCCCAAGACGACAAGTATGGCGCACTGAAAGCCGCCCTCATTCGAGCCTTCACCCCCTCGCTGGGAGAGCGAGCAGAGAAGCTCCTGGTGCTGACAGAAGGGGAAGCAGACAGGCCGGCAGATCTGATGGCGAAGATGATGAGCCTGAGAGGCGAGGATGACGACAGCTTTATCTTCGCCCACCTCTTCCTCAGAACGCTCCCGCCAGCAGTGAGAGTCACCCTGGCCAGCTCGCAGCCACTCAATAACCGGGACTACCACGAGCTGGGCCAGGAGGCGCAGCGGTTCGTCAACGCCCATAGACGGCACGCAGCCACGACGGCAGCGGCAGAGCTGAACGCACCCCCGCGAGACGAGGGGAGACCAGAGGCTGCAGCACCGGATCCACTGATGTCAGCAGCGGCAGAGGCCAGGAGAAGCGGAGCTCACAACACCCTCTGTTCCTACCATCGACGCTTCGCCGAGACAGCGCGCAGATGCGTCCCACCGTGCCGATACCAGCGCCAGGGGAAACGCCAAGACCGAGAGCCGGTAGCAGCTGCGACTCTCGGCACGAAGAACAAGCTGCTTTCCGTGACAGACGCGAATTCAGGGAAAGAATTCCTGGTGGACACAGGTTCCCAGCTAAGTTTTGTCAAGCCTGCCTACGCGGACACGCTGACGCCTGCCAGCGGACCCCCGGTGTTAGCGGCGAACGGCTCCACGATCAAAACCTATGGGTGGAAGACGCTCCTCCTGTCCCTCCACGGGCGCACCTTTGAGTGGACCTTCGTCATAGCCGCAGTTAACAACAACATGCTAGGTGCTGACTTTTTATGCTCAAACAGTTTGTTAGTTGATCTTGCTAATAGACGTATTGTAAATGCACTGTCTTTCTACTCTATCTCCTGCACAGCTCGGGTGGCCCTGCCTTCTGCACATCCCAATGTCACAGCTGCGGGTGGTAAGTTTCAATGCATTACTCAACCAGTTCCCAACACTCACGGTCCCAACATTTTCAGCGTCAGTTGCCAAACACGGGGTCGAGCATTTCATAACTACCTCTGGCCCCCCTGTTTTTGCAAAAGCTCGGCGCTTGGACCCAGCTAAACTGGCCATCGCGCGCGAGGAATTCGCCAACTTGGAAAAACTGGGCATTGTTAGATGCTCGAACAGCTCTTGGTCGTCACCCCTGCACATGGTGCCCAAGGCTGACGGCTCGTGGCGCCCTTGCGGTGATTTCCGCAGATTAAATAATGCTTCAGCACACGACCGCTACCCGATTCCGCACATCCAGGATTTTTCGGTACATTTGGCGGGGGCGCGCATCTTTTCCAAAATAGATTTGGTGTGCGGTTATCACCAAGTTCCAGTCCGCGCGCAAAACATACCCAAAACGGCAGTTATAACCCCTTTCGGGCTTTTCGAGTTTTTGCGCATGCCTTTCGGCCTCAAAGGCGCCGCGCAGACGTTCCAACGCATGATGGATGCAGTGCTGCGCGGCCTCCCTTTCGTGTTCGCTTATTTGGATGATATTTTGGTAGCCAGTGCATCCGAAGCAGAGCACGAATGCCACCTCACAGCCGTTTTTCAGAGGCTGGCAGAGCACGGGCTGATCATTAACCCAGCGAAATGCCAATTCGGGGTAGCGCAAATCGATTTTTTGGGACACTGCATGTCTCCAGAGGGCGTGGTCCCGCTGCCGGATAAAGTGCGCGCGATAACGGATTTCCCCCAACCGCAGACAGTTAAGGCACTGCAAGAATTTTTGGGGATGGTCAATTTTTATAACCGTTTCCTCCCCAACGCGGCACAGCTCATGCACCCATTGTACGCGGCATTAAAGAATGCAGAATTTGTCTTTGTTAGACACGACGCACAGAGGTTAGGTTTAAGACCACCTTACGATGGACCGTTCAGAGTGTTAGAAACCGGGGAAAAGCATTTTTTGCTCGATTTGGGAGACAGGAGGGAATTAGTCTGCATTAACAGACTCAAACCTGCTTTTGTGTTAGCTGATGAACAGGTACAGTTGGCCAGGGCCCCCCGCCGCGGCAGGCCGCCGGGGAGACATTCTGCTAAGCTTTCACAACGATGTGCTAATGACTCTGATCCACAGATGCAAGAGACAGCCACAGGCAGAGCGAGACCTGCTCACAGCAGATATGGCAGGAAGTTGAAGCCCAGGCAGCTGGATGTATGATCTGTTGTGCCAATTTTTTTCTCGTTCTGTGTGATATGTCATGATTCTATGCATTTGAGGTGTAACTTGTCCTTATTTAGACGTTTGGGGGGGTTATATGGTGCACATTTAGGGCGCATATATGGCATGCTTGTATGGTACGCATTTTCTCTCACATGTATTTAGTAGGCATGACGGTGCATACTCTAGAGACTTCAAACGTCCAAAAGGACCTGACCCGGCAGAGACCTCGGGAGGTGTGAAGTGGTTTCTGGAGAGACGGGAAGTCAGAGAGAATGTCCCAGCAGGAGCCCCCGAGGCGGAAGAGACAATAGAGAAGCCAATGAGCCTCGGAGGCTATATGTTTACTGAAGGACTGTGGGTTGAAGGTGTGATATTTGATGTTGGGGGTTTTGTGTCTCTGGGGGTATAACAGCTGTGAGGAAAGATTGTTCTGCCTCTTTTTGTTGAGATACACTTCTTGTTAGAGGATGTAAACTCTGAATAAACCTCGCCTGAGAAATAAACTCAGTCTTGTCTGTGAAGGCATCCTCTACAACACAAGGTTTCCGGCCACCTGTAAGCTGGTTGCTAACCGCCAATCAAATCTAAAAGAAGAAGAAGATTCACACGTACATGGACAGCAGAGGTGCAGCATGAATTCAGCTTTAAGGTGAGTGTTTTTGGGGATTGGAATGATGGCACATTCCTTCCACTGGTCAGGGACACATCCAGAATCCAAGAGATGCTGAAAAAGCCTGGTGAGGACTCCACCTAGCTGAGTGGAACATTTCTTGAGGACTCTGCCTCTAAGCCTATCAGGACCAGCAGCTTTGTGTTGGGATCACAGAGGCTCCTCTGATCTGACACATTAATTTTACAGCTGGCGGCCCCTCCGGGTGCCGTGGCGCCAAGATGTGTGAAGTGATGGTATAGAGTGAAGTGATGATATAGAGTGAAGTACGAGGAGACGAAGAAGAGTGATGTCCAAAGATACAGTTGAGGTTTGATTGGACACAGCAATGATGATAGAAGGACTACAGCTCCTGACCAGATAGTGATGATATAGAGTGAAGTACATGGCAGTAATGCACCTGTAAGTTGGTTGCCAACCGCCAATCAAACCTAAAAGAAGAAGAAGAAGCTTTGTGTTGGTTGACCCTATGTAAGATGGACATCACAAGCTGATCCTCAATAATGAGGGGTTCATGGGGGGAAATGGAAGGTGGGGAAGTCCAGGTGGTCGGTGTGTTACTGATGACAGGTCAGTTTATAATTACAACTCAACTGCATTTTAAACTGTAAGTTATGACAGCATAGTTTATCTTTTATGGAAGACAAGAGCAGCCACCGTCTTTGTTTTTCAAGACAACAAGTCATTATCTTCGTTATCTACAAAGGACCACATTGGAAATAAAGTGTTTTCACTTTTATGTGTCATCCTGGATTTGTATGACGTTTCATATGTATATTTACATTCTCTCTGTTTAGGGGGGTAACCATTTCCACACTCATGTGTTGTTAGTGTAAGAAAATGCATTAATCATTTCTTGTTACAAACTGTGACACCAGGATTCCAGTGTCAGCTGTAAAAGTTATTGTCTCCAAATATCGATGTGATGCTCAGTATCTGCTCTGAACACCATCGTGTTGTGTTGTTCTTAGAGCACATTATAGTGTAACACGGGTGGTGACGTCACCCACAGTATTAAGAGGGCTGGGTGGTAGAGGGGCGGTCTCTTGACCACCTCTCAGCCTGACGGGAGCGTCTCTGTACTGACAGTGAGTCCTTAATAAAGTCCTGTGTAGTTCACCGCTCGCCTCATCATTGTTCCACTTTTTACAGACATAACATTTGGCGACGAGGATAAAGTTATGGATGCTGGCTTGTTTTCAATTCAGCTGTTTTTGGAGTCTCCGGGAGAGCCTCCGGTGCTTTGGTCGAGATGGTTCGCCACTTTTAAAAACTACTTGGTGGTGCTAAACCTCGGTGAACTGACGAAGGTAAGGGCACGGGCAATTCTGGTCCACAATTTAGGTATGGAAGACAGCGTATCCTTGCTACCTTGGGGGCTATCGATAGCATCGAGGACATGGTTGAGCTAACGGCGTGACATTTTCGCGCGCCTGTAAACATCATCGTCAGGAGGATCCAGTTTCGACAGTGCCACCAGCAGATTGGCGAGTCGGTGCAGCACTATGTTGCAGACCTGCGGCAGCTGGCTGGGGATGGCCAGTTTGGTGATTTAGAGGAAAAAATGGTCCACGACCAGTTGGTGGAGCACACGCTGTGCTCGTCAGTACGGTCGAGACTGTTAACACACTTCAGCAAATTGACTTTAGCCATGCCTGTGGAGATAGCTTATCCACTGCTTCACATTGCTGAGCTATCAAACGACCTTAGTGAGAGAGCTACGCTACACCACCCCAACTCACAATCAATGATGCAGGCTGTGGATCTGGACAGCAAAGACAGCGAACAAGAGGAATGCGCTGCAGCTGTAAAGATGAGGTTTGCCCCAGGATCACCCAGGTTGTGGGTCCAGGTTGTGGGTCCACTAAGCACCGGTATAAGGCTAGAGAGTGTCCGGCGAGAGGTAAATGCTGTGGCAAGTGCGGATCATTACAGGCCCTGGCATCCTTTTGCCATGGCCAGTAATAGGTTTGAGCGAGGGGAATGGCGACACAAAGCGGATACTCCTGCTCCAACTCCTACGGTGATTCACACTGTCTCCTCAAGCACAGATGACCGTGCATACTGTATGGTGAAGTTGGACAGCAAGGAGGTACCGTTACTGGTGGACACGGGCACGGTGAGGTCCGTGCTGAAATGGCCTACTGTGAGGAGTTTTTTTCCCATATCACCGAGTGAGAGGTCTTTCAATGCCATTTTGTGGATATGGTGGGAATAGACTGCCCATTGTGGGTTCGCTGGAGCTGACGGCTAGATACAAGGCAGCGGAGGTAGCCAATCTGCAGTATGTAGTGACCGCCAGTGGAGTGAATGTGATGGGCTGCGACCTTTTCTGTGGACTTGGCTTCACGATCACCAGCGATAGTGGAGAGGAGTGGTCGGGCTGTGGCTTGTGGGACTGGCCGGTTCCGCGAGTGTTGGATGATGCAATATGGGACGAACCTTGGTCTAGTATTCTGGGAGATGAGCGGGACCAACCCAATCCAGGGCCATTGCGGGAGGGTGCCTGCGCCAGGGTCCAAGTTACCCTTGCTGAGGGAACTGGGTGGCGCTGTGGGATGCCCGTGACAGCAGATGGATCTGAGTGGCTGACTTATTCTGCTTCTGGAGTTTGGCTGGGAGGTACCGAGAAGCAGGGGGTCACAACAGCTTCGCCAGCGTCTCAAATGAAAGTGAGCAGGGCAGGACCAGCTGGCACAGTAAAATGACGTGCCACACAGGAACACTGGAAGCCGAGTCGGGCGGCTCTGTGGGTCGCTGATGTGGTCCGGCCCTGGGAGAGAGCCCGGCTGAGAGGGGTTCGCGGGAAGAGAAAACGACAGGAGGACCAGGGGTGGCTGCAGGTAGTGGCTGTTCGGGAGGACGGCTACCTTCAGCTGTCTGAGGGTACATGGAGACACCCCAACAAGCTGTGGCGCAACTATGATGAGAGGGAGGTGTCTCAGCGTCAACATGGGTCGTCACCTCCAGGCGCTCTGGTTGGGAGCGATGGGAGTTGCTCTGGTTGGGACCCGCCTGACGGGTCTCCGGGGGGTGGGTTCTTCACTGTGACTGACTGATAATCGGGGGGGGGGGGGCAATGTGTTTATTATATGTTGTTGATGTAGATTGCCCTGGTTTAAATGATTATGCATGGGGTTGCAATGAGTGTTATTTAAGTTGTTTACTGAGTTGGTGTGTAGAGGTATAACCTGTGTGTATATATGTTCTCTGAAAGGGATTGTTTTGGCTTATTTATTTTAGGCGCATGGCTATTTTATGTTTAATGGACTATATTGTAATAGAGACGACAGAATAATCTGTCTGGCTGTGTGGGGTTGGAACAGCAGTCCACCCGTTTCCCCCTAGCTTTAGTTGTTTTGTGTGAATGTTATAGGCCTGATATATCTTAGTTTACTGTTAGTGCGTGATTTGGGTTCCAAACTGGGGAGGGTCTTGATTGTATGTGTGGTTTTGTGGAGGAACAAAATAAGTTCAGGCGAGACATGGCGAGCTGAAGGTTTCAGAGTTTGATTCCTCCATCATCATGAGACACACTGAAGCGCTGTGCTGTGTGTGTGAGCTATGTGAGGCATGTAAAGTCAGCTCTTTTATACAGACAAGAGAGAATGCATGGCACATTTACATATTGATAAACATATCAGTCAATACATATCAATCGCGTGATTAACTGGCGCCGGAATTCCTCTCCTTACTCCAGGGATGTATAACAATAGTCATTGTTCTGGTTGTCCCCCTAGGGCTCTCTGTTCGTATGCAATCCCTGCTGAGCGTGAATATTATCAGTCTGCACTGTGCTGGGTGCCCACACGGCTCCCCCCCAGAACGGTCAGAAGGGGCTGTGACAACCCCCCCCCCCCCCCGTTTGGCTCCAGCTCCGGTAGAACTGTCGGAGGGCATGTCAGTCCATGAGGGGGACGGGGGAGGGGTGCAAAGGGCAGTGTGCTCCGCTCCGAGTTCCAGCACGTTGAATGGCCGTGGATCGTGGGCGCACGGGCCGGTGTGTTGTCGTGCGTAATGGAACCAGACGGCGATCGGTCGGCTTAGGGAGTGAGGTGTGGGAAAAGCTCTGTGCAGGAGGAGGGGGAGGGGGTGGGAGTAAGCGAGTGCTGGCCCGGGACATCAAAGGTGCCTGGGCTGTGAAAAAATTGTGTGTGGATCCACAATGGTGAGGGACTTTCCCGTTAAACGTGGCGGAGATCCACAGCGGCTGTGAAAAAAAAAATTATATCTCTGACTTCTCTTGTGGCTCGATCCAGCGAGGATGTGGGGAAGGCGAGCGGCCAAATTCCCTGAAGATGCGTAGTGGCTGTAATAAACTGAAGCTGTGTCAGGGACTCGGCAGTTTGGCTTTAGGTGCAGGAAGCAGCCCTAAAGTCATCGGGGAAAGCAATCGGCTAAATTCCCCTTGTGTGCTGTGGCTGGAAACCCATACAAAGTCCTGTGTGCGAGCTGCACGTCCGCTCCAGGTGCACGAGCAGCCCTGAAGGTCCCCAGGATGGCGATCGGCTGTTTTTCTCGGGCATGTGCAGCGGCGGAGGATGAATGTATCAGTCTGTGGAGCCGGTTTTGTCCCGTGCGTGGTGCGCACTTGGCGCAGTGACCACATAGCTGAAAGTTGTGCTGTCCTCGTAATCCTGCAGTGAGCGCATGTGGCTTCTATGCGCGAAAGGTCCGTTGTCGAGAGTTGAGTCAGGGTCAGGGAGCTTGATGGAAATCAACGCAGTCGGCGCCGATGGTCTTCCCTGTTCAGGCTGTTTCTGTGCGTTGCTCGTGTCGCTAATCCTCGTGCGTCTTGGTCCCAGCACCGCGTTCTCCGTTGGGCCCTGGAGGTCGCCATCGTGGAGAGAGGACAAGGCGCTTGCGCTCCCGTGTGGATGCGAAGGATGTAGGCGATCCCCAGTCTCTGGAATCCACAGTGCAGTGAGAGGGAGCAGACGGTCATTCTCCCTCGTCAGGTCACCAGTGTGGAGGTAAAAGATCAGGCGAGGAGTGCACCATGACGCGTGCTGGGGCTTTCCCGGTCGGGGTGATCTCCGGGGTGTTCGCCTCATGTTCCATTCTTCATCAAGGGTCACCAGTGTGGAGGAACAAAATAAATTCAGGTGAGACACGGCGAGCTGAAGGTTTCAGAGTTTTATTCTTCCATCATCATGAGACACACTGTAGCGCTGTGCTGTGTGTGTGTGTGTGCTGTGTGTGTGAGCTATGTGAGGCATGTAAAGTCAGCTCTTTTATACAGACAAGAGAGAATGCATGGCACATTTACATATTGATATACATATCAGTCAATACATATCAATCGCGTGATTAACTGGCGCCGGAATTCCTCTTCCTTACTCCGGGGATGTATAATGATAGTCATTGTTCTGGTTGTCCCCCTAGGGCTCTCTGTTCATATGCAATCCCTGCTGAGCGTGAATATTATCATTCTGCATTGTGCTGGGTGCCCACAGTTTGGACTTGTTGTTCTTAGAGCACATTATAGTGTAACACAGGTGGTGACGTCACCGACAGGATAAGAGGCCTGGGTGGTAGAGGGGGGTCTCTTGACCACCTCGCAGCCTGACAGGAGCGTCTCTGTACTGACAGGGAGTCCTTAATTAAATCACCCTTTATTGTCATTCAACCATACAACCAATCATGTACAGTAGAACGAAATTGTGCTTTATCCTATCTACAGTGTCAATCCACACACACCCCATGTGCAGAATCAGAGGGCCGCTGCCATGCAAGGCGCCGCCACAGATTTCCCTCCTCCATTCCATTATTGCTGAGCACCAAGCTGGACGGCAGGAAGTTCCGCTTTTATACGGTCTTCGGCATGACCCGGCCGGGATTTGAACCCCTGCCTCCCAGGTGTGGGGCAGATGCTCTACCAACTAAGCCACCACTCCGGTAATAAAGTCCTGTGTAGTTCACCACTCGCCTCATCACTGTTCCACCTTTTACGGACATAACACATCGGTCTGCGTGTGTGTGTGTGTTGCCGTACCCGCCCCTAACGTGACGTCAACTGGGCACGGTGGTTCTGTATATGTAGTTCTGTGTTCTCAATAAAGTGTTGTTGGTTGGGTGCATGACAAGAGAGACTCCAACTCCTTTTCCATACGTAACAGCGTGCACTTACCAAAATCCAGAAACTGCTTCATTGAGAGGGGGGAGGGTGAAAATTTGGAATAAAAGTCGATGTCCTTTCCCAGGGAGACGCTGCTCCTCAGAAACCTAAAAATCCTCATGGCGACTCGTGAACTGGTAAAAAATTATTTCACGTGTAGCTTTAACTTAAAGGAACATCCAAGACAGCAGAGCCGAGCGGCTGCAAGTCAGTTCGGTCTGCCAGGACACAATCTCGTTGGCTTGTTTTTTTTTTTTTTTTTTTCTTATTTCCCAAACACACCAGTGGGTTTAATTATTGTTCGTTATGTCGCAATCTGTTGTAATTTCAGCATCCATAATCACCGCTAACGGTCGTCGTTTCCACTCGTCCTCTGTGGTGAATGCTGTGAACTGGAGCGTCAACACGGAAATGATCATGCGCAGTACTCAACCCAAAGAGTCCTAACAAGAGAAACCGCTTCTTAAACTCTGTAGAGTGTCAATCCAAGTGTCAAAAACACATCGAGTATTTTTGTGGTCAAAAATTATCCGTGGAGCCTAATGTATAAGCAAGTCCACGTTAGTTACTCGTACTCAGGTACAGCCCAATATGGTTCAGTCAAAATGAATAAATGTCTGTGACGCACATTGGGATCTGCCTTTATGTGTTGTTGTACTTAAAATCTTACTGGACAAGACAAGCAGGTAACTTTCATTTTATTTATTACGTCTTTTTTAAACTTTATTTACTTGTACAAGTATATACATAAACATTGTTTGCCAGGGTACGTCTTTGTTATTATGGGATGTGTCAGTGACACAATATATTACACCAATCAAATTTCAGCTTGGATTTGCTCAGGGAGCCCATTGGCTCTTGGATCTGTCGATCTAAGCTAAGTAAGGCGGTGCTTGGTCTCGGGACCTTGTTTTCGTCATTTCCTTTAGTCGACCGCTGAAGTGCCTGTTTGATGAAGTGACGGGTTAGTGCCACGTTTTTATTAAGAATGTCGTGTTAGAGCTTTTTTTCCTTTCTTATACGGCAGAAGTAACGTTCGGAAGCCTGCGAGTGACTTTAATAACCACTCAGACCTTGGCGGTGATCTTCATCGGAAGTAAGACTCAGTGAGTGGAGCTTACATTTTTCAGTCGTTTGCAACCCGCCAAAAGCCGGAAAGAATCACCAGGGAAGTGACCATTTTGAACATTAGTTGTTCATTATTACCTGTGTTTTTACCTTAGGTACAAAATGAGCGGTGGATTCAGTTTTGGGCAGACCAATGCGGGCTTCACCTTCGGGAGTCAAAAGCCTGCAGCCGCCGCCACCGGCTTCGGACTGACCACCTCCACCCCTGCAGCCTCGGGAGGAGGCTTCACTTTCGGCTCTGCTGCCCAGACTCAGACCGCCAGCAACCCCACATTCAGCTTCGGCACCTCCACCAAAAGCTCAGCTCCGGGAGGAGGCTTCTCTTTTGGGACGCCTGGTAGCACGACATTTGGGCTGAATGCTACCCCTCAAACCACCGCGGCATCAGCGCTGACTTTGGGCTCTGCGGCGGCTCCAGCTGCGGGGTCAGGATTCACCCTGGGTGGAGGGTTGTCCACGCAGACCACCTCTGCTGCACCTGCAGGAGGAATATTCACCTTCGGGACCGCCGCTCAGTCTCAACCAGCAGCAACAGCCGCACCAGCAACGGCCACAGCCACGACATCGAGTGGCCTCACATTTGGAAGTTTTAGTTTTGGACCTCCAAAGACCCAAGTGACCACAGCTGCAGCCACCACAACCACCGCCACCGCAGGGGGAGGCTTCAGCTTCGGCACCGGTGCTCCAGCTGGCCTAGCCCAACCTCAGACAGCCTCCACTGCAGCAAGCCAGGGCGGTGGATTTACTTTTGGGATAAAACCCTCCTCCACTCCAGCTCCTCCTGTGACTACCCAGGCAGCTCCAGTTTCAGGCCCAACTCTCTTCGCTCAGCCCATCACTACGACCTCCACCGGTCCGGCAGGTGCAGGGTTCTCTCTGGGTACCACCCCGGCTTCAGCGGCAAGCACTTCCACTGCTGCCACCGCAGCACCAGCAGGTGGAAGTTTAGCTTTTATGCTCAAACCGCTGGGCTCAACAGCCACCACTTCAACCACCTCCTCAGCTGCAGCTGCTGTTACATCTGCCGCCCCAAGCTTCCCACTGGGACTCAAACCTACAACCAGCACAACAACCACAGCAGCTATTATAGCCCCAACCACCATTACCACCACCACCGCCGCAGCTGCTCCGGTGATGACCTACGCTCAGCTGGAGGGCCTCATAAACAAGTGGAGTCTTGAGCTGGAGGACCAAGAGAGACATTTCTTGCAGCAGGCCACTCAGGTGAACGCTTGGGACCGCATGCTGGTGGAGAACGGAGAGAAGATCACAGCTCTTCATAAGGAGATGGAGAAGGTGAAGCTGGACCAGAGGAGGCTGAACCAGGAGCTGGACTTCATCCTGTCCCAGCATAAGGAGCTGGAGGACCTGCTGTGTCCGCTGGAGGAGTCTGTGAAGGAGCAAAGTGGAACCATCTACATGCAGAACGCGGACGAGGAGCGCGAGAGAACGTACAAGCTCGCTGAGAACGTGGACGCCCAGCTGAAGAGGATGTCGCAGGACCTGAAGGAGATCATCGAGCACCTGAACACATCCAGCGGCCCAGCGGACACCAGTGATCCGGTAAGCTCCTGCTTAGCTTTTTTTTTTCTGTCAGATCTGCCTTGGTGACATCACTATTCTAATTAATGCCTTGTTTTCATTTCTCTCCCTCAGCTTCAGCAGATCTGTAAAATCCTCAACGCTCACATGGATTCTCTTCAGTGGATCGATCAGAATTCCGTTCTCCTGCAGAGAAGAGTAGAAGAAGTGTCCAAACTGTGTGACACCCAGCGCAAAGAGCAGGAGAAAACCTTCCGCTTAACATTTGACTGATCAAACATAAAACGGTGGCATCCTTTTTAGATGCTTTGGGATTACAATTCAGGTTATCCTGACTTTCCCTTTGGTGTTTGGCGTGGATTGCATAAAGATTGATTCAGTCCAGTAGCCTTCGTATGGAGTAGTAATATATTCTCCTTGCTTGTAAATCGTTATGCTTTTCCTGAAGTGTGGTTAAATAAAATCTTTGGAGTAATGGGTTGTTTTTTTCTTTTTTTTACAGTGAAGGTGGCTGTAGCTGTATTCTTAAGGGGGAACTATTAAACCTTATTGTGTTCCAAACTTTTTTGAGTTTAATATGTAATTTTATATAGTTTTGCATCTGTTCTGAATATACATTAGGAGGATAATGAATAAAATCATTAACTGGGCCTCTATTTTTTTATTTAATTAGGAAAAAATGAATAGTAAGTATTTGTAAATTGAGATGGTGGGGATAAAGTTACAAGGGGACTAAAGTTTTTTTTTGAGACTGGGACAAATTCAAAAAGCAGGGCAAAGTTGCATGTTTACAAACTGGTGAAAAGCTTAAAAAAAATGAGGAAATGGCTGCAATTTTGCTAGACTCATGAAAAAAGTAGTGATTTTATTAGAGGGTCAAAAAGTCACAAATTTAGAGAAAGGTATGAATTTACAAGACTGTCTGACCCTGAACATAACCTAAGAGCAGCTTCATTTGCGCACTACTGTAATGCAGACCCAACATGGCAGATGCAGCTTGGTTTCTTTAAAGGCTGTTGGGTAATGCCATGGTGCCGTGTGTCTGTCCACAGTTTGAAAGAAACGCTCGTCCTCCAAGGTAATTGCCCAGATGCCCACCAAGCTCACATGGGTCTCCATCGAGGTTGTGCTGAAGGTGTGTCATTTAAAATTTCAGCAGGCCTAGGCTGTGCACGTGGGTATAAAATGAGAGAAGCAAAAGCTCTTGGTGGCCCTGGGTGCGTTCATCAGGCTGGAATGAGCTACTCTTATCAGTGGTGTTCAGGGTTGTCAGAGCTATGCAGATATTTAGATGCAACTGAAATTCTACCAGGTGATTTGGACAGTAGCACAGCCAGTGATGTGGAGTTCTCTGTTTAAGTACATCTTATACATGATGTCCAAATTTTGACCTTAAACTTCTGCAGTATTTTTCAAGTGGAAATACTAAATGATTTGCAAGGGCTTTACTTTCTCACTGTAAAATAAATTTTGTTTTTTAAACTAAAGCAGGGGTCAGCATCCTGCAGTTCTGGCACCATGTGTGGCTTTTTGCCCATAAGCAAGTGGTTCCCAGTGGATGTAAAATATTCACAATTTTGCAAGAAAAAAGTATTGCATTTCACAAAGTGGTTGCTAAGAAAAAGTTTAAAATCTGTAGAAAGGTTACAAGTTCATCGGTGAACAAGAGCACTCTGAGGCGAGTGCAATAGCCCCCGCAGACCGACACACAGACATGTCCTGCGACAGACACGAACGGACGGCCGCTGCATAACATAATCCCTTTGGTCTTCAACCGGTAGGGGATAAAAATGGTGAATTTAAAGCGGGGGGGGGTCACCTATTTAAACACTGACTCAGCTATTTCATCTGCTTTTTAGTGCAGCACTGTGTAACTCTTATTCTTGGAGGGAACACTGAAAAGACTGCAACCATGCCGACTATGACCCCAGTCCCAACAGGGTACGACCTCAGATCAGACGAGACGACCCGCTGAATTTAAGCATTTATTTATTCATTTTCTACTCGTTTTAGTTCTGCATTTTATATGAACCCTGAGTTTGAAATAAACGTTTGAATTTGAATATCCCGAAAGCCACTGCTCATCCGGGCATTCCAGGCTCAGCCAATATTGATCCAGATCGCGGTAGCCACGACACTACGTCACAGGAAGCGTCCTGGCAGGCCATGTAGCCGCTAGTATGGCTGCGCCCATGTTTTGCTGACATAGATGAACCAGCACATCAGCAATGGATTTATATCGCATTGTTTTGAACTTGAACTTAAACTTGAACTAGAACGTGAGACAGGGGCTCAATATATCTTTTTTTTCACGACCACCACAGGTACGCTTTAAGGTGAAAAACTTATATAATGTTGCTTTAATGCTCAAGTGTCTTTGGGAACATGCTGTTATCTCTAACAATTCCTTGAGAAATGTACTTTTAAAAATACTAGTGCATACCTGTGCATGCCTGTAGAAACCAAGTATAAGCAAGTATTTCTGCATGCCCGTAGAAAGCAGGTGTAAGCAAGGGTGTAAGGAAGCACGTCAGCACTCGTTCAGTGATGCCTGCCTTTGATCTTTGATGGTGTCATAACGAGTCCTATGATCGTGAGTGATGCCTGCCTTTGATCACACACAGACACAGATTTTTTTGAATCACTCTATACTATGATGTCTAACATGTAGAGATCATAGGAACATCATAGGCGATCCTATGATCTTTTAGCGAGTTCAGTGATGCCTGCCTTTGATCTTTGACGATGTCATAGTGAGTCCTATGGTCGTGACACACAAAGACACAAACACAGATTTCTTGAATTATAGAGTGATTAGTCATATTAATCAAAGATGTAAATTATTAATTTCAATCCTGTTTTAGAGCTGCGCTCAAAATTATTCAACCCCAACTGGATTTTTTCTACCTCTTTGTTCTCCCCACCCCCCCAAAAAAACAAAAAAAAAACCCAAGAATCTTTTAAACAGCTGAAATTTTGTACATTTTGAAAAACAAAAAACACACTTTGCAACAATTTCAAGTGCAACTGTAGGTAAATTTACAGAATTGTTCCAGCTGAGGCGTTTCACATAAAAGTTTTTATTCCACTTGACAGTTCAGCAGTTAACAACAGCATTACGAATCATATTAAAAACAAAGATCCTGGCTGTTTTTTCACCATTTTCCCTTTAGATTCCTCACAGTTATAGAAGTGAGAGTGCACAGTACAGTGATGCTACCTGAAACACTGAGACGAGTAGAAGAGTGAGCAGCACTGAAAATGTCTCGCTCTTGACTTTCAGAGTCAAACGTTTGCTTCGGCGGCCATAACCACAGGTGGGTGGAGGGTCCAGAAATTTGACTCACATAAAAGTAGCATTACATTATAATAATTTACTCAAAGTATGTCGCCAAAACTTTCTATTTCCTTTTTACAGTATTTGCGATTTTTTCTCAAATATTTACAACTTTTTTCTCAAAATGTTTATTTTTTTTCACAAATTAGTGACTTTTTTTTCTAATAAATGTACTAATTTTGACAAAATTTTACAACTTTTTGTGATAACTTGCAACTTATTACTCATAACTTTACATAAATTTGCAAATATTTATTCATAAACTTCGAGCTTTTTTCTTGAAAGTTGCAACTTCGCTCTCCCCAATTTGTGAAGTTCTTAAATGTGTTTTTTGGCAAAATAAAACAATAATTTCAACACTGATATCAATTAAACCAAATGATAATCTCACTGAAATAACTAAAGATGCAGTAACTGGTGGTAAGAATAAATAATTACAGTATAAACGGGCACATTTCTGTTCCTTAAATCAGTGAAATAAAAAGTACTCAAAGAGTACAACTAAATGCACTTTAAAAATTGCTGATTCCAATATATGTAAATATTTTACACACCTATTTACATCCCCTGTGTCTTACAATGATGATTAACTGGCATATAAAGACATGTTCCCCAAGGAAAATATGACAATTACCTCAATTTAACATGAAAATACATGTTTTGTTTTGGTTCTTTTAGTAATATGTTCAACAGAACTGTAAACTTCTCACTGTTCCCACATCGACCAGTGTCAAAAATAATAAATTTGCCAATGGCCACCTTATTAATTTTGACTGTTTAAGCATCATCCAAGCATTTTGGTGGGTTTATGCTCCTTTCTGTTCTGGTGTGCCTGCACTTTGCACAAGCCCGGTGCACACTGTATCCTTCATTTTTGGTGTCTTGGATCTTTTGCATGCGTAGGCAACACAGTCACAAAATTTAGCCTGCGTGCGGTCAGCCATGGAGGCGCCTCATGCTTGAGCCGACAAGCAGAGTCGGGGGGAGAGCATAAATCCACCTTTAAAATATGCATTATAAAAAAATTAAACAAACCCTGAACTGAATATCTAAAAGTGGTTCAGTCCTGGATGTTTTCTAAATTTACAGCTGTAGTCTACTGTTGTCTAAGGCAAAATCAGTGTCACACAACTGGGACCAATATATTGGTGCCTCCCTACAAAAAAGTCACGTGTTTGAGACAAAAAAATTCAA
Source organism: Pholidichthys leucotaenia (assembly GCA_020510985.1). Taxonomy (NCBI): domain Eukaryota; kingdom Metazoa; phylum Chordata; class Actinopteri; order Cichliformes; family Pholidichthyidae; genus Pholidichthys; species Pholidichthys leucotaenia. The sequence goes on along the minus strand of CM035843.1, from coordinate 53,886,639 downwards.
AATTATGAGGAAAAAGGTAGCAAATTTTTGAGAAAAAAGGTAGAGAATTTACCCAAAAAAAAAAGCATAAGGTAAATGTAATTATCCCCCCAAAATGGTGAGGGTCAACTTGTAGCTTGGGGCCCTGTAGTGAATAAGGGCTTGTAGCATTTGCATACTCATACGCTGCAAGTACTTTGAGATGTCACTTGACATGTAAAGCACCATATAAATCTAATCCATTATTATTATTTCTCCGTTTTATAGTCATAAACGGCTGCCACGGAGTCTGCTTGAATAGATGTGACAAGTAGTTACTGCCCGCCTCTGGACAGATGTACCTACATGACATTTCAAATATTAAAAAAAAAAAGCAATTTTTGCTAGAAAATACCAAATATAAACAAAAACAAATAAACAGCCCAGAAAATGATCTACATTCATATTACAGTGAAGCAGCTGTACATCCCTTCAGCGGGACAGCACAGCTCTAAGAACAGTAGCAAACATTCTCTTTTGTGGTTGCAGAGCGCACACAAAACACTTTGGCTGTATGAAAAAATAAATATACAGTGTGCTAAATATGTACATCACTTACAAAAAAAGGTATTTTTTTCTATACAGTATAATAAAATCAAATCATTGCAACATTTGTCAACAATTAAAAAAAAAAAAAACGTCACAGGGAATCAGGTTCACCAGATTTAAAAAATACATATATTCAGTGTGTCATCTGAACCCTCAGGAATAACTTTCATCGTCGAGCCATGTCGTCATCCACTGCTTCTTTTCAAACGGATCGTATTTGACTTTTCCATCTTTGTGCTCCAGAGTTCCCTTTCTAATCCGCACCGCGTGGTAACGGGGAACGCTGTCCTCGTCCTGTTTGGAACGCCGGAAGAAACCACACTAGAGAAGAAAGATCACAATGTATTACTTAAAACAGAATAAATGTCACCCAAATTTCAAGGAGCTGTTTCTAGTTTTTTTTTTTTTTTAAACTATAAAATACTCAAAATTTACCTATAATAGAGTTTTTAGAAGCAACAGTCATGGATATCAAAGATGCCAATGCTAGTAAGGGGGAGTTGTGTCATAGGCCTCAGCAGCATTTAGAGTGGTCTGCCAGGCCCCGGTTGGAATTAACTACAAAACTACAAACAGCTCCTGAAACAGCAGACGAGAGGCGCGCAGCAAAGCGTCAGCCATTAATTTTACAGCCATGCAGCAAAAGCACTTGCACCGAAATATCACAGGTGTGTTTGCTTTGTAAGCAAAATATATTCTTAGACACATATTGCACAGAAAGCCTAATTACACATATTTGCATTTCTTCAGGGTTAAGTCAGCAGATTTGCCGGGAAAGCGAGTTGATTAGTGAGCACAGTAATCACATACGCCATGCTGACGTTACCCCGCTCAGCTTAAATCAGGCCTCAGCAGTGAGTCTGTCTTTGTCAGAGGGCTGAACGTGGACCTCTGCCCTGTGATACGCAGCATTGTACTGGTCTTTAGTCGCCCTCTTGAAGAAACCACACTGAGGGGGAGCAAGGGTGGGAACCATTAGGAGTCGGTGGTGAAGCTGCGGTCATTAAAAACAAGGGTTCGCCTGAGCTGCAAGGAGAGCCTTTAAAAACTTTCTTCAGCAAATGTCCCAGTGCAAGTTTATTTTTACCAAACCCTGATTACAGTGGATCGTCAAACTCTGTGTTAATGATGGTTTGGATGAGATATTCTTATCCCCTGGAGCCTTCAAATGAAAAAAACAGAGCTATAAGGATGAGCAGGCCTGTCAACGTTGGTAACAATAACATTAGGAAAGACGTCACCGTTTCTCACACATAATATGAAACTTTTCTTATAAATTTGCTGCTTTTTTTGTTGCAAATTTTCCACTTTTTACTTACAAATATCACGAAAAGTTTTGTTTTCTGATGATCTTTCCTTTTATATTTGTGTTTTTCTTGTAAATTTGCATTTTTTCCCCCTCAGAAATGTACCTTTTTATAGTAAATTACCAATTTTCCCACCAGATATCTGTTATTTTTAACTTTTCTCAAGAAACTGCTATTATTTTCACATAAATTAGCATGTCTTTCCTCAAAAATTACAAGCTTTCTTCTTGTAAATTTAAGATTTTTCTTCACCCAAAATTTGCAAGTTTTTCCTATCACAAAATTTGCTGCTTTTTATTGGAAATTTGCTATTTTTTAAATGTAAATGTATTACTTTTTTCTTTTAAATACCCTGTTTTCAAAGCCACAGATAGCACTAATATTATAAACAAAAGAACCATATGTTGCTCTGAAGCCACAGATAGCAGACCCCTGCACTGTCACTTTATACCATCCATCCATCCATCCATCTTCTTCCGCTTAATCCTTTTCAGGTTGCGGGGGGGGCTGTGATGCAAAAATACTGCTGTGAATCTTATAAGTACATCATTGCTAAAAACTAGTCCTGGGAATATTAACGTGTTAATGCAATTAATTACGGTAGTCCAATTAATGGATTTTAAAAGTATTAGCAGAAATTAACGCCCCAATGGCCCTTCCTGTTATAGTGGAACTTGAAATACACAACAGCTGTTCTGAATGAACAGTCTTTGGCATGACATGCAATACAGTTCACACATAAATTCCTCATTTTAGTTAATTCTGGGCGTTCACATCAGTTTGCTGGAATATCGCTGTTATACTATGTGGACATTTGGACCATAGATTACATTTAATTAGTCCAGGGTGCCCTGGTACCTTCAGGTTTTTGTGGGAAATTATCTAATTTCACTACTTAATTGGTCCAAAAAGATGCAAATAATGTGCCATTGTTGTGCATGGATGCCAACAGAACCAATGGACAACCAGGGCAAATTATCTGTAATGTGTAATTTTGTAATGTAAATAGGCAGTGGCTACAGGTAGGGAACCATACGCGTAGAATGCTTGCTACAAGATACAGCTTGAATCTATTTGGCCAGTACTTTCTGTTAATGCTGTACCGTTCCCCAATCCTAAGGCTAACCTCTAAATTTTAATGTAGGGTTCTAAATTCCTTCTCGTGTCAAGTAAAATGGAGTTGGCATGGCGATGAGGGCAGGAAGTGAACCACCAACACTCCGATCAGAGGCCGACCACACTCTCCACCTGTGCCACAAGCCGGCTCAAACTTGAGTTGATCAGAAATGTTTTGTCTGATTGGTCAACTCTGCCGCATCTGCAGATACTTTATATAGAGATACGTCTTTCGCATCTGTAGACACTTCCAATAAAATATTAGGCTATCACGATTAATTTTGGAAAACGTGTGATTAATTAGTTAATTTTTTAAGCAATTCCCAGCACTATTAAAATTATAAATACTATATAGCTTTAAAATGATTGAATGTTCACGTCCATAAAAATATAGCCAATTAACAAAATAGTTCATGCACTTCATCTATACCAAAATCATGTGTTTACTTCATTCACCATTGTCTACTCATTTCCTGTTTTACTAAACATGGATGATGACATGAGGGCGAATCCTTGCTGTTCTCACCTTCCACAGGAGATACACCAGCAAAGCCAAGATCAGGATTCCTGCCAGAACCGCCACCAGTATGACCCACCAGGGAACTCCCCCATGCTGGGCTACTCTTCTCTCTGGGGACACGGTTACGCTCACCTGCAGAAAACAAATCATTAGGAAAATGAACGTGAAAAACAGAATGAATGAATGAGTAAATGGCTGATCTCTGTGCAGGTTTTAATTACGTACAGTTGTGCTTGGATTACTCAGGATGGTGTTTCCAGCCTGAGTGTTTAGTACCAGTGAGGCTTTGACGACTAAACGCACAGTTGATACGGAGGCATATTCCTGGGTACAAACCCAAAGAAGTTCATTATTAGGTATACACACAGGAGGGCCGGTATTTCAAAGAACTGATGAAGGTTAAAATCTTGATTTTTTTTTTTTTTTTTACCTCAATGAAGGTTGAGTTCCACAGACGAGATCTCAGTAAAACTTCCGTTCCGTGGAGTCCCTGAAGGGGGCACTTGAGCACCACACATTTGTTCTCTTTTTCACAAGACTAGAAAGGTGAGGGGAAAAAAAAAAACCTGTTAAACATCATATCTACAGAACTATCATCTAAAAAAAAAAGGTGCATCAAAATCAGTACTCACCAAAACTTTTTCACTGGACAAAGAGGACAATTTTCGAGCTGGTTTTCTTTGATTTTTTTCAATTTCTCGTTTTGTTCGGGATACAGAAGACTCCTAAAAACATTTTTTTTTTCTTATTAGTTCAGTTGAGATCCAAGCAGTATTTCAGGGCTGTCCATAGATATTACAAGCAGCAGTTCCATTGCTAACAGTGTATTTTATTTGCAGTCCCCACAAATAAAATAAAAAGAAAAAATGCTTGTAATATTGTCATTTTTTCCATATCCGACAAAGACTCTACATATTTTCAATTAAAAAATATGCTTTGTGTCAAGAAGAGGTAAAATGTTTACATACTGTATATCATCAAAGCTTTAGTGAAGCCAGTAGGCAATGTGTGTGTGTGTGTGTGTGTGGCGGGGGATGCCATCCCCCTTGTTAGGAAAATGACCTCAAAACACCCTCCGGGTTAACCTGACAGTCCTCCATCTCCATAGAGTGCAAGGATAGTTTAGTCAGCCGAATGTCAGTGGCAGTATAAACGCAAATGTGAAAGAAAAATATTGAAAATTTATGAGAAAAAGGCTGCAAATTTAAATTTATGAGTATATGGTTGTAAATTTGTGTGGGGGGGGGAGGTAACAAAAGTTATCACAAAAAGTGGCAAATTTATATGAAAAGGTTATAAATAAAAAAAATGTTTATGAGAAAAAATTCATAAATTTGCAGGAAAATTCGAAAGTTATGGAATAAAAAAAAAGTCAAAAAATGTTGATAAATGTGCAGCCTTTGTTAATGTATATATGCATTTTTTTTTCTTGTAAATTTATGACTTTTTTCTTGAAATGTGCCCCTTTTCTCTCATTTGTGAGTTTGTTTTTCTTGTAATTTTGGAACTTGCTTATGGTATTGCTTATGGTATGGTATCATAGATTATCTTTTATCATATCAAATTCTTCCATAACTTCCATCTGTACCTTGTGCTAAATTTGTTTTTTTTTAATCTCTCTTACTTCTTCACATTTTTCTCTACTTTTCTATAGTTTTAAAATTTCAGGACTTGATCTGTGTAAATACTGACATGCTTTCCTCACAAAATAAAGAAAAAGAGAGGGGAGGGAGTGACAGAAATTATGATTTGTAATATCGGCAATGGCATCTCATTGAGACGCTCCAGTTACAAACTGAACCGTGAGGAAAACAAAAGAGGAATGTTTGTGTCTGAGACCTCAGACTGACGACTAACAACACTGGCAAAGCGACAACAGCAGGGAAAAAACTTTAATATATGATGAATTATTTAGAGTGTTCTCATGATATTATATGTGGATTATTACCATAATGTCAATATTGTGTTGTTAATCATCACGGTTAGTGTTAACACCCCTAGTGTGGACACTCCTGCTGGCTGTGAAACTGAAGGTTCAGAAATACTACCTTGATGTGATTGACAGGACTGATCTCAGATTCGGGGGAACAGCGGATCTGCTCCGGTCCCTTCGAGGTGATCTTCACCAGGTACAGAAGCCATTTTCCATCTTTGTTCGATTTGGGCCAGTGAATGTGTAACGAGGCTCCCACAGAAGTGTTCCATGAGTTACTTATCTGAAGGAGCAATCAGTATAATACAATTTCATATAAAATCTATGACAGCAAAGGTAGAATATTCAAGCAACTCTTAAGTCAACCAAACTCACTGTGAATGTATAGTTTATCAAACTTCCAATGTCTTCCTCTGTCTTCATCGCGCTCTCTCCTTTCACTACACCTCCAAAGGTCAGCTGAGCGGGGCTGGCTTCACTGACGACAGCAGACAATAATGTGTGAGCTGATGAAAACCCACGGACGTAAGGTTAGACAGAAGTTTAACAGCTGCACTGTACTTACCCAATGACTGTCAAAGGCAAGTCAATGATGACTTTAGTCTTTACTCTGACAGGGTCAATGTTCTGCACACTGGTCCTAAATAAAAACAGAAAATCATCTCAATCACTCAACAGTAGGTGATAGCAATTGTATATCAGAACTCAGCAACTTCTGTTATGAGCAATTCAAAAGCATGAGCAGAGGAGAATTTTTCACACTTAATAGGGAGACTTTGTGAATTTTATTGTAAATACTTTATTTTGTAAGTGTGGAATTTTGTTTGCTTGCAAATGAGCATTTTTTTCCCTTCATAGTTATAATTTTTTTCCTGAGAAATTTGCAACTTTTCTCACAAGTTTGCAATGTTTTTCCTCAGAAATATTGAAGTTTTTAGACTTTTTTCTGATGTACATGGAGTCACTGCTCATGGGCAACAGAGCCACATGAGGATCTGGAGTTGCCGATTGCAAACCTCTATATACTAGTGAGAATACAGTAGAGTGTAGCATAGTATATTGCTGATACTGTCATTTGCACTGTGATTTAATGTGTCACAGAGGAAGTGTCATATACTCAGACTCTCACCTTTTTTTAAACATACATAAACTTTTGGTTTTTACCATCAACTGTATATAAAAATGGGCTGCACGGTGGCGCAGTGGTTTAGCACTGTGGCAGCACAGTTTTACCCTCGGCCGGGGGATCGCGGGGATCATGAGATCGTGGGTTCGATCCCAGTCCCCAACCAACAGTGAGCTGTGTGGAGTTTACATGTTCTCCCCGTGTTGCGTGGGTTTACTCCGGGATTTCTCCGGTTTCCTCCTGCATACCAAAAACATGTAGGTTTAGGGCGCTCGCGCACGCAGCGACCAGCAGCCGGTGGCTTGTCACCAGACTGCAAACCAAGTCTACCTACGGGTACAAATAAGTAACAAAAAAAAAACAAAAAAAAAATATGAATGTCCTGGTCTGAAAAGTGAAACAAATGCAAAAGTGCTTTACATTTACATTCTAAAGGTGCATTCAGACCAAACGAGACGAGACCAAACGTGCAGCACGATTATATACAGTATAAAGTCAATGTAAAGATGCAAATACGCAGGAATTCACATTCAAGCGAGTTGCAGAGGGGTGGGGTTGCCTTCATAACTTTTGCAGCTGCTTTCTATCTGCTGTGGACCCCCCCCCCCCCCCCCCAAAAAAAAAAAAAAAAAAAAAAAAGATTTTCATGTTTAGGTTTACTATGTCATCTAGTAGGGCACACAACTTGGAAAATGTCACTGCCTCCTCCAGAAACTGCACCTGGATGACCTGGTCACCTGGTTGTTTACCTTATAGTACTAGCCACTAGCCTTCGTTAGCACATCAGTAACAGGATACAAACTACAGACACTATGTCTCACACTCCATCAGCTGCAGCGCTCCGGTCCATCTGTCTCCAGGTGAGTAGCAGTCTCCTTTTCAAACTAGTTTACTCTCAATTGTTGATACTTTTCCTCCGGTAACAGTGGAATCTCAAGGCTGATTAGCTATTGCGACCAACTGCCTCAGATGTGAATGTGTGAATTTGAGTGTATTTTGTGTTTACATTGACTTTATATGTAATTGTGTCACGTGAAAAATTTACTTCGTGTTTGGTCTGAATGTACCTTAAGCACAAACAGGTGGTGGTACTTGGTAGCTGCAGATAAAATCTGACTGCAGAAAATGAATGAATGAATGAATGAATGAATGTTGATTGATGGACAACATTTTTCCTGATGAGTTAATTCCTTACTCATTAATTTAGCATATCTAACGAGGCAGTCAGAGCACACTTCATCCCTGCCACGGTGGTCCTTCATTATGACTTGTTTTACAGTGCTGGTTACAGAAAGTCAAACACTCAAACACTTGTCATCCTCATAGATGTATTGGTTTCTTCCTGCTACCTAAAGATATTCTCATTAACTGGTTATTCTACATTGTTACGGGGGATATTCTAACATTTATGCAATGAGTTAACATGACAAACAGCTACAGTAGGGTTATTGAACCAAAAAAGATTTGGGTGACACAGTGGAGAAATGGCTGACACTGTAGCCCCACAGAATCCCCCAGTTGATGGCTATCTTTCTGTATGGTTTGCGTGTCCCTCCTGTCCCTGCATGGGGTTACTCCAGGTGTTCGACAGTCCAAAGACATGTTCATTAGGATACTGACAACTCTAAATAGGCTGTTGGAATCCATAGCCAATAGAATAGAGCGTGAATGTGTAAAAATGCTGTGAGTGGTCTTTTAAATTTGGTCTTTGTAAAACATTTTATCGATACAGATCCATTCCATTAGCTATGAATAATAGTAATAATGGAAAAGTAGCTGCCAATCTGTGCCAACAGCCTCTCCAATCACCAATGAACATTTATTCAAATTCATAGACTGGTGTCATGGACACAACGGAATGGTGGGGGGAGCGGGTTTCAAATCGCCAACCCTGTGGTTTCTGACCAAAAGTTCTTCGTAAAGTTAGTTACAAACATTATTTAGCACTGATATTTTGACAAGCTCACACACGCATAACATAGCACATCACCATGTACTTACGTTTGGAGCTGCAGGCCAATCGCTATCTCAGTGGTGTTGGGAGTCATACCCTTCGTGTTCAGGATGATGTAAAATGAGGTCTTATGGAAAAAGGGAGAGAATATTTTATAAGTGAATTCCAACAGGTCAGTCAAAAAAAAAGCATAAAAAGAAGACTAAAAAGTGTCTACCTTTGAATCTCTTTTAAAAGGATTTCCCAGCTCACAATCTGTGTGAGACTCATTCTGACTGGGAGTACATCTGACCAGTTTGTCCATCTAGGGGAAAAAACAGTATACTTTTATACTTAAAATATACAGTATGCTTTTTTGATATGACAAACGCTCAGGATCTTTAGTAGATAAAAGCTGTAGACATAAATGCCCCAACATTTCATGGTTAGGGCATTTAGTTCTGCAGAAACAATAAAGACACTATTTGTTGAATTATCATGACTTGATGGACAAACGTGACCACATCACGTCGTCTTAGCACAGCAGAAATCATTGCTGCACATCTGTTACATGTGTTAACATGTCTTCATTTATCTCACACTTCTCTGGCACTCTTTTTTTCACAACAGCTACCCCAGACTATATACAAAGACCCCGGACTTTGCTAAATTATGTTAGACAACATGACTGCATACAGTATATTCACAACAGCTGGGAATTTTTTGCAGTTACTAACCTCTAATATCACTATGTGGAACTTATTTTCCCAGAGTCTACCAAGTACCACAGGCCTGAGAAATGTAACATGAAAAACTATGATGCAGGACAATAAAAACACATTTAACTTGGCATGATTTTTTTTTTTGAGGATTTACTTCAAAAGTTGTACAACTTCTGTCAGAATTTTTCTAGACTCAGTGCTTATTAAACATCTAAAAAGTTAATATCAGTGACAAAATGTTTTTAGATAAATTATAATTTTTACAGTATGTTAAATGTGCATAATTTTTTAAAGCATAAGTGCATGTGATGAATGCAGCAGTTATTCTTACTGCATCTCGAGAAAAATCAATGCCTTGTTATACAGTTAGGTCCATATATATTTGGACACTGACAAGTTTTGTTATTTTAGCTGTTTACCAAAATATATTCAAGATATAGTTGGGGGGGGGGGGGGCTGAAAAGTTCACAGTGGTCAAATTTGACCAAATGTGGTTTATTTTTCAGCATAGTCTCCCCTTTGGTCCACAGACTTCTTCCATCAGTGTTGCAGTGCTTGGATCCCTGTAATTGAAAAATAAACCACATTTGGTACTATGAACTTTTCAGATTATGAACTTTTCAGCACCCCCCCCCCCCCCCGCCGTCAATATGGCCTTAAAGTGCAGACTCTCAGCTATAATTTGAGGGTATTCACATCCAAATTGGAATTACGGTTTATGAATTGCAATCATTTTTATACAAAATCTCCTCATTTCAGGGGCTCAAAGGTAATTGGACAAATTAACATTTCATCGGCCTCCGTCGGTCTATGATGACCATGGAAGAGAATCCTAAACGTCTACTCTGCTGGAACAGCACCGTCTGTGGCTGAACAGGCCGATGCGCGAATGGCAGTCCCTATCACACAGGTCGCACCTGTGGGTGGTCTCCGTGCTGCTGGGTCTGTGGCGGTTCTTCCTGCGGGTCCTTTTTTCATCTGCTGCAGCAGTCAGTCTCTCTTCACTCGCCTTGAGCTGTCTGGTCAGGGTGCCTCTCCATTTGGAGCGGTCCGTTGCAAGGTCCTCCCAGCGCTCTGTGTTGATCTCCAGGGCCTTCATGTCTTTCTTGCAGACGTCTCTAAAGCGCAGCTGTGGGCGGCCAACGTCTCTCCTGCCAGTCGCCAGTTCTCCGTAGAGGACGTCTTTGGGGATTCTGCCATCCTCCATACGGTGAACGTGGCCTAGCCAGCGGAGCCTGCGCTGCCTGAGTAGAGTGAACATGGAGGGAAGGCCGGCGCGGGACAGAACTTCTGTGTTGGGCACTTTGTCCTGCCAGGATATGTCCAGGATGTGGCGAATGCAGCGCAAGTGGAAGGAGTTCAGTCTCTTTTCCTGCCGGGCGTATGTTGTCCACGTCTCACTCCCATAGAGCAGTGTGCTGATGACGCAGGCATTGTACACTGCCATCTTCGTCTTAACAGAGAGTTTGGGATTCTCCCACACTCGTGTGGTGAGGCGAGCGAGTGTGAAGGCTGATTTTCCAATCCTCTTGTCGATCTCTGTATCAAGGGAGAGGTTGTTGCTGATCGTGGACCCCAGGTATGTGAATTGATTCACGACCTCCAGCTCGTAGTCGTTGATGGTGATGGTTGGTGGTGCTTCCGTGCCTTGCGCCAAGACGTTAGTCTTCTTCAGGCTGATGGTAAGCCCGAAGTCCTTGCATGCCTGGGAGAAGCGGTCATCAGGGTCTGAAGCTCCTGCTGTGTGTGGGTTGCGACTGCAGCGTCGTCTGCGAACAGCATGTCTCTGATTAGAGCCTCGCGTACTTTGGTTCTGGCTTTCAGGCGGGCGAGGTTGAAAAGCCTGCCGTCAGATCTTGTGTGCAGGTAGATTCCCTCTGTTGCTGTGCTGAAGACATGCCTCAGGAGCATAGCAAAGAAAATCCCAAAGAGGGTTGGCGCAAGTACACAGCCCTGTTTCACTCCGCTGCGTATGTTGAATGGCTCTGAGACGTTGCTGTCGTGCTGCACTATCCCCTGCATGTTGGTGTGAAACAATTCGATGAGGCTTTGCAACTTTGGTGGGCATCTTATCTTTGGCAGGATCTTGAAAAGGCCCTCTCTGCTGACCAGATCAAACGCTTTGGTGAGGTCGATGAAGGCGATGTACAGGGGCATGTTCTGTTCTCTGCATTTCTCCTGGAGTTGGCGGATGGAGAATATCATGTCTACCATCAATTGCTCAGCGCAAAAGCCACACTGAGACTCGGGGTAGACACGTTCGGCAAGCTTCTGTAGACGAATGAGAACAACTTGTGCGTAGACTTTGCCAACAACGCTGAGGAGGGAGATGCCCCTGTAGTTGTTGCAGTCACTTCTCTCCCCTTTGTTTTTGTAGAGGGTGATGATCTTGGCGTTCCTCATGTCCTGTGGTACGGCACCTTCCTTCCAACACTGGCAGAGGACGTCATGCAATGGCAGCAGTAGGGCGGTCTTGCAGTGCTTGATCAGGTCGGGGGGTATGCCGTTGTTGCCGGGTGCCTTGCCAGCGGCCAAGCTATCAATGGCCTTGCTGAGTTTGTCGATGGTTGGCTCGGCGTCAAGTTCGTCCATGGATGGCAGGCAGTCGATGGCATCAAGGGCTGACGGTGTCACGGTGTTCTGTCTGGAGTAGAGGTCGGAGTAGTGTTCCACCCATCTCTCCATCTGCTTGTTCTTTTCTGTGATCATCTCCCCAGTGGAGGATTTGAGGGGGGCCGTCTTGCTCTGAGCCGGACCAAGTGCTTTCTTGATGCCATCGTACATAAGATAAGATAAGATAAGATAAGCCTTTATTAGTCCCACAACGGGGAAATTCCAGGATTGCAACAGCACAGGGATAGCAACACTCAGAGCAACAATCAGAAGGCAAGAAAAAACAAGCAAGCAAGAGCAGCTAATATACATATGTACATATTACTATAAAATAACATGATGACATCATCATGACAAAATAAACATACCATGGATGTTCCCTGTTATGGCAGCGGTTTGAATGTCTTGGCTGAGCTGAGTCCAGTACTCGTTGGCACAGCGCCGAGCAGTCTGCTGAACTTTGCTTCTCGCAGCCCTGAGAATCTGGAGATTGTTCTCGTTTGGGTACTTCCTGTACTCAGCAAGTGCTGAGCGCTTGGCTTCAATGACGGGGGTCATCTCGGTCAACTTGGCATCAAACCAATCCTGTGACTTCGAGGTCTTCTTCCCAAAGGTAGCCAAGGCTGTGCGGTGGTTGGTGTTTCGCAGCTCTTCCCACTTCTGCTTTGCAGATTCTCCTTCTTGTGGTACACCAAGTTCCTTCTCAAAGGTGGAGGCAAACTGCTCAACAAGTTCTGGTTGGGCCATCTTGCTGGTGTCAATCCATGCCTTTCCAGGCTGTCTAGCACGATGGAATTTCTTCAGCTGCAGCTTGACCTTGCAACACACCAATGAATGGTCTGTGTCGCAATCTGCACTCTGGAACGAACAGGTGATTAGCACGTTCTTCAGTGAGGTGCGCCTGGTCAGGATCAAGTCCAGCTGGTGCCAGTGCTTTGAGTGCGGATGTGGCCAGGAAACCTTGTGTTGGGGCTTGGTCTTGAAGAACGAGTTTGTGATGCACAGATCGTGATATGTGCAGAACTCGAGCAGCCGCTGTCTGTTGTCGTTCATTCTGCCCACGCCAAATGGTCCAAGACAGGAGGGCCAGGAGTCGTGGTCAGCACCCACTCTGGTATTGAAGTCTCCAAGGAGAATGAGTTGTTCAGAGTTGGGGATGATCCTGACAGTTGTTGCGAGATTCTCGTAGAACTCGTCTTTTGCGTGTGGCTGTCAGTGTTGGGGCATACACACTGACGAGGGTGACTGGGCCTTGAGTGGTGTTCAGGCGGAGCGTGACTTCACTTCACTTCCGCCCTCCCAAGAGAGTAGACGCTTCTTCCTCCTCTCCTGCTCTGACTTTTTTTTCCTTCCCCCCCATCTACTGGATCCCAGCTTGCTGTTGTCTGTCTGCGTCTAACTGCGACCGTCGAAAGAAAGAAATTATGGAGTTAATAAGCTGGGCTTTGAACACAATTGACACTATTTTTTCAACAAGGAAAAGTGCTCCGGGGGAAGCTGTCTGCCCCGCAGGTACGGCTCCAGCGGGCTATTTACGTGACACAAGTAATTGGAAAATCTTGTGTCTCACTAATCTCTCTATCGAAGATATTGAAGATTTGTATGTCTTCGTGGTAATGGTGATCGGGATCTTTCTGATTGGAACTGGGATTGTCCTGGTGTACCGCAAATTGCTGAAGATGGATACAACCTATCAAAATGCTGGCCAGGCGAGGTGCATCTGTCAAATTGAAAAATTGGAGAAGACCCTGATAGCGACAAATGGAGAACTGTCTCGGAAGGTGGATTACATCATGGTCTCCGCTTAGGTCTTTCCACGATGGATTTAAAGCCCCGCAATGAAGGATTAAGTACTGAATCTACAGAAGAAATAAAAAGCCTTCTCTGTGATCAGTCCGATTTGGCTCAATTTCCCCATGAAAATTCCTCCTGGCTGTCTGCAGTCTGTGTTTTCAATCATCGAGCATAAGGCCTTGGACAGCCATCTGGACACTGCCAAGATAAGGACTTGGCGGCAGCCAGACAAAACATCTCCTGCCAAGTGTCCTTGTTGTCTCTCTTATCATCATCAACACTGCTCAACACCGCACACACATTGATCCATGAACTGAATAAAGATACACACACTGCTCTCTTGTGTCTTGTGAATCCTGTGTAGCGAATGTGCATCGAGAGCTTTTTTTTTTCCTTGAAATGTTAATATTGATTAATTATGTAACCAGTATTTTGAATCAATGATTTTTTTGCTCCTTCCTATTGTTCCTCGTATTATTCTTATTCTTATGCTTGTACCCACTATCCTGTTGGCAGGCGCGTCTCTGATGCTGCCACGTCACTGGAAATGCAGGTTCATTTTCTGTGTCAAGTCAAATTCTCTCGTATGTTATCAGTGATCTGTTAATGTACTTGGCAATAAATCTTTTCTGATTCTGATTCTGAGGAGTCGTGCAGAGCCATTGCTGCCTGGTTCCACCATCTTCAGCAAGGTGTTCTTCACTGCGAAGCCCACTCCGTGTTCCCTGTGTTTGTTACTGCACTTTCCCTGCCAGTAGAACGTGTAGTCCTTCTCTCTCAGTATGCCTGCGTCAGCCAACCGTGTTTCCTGGAGAGTGGCGATATCCACTTCCAGTCTCTTCAGCTCATTATTGATGATAACAGTCTTCCTGGTGTCGTTGATGTCCTTGAGGTTAGCAGCAAGTCCTGTCATCATAGTGCGGACGTTCCAAGTTCCCAGATTTAGAGTTGGTCTCTTTTGTTTTTTTGTCTTGCCTGGTGCAAAGGTTCTCAGCCTGCTGTTCGGACTTCTCCTCATCCCCATGCACCCAATGAGGAAAGCAAGCTGTGGCGGGACAACACCTTATTGGCTGGGGGCTGCCCAGCTTGAGGCGGGCGGTAGCTGTCCAGTGAGATCCGATGATCCCTCCCACCATCGGGAACAACCCCTGGCGCCGCACTCTACGCCAATTGAGCGGTGGCTTATAACCAGTAACTGTCATTCCCCGTGTTTTGTCTACGCCAAAGGCGAAGCTGGAGTGTCCTCTCCAGTGATCCGGTGTTCTACCTTCCAGCGTTGGGCGTTGGTAGGATTCAAGCCTGGGCAGGAAGATATGGAGGACAAGATGTTGCCCATGCAGCATGTCCCCCCTCTCCACGTCACTGATGAATCCAAAGGAACAGCAGGGCTGCTACAGTTTGGCACCAGCGCCGTCGCAGGAGCTGCCAGAACGATGTTGAGCACAACAGAGAACTGCCTTAGGGACTCCGACTCCGGATTTTTCCTCAGGGTTGACTCCCGAAGCCTTTCCTGTGACCGGGTGTGCCGCAAGGCAGCGGAGGTTTGAAATCTGGGTTTACCTTCCCCTAGATGGGCTACCTTCCCAGGTTGACGGGCCACCATCTACCCGAAGCATCTGGTTTTAAGGCGCCAGAGATCCTCCCTCGCCCCTTCTCTTATTAGTAAAAGCAGTTCCACCGGGCTTAGAGACTAAACCACACGGGCAGGCTAGGAGTTGGACTTAACTGTCAGAGGCTTTTCGAGACGCACGCCATAAGGAGCATTTTATGAGCACTGGGAGCTTAACCCCAGTGCCGCTCCTGGCTATGACAACCTTGGAACCAAATTAACATTACCATAAATAAAATGTTTTAATACCTTGTTGAGAATCCTTTGCAGGCAATGACTGCCTGGACATCACCAAATGCTGGGCTTCCTCCTTTGTGATGCTTTGCCAGGCCTTTACTGCAGCTGTCTTTATTTGTTGCTTGTTTGTGGGTTTTTCTGCCTTAAGTTTTGTCTTAAGCAAGTCAAATGCATGTTTGATCAGGTTAAGATCTGGTGATTGACTCAGCCACTGCAGAATATTCCACTTCTTTACCTTAAAAAACTCCTGGATCGCTTTCACAGTATGTTTTGGGTCATTGGGTACATCTGTACTGTGAAGTGCCGTCCAATCAACTTTGCTGCATTTGGCTGAGTCATAGCAGACACTATATCCTGATACACTTCAGAATTCATCCGGCTGCTTCTGTCTTCTGCCACATCATCAGTTAACACTAGTGACCCAGTGCCATTGGAAGCCATGCATCCCCATGCATCACACTGCCTCCACCATGTTTTACAGAAAATATGGTGTACTTTGGATCATGAGCCGTTCCAAACCTTCTCCATGCTTTCTTCTTCCCATCATTCTTGTACAGGTTAATCTTGGTTTCATCTGTCCAAAGAATGCTGTTCTAGAATTGGGCTGGCTTCTTTAGATGTTTTTTGGCAAAGTCTAATCTGGCCTTTCTATCTTTAAGGCTCATTACTAGTTTGGACCTTGTGATGAATATTTGAATGAATCTTTATTTCAGATAGATTAAAAGTAAAGATTAAAAAAAGAAACAGAATAATATAACAAAGGGGGAAAGAAAATCCAACAAGGTCAAATTAGACAATAACTCCTCTGATTATACAGTTCAACATAAGTTATCCGAAATGGGTGATGGCTGAAGCCGCAGCTTATATTGCCCACCCATATTCCATCCAAGAATTCAAAAGAAAAACAAAACAAGAGCGATTACAATTCAGAACAAAGCTAAGACAAAATGTGACAAAAAAAAAACTAAGCTACAACACAATACAGACTGGATATGACAATCCTTATGTGATTTTACATGTCATCTTGTATATATGTTTGGAGTATTTCTTCCTTTAGTTTTTGTTTAAATTGTCCAAGTGTTGTACATGATTTTAATTCAGGTCCAAAAGCGTTCCATAATCTGACTCCTTGCACTGAAACACAGTGTTGCTTGGTGGTAGTTCTCACTGAAGGTTTTTGAAATATACATGCTCCTCTGAAATGATATTGTTTCTCCCTTATTTGGAACAACTTTTGGATATTTGCGGGCAGTGATAGATTCTTCACTTTAAACATTATTACTGCAGTTTTAAAGTACAAACGGTCTGTATTTGCTCTCATTAATTTTTCACTTTATGGTAGACTTAGACATTGATACAACTACTTTGTGCAGAGAGTTCTTCACTTGGGTGGATGTTGTGAAGGGGTTTTTCTTCACCATGGAAATAATCCTGTGATCATCCACCACTGTCATCTCCCATGGATGTCCAGGCCTTTCTGAATTGTGCGCTCTTTTTTTCTTAGAATGTACCAAACTGTTGATTTGGCCCCTCCTAACATTTCCATTTCGCTGATGGATTTCTTCTTTTTTTCAGCCTAAGGATGGTCTGTTTCACTTCCATTGAGAGCTCCTTTGACCACATTTTGTGAGTTCACAGTGTCGCTGTGACATGGATGCATAAATTCAGCTTTAGTCTACAGTGTTGTGAAAAAGTGTTTGCCCCTTTCCTGATTTCTCATCTTTTTGCATGTTTGTCACACTTAAATGTTTCAGATCATCAAACAAATTTAAATATTAGACAAAGATAACACACATAAACAGAAAAAGCAGTTTTTAAATGAAGGTGTTTATTATTAAGGGAAACAAAAATCCAAACCTACATGACCCTGTGTGAAAAAGTGATTGACCCCTAAACCTAATAACTGGTTGGGCCACCCTTAGCAGCAACAACTGCAATCAAGCATTTGTGATAACTGGCAATGAGTCTTTTACTACGCTGTGGAGGAATTTTGGCCCACTCATCTTTGCAGAATTGTTGTAATTCAGCCACATTGGAGGGTTTTTGAGCATCAACCGCCTTTTTAAGGCCATTTTTTTTTTGTACTTATTTTGTACCCGTAGGTAGATTTGTTTTGCAGTCTGGTGACAAGCCACCAGCTGCCAGTCGCTGCGTGCGCAAGCGCCCCGTATCCCTAACCTGCATGTTTTTAGCATGTGGGAGGAAACCGGAGAAATCCCGGAGTAAACCCACGCAACACAGGAGAACGTGCAAACTCCACACAGATCACTGTTGGCCGGGGGCAGGGATCGAACCCATGATCTCATGATCCCCGCGATCCCCCGGCCGAGGGTAAAACTGTGCTGCCGCAGTGCTAACCACTGCTCCACCGTGCAGCCCATGATGGCCCATGCAGGCCATGCCACAACATCTCATCGGATTCAGGTCAGGACTTTGA
Source organism: Pholidichthys leucotaenia (assembly GCA_020510985.1). Lineage (NCBI taxonomy): Eukaryota > Metazoa > Chordata > Actinopteri > Cichliformes > Pholidichthyidae > Pholidichthys > Pholidichthys leucotaenia. The sequence goes on along the minus strand of CM035843.1, from coordinate 53,868,725 downwards.
CTAGGCCACTCCAAAGTCTTAATTTTGTTTTCCTTAAGCCATTCAGAGGTGGACTTGCTGGGGTGTTTTGGATCATTGTCCTGCTGCAGAACCCAAGTACGCTTCAGCTTGAGGTTACAAACAGATGGCCGGACATTCTCCTTCAGGATTTTTTGGTAGACAGCAGAATTCATGGTTCCATTTACCAAAGCAAGTCTTCCAGGTCCCGAAGCAGCAAAACAGCCCCAGACCATCACACTACCACCACCATATTTCACTGTTTGTATGATGTTCCTTTTCTGAAATGCTGTTACTTTTACGCCGGATGTAATGGGACACACACCTTCCAAAAAGTTCAACTTTTGTCCTCATCAGTCCACAGAGTATTTTCCAAAAAGTGTTGGGGATCATCAAGATGTTTTCTGGCAAAACTGAGATGAGCCTTTATCTTCTTTTTGCTCAGCAGTGGTTTTTGTCTTAGAACTCTGCCATGCAGGCCATTTTTGCCCAGTCTCTTTCTTATGGTGGAGTCATGAATACTGACCTTAACTGAGGCAAGTGAGGCCTGCAGTTCTTTGGATGTTGTTGTGGGGTCTTTTGTGACCTCTTGGATGAGTCGTCGCTGCGCTCTTGGGATAATTTTGGTCAGCCAGCCACTCCTGGGAAGGTTCACCACTGTTCTAAGTTTTCGCCATTTGTGGATAATGGCTCTCACTGTGGTTTGCTGGAGTACCAAAGCTTTAGAAATGGCTTTATAACCTTTTCCAGACTGATAGAGCTCAATTACTTTGTTTCTCATTTGTTCCTGAATTTCTTTGGATTGCAGCATGATGTCTAGCTTTTGAGGATCTTTTGGTCTACTTCACTTTGTCAGGCAGGTCCTTTTTAAGTGATTTCTTGATTGAGAACATGTGTGGCAGTAATCAGCCCTGGGTGTGGCTAGAGAAATTAAACTCTGCTTTGCAAAAATGTGATGAACCACAGCTAATTTATGATTTAACAGAGGGGGCAATCACTTTTTCACACAGGGCCATGTAGGTTTGGATTTTTTTTTTACCCTTAATAATAAACACCTTCATTTAAAAACTGCATTTTGTGTTTACTTGTGTTATCTTTGTCTAATACTTAATTTTTTTTGATGATCTGTATTTTTTTGATGATCTGAAACATTTAAATGTGACAAACATACAAAAAAAAATGAGAAATCAGGAAGGGGCAAACACTTTTTCACACCACTGTACATATTTTCTTAATTCAAAATTTATTGTATTTTACACTGATGAAGTTTAATATCAATATAGTTAATATCAATAATATAGTATATACTTAGTGGGCAGCGCGGTGGCGGAGTGGTTAGCACTGTGGCAGCACAGCAACTCACCCTTGGCCGGGGGATCCTGGGTTTGATCCCAGCCCCCGACCAACAGTGATCTGTGTGGAGTTTGCATGTTCTCCCCGTGTCTGCGTGGGTTTACTCCGGGATTTCTCCGGTTTCCTCCCACATGCCAAAAAAACATGCACGTTAGGTTAATTGGCATCAAACTGGGGATTCTAAATTGTCTTTAGGTATGACTGTGAGAGTGAATGGTTGTCTGTCTCTCTGTGTTGGCCCTGCGATGGACTGGCGATCTGTTCAGGGTGTACCCTGCCTCTCGCCCAAAGATGCTGCGACAGGCTCCAGCCCCCCTGCGACCCGAAAAGGATTAAGCGGAAGAAGATGGATGGATGGATGGATAGTATATACTTATTTGACATTTTATATTTATTATAAGTACATATAATATACAATATAATGTGAAAAATAAATACATTAATTTTATTTTTTTTCTAAGTGTATTTTATGTAATGTTTAATACACAACAGATTACAAATAAAATCAATAAATCATTGAGGAATGTCAGTTTTTTTGTTCAATATATTGTAAACAATAATTAGCTTTTTATATTATTGAGAGACCATATTGATACCAGGAAAAATTCAGATTCTCAGGAAAAACGCAGCTTATCAATTAATCATTAATTGATCGATAAGGTGAATGAACTAATGATTGATGAATTAATCAATAACTTGCATCTGTACACAAAACTTATGTCAGTGTATATATATATATATATATATATATATATATATATATACTGTATATATATATATATATATACACTGTACATATTTTTACCTCCGCCAAGGAAGTAATGTTTTTACCAGGGTTTGTCTGTCTGTTTGTCTGTTACCAACATAACTCAAAAAGTTATGAACAGATTTTGATGAAATTTTCAGGAAAGGTGTGTAATGCCACGGGGAACAGATGATTAGATTTTGGTGATGATTTGAGAGTGCATACCTCCACCAAGGGCTTTGCATGTATTTGTACAGCAGGATTACACAAAAACTACTGGATGGATTTGGATGAAATTTTCACCAGAGGTGGTTCTTGGGCTAGAGAGGAACACAATAAATTTTGCTGATGATCTGAGAATGCATACCTCAGCCAAGGCTCTTATCTTCTCACAGTGTGTTACCAACAATACTCCAAAACTAATGGACAGACTTTGATGCCATTTTCACCACAAGTGGCTTTAGGCCTACACACAAACCCATTACATTTTGGAGGTGATCCATGACAAACGGAAGGAGCCTTGGCGGAGGTATGCACTCTATGAGTGCTTTTCTAGTTTTCCTATTTTTTTTTTAAATTTATAAGTCTAAAAAATGATGCAGGCATGCAACACCAATAATTACAAGGCTGAATCCATTCACACTTAGTGCTGTATTTGTTAACAACTAAATAGTGATCGACTGAAAATGTGAAATTATTTGACTAAAAAGTTTAATCGTGAGAAGGAATTATTTTTATTTGTTGGAGTATTTTGGTTGACATTAAAGCCTTTTGCAAACCAAATGTGTTAAATTGGCCACAGACATTGTTTTTGAGTCTCTACTTATTTTCTGTTTTTTTGAAAGCGGAAAGCCACCACAACTGACAAAAATATTCAAACAATCAAGAAAAACTGTAATGCCATCATGCCTAATATGCTAACCATGGTTCTTCATTGTGTGGGAATTTCTTTAGCTGTATAGCACACTTACTGATGTTGCATGAGGGCGGACTGCAGAGTATGACAGGGTATTTGGGAAACTTGCCACCAGCTTTGCCTCATAAGCGCTGTCCCCGTTCATGTTGCTCACTGTCACTAGCAGAGCCAAATCCTTCTTCTCATAATTCAGATGAAATTCAGGGACTTTGTTATTGCTGCAGAGACAGAAAAAAAAAAATCAATGGACTTGGGATATGGCATTTTTAAAGGGTAAATTTGGCTAAATAAAGCTGGTAGAATAAACAATTTATGCAACAATGTTATAGTTGCACATTCTGCAGATAACAAGCATCTTACAACAATTATGTATATGATGGAATTTTACCTCTTTAAAGCAAAGTATGTATCCGGGTTGTTTTGTTTGTAGAATAAACTGTATTCCAACTTCAGGTTACTTTGGCAAACATGATTTCGTTTACACCCCTCTTTTACAAAGATGACCTGCAAAAACAGTTGATAACAGCCATGACATAAAAGCAATAACAAATAAAATTTGCTTATGTGCTTGCTTATAGAAGAATTACCTCAGAGATGCTTTTGCTGGGCTGAGAAGAGTCTAAGATGGGCATGAGATGAGGAAGGCCCTTGTTTGACTTGTGTGGCTTTGCACCGATGATTTCTGCTGACACTACAATGGGAATACTACGCATCTTGTCCCTGATGTTTTCCTGAGTGAATAAAAACCAACAAAACTAGTTAGAACACTATAACAATACACTGTTTACTGTGAATAATTAAGGCTACAAACTTTATTTTTTACGTTAAAACAAAGTCACAAATTTTCTAAATTAAGCTTCTCCTTTACTAATTTTTAATGGTGCTGTGTGGAATCTTTGGAAACTTGAGTTTAGTGACACCATGTGGTCACTAAGTGAACTATAGCTCCATTTACTCCATTGCTAACAAGGACTAGGGATTACATCAAACCATCGGAGACTGTGACATGTATGAACGGAGCGAACAGAGCTGCACCTTTCTTTGTGAACACAAGGTGTCAATTAAACATAAGTTTTTAAAACTTCTTGCGTGATCTGTGGCAGTGAGGCGGCGATGGTTTACCTTCAGCCTGGCTTTGAGCTTGATACACATTCCCTTGTTTTGGCCACGGAGGTCTAAGGTGCCATTGAAGTGGTAATCTGCCTCAGTGTGGGATTTGTTCACAAACATCACTCTGGAGGTCAGCCCCTGTTTCCTCCTAATGCCATCCGCCTCGATAGAATAGCTTATAGCTGCAGAGGAGAAGTAAAAAGTGTGAATACATGGAGGAAAACAACAAATGGACATTCTTATAGCTGGAAAATGAATCTTTTTTCTACATACTCAGTTTTGAGTTGTAAGATTTGGTATTAGCTTTGTAGGCAAAGCATGCGTCCACAGTGAAGCTATGGATAGAAAAGGATATTTTTAACAAAATTAATTCTGCTTAAATGGAATTACACCAGAACACCTACCATGTGCTGTTACCACAGGTTTTAATTGTGAGGTCAATTTCCTGTGGAGATATTTTGACATCTCTTTTGATGGCAATGACTGGCCTTGACCTGAAAGAAATATTGTTAAATCAAACCTTGGTAATGATGACTAGGGTTTTAACTGACTTCTAAAGTGAAGAGGTACAGTTACCTGTAAATGAAGGCAGCATCTGACAGAGATCCTACAGCCAGGTCTGGATAAGAGTTCCCATCTACATCCATGTTCCCTGCCAGAGAATATCCAAAAAACTTTGTGTTGTGCTTACGTCCAGATAATATCTGTAATGGGAAAATAAAGAATTACAGCTTTAAAAAGCTCATATACGTTCTTTTAGATGAGCAGTTAAAGAATTATCCTTAAATTATCAATATAGGCAAAATCTCTGCCCTAACCAGAGTTATGAGATTGAACAAGAACATTAAAGGGGACACATTATGAAATTTTCACTTTTTCAGTGCGTTTGCACATAAATTTGGGTATCTGGAGTCACTACCAACGCAAAAAGTCTGAAAAACCCTGTCTCTTTGCTAGTGTCTGCTTTGGCCTCAATTTGTCTCATTCAGTGAACTGTTCTGCTGTCCTGCTGCATAACCCAACTTCTACTGAGCTTCAGCTGACAGATAACCACCCTCATACTATTCTGTAGGATAGCTTGATATACGTAAGAATTCATTTTCCCATCGATGATGGCAAGCGGTCCAGGCCCCGAGACAGCAAAGCAGCCCCAAATCATGATGCTCCCTCCACCGTATTTCACCGATGGGATGATGTTTCATGTTTGCATGTAGTGCCCTTTTTACACCATACTACATAGTGTTGCATGTTCTTCCCGAACAATTCAAACTTAGTTTCATCAGTCCACGAAACATTTTCCCAGTAGCATTGTGGAGTGTCAAGGTGCTCTTTGGCAAACTTCAGGCAGGCAGTGGTATTTTTTTGGAAAGCAGTGGCTTGAGCCATGACGTCCTGCCATACACACCATGCCTGTTCAATGATTTGTGTATGGTAGAATCATGAACAGAGATTTTAACCAGTTCCAATGATTTGTTCAAGCCTTTAGCTGGAAAGGTGTTTAATCTGGGTGGAAAATAGTGTTGTAGCATTTAATCCCAGTAGTATTTTATCCAAAGTATGTCACAGAGATTTGATTAAAATCTTCTGGAAACTGTGTCAATGCGTGGAAAAAGCACATAATATGTGTGTCTCCTATAACTCTGGCTGTAAACCAAAACAGTGATATAAAAGTTGCTAAAAAGTAACTCGACCCATATGGATTATCAGATGCAGTGCTCAGTAACATTTAATCAACAATCCAGTGATACTGATAATAACTATTTTAATCAAATGGCTACAAGCCCAACCTGTGCTGGACTGGTTTCAATTCCTTTTGCAGAGCCATGGTAAATGAAGACTTTTCCTGCATCATCATGTGGAGCTCCTACAGCAATATCTGCATGAAAAAAAACACACTTCACATGGTTGCTCCTGACTAAGATGTCATAAGTAAGGGACAAAATGTGACCAGAAGTACCTCCATATGAGTCCTGATTGATATCGCCAATGCTCTCCACTGCAATTCCAAACATCGAATCTCTGTTCCCATTCAGACGGACAGGAGTGATTTCTCCCCATCTTCCTGCCATATTAATGTAGACAAAAACCGCTCCTCCAATGTCTTTGTCCTTCATGTAGAACTGAGGGGCTCCTACGATTATGTCTTGCCATCTTGTTGGGAAGAACATAAATAATTATCAGTATGATATGAAATAGAATAGAAACACCAAAATCACAGCTGGGTGATATAGTAAAAAAATAGTATTGCAACATAATTTCTCTATATTGCAATACACTATATATTATATATATCGTGATATGTATTCAGTGCAATGAATGTCCTGTAAAACTTGGTTCTACTTACATTTTCATTAGAAAAAATAAAAATTCATATCATATACAGTATTTCTATTTAATATGAATATAGCTTATGTGCGGCTGTGGCGCAGGTGTAGTGTGGCCGACTACTGATCAGAGGCTCAGTGGTTCGATTCCCACTCTTTCTGCAATCTGCATGTCGAAGTGTCCTTGAGCAAGACACTGAACCCACAGTTGCTCCTGGTGGGTCAGGCCAGTGCCTGTGCATGGCAGCTCAGTGTGTGAATGGAGGATCTGTAAAGCACTTTGGTCATCCAGAGATGAGTAAAAAGCGCTATATAAGTGAACGCCATTTATATTCATACATATTTAACTTATATTCATATCAAATTCATATACACACACACACATACACACACACTACTGGGACAGAGTTGCATTTCACTTATGAAATGGCTGCATAATAAAATAAAATGAAATGAAAGTCCAACTCAGTATGTAACTGATGAAAGTGTCTTTTTCCTTGCTTAATAAAACTCACATTATCAGTAATCAAGTTTATCTACATAGAAATATTTCAGTTTACCACACAGCTAATACTTGGCAGTCTAATAAATGACAGAAGTATAATTTGTTGCTTATTTTTGTTTTTATGCATCTATGTTTCATCAGTTCTTTATTTGGCAAGCTGCTTGTTCTGATTTTGAAGGTTAGCAAGATCTGATAGGAGCTCTTATTTTGAAAATTCACTTGTGACGAGAGCTTGATTTCATACCTGTAGAGCTCAGATTGGAAATGTTCATCTTCATCTGACTTCATCTAGTGCTTAAAACTGACCAGCTTTTATTCTGATATTCTATTATACTGCTTTTTATCTCTGCTCACAGCAGATTTCTCCGTGGGCAGCCGCATGCAGGGGGACGGAGCAGCGGCGCTGTGCCGCTGCTGAGGAGACGATTCCTCAGGAGCAGCAGTGGGGAGAGAGAGATGCTGTATGAAGTGAAGTCCCAGCCCACATTAATGTGACAAACTATACTTGATATGTGCGAAATGGGTATTTTATGTATTACGGGTAGCCTAATGCACCGATACAATGAATATATTTGGTATATCACTCAGCACTAACCAAGATCATATTATGTCAGAAAAAAAAGTATTTTTACCAACCCATCATTATTCAGGTCAGCTACAGCCACATCGTATCCAAACGAAGATGCCAGTCCTGGCCCATGCAACATGTGCTCCACCACAAGTTCACGTAAGGAATTGGTCCCTTTCTTTAGCAGGACTACAGCTCCGCTGTGGTTGGCTCTGGGTGCTCCCGCCACAACTGTCAGACCAGGACTACTGGTGATATGATGTCCGGTATCAAGAGAGAATCCTAAAATGTGTGACATGTTGTAGTAATAATGCTATGTAAGGAAGACACTTTTATCCCTTTTGAAGTCACTGCTTTTAATCTCCTTGCCAGCCTAAAGATAGTTGTTAGTTTAACATGTTTTAACTGTTTTACTCTCTTGGTTCCAGAACATTGATTATTGCACCACCTTTGAAGATTCAATCTAGTCTGTGCAAGATAATTGTCCAACCAACAGTAGAAGCTGGTGCTGAAAAAAAACCCAAAACACTGTTTCTTACTGCTTCTCCTCTTCAAACACTGTCCCCTATAAACTTTTGGACTTTTTCCATGATCATCTTTTTCTTCTTCTTCCTTTGGCTGTTCCCTTTGGGGATCACCACAGCAGATCATCTGCCTCCATCTCACCCTATTCCTTGCATCTTCCTTTGTAATACCAACCCTCTCCATGTCCTCCCTTCACTACATGAATAAATCTTCTCTGTGGTCTTCCTCTTTTCCTCCTGCCTGGCAGCTCCATCTTCAACATCCTTTGTCTAATATACAGTGGTGTAAAAAAGTGTTTGCCCCCTTCCTGAGTTAAATATTAGACAAAGATAACACAAGTAAACACAAAATACAGTTTTTAAGTGAAGGTGCTTATTATTAAGGAGAAAAAAATCCAAACCTACATGGCCCTGTGTGAAAAAGTGATTGCCCCCTAAACCTAATAACTGGTTGGGCCACCCTTAGCAGCAACAACTGCAATCAAGCATTTGCGATAACTGGCAATGAGTCTTTGACAGTGCTGTGGAGGAATTTTGGCCCACTCACCTTTGCAGAACTATTGTAATTCAGCCACATTGGAGGGTTTTTGAGCATGAACCGCCTTTTTAAGGTCATGCCACAGCATCTTAATCGGATTCAGGTCAGGACTTTGACTAGGCCACTCCAAAGTCTTAATTTTGTTTTCCTTAAGCCATTCAGAGGTGGACTTGCTGGGGTGTTTTGGATCATTGTTCTGCTGCAGAATCCAAGTGCACTTCAGAATCAGAATCAGATTTATTGCCATTGTTCATGTAGTACACAAACTAGGAATTTGTCTCGATGCCATGCTGCAACATTAAAAACATGATGAGAAAAAGAGATAAACTAAAAAACTAAAGGACTGAAAACGTGCAATAAGTGTAGAAAAATAAGTAATAATAAGTAATAATGATAATAATAATAATAACAATACTAGTAATAATGAGTAGTACTAGTCAAGGCAGTTTTAAAAAGTTAGAGGTCATGAACAGATGGCCAGAGATTCTCCTTTAGGGTTTTTTGGTAGACAGCAGAATTCATGGTTCCATTTACCACAGCAAGTCTTCCAGGTCTCGAAGCTGCAAAACAGCCCCAGACCATCACACTACCACCACCATATTTTACTGCTGGTATGATGTTCCTTTTCTGAAATGCTGTATTACTTTTACACTGGATGTAATGGGACACACACCTTTCAAAAAGTTCAACTTTTGTCTCATCAGTCTACAGAGTATTTTCCCAAAAGTCTTGGATCATCAAGATGTTTTCTGGCAAAACTGAGATGAGCCTTTATGTTCTTTTTGCTCAGCAATGGTTTTCGTCTTGGAACTCTGCCATGCAGGCCATTTTTGCCCAGTCTCTTTCTTATGGTGGAGTCATGAACACCGACCTCAACTGAGGCAAGTGAGGTCTGCAGTTCTTTGGATGTTGTTGTGGGGTTTTTTGAGACCTCTTGGATGAGTCATCGCTGCGCTCTTGGGGTAATTTTGGTCAGCCGGCTACTCCTGGGAAGGTTCACCACTGTTCCATGTTTTCACCATTTGTGGATAATGGCTCTCACTGTGGTTTGCCGGAGTCCCAAAGCTTTAGAAAATGCTTTATAACCTTTTCCAGACTGATAGAGCTCAATTACTTTGTTTCTCATTTGTTCCTGAATTTCTTTGGATCGCAGCATGATGTCTAGCTTTTGAGGATCTTTTGGTCTACTTCACTTTGTCAGGCAGGTCCTATTTTAGTGATTTCTTGATTGAGAACAGGTGTGGCAGTAATCAGGCATGGGTGTGGCTAGAGAAATTGAACTCAGCTTTCCAAAGATGTGATAAACCACAGTTAATTTGTGTTTTAACGGGGGGGGGATCACTTTTTCACACAGGGCCATGTAGGTTTGGATTCTTTTTACCCTTAACAATAAACACTTTCATATAAAAACTGCATTTTGTGTTTGTCTTATCTTTGTCTAATATTTCAATTTGTTTGATTATCTGAAACATTTAAGTGTGACAAACATACAAAAAATGAGAAATCAGGAAGGGGGGCAAACACTTTTTCACACCACTGTATCCATATATCCAATATATATACAGTATATGCACATGTCCAAAGCATTTCAGTCTTGCCTTACTTTGTCTCCAACCTACACAACCTGAGTTGTCCCTTTGATATACTCATTTCTAATCCTGTCCTTCCTAGTCACTCCCAATGAGAATCTCAGCATCTTCAACTCTGCCACCTCCAGCTACATCATCTCCTGTCTTCTTGTCAGTGCAGCTGTCTCCAAAAACCATGCATCATAGCAGGTCTCACTGCTGTCTTGTAAACCTTCCCCTTCACTCTAACTGCTGTCCTTCTGCCACAAATCACCCCTGATACTCGTCTCTACCCTGCCTGTACTCTCTTCTTCACCTCTCTTGTGCACTGTCCATTGCTTTGGATGGTTGACCCCAGGTATTTAAACTCATCTACCTTCACTACCTCTACTCCTTGCATCTTCACCATTACATCTGCCTCCCTCTCATTCACACATGTATTCTTGCTTCTACTGACTTTCATTCCTCTTCTCTCCAGTGCATATCTCCACCTCTCCAGGTTCTCTTCCACCTGCTCCCTACTCTCACTACAGATCACAATGTTGTCTGCGAACATCATGGTTCATGGAGACTCCTGCCTGATCTTATCTGTCAGCCTGTCCATCACCATGTCAAACACAAAGGGGCTCAAAGCTGATCCCTGATGTAATCCCGCCCCCACCTTGAATGCATCTGTCACTCCTACAGCACACCTCACCACTGTCTCGCTGTCCTCATACATGTCTTGCACCACTCATGTCTTTCAGTGAAAAAAATGATACAATTATTCATAGTTTATTATGCTAAATTATTATGTTTGTCAGCAATAATATTCCAGAACCAAAACAGCAAATGATTTGATTCACAGTGTTGCCTGCTTTTTGCTCAGAGACAAAAAGTTACTCCTCTCTGGGCTCTCTGCAACACCACTAAGACATATTCACCTACCTATCTTAGCTCTTTTAGCATCTTGGCCCATGTAATGTAAAAAAAAATCACCTTAAATTCATAATTATACAGCTACTGTTCAATGGAAAAACTGTAGCCTTTATCAACTTTGGAATGTGTCATCAAGGAATACCTCTCTCCAAGTTGTTTACACCACCCACTTAAAACTGATCCTGCCATCACTAGTATTCCAATATATGGATGGAAGTAATCATAACCTGCCTCATGTTAGAAAGGAAGTTCTTTGACGTCATGTGAAAATGACATATCCAGGTAAGGCTAATAGTTCTCCTCTATAGTTCCAAAAATAAAGAAAACTTAATAATGCTCTTACAGTAAATATTTAGATTATTTACAGGAAAATAAGAAAAGGGAGATAATGCTGAGGGCCAAAAACAAGTATCAAGTTTATACAGTATGTACTGTGCACACAGCACTCACCAAGGTAGCTGTTGGCTGGTAGTGGCACACGGTCCGGGTTCAACTGAAACTCATCTCCAACTTCATATGGACCGTCATCGTACACCCCCATCTCTATCAAAGTATTGTTCTTTTGCTCCATTCGTACAATACCTTGAGTTTTAAAAGAATGGCATTCATGTGAAAAATTCAGATTTGCCTATGAAATACTGTAAGAGTACAGTATAGCTACAGTATGATTAAATGGCGACCTTTCCAGTTGTAAGCTCCTGGTGCTCCAAACACCACATAATGGTAGTCCTTGGTGAAAGTGGCAGAAACGCCCTGCTGACAGTACCCAAACCTCTCATGGCTTCTTTGTCTGCCCTCACAGAAGTTCCAGTCACCTCCATCCGAGTCTGAAGGGTTGATAGTCAGGTTCTGGCTCAGGACATAACAGCGCCCGGTGACAACACGAGATTCCGTGGAAGTGTTTAATGAGGAGTGCTGCTGATAGCGATGAGCACATGTCTGAAACGACAGCACACAAGTTTATTCAAGTCTTTTCCTTTAACACAGAGCAGGGGGTTACAACCTACTCCCGAGCCACATGTTGCTCTTTTGCCTGCATCCAGCGGCTTCCTGTGGCCTTAACAAAAAAGAAAGAAAAAAACCCCACAAATTTATGGGGAAAAAACTGCAACTTTATAAGAACAAAATCAATGAAAACAGACCATCAGTGATGGAGGAACTCATTGCAGCTGTAGTGGTCTGGACAGGGTCAGCTTTGTGGTCCTTTTTGCCTCATTTGTCATGTTTTATGTGTATCCGCTCTATGGTTGTCCAACCCCGCCAGTCCTGTGCTGCCTGATTGCCCTTGATGGTGCTCACCTGTCTTGTGTTGTCTTGATTGCTCCCCTCTCTATATATGTGCGCTTCAGTCTGTGTCCTTTGCAGTGTCCTTGGTTTATGTATCCTGTTGACATCTCAACCACATTTCTGTTAACTTGTTATCCTGCCAGTGACCTGGTGTCCAAAGCCGGTTGTGTTTGTTTCTGTTTCTGCCCATGAGCAGTACTAATTTCTATTTTCTGTTATTAATAAACATATCCATAGAAACCAAGTATAAGCAAGTATTTCTGCATGCTCGTAGAAAGCAGGTGTAAGCAAGAGTGTAAGCAAACACGTCAGCACTCGTTCAGTGATGCCTGCCTCTGATCTTTAATGGTGTCATAGTGAGTCCTATGATCTTCGATGATGTCATCGCGAGTCCTATGATTGTTAGTCATAGCTGCATTTGATCTTTCAAGATGTCACAGTGAGTCCCATGATCTTTGATGATGGCATAGTGAGCCCTATGATGCCTGCATTTGATCTTTGATGATGCAGGCATCAGTCTATATGACATAAAGACATCAAGGCAGGCATCATATCATAGGCAGTCCTATCATGCAGAAATCATAGGAACATCATAGGCACATCATAGGCTGTCCTATGATGCCCTATGATTGTGACACACAGACACACAGAGATTTCTTGAATTTATAGAGTGATGAAGAGTGATGGTTTACCAGATTCAACTAGCGATTGGGTCCTCTCCTTCGCCCCAAAGGGGCAGTGATGACAGCAGCCTAATGAAATCACCGCGACAGTGCTCAGATCTTCTGACTGTTGACCTTGACTTTGACCTTAAGCACAGTGTAGATGCAGACCCACTTTAGGATCACTGTGAGTAAGCATGGGGGGGACTGGGGCAACTGCCTAGGAAGAGTAGCAATTTTCATGAAATCATAAATGCCCAGATCTCCTGACCTTTGATAATGACCTTGACCCAACTCACCCTGGATGCAGCCCCACCTGAGGATCATTGTGAGTTTGGTGGCCATTGGGGTAAATGCCTAGGACCGGGGGTTGGCAACTCATGATTCAGGAGCCACGTGCGGCTCTTCGGCCCCCATGCTATGGCTCCCTACAATTACATCTCAAAACACATGGAAATTAATGAAGTAATTTTAATTATTTTATTTAGAAATTATTGTTTATTTGATACATTTTTCAACTGAAATGCATGCTTTTATGAATGTAATATTTTTTTCTGCACAAACAACAAGAAAAACAGCCACTTCATTAGTGTCTGCAAGTCCATATAAAGTCTTAAATATTTTTTCATCTTCTGCCGCTTAATCCTCTTCAGGCTGTGTGTGTGTGGGGGGGGGGGGGGGCAGGAGCCTATCCCAGCATAGCACAAAGAGACAAACAACCATTCACTCTATACTTAAGGACAACTTAGAATCCCCAGTTGATGCCAATTAATCTAACCTGTATGTCTTTGACCTGTGGAAGGAAACTGGAGTACTCCGAAAAAACCCACGCAGGCACAGGGAGAACATGCAAACTCCACACAGAAGGGTCACTGATGGTCAAGGGTGGGATCAAACCATGACCTTCCTGCTGTGCTGCCACAGTGCTAACCACTGCTCCACTGAGGTGCTTCTTAAATATGATTATCTATAAACAACGCCTTAATTAGGAATTCCTTAATTAGGAATTATTAATACAAGATTGGAAGATAGTTTATGATGAAAATGACATAAATGGAGCATATGATAAATTTTTACAAATATTTCAATCATTGTACAATAAATACTGTCCTATAAAACAATATAGTGACAGACAACAACAAAAAAATATTCCTTGGATCACCAAGGGGTTAATAAATGCATGTAAAAAGAAGAATACATTATATAAACAATTCATTAAATGCAGAACGGTGGAAGCTGAGATCAAATATAAAAGATATAAAAATAAGCTTACCACTATAATGAGGACCTGCAAGAAAGAATATTACAACAGAATACTAGAGGATAACAAAAATAACATAAGAGGAATATGTCACGCCGCGCCGCTCATCAGCGGCGCCACCTGCACACACACCTGCACATCATCAGCGGCGAGGAATATAAGCCGCCTCGCCCTGAGCTTCGGCCTGAAGCCGTCAGACTTCTCTACTCATCATCGTGAGTCAACCTTTCCTTCAGCACGACGCCTTTGGTAAGAAGCCCTTACCTCCTTTGTTTCCAGTCTGCTCCCCTGTGCACAGGTGGATTCCTCGGCGGCGGACAACGCCTCTCCCTCGCCATTCCTCGCTGCTGCACCGAGTCCTGCAGGTGGCTGTCTTCCGGGTCCCGTCCTTGTAGTGCCAGTCATCTGTCCCTTGCAAGTAAGCTCCTCTCTCGCTTATTCTCCTCCTGTGTTGGTGTGTGCCCGTCACCCTGTGTCTTTGTGCTCTTTCCCATAGGGTTGCCGGCTGTACGGTCTCCTGCCTCTGTGCCTGAAGCAGACGCCGCCACCAATACATTTACATCCCGCAGACACACATCCATTCACCCCTGTTGCTGATAAACTATTTGAACTTCTCTGAGCCTGTGTGTGTGCGTCTCCTGAGCCGTGCGTTATGTCAGTACGGCTTCAGCAGAGCGGCTCGGCAGACGGCGGGCTCGCACACCGGTTTTCCACTCTCGAGGCTCGAGTGGATCAATTAGCCTATCAGCAACAGGTGATTTTCAATCAATTGTTAAATTTGACTAACCGGTTGGGCCGCTTGGACCCCCAACAGTCGTTCCCCCCGGCTCGTCAGGGTGGCGCGGCTCCTGCTGCTCCAGTGGCCGTCCAGCACGCTCCGAGTGCACCGGTTCGGCTCACACCCATTCCAACCCCCGCCCGCTTTAGCGGTAAGCTCGGCGGAGCGCGGGGGTTTATTATGCAGTGTGAGTCCGTTTTCCACCGTGTGCCCGGAGACTTTCCCTCAGATCATAGCCGAATTGGTTATATCGGGAATCTCCTGGAGGGGCGAGCTTTAACGTGGACCTACGCCGTAATGGCGAGGCCCAGTTATGCCGCCCTCACATATGACCAATTCATGAGGCGCTTCCTGGAGGTCTTTGACCATACTCCAACCGAGACGGTCCAGGTCGATCGGCTTCTCGCCCTCCAGCAGGGAAGCCGGTTGGTAGCGGACTACGCGGTCGACTTCCGGGTAGCGGCGGAGGAAGTAGGCTGGGAGGAACGCTCCCTCTGCGGCCTTTTTCTCCGCAGCCTCAATGATGATCTGAGGGATGAACTGGCTGGGCGGGATATTCCTGAGACGCTAGCGGAGCTGACATCCTTAGCGATTAGTTTGGATAACAGGCTGCGCGAGCGCTCCTCAGGGCGGAAGTCGTCTTCTTCTCGCCCTCGTGGAGCCTCGCCGCGCCTGTTCCAAGCTCGCCCCCTGGCGGCGCTGCCACCATCGTGTCCCGAGGAGTCGGAGCCGATGGTGACGGGCTGGACAAAGCTTTCACCTGCGGAGAGACAACGCCGCCGTGAGTTGGATCTCTGCATGTATTGCGGAGATGACCAACACACGGTGAAGCTTTGCCCACGGAAAGCCAGTCGGCGGGGTCCGCGAGTCACTGTAGGGGGCCTTGCGGCTCTCAATCAGTTAAACTCACACACTCAATTAATGCTGCCCATCCGTTTCTGCCACAACCCCATTGGGCACCTCACCCACGCACTGGTGGATTCGGGCGCAGAAGGCAGCTTCATTTCACAAAGCCTGGCAACCCGATTGGGCATCCGCTGCCAGGCGCTCAAAGACCCCATCTCCCTGGTCAACCTCTCCCGTGCTTCCCTTGGGAGAGTCACGCACCAGACCGTCCCGGTCCCGGTGATCATCTCTGGTAACCACCGGGAGGAGATAACCTTTCTCATCCTGCCCAACTCTGTGTCGCCCGTCATCCTGGGGTATCCCTGGCTACGCCTCCACAACCCTGTCCTGGATTGGAAGTCAGCTGGGGTATCGGCATGGAGCACGTTCTGCATGGGCACCTGCCTTCAGTCTGCTGCCTGCTCTCCGTCCGCTTCTCCCCCCGCTACGGACGCTGCACCCCCGGACCTGTCCCTGGTGCCTCTGGAATTTCACGACCTGGGCATGGTATTCAGTAAGACCAAGGCCATGTCTCTCCCTCCTCATCGGCCCTATGACTGCGCCATCAACCTCCGCCAGGGGGCACCCTTACCTTCTGGTCGGCTCTACAGTCTGTCGGCGCCGGAGAAGGAGACGATGAACGCCTACTTAAAAGAGTCACTGAGTGCTGGGATAATCCGCCCATCATCATCACCCGTGGGGGCAGGGTTCTTCTTCGTTGGGAAAAAGGACGGATCCCTCCGTCCTTGCATTGACTATCGGGCCCTAAATGACATCACGGAGAGGGATCGTTACACCCTGCCCCTCATGGACACCGCTTTCCACTCCCTCCAGGGGGCGACCTGGTTCACCAAGCTGGATCTACGCAGCGCATACCACCTCGTCCGGATCCGGGAGGGAGATGAGTGGAAGACAGCCTTCCGTACCCCGAACGGCCACTTTGAATACCTGGTAATGCCGTTCGGGTTGACCAACGCTCCTGCCGTCTTTCAGCGCCTCATCAACGACGTCCTCCGGGACTTCATCGGCCTCTTTGTGTTCGTCTACCTGGATGATATACTCATCTTCTCCAAGTCCAGGGACGAGCACCAGGTCCATGTGAGGCGGGTCCTCCAAAGGCTGCTGGAGAACCGGCTATACGTGAAGGCTGAGAAGTGCGAATTTTTTGCTAGAACAACCTCCTTCCTGGGATTCGTCATCGCTCACGACCAGGTGCGTCCAGACCCAGAGAAGGTGAAGGCGGTGGTAGAGTGGCCTACACCTGCGTCGAGGAAACAGGTGCAACAGTTCGTGGGATTCGCGAACTTCTACCGCCGCTTTGTTCCAAACTTCAGCACCATCGTCGGACCGCTGACCCGCCTCACATCCCCTAAGGTCCCGTTCCGGTGGACCGAAGAGGCCGCAGCTGCTTTTCAGGCGCTGAAGGCGGAGTTCTCCTCCTCCCGGGTCCTTCGCCAGGTCGACCCCGCGCTGCAGTGCATCGTGGAGGTGGATGCTTCGGACACAGGAGTGGGGGCGGTGCTATCCCAGCGGTCGCCTGACGACGGCGCCAAAAGGCCCTGCGCCTTCTTCTCCCGGCGCTTGTCCCCGGCGGAGAGAAATTACGACGTGGGGGACAGAGAGCTCCTCGCCATCACGCTCGCGCTGCAAGAGTGGCGTCACTGGCTAGAGGGGGCGGACCTGCCGTTCGTGGTCCTTACGGACCACAAGAACTTGGAATATCTTCGATCTGCCAAGCGCCTGAACGCCCGCCAGGCGCGCTGGTCCTTGTTCTTCGCCAGGTTCCAGTTCTCCATCACCTTCAGGCCTGGCTCTAAGAACGGCCTGCCCGACGCCCTCTCTAGGCAATTCGCCCCCGAGGAGTCGGAGGACGCGCTCCACACCATCCTGCCCAGGTCGTGCGTCGTGGGAGCCATCTCCTGGGACATAGAGAGCAAGATCCGGAAGGCGCAGGAGGTGGAACCTGACCCTGGCAGCGGACCAGAGGGAAGACTATTCGTGCCATCTGCGGTTCGAGGAGAGGTCATCCACTGGCTACACACCTCCAGGCTCACCTGTCACCCTGGCTCCTCCCGGATGATAGATCTCCTCCAGCGGTCCTTTTGGTGGCCGGGCCTGCGGAGGGATGCGGCCCGCTACGCCCGGGCTTGTCCAATTTGTGCCACAAATAAGTCGGGAAACGCCCCTCCAGCGGGTCTGCTCCAGCCCCTGCCCGTCCCTGGCAGGCCCTGGTCACACATCGCCCTGGACTTCGTCACCGGACTCCCAGTCTCCAACTCCTACGACACCATCCTGACCATCGTGGATCGCTTCTCCAAGGCGGTGCACTTCGTTCCCCTGCGAGGTCTCCCTACTGCCCTGGAGACGGCGGACCTCCTCATCCAACACGTGGTCAGGCTGCACGGGATTCCGGTGGACGTGGTCTCGGACCGGGGGCCCCAATTTTCCTCTGAGGTTTGGAAGTCGTTTTGTAACGCCATCGGAGCCAAGGTGAGCCTCTCCTCCGGCCATCACCCCCAATCCAACGGGCAGTGTGAGCGGACCAACCAGGAGCTGGAGGCTGCGCTCCGCTGTGTGACTGCATCCAAACCTACGTCCTGGAGTAACCATCTTGCCTGGGTTGAATACGCCCACAACACCGCTCGCTCTTCTGCTACAGGGATGTCCCCCTTCAAGGCGTCCCTGGGTTACGACCCCCCGCTGTTCCCGGCGCAGGAGAGTGAGGTAACTGTCCCGTCAGTTAGGGCGCATCTCAGGCAGTTCCGCTCCATCTGGGCATCTGCGCGTAATGCGCTTTTACGCACGGCGGAGCGCAACAGAACTGTGGCGGACCGGCACAGAAGACCTGCCCCGGCGTACAGAGTTGGGCAACAAGTCTACGTGTCAACCCAGGACGTAACATTGAAAGGCGAGAGGAGGAAGCTGGCACAGCGCTTTATGGGACCCTACCCCATCACCCGGATCATCAACCCGGTAGCTGTGCGTGTGGCTATTCCCCCCTCCCTCCGCATCCATCCCACCTTCCACGTGTCCAAGGTGAAGCTGGCAGTCTCCGACCCCCTTTGCCCTCCTCCTGCTGCGCAACCCGCGCCCCGGATGGTTGGTGGCCATCCGGCCTGGGCCGTCTCTTCCATCCTGGACTCCCGGCGCCGGGGTCATGGGTTGCAGTACTTGGTGGACTGGGAGGGCTATGGGCCTGAACATCGACAGTGGGTGCCCCGGTCGTTTGTGTTAGACCCCTCGCTCATCGCTGATTTCCACCGAGCGCACCCAGAGAAGCCATCGCCAGGAGGCGCTGCTAGAGGGGGGAGTACTGTCACGGCGCGCCGCTCATCAGCGGCGCCACCTGCACGCACACCTGCACATCATCAGCGGCGAGGAATATAAGCCGCCTCGCCCTGAGCTTCGGCCTGAAGCCGTCAGACTTCTCTACTCATCATCGTGAGTCAACCTTTCCTTCAGCACGACGCCTTTGGTAAGAAGCCCTTACCTCCTTTGTTTCCAGTCTGCTCCCCTGTGCACAGGTGGATTCCTCGGCGGCGGACAACACCTCTCCCTCGCCATTCCTCGCTGCTGCACCGAGTCCTGCAGGTGGCTGTCTTCCGGGTCCCGTCCTTGTAGTGCCAGTCATCTGTCCCTTGCAAGTAAGCTCCTCTCTCGCTTATTCTCCTCCTGTGTTGGTGTGTGCCCGTCACCCTGTGTCTTTGTGCTCTTTCCCATAGGGTTGCCGGCTGTACGGTCTCCTGCCTCTGTGCCCGAAGCAGACGCCGCCACCAATACATTTACATCCCGCAGACACACATCCATTCACCCCTGTTGCTGATAAACTATTTGAACTTCTCTGAGCCTGTGTGTGTGCGTCTCCTGAGCCGTGCGTTATGTCAGAATATGGCAAGTACTCAAGGGGATTATTAGTAATCGTCCTAAGTATGCAAATTATCCAGAATATTTTATCGAAAACGACAGTTTGATTAATAATATGGAAGATGTGGTCAGTGGTTTCAATAAATTTTTTGTAAACGTTGGTCCTGAATTAGCAAAATCAATAGTGACTCCAGAAACAAACCACAGTGGGTCTGTGAATGAAATAGAGGATAGAAACCCAAACACAATCTTTTTGGGTGCAGTTACTGAAAAGGAAATTATCGAGACTGTGAGTAAATTTAAGAACAAAAAATCAACGGACTGGAATGAAATTGACATGACAATAGTGAAAAAAGTAATTGAGGGAATTGTTAAGCCACTCACCCACATCTGTAACCTGTCATTTCAAACTGGTACATTTCCAGACAAAATGAAAATAGCAAAAGTAACACCTCTTTACAAAACAGGAGACAGTCATTGTTTCACAAATTACAGGCCAGTCTCTTTACTCTCACAATTCTCCAAAATACTTGAAAAAATATTCACTAAGAGACTGGATGATTTCATTGAAAAACACAACCTCCTTACAGATAGCCAGTATGGTTTTATAGCAGATAAATCTACATCTTTGGCACTGATCGAACTTATAGAAGAAATTACTAGTTGTATAGACAAAAAAAAGGTTGCTGTAGGAGTATTTATAGACTTAAAGAAAGCTTTTGACACCACTGACCACAGAATACTTCTAAGGAAACTGGAAAGGTATGGGATAAGAGGGGTAGGACTGAGTTGGGTGGAAAGTTATTTAAGTAACAGACAACAATTTGTACAAATTGGAGAGCACAAATCACCCTGCATGGACATCATTTGTGGTGTGCCCCAGGGGTCAGTTTTGGGACCCAAACTCTTTATCTTGTATATAAATGACATATGCCAAGTATCAAAAATTCTGAAATTTATTTTGTTTGCGGATGACACAAATATCCTTTGCACTGGTGAGAATTTGCAGCAGGTTTTAGAGGTGGTCACAACTGAAATGGAAAAATTAACGCAGTGGTTCAACAAAAATAAATTATCTCTAAATCTAAAAAAAACAAAGATTATGTTGTTTGGAAATTATAAAATAAATCATGAAATAATGATAACGATAGATGATACCAGAATACAAACAGTACAGGAAAATAAGTTTCTGGGGGTGACGCTAGACAGTAAAATCTGCTGGAAACCTCACATCAGTCACATCCGGGCTAAATTAGCAAAATGTATAGGCATACTGGGGAAGACAAGACACATCGTGGACTATAAATCATTGGTCTTATTGTACAATTCATTGTTTTTACCTTATCTTAACTACTGTGTAGAAGTCTGGGGAAACACCTACAAGACCAACCTACAAGCAATATGCACATTACAAAAAAGAGCTATAAGGATAATAAACAATGCAGGATATAGAGACCATACCAATTCGTTGTTCTTGAAGTCACATGTCATAAAGTTCATCGATTTAGTTAAATTTAAGACAGCACAAGTAATGTACAGGGCAATTAACAATCAACTCCCAACTAATATACAAAAAATATTTAAAAAAAGAGACAATGATCATAATTTGAGAGGAGACTTAAACTTCACAAAACCCAAGATATGTACAACCAAGAAAAGTATGTGCATATCTGTCTGTGGGGTGGATTTGTGGAACAGTCTGGAGCCGGAACTGAAACTATGTACAAACAGAAATCAATTTAAAAAGAGGTATAAGTACCATTTGTTGAAAGGATATATGTTAGAAGGGTAGAATTTATATGTACGATTCATTATGTTCACTCTGGGACATTATGGGACACTATGGAATGGTGGGTGGGACAGCACTGTGTGTATCTGTGTCGTTTGAGACTGGTTTTGAAATATAGACTTCATTGTATGTTAGAATGGACAGGTGTTAGTGTTGATCTGTAAAAAATACAGTAAATTGTTTACTTGGGGTATTAAAGGTAGTAATTTGTATAAAATTCACATGGGTGTATCGATGGAAAAGAGGAGTTGGAATTAATAAGTGTTCACTTCTTCCTTCTCCCTTTCGAACAGTGTATACTGTAACTTTATTGCATTTGCTATTTGCTTGTTTTTTGTTATATTTTTTGTGTTCGAAATAAACTATCTATCTATCTATCTATCTTAATTATTGAATTGCTGCGGCAGTGGCTCCGGAGGTAGAGCGGGTCATCCAATAACCAGAGGGTTGGCAGTTCAGATTCCGCTCTCCCCAGCCATCCTGCCATTGTGTCCCTGGGCAAGACACTTTACCCACCTTGCTTCAAGTGTCCATGACACTGGGTATGAATGTGTATAAATGTTGGATGGTGGTCAGAAAGGCTGTTGGTGCAGATTGGCAGCCATGTTTCTGTCAGTCTGCCCCAGGGCAGTTGTGTCTACAGCAGTAGCTTACCACTACCATTGACTGTTTGCGGGGTGAATGAATAATGGACTCACTGTAAAGCATTTTGGGTATCTTGAAAGGCGCTATATAAATGCAAACCATTATTATTATTAAAATTAGTAGCCTGGCAGTCTGGATACCATGGTGATAGCAGCTTAACGCTGAAGCTCCCAGACCCCATCCGTGAAAATACCTTGAAAATCAGATTTAACGGATTTTTGGAAGAGTGAAAATCAAAAGACAAAGTCATTATGCCTAAAGGAAAACAGAAGAGATCGACATTTGCCAGGCCAAGACACGCATCGGCCAGAGAATCTGACCTGGAGGACAACAAGCACTCGGAAACAGAGGAGCAGAATGAGGCTAGCAACACGGTTAGCTTAAAAACGATATTTCAAGAATTAAGGGAATTTCGCCGACAGTGTTGGGCCGAATTTCGTGAAATTAAAGACGAAATAAAAAGGACAAACAACAGAGTGGACCAGGCTGAGGACCGAATCATGGAAGCAGGGGAAAGAATAAAAGGGCTGGAAGAAACCGTGCTGGAATTACTCAAACGACAGACAAGACTGGAGGCTAAGCTAACCGACCAGGAAGGAAGACTAAGAAGGGACAACATAAGAATTCATGGTCTGAAAGAAGGAGTCGAGGACGGTTTCAACACAATGGCTGCATGCGTGGAAACCATACTGAGAGAGAAGTTGGAAATTCCCCAATCCACTGACTTGAAGATAGAAAGGGCGCACCGTTCATTAGCCCCAAGGCCGTCGGCGGAAGCGCCTCCACGGTCGGTGGTGGTGAAGTTTTCCAACTTCAGAACAAAAGAAGAGGTTTTGAGACTGGCTTGGCAGAAAAAAGGATTTATGCACCAAGAAAGAAAAGTTTTTGTGGAGCACGACTACGCCCCGGAGGTCCTTAAAAAGCGTCGGGAATACAACGACGCTAAAAAGGTACTAAGAGAGAAGAAACTGCGCTTTCAAACTCCATTTCCGGCGAAGCTGCGGGTTTTTTACGGGGATGAGACGTGTCTCTACAACTCGGCGGAAGAAGCAACCAAGGATATGGTGAGAAGAGGGCTCCCGGTAACGGTGTATAAACCCGCAGCAGACCCGATCGAAAGAATCAAGGCTCAAACATGGTGCACACAGAGACCCTCAAAATCCACGGGCCAGCAGCAGGAAACCCAGCGCCAGGGCTATAAGGAAAAACTGAACGCTTTCAGGAGGGAATAACGATATTTTTAATCAATCTGCGCATCCAACCCTCCTCCTACAAGGTAACAAACATTAAAGGAGATGCAGAATCAGCAAGTATGAAGTGGTAAAACATTTCATGGAACAGTCATAATATTAGAAACAAATAAGTCTTTAAAAAAAAAAAAACTTGTTAAAGTAGAAATGTGACAATGAATCACATGAACTCTCCACACTAACAAATACTGTATTAACGTGATTGTTTGCTGTGACGGTGGTGGGAGGTTGCGCACAATTTCATAGGGTATAGGCATAAAAAAAAAAAAAAATCATTACAAGTTCGGATTGGGATCTGAAATTCACGTTAAAAACATGGGACAACTTACAGGGGTAAGAGCACGTAACAAAGTTTGAGGAATTTCCCTCAGAGCCAACACACCGTCAAGGCTCTTCTAAGGTTGTTAAAAAGACCTCAGTTCAGGAAGATCTTTTGACAGTTTTTTGTTTTAAAGTTTTTATATACTATGTTCTTAATATTCTTTATGTTCTTAATGTTCTTTCAGTTTCTGAGTAGCATAAAAGAGGGCCACTACACTGTTATACTAAATAAGACAACACAATGGAGAAACAGGGTGTAACCAAAATAATCTCACATAATGTAAAAGGGATCCTGAATCCAGTTAAAAGATCCAAGATTCTAGGCAAAATGAAAAAAGACAAAGCAGGAATAATATTTTTATAGGAAACCCACCTAACAGACTTGGAGCACACCAAACTTAATAGACAAGGGTTTAAACTGATCTCTTCATCTTCATATAAGTCAGGGAGGAGGAGGGGGGTAGCGACATTGATCTCAACCAAAATTATGTTTGAAAAAAATTCAGAACACAAAGATAGCCATTGTGAATATTACACTGAAAAGCAATTCAAAAGTCAAGTGCAACTAGATGGTAAACTATCAATAATACACTTCAACAGCAGAAGTCTTAACAAAAACTTTCTACAGATTCAGGACTATTTAAAACAGCTAGACAGAAAATTTACAGCTATCGCAGTCTCTGAAACTTGGCTTAATGAAGAGCAGGCTCCCCTGATGGCAATAGAGGGATATCAGATGTTTCATATTAACAGATCTCCAAAAAAGGATGGTGGTGTTGCACTGTATATTGATGACCTGTATAGGTGTAAGCTTGTAAATGGAATGTCCTTTGCACTACCAGGGATTTTGGAATGTGTCACTGTTGAGATTGACCAAGATAAAACAAAAAATCTAATTATAAGTTGTATCTATAGAACGCCGGGAACTTGCATTGAGACATTCAGAGATAAATTAGTCGAGCTGTACAATAATATTACTAGTAAGAAAATGGTAGTAATTTGTGGAGATTTCAATATTGATTTACTAAATCCATATCAACAAAATGTAATTACAGAGTTCATGAACTCTATGTACAGCATGAGTCTATATCCCACAATAACACATCCCAGTAGAATCACAGTTCACACTGCTACACTTATTGACAACCTGTTTGTTAATATTATTTTTTTTTCCACAATATCTTTATTGAACCTTTTTTTTTTAACAAACATAACACAAACAATCAAACACTAACACTAAAGTACTACAAAAAAAAAAATGCACTAAAAACACCTACAACCACCAACAAAATCAAGTCTTCAACAATGCTCCTCTGTTTAGTCTAGACAATCCATTACATAAGTATACATATTATGTTCACCAGTTTGGAATTTACAAGGTCCACACACATCATTCACCTTCTTCTTCAAGAGTTATGTTTAAATTTTTTACATAATCAATAAAAGGTCTCCATATATTCTCAAACACACTTTCCTTTGATTTCAGTATATATGTTATTCTTTCTAATGAATAACTCTGATCATTGGCGACTCTGTAGTCAGAAACGTGAACCTAGAGACTCCATCGGCCATAGTCACATGCATTCCTGGGGCCAGAGCAGGCGACATCGAGTCAAATTTGAAAATGCTGGCTAAAAGTAACTGTAAATATTCCACAATTGTTATTCACGCCGGCATTAATGACATCCGTCTCCGGCAGTCGGAAGTCACGAAACTTAATATAGAATCGGTGTGTGACTTTGCAAAAACGATGTCTGCCACTGTAGTATTCTCTGGGCCCCTCCCCAATCTGACCAGTGATGACATGTTTAGTCGCTCGTCATCCTTGAACCGCTGGCTGTCTGTGTGGTGTCCTAAAAATGACGTGGGCTACATTGACAATTGGAGCTCTTTTTGGGGAAAACCTGGTCTTATGAGACGAGACAGCATTCATCCCACTTTGGATGGTGCGTGTCATTTATCTAACAATCTGGCATCTTTTTTATCCAAATTTCCAAAACCCTGACTACTCAGAGTTGGGACCAGGAAGCAGAGTCGCAGTCTTACACGCCTCTCTGCAGCTCCTCTTCATCCGCCACCCCTCAGCTTAGCCCCTGTCTTCCCCATCAGAGAATCGTTGTCTGCTCCCTCCAAAGTAAATAAAAATATAATGTATAAGCATCCCAAAGTGATAAAGCAAAATATTGGTAAAACTCAAATTAAACATAAAGCCTCTAAATTGAATGATTTGGCCTCTGTTCCTCCTCATAATTTAAAAATTAAATGTGGTTTATTAAATATTAGGTCTCTAACTCCCAAGTCTCTGTTAGTCCATGATCTGTTAATTGATCATCAGATTGATTTAATTTCCCTTACAGAGACTTGGTTAGGACAAGAGGATTATGTTGGTTTAAATGAATCAACTCCCTCTGGTTATTTAAACTGTCAAAATCCCAGAAGTTCTGGTCGTGGAGGAGGAGTAGCATCAATTTACCATTCCAAATTACTAGTTAATGTAAAGCAAAAAACATGTTATAATTCCTTTGAGGGCCTGGTCCTCAGTGTTGGGCACTTTAGCAATTCCAGGTTAAACCCAATTTTATTTGCCATAGTTTATCGTCCCCCATCAACCTATTCAGAATTTTTATCCGAATTTCCTGATTTCTTAGCTGATTTAGTGCTGAAATCTGATAGAATAATTATAGTAGGGGACTTTAATATACATGTGGATGTAGATAGTGACTGCCTTAATGTGGCTTTTAATTCAATATTAGACTCGATTGGGTTTTCTCAGAAAGTAGGAAATTCTACTCATTACCTCCACCATACATTGGACCTTGTTCTGACATATGGCATAGAAATAGAAAATCTTGTAGTGTCTCCTCATAACCCTGTACTGTCAGACCATTGTCTGTTAACCTTTGATTTTACTATTTCTGACTATTTGCCTCCTAAAGAAAAATATTATCACAGTAGATGCCTCTCAGATGATGCTGTCTCCAAATTTATGCAGATTGTTTCCTCTATGCCATGTGTCAACACAACGGAAATAAGCTATAGACAGCTTGCTCCTTCTGTAATTGATAACATGGTGGATAGTGTTTCAGCTTCTCTGCATCAGGCTCTAGACTTGGTGGCCCCCTTAAAAAAGAAAAAGTCTAATCAGAGATTTTTAACTCCTTGGTTCAACACAGAAACTCGTAGCTTAAAACAGAAGACTCGTCAATTAGAAAGAAAATGGCGCTCTACTAATTTAGATGAAATCTATTTAGCTTGGAGAAATCATCTTTTAATTTATAAAAAATCTCTTAGAAAAGCTAGAACGAGTTATTACTCTGCATTAATAGAAGAGAACAAGAATAATCCCAGGTTTCTTTTCAGTACTGTAGCCAGGTTGACAAAGAGTCAGGACTCTGTCAATCCTAGCATCCCCTTAGAGCTTACTAGTCAGGACTTTATGAACTTTTTCAATAATAAAATTTCATCCATCAGAGATAAAATCAATCAGATTCTTCCCACAGTTAACTTAAATACTGTAACTACTACAACTCCTTCTATTGATGTCTGTCTTGATGAGTTTACTCCAATCGACCTTTGTGAGTTAGACAAAATAGTTTCCTCATCCAAACCTTCAACTTGTCTTTTAGACCCTATTCCTACCAGGTTATTTAAAGAAGTCTTCCCACTTATTGGTAGCTTTATTCTTCATATAATCAATTCTTCATTAACTTTAGGCCATGTACCGCAGGCTTTTAAAACGGCTGTAATTAAACCCTTACTCAAAAAGCCAACGCTAGATCCAGGAGCTTTAGCTAACTATAGACCAATCTCTAATCTCCCTTTCATTTCAAAAATCTTAGAAAGAGTTGTTGCTACGCAATTATTTGACCACCTGCAGGGAAATGGTTTATTTGAGGAGTTTCAATCTGGGTTTAGAATCCATCATAGCACTGAAACAGCCTTAGCGAAGGTCACTAACGACCTCCTCATTGCATCTGATAATGGACTAGTTTCTGTACTTGTCCTTTTAGATCTTAGTGCAGCTTTTGATACTATTGATCATAATATTCTACTTGATAGATTAGAACACTATGTTGGACTTAATGGAACTTCGTTGCAGTGGTTTAGATCTTATTTATCTGATAGGTTCCAGTTTGTTCATGTAAATGATGAGTTTTCTCTCAGCTCAAAGCTTAGTCATGGAGTTCCACAGGGATCTGTGCTTGGCCCTACTCTTTTTAGTTTATATATGCTTCTGTTAGGCAACATTATTAGAAAGCACTGTATACATTTTCACTGTTATGCAGATGACACACAATTATACCTGTCAATGAAGCCAGATGATACTAATCAATTAGCCAAGTTAGAAGCCTGTCTTAAGGAAATCAAAGTTTGGATGACTTGTAATTTCCTGCTATTAAATTCAGATAAGACTGAAGTCATTCTTGTTGGTCCAAAAAACCTTAGAAATTCCTTTCCAAATCAAACTTTCAGTTTGGATGCAGTTACTCTTTCTCTTAATAGCTCTGTGAGGAACCTTGGAGTTATTTTTGATCAGGATTTGTCCTTCAATTCACATATTAAATTTGTTTCTAAGACTGCCTTCTATCATTTGCGTAATATTGCCAAGATTAGGAGCATCTTGTCTCAGAGTGATGCTGAGAAGCTGATCCACGCTTTTGTTAGCTCGAGATTAGATTATTGTAATTCTTTATTATCAGGCTGTCCTAAAACATCTTTAAAAAGTCTTCAGCTGATCCAAAATGCTGCAGCAAGAGTTTTAACAGGTACTAGAAAGAGAGATCATATCTCTCCGGTTCTGGCCTCCCTTCATTGGCTTCCCATAGAGTTTAGAATTAAGTTTAAAATCCTTCTTCTTACTTACAAAGCTCTAAACAATCAGGCTCCTTTTTATTTAAAAGATCTGATACTACCGTATCATCCTAACAGAGCACTACGCTCCCAAAATGCAGGTTTACTTGTAATACCTAGAATCTCCAAAAGTACAATGGGAGGCAGAGCCTTCAGTTTTCAAGCTCCTCTCCTGTGGAAACAGCTGCCAATCTGGATTCGGGAGTCAGACTCGATCTCTGTTTTTAAGAATAGGGCTAAAACCTACCTTTTTGATATAGCCTACAATTAGGGAGGGATCATGTGTTTCTGAACCCTCCCTTAGTTATGCTGCTAATAGGTTTAGTCAGCCGGGGACCTCCAGTAATGCACTGGGCCTCACTCCTTTCCTCACTCTCTATGAAATATTTTTTTTTTTTTGCTGGTCATTAACATTTGTTTGTTCTCTCCCATAGATTGAGTCCCCATCGTGCTGTTTGCTCTCTACATGTCTGTTCTTTTCTTCTTCTCTGTCCCCTCACCCCCCAGCCAGTCGCAGCAGATGACTGCCCCTCCCTGAGCCTGGTTCTGCTGGAGGTTTCTTCCTGTTAAAAGGGAGTTTTTCCTCTCCACCGTCGCCAAGTGCTTGCTCACAGGGGATCGCCTGATTGCTGGGGTCTTTCTGCAACTGTGGGGGTCCTCCCTACAGTTGATAGTGCTATGAGATGACTGTTGTTGTGAAATGGCGCTATATAAATAAAGTTGAATTGAATTGAATTGAATTGAATGGAATGTTTATATGTTTATATGTATATGTTTAGTGTAATGGAAGGTTTGTTAACATCTGTCTTAACCACTGAGTCACATCTGGTCTATGAGTCTTTTTCCACAGTAATGCAATACATTTTTTGGCATTAAGCAAACTGAGGTCTATGAATGTTCTTTCACTTTTATTAAAGTTATGCTTTTTTGGGTACAGACCCAACAAAAACAGTTTAGGATTCAATATGATTTGTTTTGAAATTATTTTTTCAATTGTTACCCTCACCTCTTCCCAAAACATTCTAATTATTCTACATTCCCATAAACAATGAAATAGGGTTCCTTTACTTTCCATGCATTTTGTGCATGTATCTGGTATGTTTTTGTTATATCTATTTAACTCCACTGGTGTAACATACATCCGCATTAACCATTTAAAATGTATCAATTTAAGACGTACATTTATTGATTTGGTTTGAGCTTCTGTACAAGCCAATTCCCATTGTTCCTCTGAAATTTCAGTTTGCAGATCTTCTTTCCAGTAGTTTAATCTTTTCAGTGAGTTTTCACTTGAGGATAGTGTCAATGAGTTATAAAACTCTGAAATAATACCCTTTCTTTTACTATCTTTCATCAACATTTTTTCCAAGGATGAATAAATAGGTCGAGTGAGAGCATTATTTTGGTTTGATCGAATAAAGTTCCTAAGTTGAAGATATTTAAAAAAATGTGTTCTATTAAGATTAAATTTGATCCTCAGCTCTTCAAAAGACATTATGTTATCTGAACATGACAAATATAAATCTTGAATTTTTTGGATCCCTTTTAAACTCCATACTTTAAACACAGCATCCGCTCTCCCTGGTTTAAAATATTGATTACCCCGTATTGGACTAAATTGTGACAGTAAGTGTGGTTCTTTTAAATATTTTTTAGTTTCACACCATATTTTAATCATGTTTTACAAATGGGTTTTTAACTTGTTTCTGTAATTTTTTTGCCGAGTCTGAATATATGAATATGGGAAGAGGTAAAGGCAAATTGTATGATTCCATTTCAGTCCAGTGAGGGAGATCATTTGATGAAAAATAATATGTCATAGACCTCAGTTGTGCCGACCAATAATACAACATAAAATTTGGACATTTCAGACCTCCACGATCAAATGGTAAATATAATAAAGACAAACGTAATCTAGCCCTCCTGTTGTTCCATATAAATTCCACTAACTTTTTTTTAATTCTTGAGAATAAATCTAAAGGTGGTGGTAAGGGAATGTATTGAAATAAATAAAGTATTTTAGGTAAGATATTACTT
This sequence comes from Pholidichthys leucotaenia, assembly GCA_020510985.1. Taxonomy (NCBI): domain Eukaryota; kingdom Metazoa; phylum Chordata; class Actinopteri; order Cichliformes; family Pholidichthyidae; genus Pholidichthys; species Pholidichthys leucotaenia. Next base: position 53,838,029 of record CM035843.1, on the reverse strand, counting down.
TTAAGTATATTGATTCTCCCGATCATCGACATTGGTAGTGACATCCATCTCTGAAGTAACTCATTAATATCTGTCATTAAGGCTTCATAATTGACACTGGCGACTGATTCTAGCTTAGGCACAATTTGGATTCCTAAATATTTAAACTGATTTACAACATTGAATTGATTTACCTCAGGGGCTGGGTAATTTCTCTGGGTCTCATTTAGCATTAATATTGAAGATTTAGTTTTATTTATTTTATATCCTGATATTTCCCCAAAATTCTTTATTAAATTCAACAAGGTCGGAATTGATTTTTTAAGATTCGACATAAACAAAATTATGTCATCGGCATACAGGGAGATTTTATGTTCTGTTGGTCCAACTTTAATTCCATATATTTGTGACTGTAGACGTATCGCCATCGCTAAAGGTTCAATTGCCATAGTAAACAGTAAAGGTGAAAGTGGACAGCCTTGTCCACATCCTCTATTGATTTTTATTGATTTTGAAATATTGTTATTTGTTAGGATTTCTGCTGTAGCATTATTATATATTATCTGAACCCATTTTATGAAATTATTTCCAAGTCCAAACCTTTGTAAGACTTCAAAAAGAAAGGGCCATTCGACTCTATCAAAGGCCTTTTCGGCGTCCAGTGATAGGAGAGCTGTATCCGGTGCTTCTTTATTAGAATAAATAATATTAAATAGTCTTCTTACATTATGGAAGCCTTGTCTTCCCTTTATAAAGCCATTCTGATCTCGATTAATAATATTTGGTAAAATTTCTTGTATTCGTCTTGCTAAAATTTTACAGATTATCTTAAGGTCGGCATTTAATAGGCTTATTGGTCTCATATTTTCACATTTATTAGAGGGTTTACCTGGTTTTGGCAACAGTATAATTAAGGCATTATTCATGTATGATGGTAAATTACTATTTTGAAATGCTTCTAAAACCATTTCCAAAAAAGGTTTTATTAATTTATTCTTAAATTTTTTATAAAGGTCAACTGGAACCATCTGGTCCTGCACTTTTTCCTGATTTCATATTATCAATGGCTAGCCCAACTTCTTCTTGACTAATTTTAGACTCCAGTATCTCCCTGTTTTCATTTGAAATACACGGTATAGATAGTTCGTTCAAAAACCCATTTAGTTTTGTTAAGTCAGATTCATTTTTGGTATCATATAATTTTTCATAGTAATCTCTAAAGGCTCTATTAATTTCTGAAGGATCTATAACTACCTGTCCGTTACTTATAATATTGGTAATTGGTGTTTTAAATTCTAATTGTTTAATCTGCCATGCCAATAATTTTCCTGATTTTTCACCTTGTTCATAAAAAGATTGTTTCAATCTTAGAAGACTCGAGGCAGCTCTATTCGCTGATTTTTTGTCATATTCAGCTCTCAAAATCAGTAATTCGTTCTCCAACCTTGGATCACTTCCCGCGTATACTTTTTCTTGAAGAATTTTTATTTTATGTTCCAATTGAACTCTCTCCTCTCGAGTCTTCTTAGATTTTGAACCTGTATAACTAATAATATGTCCCCTAATAAAAGCTTTGAAAGCCTCCCACTTTACACATGCTGATGTTTGTGTAGTATTGATATCAAAGAACTCATCTGTTTTTCTATGTACTTAACAAATTCCTCATCCTGAAGCCATTTATGCTGAAATTGCCATCTACCTGGTTCCTTTGTCAATTTCTTATCTACATATATTAGACAGCAGGGTGCATGATCAGAGATCACGATGTTATCATAAAAGCAGTTTTGAATCTTGGACCTTAATTCTACGGAGATCAAAAAATAATCAATACGTGAGAAAGTCTTGTAGGTATTGGAATAACAAGAGTATGCTTTAACTTGTGGATTCATTTCTCTCCATATATCTAGCAATCTCAATTCTTTCATAAAATGAATAATGGTCATCCTACATCCATTGTGCGTACAGTCCAGTCCTGTTGATCCATCTATACCGGGATTCAATGTACAATTAAAATCCCCTGCTATTATATGTTGCCCTGTAAGTGATGATAAGATAAGAAATAAATTAGCAAAGAACTTTTGATCATCTATATTGGGACCATATAGGTTTACCAAATTTATATTTTCTAATAACAAAGATCCTTGAATGATTAAATATCTTCCAAATTTGTCTCCAATTACATTTTTCACTTGAAATGGGACTGATTTATGTATGAGAGTCATAACTCCCCTGGCTTGGGATGAAAATGATGAGGTGAAAACACTTCCTTGCTATCTACTCCTAATTCTTTTTACATCCTCCTCTATTAGATGAGTTTCTTGTAAAAACAAAATTTTTGAACCCATATCTTTTATTTTATTCATAACTTGTTTAAGTTTTTTTAATTTTTGTAGACCTCTGCAATTCCATGAAGTTAAATTAAGATTAACGCTTTGGTTTATGATCAATAGGGAGTTTGGGATTACCTTGCAGTATAAACATGCTCATACAGAGAAGCAAAAACATGAGCGGTTGAACATTCATCCTACAAACTACACACAAACAAATTCCCCCTTCCCACATTTGTGGTAATCCCCCCAAAATCCCCCCCCAAAAAAAAATTCCGTCTCCCGATATAGCCATCGACCGTTCCACACCCACGAGGATCAGCCAAAGCCACTCCTTCTTCATCCTCCCAATCACCCTAACTCTGCTACTTTTAATGACATAACATTAACTCTCTTCTGTAGTTTTCCAACTTAACTCCAAAATTTTTAGCAACTTTGTACATCATAGTTTGTATTATATATAAAAAAAAAAAAACAATCTATATTTTGTAAACTTGCTATTTGCTTCAAGTCAGTCAGATGCCTGTGCAAATGCTTAAATATTCTACCTTATATTTTGTTCATGCTTAGCTCCCACCAGTCTCTTCTTGGATCTTCTTGATGAACTCCTGCGCCTCCTCTGGGGTCTTGAAGATGTGGGTTCTGCCCTCATAGAGACTCTTACCGT